>CM034147.1:477258056-477855556 GCA_019776745.2 Taxus chinensis | reverse complement strand
ATGTTCGTGTGCATGTGCTTGTACGTGTGCGTGCATGTGTGTGTGTGTGCGTGTGCGTGCGAGTGTGCGTGTGCTTGCGCGTGTGCGTGTGTGTGCGAGTTTGTGTCCATGTGCGTGCGTGAGTGTGTGTCTGTGTGTTCGTGTGCATGTGCTTGTGCGTGTGCATGTGCGTGCGTGAGTGTGTGTCTGTGTGTTCGTGTGCATGTGCTTGTGCGTGTGCATGTTTGAGTGCATGTGCTTGTGCGTGTGCGTGTGCGTGTGCATGGGCGTGTTGCTTTGCGTGCGTGTGTGTGCATGTGTGCATGTGCATGTGTGTGTGCGTGTGGGTGTGTGTGTGCATGTGTGTGTATGTGAATGCGAGTGCGTGTGCGGGTGTGCGCACGTGCGTGCGCGCGCGCACGCGTGTGTGTGCATGTGCGTGTGCGTGTAGGTGCGTGTGAGTGTGCTTGTGGGTGCGCATGTGCATGTGGGTGTGTGTGTGTGTGCGTGTGCGCGCGCGCGTGTATATGTGTGTGCATGTGCTTGTTATCCAAAATGGTGCCCCATCTCGTTTTTGTGGCTAACTCCTTGTGTTCTTGCCTGTTTTGTGCCTCAATCTACATTTTTTTTATTTTCAGGCACTCAAGGCTTTCTGGAAATGGCACCATCAGATAAAGCTCTCTCTCAGCTTTCCAGAAAGGTAAAGTTTGCCTCCTAACTCTTTATATTTTTCAAGTTATGGGTCGGCGGAGTTTTTGTGGAAAATTTTCCCATTTGAGGCCCGCAGCCAATAGGAAGCTGCCACATGGCAGGGGAGTTTGGGGCTCGGGGAATTTTTGAAAAAAATTCCAAAAACAAAAAAGAGGTAAAATTTGAAATTTTTTCCCGCCGATCCGTTTTTGGGCCGTTTTTGCCCTAAATCTTCAAACAATCATATCTTTTGATCCAGAGCTCATATTTTCACGTTCTTTATATCATTGGAAAGTTGTTAAAATTCTCTACATGATTCCATGGTCAATTTTGAGTTTTGGTTCAGTTTGGAGATAGAAAATTTAAAAACTATTCTAGTACGTGTCCATGGCCAAAAATGACATTTCAACAACCAAATTTAATACATAATGGGTCCCATTCTTCTCCAAATGGTCAAAAATGACAGGGTATGGGTTTGTAAGGTCCTCCATGCCGTTTTAATACATTTTCCATCAGTGAGGAATGGGCTCCCATATTTTTTACTTTATCTCTCTCCTGGGCTCGACCCATGCACTGTAAAAGCCAAATTTGGCTCATTTCTTCATGGTTGAACACTTTTTGGCATTGCAAACTTCTTCTTTCACCTCCAGCAAGTGATAGTTGTAAGAATCAAACCTTTTTCATAGTTTGTAATAGGTTTATACCTCTTTGATGGTGGAATGCAAGAGATTTTTACTTGCAATTGACAGTGTAAACTCTGTGAATGCTTTCAGTCCTCTGTTTGTATTGTTTTTAATTCATTTTAAGACCTCTAATTACATCTATCAGCTTATGTATATTTTCCCTTGTTGCATTTCATGAATTTTTGTCTATTTACATGGTAAAAAATGTTTCACCACTCCTTTTGGTGCATCACCATCTTTAGTTTAGTTTCATTTTTACATTTTTATCCCTGTCTCCTTGCAATTTAGAGTAGGATTAGGATCTGAACCTCTGTAGTTGTGCAAAATATAGATCTAAATCAGAGGAGTTTGAGGAAACAGCCTCTAATCTAGAGATTCCTCTCTCATTTTCACAAGTCCCACACTTGGAGAGAGGTTTCCATGTTGTGCAATCACACTAGATGCCTAAAACATCAATTCAGAACCTTGATCTGCATCTAGGGGTGCTACTGATTTGTAGCAATAGTTTAGGCACGCCCGGTGGGACCTTACAGGTCTCATTTTTATTGCAGCAAAGTTAATGTGCATTTGCTGCAATTTTCTTGCTTCAAAAGAGCTATAATTTGCATATCTGGTGACTCCAAGGGGAAGAATCAACTGGTTTCAGCAGTGCAAGCCTAAAAACTCATGAGAAGAATCACCACAAGGTCAAGAGCTAGAGAAGAAGAGGTGTTGTTTGAATATCTGCAGTTATCTCCAAGAGTAAGGTAAAGTGGGAGGAGAATCTAAAGGTCTCCATCTCTACCAAATAGAACTCTCTCAACTCCTCTACCCGGTAGGCCTTTCATTCAATCAACAAGGGTTCTGAGACCAATTAGAATCGTGAAAAACAACCCCTATGTCAACTTCACAGGCAGCAGCCCACTTGCCCTCAATCCACAACATCCAATTCCAATGGCAGACTTGAAGAACATTCCATACTTCACTGGAGAAAACCAGACTACTCTAGGTGATCATGGTAAGGATATTGCTAACGTTTGTGAAATTCATGAAATCAATGAGATGTAAGTGGCTCTCAAGTTGCTGGCATCTTCATTCAAGGGGAAAGCATTGCAATGGTTTAGAAGCCTTGGAGCTGGTTCTATCACAAATTGGAATCAGCTGTGTATAGCACTTCATGAGCAATTTGGAGAGAAGGGAGACAACTTGTCTCTTTTGGAGCAACTGACAACCATCAAGAGAGCTCCTAATGAGCAGCTGACTGATTTCAACTTCAGATTTCAAAAGACTTGGGAGAGAATTCCAGTGGCAGTCAGACCAAGAGCAGAAGGTGCTTTTCTCTACTATCTCAAAACTCTAAATTCTGATATTTCTATGTTGATTCAGTCCATGTGAGGCATAACTATCCCTATGGCTTATAGCATTGCCATTAGGGCTGAAAATTGTTTGATCCAAGCTGACAAACTAGCCCCTAGACCTCCCATGCCATTGTTTCCAAGTTTAGAGAGTCTAAATACCAATCAAGCACCTAATTTGGCTCCTTCTCCCACTCCTAGAAATGAGAGTTCAAATGAAGCTTCTACTTCATCTCCAAGTGACCCAAATGAGCTTCAAAAAGTCATGAAGTAATTGTAAAACCTATGCAATGAGCTGGTTACTCTCAAAAGGAAACAAGCCCAAGGTTTTAGACCTTCTTACCAGCCCCAAGCTCAGCCTAACAGGTAGCCATACCAACCACAAAGACCTCCTAATCCAGCTGCAAATGTAAATCAAACAAGGCCTCCTGCTAATAGACCATTTCAGCCCTATAATCCTAATGCCATATCTGCCTCTAAGGCATTGGTGCCAACACAAAACAACATTGCTCAGGAGTATGACTGGTGTTTTCCATGCAATGAACCTCATAACCAATCCATGTGCTTCAATGGTGCTTTGAATCAAGCATTAATGGTGACAACTACTGGTGTGGAGGGTGAGGGCAGTCAAGGAAACAACCAACAATAAGAAACATTCCAACAGCAATCAGCCCCAAATAACACCACATTGGTAAACTGGTAAGCAGAAGATTTTTGTGGCATGAATCAAGCAGTTTCTCAAGGTGTTGCAGCCAACACAAGGTCAAAAAGAAGGAATTTGGGTGAAGAACAGCCATTAGCTCCAACCAATCCACAACCTTCCATGGCTCCACAAATGGTTGGCAAGCGAAATCTAATTTCAAATGCAAAAGGGCAGCCAAGAACAGCTCCTAGACCAACTCAAATACCAGTTATTGCTGCTCACGTGCAAGGAGTGAATGTACAAGCAAAGGGACAACAAAGAGATCCTTCATCACCATTCAATATCATTGATCAGATGAAGAAGACAAATGTTAATATATCAATGTGGGAATCCCTATCTATCCTAGGCCAAAGAGACTTGTTACAAGCTGCCATGAAGGACTGGCCAACTTCGAATCAACAAGTTTAGATACAAGAGAAAGTGCTCACAAATGCTGCCCAGCCTAAGGGAAATCATGGAGGACAACAAGGTAAAATGTTGAAGCCCCCTCCTTTCTATGTTTCATTAATCATTGGAAATCAGTTAGTGCACAATTGCATGATAGATTCCAGGGCAAGTAGCTCAGTGATGCCTAAACAAATAGCTGATCAGCTAGGGCTCCAGTATGAAACCATATCCAAAGGGGTAGTGCAGCTGGATGGGACAACAGTAACAACAGTTGGGGTTATTAGAAACTTGAGTCTTACCTTGCATGCATGTCCAAATGTTGTTGTTTTACAAGATGTATCAGTCATAGACCTTCCACCACTCTTTGCCCTTTGCTTGTCAAGGGACTTCACAACCAAGATTGGAGGATATTTGTCTGCTGATTGGTCACACATGCTGTTCAGAATGAGGTATGGAACTAAGGCTATAGTTAGGTCTGAACCTATTGCAAACTTCCACATTGAGCATTCGTGTGTGACTGTGTGTGTGTGTGTGTGTGCACACATGTGCATGTGCATGTCCATGTGTGTGGGGGTGTACGCTTATGCGTTCGCTTACGCGTGGCTATACGTGTGTGCGTGCATGTGTGTTTGTGTTTGTGTTTGTCTTCGTGTGCATGTGTGTGTGTGCATGCGTGTGCGTGTGTGTGTGCATGCGTAAGTGTGTGTGTGTGTGTGCACGTGTGAGTACGCGTGTGTTTTGGTGCGTCTGTGTGTGCGCGTGTGCATGTGCATGCGTGTGTGTGCATATTCGTGTGTGTGCTTAAACCCTTAACACTAAACCTGTGCCATAAACCAAAAAATCTAAACCCCAAACTCTTAACGCTTAACATCGAATCCTAAACCCAAAACCCTAAGCCTTAAAATCTAATCCCCAAACCTGAAACCCTAAACCCTAAACCCTGATCCTTGATCCCTTAACCCTAAACCCTAAACCCCGTGCTATAAATCCTAAAATATAAACCCTAAATCTTTAACCCTGAGCCTTAAACCCTAAACCCTAAACTATAAAGCCTAAACCATGAGCCCTAAAGCCTTAGGCCTAACCCTAAGCCCTAAACCCTAAACCTTGATCCCTGAACTTTAAGCCCTGAGCCAAAACCCAAAACCCAAAATGTAACGCCTTGATTTTTGTAAGTTATCATGGTAATTACCTTTCATGATGTTGTAATTACAGAAATGAAGATAAATATGTTAAGACACATCTTTTGATCTTAGAAGAATGTGTTGCTGATCTGGACCCTTGTTTGCTATAACTTGATACTTGGGACAAAAGTTATTATTGCTTGTGTGATTGCTAATGAGACAAAAGACTTGTCGTATGCTTGATGAACTCTATTTGCTGATTAACAGCACCCCTTGAATCAATTCCATTGATCCAAGGTATGTTGTGGCCTTCTTATAATTGCTTTGTCGATTTACTTTTAAACCAGACTGAAGGTTGATATAAATGTTGCAGCACCTGATTTCAGGTATGAATATTTGGTACGCGGATGCCAATGAAAAAGGTTCGATTCTCGAACCACACACCGTTGTAACGCTAGACAGCGTAAGATGATAAGGGCCTGGATGCAAGTGGCACATGTATGTGGAACTTAGGACGAAATGTCCTTCTTAATGTTGAATATGACTATCAGGTGGAAAGACTTGATATGGAAACTAGTTAATTAAATATTAGGGGATTAAACCCTAACCTACCCCTAAGTTTTATCTTATACCCTAACTACTATCCTATATGGATTTTAGATTTCATAAGGGAGAAAATATATATAAATTCCATTAACCTATGAACTAGGCGAATGACCTAGATATGGACTTTTAAAATCCTAGACTAATCCTAACCTAAGGAAGGGGACACATAGACCCATGTGGATGGAAAGAATAAGGGGGGAAGGTAGGAAATTTAATGGGATAGTAAATGAAGCCCTTACATGTACAGCGCCAAGTTTGGCGAGAACAACGAAAAGTTGGAGGCGTCCAACTAGCTTAGAAACTAAATGGAATTTATATGCAAATTTGAAATTTGGAAACTCACCAACCTGAGTTGGCGGTGGCGTGAGGAATGAGGAAAGGCAGTGCAATCAATGCATTAATTATCTTGGTCTTAGCAACCAGCTCGCCTTGGAAAGAGGATAGAGGAAAAAGGAAAATTGTTTGTTGCTGTGTGCATTTGGATTTTAGTTGCTCTGCATTTTGTTTCTCCATGGTTCTATCGAACCAGCTGTGTTTTGAGAATTATCTCTGTTCTTTAGAAAAACAAAGGCTATTCTTGAGCCTGTGGAAGTTAGTGACTGGTTAGAAAGCCTAGCCGAGGATGTCGTGGAGAGAAACAACTCCAGTGGGCATGGTTTTCTTTGAGCCACAAGAAAAATTAACAGGCATGTTAAGCCCTTCTCCTTAAACCACTTGCTTTTACTTAACAGTCTCATTAAAACAACCCTGCTCTTATGATGAGGGTTTTGGTTATTTGATTTGGTTGTTACGTTGATATGATTTTAAGTTGAGTCATTTTATTTTGCTGTACGCAGCTTGAGCATTCTTTGCATAATGATTAAGTTGAATACATTGTCCTTGCTGTGTGGTTCGTTTTGGCAGTGTTGGGTATTCGCTTTATTACCATTTTGGGTTGTGCTAATAAATACATTACCTAAATGAATATCACTTCTAAGTTCTGAGCATTCTTGTGAAAATGAAAAGATGAGATGATTTGTATGTCTGGTTGAACTGTCCTTAAAAGAATGAACACGACTTGGGTATTCTCGGGTGTTTGAAGAAAATGATTATTCTTCTTATTGAAATCATTAATGAATTATGTTTTCTCTTTGTTGCTTCAAAATCTGAAGGTAATGGGAAAGAGGATTTTATTGTGCATTTTGGATGCAGTTTGATCTTCTATTCTGAACTGTCATCATGAAAACAAACATGGCTTAGTGTTTCTATGCAAATGAATGAAACAAATGCAATTTGGCTTGCTGTTGAGATTGTTCTGACTGTACCTTGCTTGCACATCTATTACCCTATGTGGGTTTGCATTGATAAAGGCATTGTTATACGAATATTGTATTTCTGAGTTCAGTGTGTGGAAGTGTTTGGGAAAAACAAAGCTGTGGTGATATTAATAGACTATTATGCGAGTTATAATTCCTTGATGCTTTTTTTTATTTGCATAAAACACGGGTTCCCTAGGACAGTAAGGTTATTGTAGTATCTTACTTTGATGTACTAATTTGATATGGTATTCTGCCTGCTGGTTCTTTTGGTACTAATGTTTATAGACCAGTTGTAATGAACTCTGGTCAACTTTTTGGAAAGGTAATAGTAGTTTTCAATTATTGAATATACTACTCTGAATGAATTATACTATTGGAGTATGTCTGCTCTAAATAAGAGGTATTTGGATAGACAGTAGAAGAGGTGATATATGATCTTGCTCCCTTATATTCGATTATTGATTTTTGTTTATTTCTCTTTGGACTATTATCATTGATTGATATCATGTTTGGATTAAAACTTCTAGTACAACTATGAGGAAAAGAAAGAGAGTGTGAATGGATAATTTGAATTAATGATCATTTTTCTCTCATATAGTTGGAAATCTATAATTGTTATGGAACGAATTTCATACTGCTTGGGTTAAGCATTTGTATTTAATTACTGTTTGCTTGTTCTCTTCAGTGTTTGATTGCTTGAAATCAGATGAGTTGTATGAAAGAAGGGACAATAATACGGTTTAGATTTTAGTTAAGATCTATCTTTTCTATTCACAACTATTGTAAGAGAATGGAATTGATAGCATTTATGTTAGAATAGAATTTCATAATTGTGTTTTAGTTCTTAATAGATGTGTTGTAATCTGGAACTGTTGAAGGAAATTAACGTCTTGTAATAATTATTTGGGAAAGAGAGTGCAGTAAGCCTTTGTCTAATTGGGAAGGGGTTATTGGATGATTGAATTGATATGGCTGTTCATACCTTGTTGGTATTAATTCTTGAATGATGTTCATATTAACATTTCAGGCAAAGCAAGGGTTCTTTAATTGAGACAGTTAATTAGAAAGCACCTCATTTTAAGACAAGTGCTTATATAGCTCAGTTAATGAACGACCCATGCAAGTAATTTTGCAGATGAAACTTGAGTATAAATGAAGACAATGGTTGTTTCCGATACTTCTTTGATTAACCTAAAGATGGATTGTATTGATTAGCTATTACTATTACTCCTCACGAGGAAATGAGAAAGGGAAGAAGTTACATTCTTCTATCTTTATGATTTGTAACTGTCATGTTTTTAAACGCTGCTTTCCTACTACGTGTGTCAGACCTCATTCGCTCTTGGTGTGCGTTCCTATCGCTTTTTCCCAGTTCGCCAATTTCGCTACTACGACTCCCATCAAACACAGGTTCTCTGTAGAGGTGCGCCTTCCTTGCGAGTGGGCGTCGTACGCCTTCGATCATTAACCTAAGAATCTCACCAGAGAATGGATATTCTGGCCGTCTCTCCGTATTGTCCGTGTCTCAATTAATTCTGCTACGTGCTCCAATCTATTAACCACACACACATATTGTCCAACTTTCAGCCAGGCCGCGATACTGCGGACGCCACGTGCCTTCACCCCACGCCGAGTGCATGTATAGGCTTGCGCTTGCTATGACTCGTAGTGCGCGCCTCTACGGCACACGATCTAGGAGTACAAAGGTTACAACAATTAGAACGTACCTGCTCGGTCGTTCTCTAGGTATTGCCCGTCCGAGGAGATGCCAAAGTGTTCTGAGGTCTTATTCAGTGCGAGTTGCATTGTTATACAAGGGCATTTACAACCGCTTCCTGTCAAATTTCCGTATAGTTTCTCCTCTATTCACTATGCATAGCCGACTTCCGCAGGCGAGGGATCCTCATGTTTCTTGTGCGTACTACCGGTAAGAGGCATGTGTGTGTCGTCATTTAAGCTCTCTTCGCATCCTGTGCTGTAAGGGTACACCCTAGTCATAGCGTGTGCTCATTGGATGAATCCATGTTTCTCTTGCGACTGTGTTTCGTACACTCCGGTCATTTTGGTCTTACTTAATCGGGGTATCAGTTGGAGATTGTTTGAAGAAGGGTTGAGAATATAACAGTAGGCCTTGATACTTGGAATTAATTCAATGTTTAATGGATAAATTTAAGAACACTGTGCACCTAATAATAATTCTCGATGCTGTTTTTTTATTTGCATAAACCGGTTCCCTTATGGGGTACATAAGGTTTATTGTATATCTTACTTTGATGTACTAATTTGATATGGTATCTGCCTGCTGGTTTTTGGTACTATTTTTATAGACCATGTATGAACTTGGGCGAACTTTTTGGGAAAGGTATAGTAAGTTTTCATTATTGATTACTACTCTGAATAATTATACTAAATTTTTTTGCCGTATGTCTGCTCTAAATAAGAGGTATTTGGATAGACAGTAGACGAGGTGATATATGATCTTGCTCCCTTATATTCGATTATTGATTTTGTTTATTTCTCTTTGGACTATTATCATTGATTGATATCATGTTTGGATTATAAAACTTCTAGTACAACTATGAGGAAAAGAAAGAGAGTGTGAATGGATCATTTGAATAATGATCATTTTTCTCTCATATAGTTGGAAATCTATAGTGTTATGGAACGAATTTCATACTGCTTGGGTTAAGCATTTGTATTTAATTACTGTTTGCTTGTTCTCTTCAGTGTTTGATTGCTTGAAATCAGATGAGTTGTATGAAAGAAGGGACAATAATACGGTTTAGATTTTAGTTAAGATCTATCTTTTCTATTCACAACTATTGTAAGAGAATGGAATTGATAGCATTTATGTTAGAATAGAAGTTTCATAATTGTGTTTTTAGTTCTTATAGATGTTTGTAATCTGGAACTGTTGAAGGAAATTACTTCTTGTAATAATTATTTGGGAAAGAGAGCAGTAATCCTTTGTCTAATTGGGAGGGTTATTGGATGATTGAGTTGATATGCTGTTCATTCCTTTTTGGTATTTAATTCTTGAATGATGTTCATATTAACATTTCATAAAGCAGGGTTCTTTTATTGAGACAGTTAATTAAAAGCACCTCATTTTAAAGGACAAGTGCTTAATATGCTCAGTTTAATGAACTGACCCATGCAAGTAATTTTGCAGATGAAACTTGAGTATAAATGAAGACATGGTTGTTTTCCGATACTTCTTTGATTAACTAAAGATGGATTGTATTGATAGCTATTACTCCTCCACGAGGAAATGAGAAAGGAAGAAGTTACATTCTTCTATCTTTATGAGTTGTAATGTTGTTTGATATAAACAAAGTCCAGTCGTTTGGACTGGCAAATGTATAGATTGTAAATATGATGGATGAATACAAGTAAAAGTGTGATATTTTCAATAACTGTATCAGTTTGATATTGTTGAATAAGTTTGAGAATATAACATTATTCCTTGACTTGGAATTATTCAAATGTTAATGGATGAATTTAAAAGGAAATAACATTCTTTACCTGAATGCAACTTTTACGTTGAAATGTGCAATTAGTTCATACTTGGGTTAAGATGAATTTTGAATTGACATAAAAAGATTTAGATAAACACGAAATGTGCAATTAGTTCATACTTAGGGGCAGCCGAACCTTGTATTCGGACTCCGTTAATAGCCTCGAATGTTTAAATTTAGAAAATAAAGATATGGGAAATCATATCTATTGTTAAGAGACCTTAACTAAGGTTAAGGAGGATAAATGAATAAATTCATTTAGAATTAGACCTCGTTTAAATGACGTCTAATAAGATGGAATTCTGAATTTGTTTACAGTTGTGGAAAACTTGGTTAAGTTTAATAGGTTAAACTTATTAAGTTATCGATAATGGACTGATTAGTCCAAAGATTAAGAAAGGAACTGTTATCCAAATGTGCCCCCTACTCATTTTATGGATAAAATCCCTTTCATTCTTTCCTTCTATTGTGCCTCAGTCATAAATTTTTACTTTTTAGGCACTCAAAACCTTCTGGAAATGACACCATTGGATAGAGCTCTTTCTCAGCTTTCTAGAAAGGTAAAAATTTCCTCCTAACTCCACGTATTTTTCAAGTTATGGCTCGGCAGAGTTTTTGTGGAAAATTTTCCCTTGCAAGGTCCGTAGCCAATCAGAACTCGCCACGTGTCCAAGTAAAAAATATCAAAGCGATTCGATTTTGGCCTATTTTTGCCCTAAAACTTCAAATCGCCATAACTTTCGATCCAGAGCTTGGATTTTCACATTCTTTATATCAATGGAAAGCTGGTGAAATGCTCCATAAGATTCCATGGTCAATTTTGAAGTTTGGTTTAGTTTAGAGGGAGAAAATCAAAAATGCTTCTGGTACGTGCCCATAGACAGAACTAACGTTTCAACAACCAATTTTAATGAAAAATGGGTCGCATTCTTCTCCAACATGGTCAAAAATGTCAGGGCATGGGTTTGTAAGGACCTCCATGCTATTTTTAATGCATTTTGGTCAATGGGAAATGGCTCCCACTTTTTTTCATGTTTTCTCTCTCTTGGGCTCGACCCATGCATTGTAAAAGCCGGATTCAGCTCATTTTTCAAAGGGGGGAACACTTTTTTTACAAAGCAAGCTTTTGTTTTCACTTTCAACAAGTGATTTTGGCAAGTATCAGACCTTCCAGGGATTATAACAGGTTTTTCTACCTCTTTGGTGTTGGAATACAAGGATTTTGATGTTAAAAATCACAATGCAGGCTCTGTGAATGCTTTCAGTCCTTTATATGTGTTGTTTGCTTCATTTCAAACCCTTGTTTACAGCTTATCAACCTGTGCATGATGTTTTATGTTGCAATTTCTGATTTGTGTCAATTTTCATGAGCAAGAAGTGCTCACCACTCCTTTGGTGTATCACCCTTATCAGTTTAGTTTTAATTTTTGTATTTCTTATCCTTGTCTCCTTATAAATTAAGATAAAATTAGGATCTGAACCTCTGCAGTTGTGCAAATAATAGATCTGATTAGAGGAGTTTGAGGAACCAACCTCTAATCTAGAGATTCCTCTCTCATTTTACAAGTCCCACACTTAGAGAGAGGTTTCAATGTTGTGTAATCACACTAGATGTCTGAAACATCAACTTAGAAACCTGATTTATATCCAGGGGTGCTGCTGATTTGCAATAATAGTTTTGGCACACCCGGTGGGACCTTAGAGGTCTTCCACTTGATCTTTTGTAGGTTGGTGTGTTCCTGTGAAGATTTTAGCCTTTGGAGGCACTTGCAAACACATCTGGCGACTCCATCTGATCAGCAACCCATTTCTGAAATTGCAGACCTGTTTTTCATCCATTTCCATCCATTATTCTTTCCATCTCTTTCATTCTTTTCCATTCCATGAATTTGTGCAATCATGACTTCATTTCCATCATGGAACTCACATTTACAACAGCACCAATGTTTCCCACCTCCAACATTTTTCTTAAATCCTCCAAATCAACATTTTGAACAATGTCAAAATCAGCATACATACCCATATGAGCAGTAATGCCAAAATCAGTTTGGCTATGGAGCTTTCCAAGAGCAAGGGTGTGCATACAATGAAGAAAATCAGATGCAAGATGCTGGTCTATTGGAGAAAATCCAAAATATGGAGGTAAACATGGTGCAATCTAGGGCTCAAGCACAAATGAAAGCATTTGGAATCGGTTGTGGAGCACCCTGTCCATGGGTGGGACCTTTCCCAAGGCATTACAACCCTCAAGAGAAGCTTGACTTCATGATTACAATGCTACCATTGCTTGCAAAGTGGATTGAAGGAATAGAGATGTATGAGAGGAGTATTCAGCAACCTTGTCAACGGGTAAGCACACCATCTCATGCCTTTTATTTTCCTCTTTCCCAATCTGTTTTATCTCAGTAGTGTCAAGTTTTAAACTCTGCATCTACTATCCCAAGTGTTGAATCCATTTCTCCAACCCCTAGTCTTTCACCTCATCTCAATTCTTCTGTCCTTTTCCCTTCCAAATAGTCATCCCCTCCATAAGAGCTAAATGAAAAACCCTCTCCTCCAAAGAAAAAAGAGGTTTTACCTCCACCACCACAAAAAAATGCAAAAATCAGTCATGAAGGACAGCAAAAAGAGAAGCCAAACAAGGATGAAGAAATTCAAATTTTGAAGAGTTGGGCTCTTAAATTTGGGATGAAGAAGATCCCTTTGTTGATGAAACCTTCAGAAGAAGTTGGAGTTACAGAACAAATGGTGGTCAGGACTGATTTTGTTGCCGTATAAGAAGAGCAAAAAGGAGTTACAGATTAGCAATCAATTTGTTCAGAATATAGTGTCCATATTGGCACCCTATTGGAAGGAAATGTTGATCCAATTCAAATTGCAAAAATCAGTCATGAGGGACAGCAAGAGGAAGGAGAATCTGCTCCAAATCCAAAAGAAGAGGAGCACATTCCAGCTATGGGAGAGAAAAGTGCAGATCCAAAGGCTTTGAGCACAAAGCAGGTTATAGAAGAACCTTCAGTTCTTCTCTCTACTTCATCTCTCTCAAGTTCTAGTACTGAAGAAGAGTTTGATCCCTCAAACTCAATGCTGGAGGATGAAAGAAACCATGGTGATCAAGTTGCAGATCAAGAGAATGCCATGGGAGAGGTTGAACATTTGCAGCAGGACAACAATGAGGTAGTTTACCTGTCTGATTTGGAGGACTGTTTTGATGAAGAAGAACCAGTTGAGTTTCCACCATTCTCTCTTTCATCATCCATCTTCCAAACAAAAGAGCCTACTGTCATGGAGGAGAGTATTCATTTGCAGCAGCCTGCATCTTATAGAATCTCTTTGGAACCAAGATTGGAAGATTTTAATCTTTCATGTCCTTCATTGGAGGAAGAGAAAGGGCAAAAGGGTTCTACCATTGCTTCCTCACCATCCATTCAAGGTCTACAAGAGAACTCCATTCTTGGAGTTGAAAATCAAAATTATGGGCATACTCAATGGATCAGACCTTGCCCAATCAGGTATTTGGCTTCATTGGAGCCAAAGGAGAAGCCACAACCAGTCATGCTTACTTCTAAGCATGAGGATGAGTTGCAAAGTTCCAAGGATCAGCTGTCATACCTCTCTAATCCAAATGCAGAGCAACTAAAAGAGGTATTGGATTTGTTTTTAGTTGACACCTTGCTAATTTGGGTAGAAGACCAGCTTCTTGTTGATTTTCCACACATCCAATCAGCCATACTCAGCTCCAAATCATTTGCATGGCTGCCAATTTTGAAGAAAGGAAGCTATTTTGCACAACCAGTTGCAGGGTTCATTTAGCTCACCTTTGCTTCCAGTTAGATTAGAGTAGGTAGGTTTGCTTTCACTAGAAGAAGTGCTTGTGCACACTCTGCATGTTCCATTTGGAGCATGTATGATTTTTAGTTTGTACATAGTTTTGGTGCTGTTGGTTTCACTCTTGCACAGTTCATTTTGATGGCATTTTGGTAGGAAAAACTCCATGTCCAGTGGGATTCAAGCGGTGTTATCCAAAATGTGCCCCAGCTCATTTTTTGTGGCTAACTCCTTGTGTTCTTGCCTCTCTTGTGCCTCAGTCCACATTTTTTTATTTTAAGGCACTCAAGGCTTTCTGGAAATGGAACAATCAGATAGAGCTTTCTCTCAGCTTTCCAGAAAGGTAAAGTTTGCCTCCTAACTCCTTATATTTTTCAAGTTATAGCTCGGCGGATTTTTGTGCAAAATTTTCCCATTTGAGGCCCGCAGCCAATAGAAAGCTACCACGTGGCATCCGACCAGCGGAGTGCGGGGAATTTTTGAAATTTTTTCCAAAGACAAAAAAGAGGTAAATTTTGAAAATTTTTCCCGCTGATTCGTTTTTGGGCCGTTTTTGCCCTAAATCTTCAAACGATTATATATTTTGATCCAGAGCTCAGATTTTCACGTTCTTTATATAATTGAAAAGATGTTAAAATTATCTACATGATTCCATGGTCAATTTCTAATTTTGGTTTAGTTTGGAGAGAAAAAATTCAAAAATGGTTCTGGTACGTGTCCATGGCCAGAAATGACATTTCAACAACCAAATATAATACAAAATGGGTCGCATTCTTCTCCAATATGGTCAAAAATGATAGGGTATGGGTTTGAAAGGTCCTCCATGCTATTTTAATGCATTTTCCATCAATGAGGAATGGCCTCCCATGTTTTTTACATTTTCTCTCTCCTGGGCTAGACCCATGAACTGTAAAAGCCAGATTTGGCTCATTTCTTCATGGTTGAACACTTTTTGGCATTGCAAACTTCTTCTTTCACCTCCATCAAGTGATAGTTGTAAGAATCAGACCTTTTTCACAGTTTGTAACAGGTTTATACCTCTTTGATGGTGGAATACAAGAGATTTTTACATGGAATTGACAGTGTAAACTCTGTGAATGCTTTCACTCCTCTGTTTGTATTGTTTTACTTCATTTTAAGACCTCTACTTACATTTATCAGCTTGTGTATGTTTTTTCTTGTTGCATTTCATGAATTTGTGTCTATTTACATGGCAAAAAATGTTTCACCACTCCTTTTGGTGCATCACCATCTTTAGTTAGGTTTCATTTTTGCATTTTTATCCCTTTCTCCTTGCAATCTAGGGTAGAATTAAGATTAAAACCTCTGTAGTTGTGAAAAATATAGATCTAAATCAGAGGAGTTTGAGGAACCAACCTCTAGTGTAGAGATTCCTCTCTCATTTTCACAAGTCCCACACTTGGAGAGAGGTTTCCATGTTGTGCAATCACACTGGATGCCTAAAACATCAATTTCAGAACCTTGATTTGCATCCAAGGGTGCTACTGATTTGCAACAACAGTTTTGGCACGCCTAGTGGGACCTTAGAGGTCTCATTTTTACTGCAGCAAAGTTGATGTGCATCTGCTGCTATTTTCTTGCTTGAAAAGAGCTATAATTTGCATATCTGGTGACTCCAAGGGGAAGAATCAACAGTGCAGGCCTGAAAACTCATAAGAATAATCACCACAAGGTCAAGAGCTGGAGAAGAAGAGGTTCTGTTTGAATATTTGCAGTTATCTCCAAGAGTAAGGCAAAGTGGGAGGAGAATCCAAAGGTCTCCATCTCCACCAAACAGAACTCTGTCAACTCCTCCACATGGTAGGCCTTTCATTCAATCAACAAGGGTTCTAAGGCCAATTAGAATGGCACAAAACAACCCCTATGTCAAATTCACAGGCAGCAGCCCACTTGCCCTCAATGCACAACATCCAATTCTAATTACAGCCTTGAAGAACATTCCCTACTTCACTAGAAAAAATCAGACTACTCCAGGGGATCATGTTAAAGACATTGCCAATCTTTGTGCAATTCATGAAATCAATGAGATGCAAGTGGCTGTCAAATTGCTAGCATCTTCATTCAAGGGGAAAGCATTTCAATGGTTTAGAAGCCTTGGAGCTGGTTCTATCACAAATTGGAATCACCTCTGTATAGCACTTCATGAGCAATTTGGAGAGAAGGGAGACAACTTGTCTCTTTTGGAGCAGCTGACAACCATCAAGAGAGCTCCCAATGAGCAGCTGACTGATTTCAACTTCAGATTTCAAAAGACTTGGGAGAGAATTCCAGTGGTAGTCAGACCAACAGCAGAAGGTGCTTTTCTCTACTATCTCAAAAATCTAAATTCTAATATTTCTATGTTGATTCAGTCCATGTGGGAGGCATAACTATCCCTATGGCTTATAGCATTGCCATTAGGGTTGAAAATTGTTTGATCCAAGCTGGAAAACTAGCCCCTAGACCTCCCATGCCATTATTTTTTAGTTTAGAGAGTCCAAATACCAATCAAGCACCTAATTTGGCTCCTTCTCCCACTCCTAGAAATCGGAGTTCAAATGAAGCTTCTACTTCATCTCCAAGTGCCCTAAATGAGCTTCAAAAAGTCATGAAGCAATTGCAAAACCTAGGTAATGAGCTGGTTACTCTCAAGAGGCAACAAGCCCAAGGTTTTAGACCTTCTTACCAGCCCCAACCTAATCCAGCTGCAAATATGAATCAAACAAGGCCTCCTGCCAATAGACCAGTTCAGCCCTACAATCCAAATGCCATATCTACCTCTAAGGCATTAGTGCCAACACAAAACAACACTGCTCAGGAGTATGACTGGTGTTTTCCATGTAATGAACCTCATAACCAATCCATGTGCTTCAATGGTGCTTTGAATCAAACACTAATGGTGATAACTACTGGTGTGGAGGGTGAGGGCAGTCAAGGAAATAGCCAACAACAAGAAACATTCCAATAGCAATCAGCCCCAAATGACACCACGTTGGTAAATTGGCAAGCAAAGGATTTTTGTGGCATGAATCAGGCAGTTTCCTAAAGTGTTGCAGCCAACACAAGGTTAAAAAGAAGGAATTTGGGTGAAGAACAACCATTAGCTCCAACCAATCCACAACCCTTTATGGCTCCACAAATGGTTGGCAAACAAAATCCAGTTGTAAATGCACAAGGGCAGCCAAGAACAGCTCCTAGACCAACTCAAATACCGGTTGTTGCTGCCCACATGCAAGGGATAGCAAAAAGATCCTTCATCACCATTTAGTATCATTGATCAGATGAAGAAGACAAATGTAAATGTGGGAATCCCTATCTATCCCAGGCCAGAGAGATTTGCTACAAGCTGCCATGAAGGACTGTCCAACTTCGAATCAGCAAGTCCAAATGCAAGAGCAGGTGCTCACAAATGTTGCCTAGCCTAAGGGGAATCATGGAGGATAGCAAGGTAAAATATTGAAGCCCCCTGCTTTCTATGTTTCATTAATCATTAGAAATCAACTAGTGCACAATTGCATGATAGATTCCGGGGCAAGTAGCTCAGTGATGCCTAAACAAATAGCTCATCAGCTAGGGCTCCAGTATGAAACAATATCCAAAGGGGTAGTGCAGCTAGATGGGACAGCAGTAGCAACAGTTGGAGTGATTAAAAACTTGAGTCTTACCTTGCATGCATGTCCAAATGTTGTTGTTTTACAAGATGTATCAGTCATAGACCTTCCACCACTCTTTGTCCTTTGCTTGTCAAGGGACTTCACAGCCAAGATTGGGGGATATTTGTCTGCTGATTGGTCACACATGCTGTTCAGAATGAGGTATGGAATTAAGGCTACAATCAGGTCTGAACCTATTGTAAACTTCCACATTGAGCCTTACACTCCAAGTCAGATCAACGCCAATTGTTCAGCATTTGATCAAGAAGACCACCCAAGCACCGATGAAGCTGACACCAAGGTTGGGAGCATCCCGGATCTAACTCTTGATGAATGGGCAAACAAGGTACATGCTTTTGATCCTTATCAAGAAGTAGAAGAATCTGAGCTAGGGGTCTATTGTATACATGAAGAAAATAAGCCTATTCCTAACATCACCAAGCCAAACCACAAGGATGAAAATGAGGTATGGCAACTATTTTTTGATGGATCAAGAAGTAGACAAGGTGCAGGAGGTGGAGCCATGTTTGTTTCACCTCAAGGATTAAGGTACTATTCAGCTTTTAGATTTTAGTTTGCATGCTCCAATAACACTGCTGAATATGAAGCCTTGGTGCAAGGGATTTATTAGGTAATCAAGAAGAAAATAAAGAACTTGCAAGTCTTTGGTGATAGTGAATTGATTGTAAATCAGGTCAAGGGACATCATGCTACCAAGAATGATCTACTCAGGTGCTACAAGAATAGGGTGTGGGACCTCATGGAAGATTTTGAGGGTTTTGGCATCAAATCCATTCCTAGGAAAGAGAATCAATCTACTGACAAGCTTGTAGCAGAAGGGGCAGCCTTTGACATTGTGGAAAGCATTCAACAAGACAAGGTACAGCCAAACATCCACGTGATTGTGAGGCCTTCAGTGCCAGATAAAAATGTCAGTTGGCAAGTGTTTGAGAATGACCAGCAAATCATCCATTTCTTGCAAGAAGAAGCCAAGTTCTCAGCTAATAATCAAGAAAAATTGGAACAGCAGTATGGTGACCAAGTGGTACAGCTAAGAACTAACAAGCTGCCCAAGGGACTTATCACTTTGGAGTCCATTTTTAATCCCAATGATCAGTTTAGAAAGGAGAAAGCAAACATTCATGTCAAGAGAGAGGATTCAATATCCATCTTAGTAGAAAAGAACAAACCATTGCAAATTGGAAAGATGACAACCGATCAAGAAAGGTATGAGTTCGTACAACTGTGTCAAGAGTTCCCTGATGTGTTTACATGGAGCTATGAAGATTTGAAAGGTTTCAATCCCAACTTAGCTCAGCATACCATTGAATTGGATCCAAATACTAAGCCTGTCAGGTAGAAACAAAGACCAGTCAATCCACACATGGAGCCTCTCATGAGGAAAGAATTGGACAAGCTGATTGAGTCAAGAATCATATTCCCAATCAAGCATTCTAGTTGGGTTGCCAACTTGGTTCCAGTTAGAAAGAAGAGTGGAGAGATCAGATTGTGTGTTGATTTTAGAGACTTAAATAGAGCATCTCTCAAGGACCATTACCCACTCCCTTCCATGGAGAAAATCTTGCAAGTTGTGGCTGGCTCCGAGAGGTTTTCACTACTTGATGGCTACTCCGACTACAATCAGATTATGGTGAAGGAAGAAGACCAGTTCAAGACAGCCTTCACAACCAAATGGGGGACTTCTGCATACAGAAAGATGCCATTTGGGCTGTCCAACGCTGGTGCTACCTTCTAAAGAGCAATGGACATGGTGTTCAAAAGGTTTGATTAACAACGTGGTGCTGATTTACCTTGATGATATCACTGTTTTTTCCAAAAATTTAGCAGACCACCTCTCTCATTTGAGACAAGTTTTCACGAGGTGTAGGAAATTTGGAGTGTCTTTGAATCCTAAGAAGTGTATCTTTCTTGCACATGAAGGAAAGCTCCTTGGCCATATTGTCTCCAAAGAAGGATTAGCAATTGATCCAGAGAGGGTTGAAGCCATAAGAGCACTACCATTGCCAAGCCACAAGAAGGCCCTTCAAAGTTTCTTGGGGAGAATAAACTTTGTCCGGAGGTTTGTCCCAGATTTTGCATCCCTTATCAAGCCCATCACCAAAATGTTAAAGAAGAGCATGGCTTTGAAGTGGACAACAGAAGGCAAGGAGAGTTTTGAAGCAATCAAAGAAGCCATTTCTCAAGCACCAACTCTCATCAACCTGGACTTCTCCAAGGATTTCATCCTCTATGCATTTGGAGGTAATGACACTATTTTTGCCAAATTGGTACAGCAGAACAAGGATAATGCTGAGCAGCCAATTGCATTCTTCAGCCAGAGCCTAGATGACTATGAGGTGAAGTACTCTTTTATTGAGAAGCATGTGCTGGCAGTAATCAGAAGCTTGAAGAAATTCGAGCATTTAGTCTCAAACAACAAGGTCCAGTTACTGGTCTCACATGTTGGGGTTAAGGACTTCCTCCTCAACAAAGATTTAAATGAGAAAAGGGTAGGTTAGATCACCCGTGTCATGGAGTATGATATTGAGATCAAGATCACCAAGCTGGTAAGAGGAAAAGGATTGTGTGAGCAGCTGGTTTTGAGGAATAAAAAAAAAGCATGTAATGAAGGAGAAGCTGTTTTGACAGTCCACGGCAGCCTTGAGCCAAGTGGCAATCAAGAAGAAGACAATGCTACCCCCACTCCTTGCTGGACCCAAGGTATATGTACTTCCTAAGCACAGGTCTATGCCTTACGGAGATGAACAAGAACCAAAAAAGACACTTCAGATTGCAGGCTATCCCATATGCCATTGGTTATGGAGTTTTGTTCAAGAAAGATGTGAATGTAGTGTTGCTGAGATGCATTAGCACAAATAAGATTCATAGGGTGTTGGAAGAGTTCCATGGTGGACTAGCTGGTGGTCATTTTGTGCCAAGAGTGACAGCTCTAAAAATCATGAAGGCTGGTTATTATTGGCCTAAAATTTTCAGTGATTGCTATGCATGGATTAAGAGGTGTAAGAATTGTGCATTCTTAACAGGAAAAGAGAGACTTGCTTCCCTTCCATTGCATCCAATATTAGTTGACCAACCATTCATGCAATGGGGTTTGGACTTCAGTGGAGTCATTAATCCCAATTCAAGTCAAGGATACAAATGGATTTTGATAGCCACAGACTACTTCACCAAATGGACTGAAGCAACAGCACTCAAAG
This sequence comes from Taxus chinensis, assembly GCA_019776745.2. NCBI lineage: Eukaryota > Viridiplantae > Streptophyta > Pinopsida > Cupressales > Taxaceae > Taxus > Taxus chinensis. Next base: position 477,834,535 of record CM034147.1, on the reverse strand, counting down.
AAGCAAATGAGTCCAGCATCTTAGACTTTTATGAGGGGATAACGACCAGATTTGGTATACCTGCTACAATAATCTCAGATAATGCATTGGCATTCATTGGATTCAAGGTGGACTGAGTGGGCTGTCAAGAACGGGATCTACCTAAGCACTTCATCAAACTATTACCCTCAAGGTAATGGCCAGGCTGAGTCTACAAACAAGAACTTGTTGAGGATCATTAGGAGGACTCTTGATGAGAATAAGAGGTCTTGGCATACCAAACTAAAATCAGCCTTATGGGCTGATAGGATAACTCCCAAGAGATCCACAAGTAACTCTCCATTTAAACTTGTCTATAGAAGAGAGGCAATCTTGCCCATGTCACTTGAGTTGCCAACATTGGAACTCATGAAGTAATTAGAGTTGCTAGAGTTTGAGCCCATGGAGGTGAGATATGCAGAGTTGATGGAGCTGCAGGAGGTCAGAAATCAGGCATCCCAAGCAATGGAAAAGGATCAAGCTTTGATCAAAAAGACCTTTGATAGGAAGGCCAAGGATAGATATTTTTAGGTTGGAGATCTAGTGTTGAAATGGGATGTGGATAGAGAAAAACCGGGAAGGCATTCAAAATTTGATGCCATTTGGAGTGGCCCATACATGGTCATGAAGTGCAAGAACAACAATGCTTTCCAATTGGCCTCATTGGATGGTGAAGATCTGTAGATTCCAGTCAATGGAATCTATCTCAAGCGTTGCTTCTAGAGGGAAATTTACCACCTTGTAAATATTAGATTAGATTTTCATTCCTCCAAGTGCTTTGCACATTGTTTTGTTATAGGTTAGTTTTGCTTTCCCTAAGTGGTTTGGCATAGCTTTCTGTCTCTGGAGATGTTTTGTAGTCCTTGCTTCATTCATATGATATTCCATCTTCCTCCTTGCACATTCTAAGTCAGTTGGGGTTCTAAACAAAATATTTGATGGCTCCATGCCCAATGGACTACTTCAGGCTACTGTACTTTCATCTAGCAGGCAGATGACCCCTCTGAGTCGCCAAAATTGTTATCCAAAATGTGCCCCAGCTCATTTTTTGTGGCTAACTCCTTGTGTTCTTACGTCTCTTGTGCCTCAGTCCACATTTTTTGATTTTAAGGCACTCAAGGCTTTCTGGAAATGGCACCATTAGATAGAGTTCTCTCTCAGCTTTCCAGAAAGGTAAAGTTTGCCTCCTAACTTCTTATGTTTTTCAAGTTATGGCTCAGTGGAGTTTTTGTGGAAAATTTTCCCATTTGAGGCCAGCAGCCAATAGGAAGTTGCTACATGGCATCTGACCAGCGAAGCGTGGGGAATTTTTGAAAAACTTTCCAAAGACAAAAAAGAGGTAAAATTTGAAATTTTTTCCCACCGATCCGCTTTTTGGGCCGTTTTTGCCCTAAATCTTCAAACGATCATATCTTTTGATCCAGAGCTTGGATTTTCACGTTCTTTATATAATTGGAAAGGTGTTAAAATTATCTACATGATTCCATGGTCAATTTCTAATTTTGGTTTTCTTTGGAGAGAGAAAATTCAAAAATGGTTATGGTATGTGTCTATGGCCAGAAATGACATTTCAACAACCAAATTTAATACAGAATGGGTTGCATTCTTCTCCAATATGGTCAAAAATGACAGGGTATGGGTTTAAAAGGTCCTCCATGCTGTTTTAATACATTTTCTCTCTCCTGGGCTCGACCCATGCACTGTAAAAGCTAGATTTGGCTCATTTCTTCATGGTTGAACACTTTTTGGCATTGAAAACTTCTTTTTTCACCTCCAGCAAGTGATAGTTGTAAGAATCAGACCTTTTTCATAGTTTGTAATAGGTTTATACCTCTTTGATGGTGGAATGCAAGAGATTTTTACATGGAATTGACAATGCAAACTCTGTGAATGCTTTCACTCCTCTGTTTGTATTGTTTTACTTCATTTTAAGACCTCTAATTACATCTATCAGCTTGTGTATGTTTTCCCTTGTTGCATTTCATGAATTTGTGTCTATTTGCATGGCAAAAAATGTTTCACCACTCCTTTTGGTGCATCACCATCTTTAGTTTAGTTTCATTTTTGCATTTTTATCCCTGTCTCCTTGCAATCTAGGGTAGAATTAGGATTAGAACCTCTGTAGTTATGTAAAATATAGATCTAAATCAGAGGAGTTTGAGGAACCAGCCTCTATTCTGGAGATTCCTCTCTCATTTTCACAAGTCCCACACTTGGAGAGAGGTTTCCATGTTGTGTAATCACACTGGATGCTCTAAACATCATTTGGAACCTTGATTTGCTTCCAGGGGTACTGCTGATTTGCAACAACAAGTGGTTCAGAGGGAAGTTTTCAAAGTTTAGATCAGTTTTCAGGCTACTACTCATGACTCCATGCCTAATGGATTTCTTCAGGCTACTGATCATTCATCCAACAGGCAGATGACCCCTCTGAGTCACCAAAATTATTATCAAAATGTGACCCCTGCTCATTTTGTGGCTAACTCCCTTTCATTCTTTCCTTCTATTGTGCCTCAGTCATAAATTTTTACTTTTTAGGCACTCAAAACCTTCTGGAAATGACACCATTGGATAGAGCTCTTTCTCAGCTTTCTAGAAAGGTAAAGATTTCCTCCTAAATCCACGTATTTTTCAAGTTATGGCTCGGTAGAGTTTTTGTGGGAAATTTTCCCTTGCAAGGTCCGTAGCCAATCAGAACTCGCCACGTGTCCAGGTCAAAAATATCAAAGTGATCCGATTTTGGCCTATTTTTGCCCTAAAACTTCAAATCGCCATAACTTTCGATCCAAAGCTCAGATTTTCACGTTCTTTATATCAATGGAAAGCTGGTGAAATGCTCTACAAGATTCCATGGTCAATTTTGAATTTTGGTTCAGTTTAGAGGGAAAAAAATAAAAAACACTTCTGGTACATGCCCATGGACAGAACTGACGTTTCAACAACCAATTTTAATGCAAAATGGGTCGCATTCTTCTCCAACATGGTCAAAAATGTCAGGGCATGGGTTTGTAAGGACCTCCATGCTGTTTTTAATATATTTTGGTCAATGGGGAATGGCTCCCACATTTTTTCATGTTTTCTCTCTCCTGGGCTCGACCCATGCACTATAAAAGCTGGATTTGGCTCATTTTTCAAAGGGGGGAACACTTTTTTTGCACAGAAAGCTTCTGTTTTAACTTTTAACAAGTGATTTTGGCAAGTATCAGACCTTCTAGGGATTGTAAAAGGTTTTTCTGCCTCTTTGGTGTTGGAATACAAGGATTTTGATGTTGAAAATCACAATGCAGGCTCTATGAATGCTTTCAGTCCTTTATATGTGTTGTTTGCTTCATTTCAAACCCTTGTTTACAACTTATCAACCTGTGCATGATGTTTTATGTTGCAATTTCTGATTTGTGTCAATTTACATGAGCAAGAAGTGCTCACCACTCCTTTGGTGTATCACCCTTATCAGTTTAGTTTTAATTTTTACATTTCTTATCCCTGTCTCCTTGCAAATTAAGATAAAATTAGGATCTGAACCTCTGCAGTTGTGAAAATAATAGATCTGATCAGAGGAGTTTGAGGAACCAGCCTCTAATCTAGAGATTCCTCTCTCATTTTACAAGTCCCACACTTGGAGAGAGGTTTCAATGTTGTGCAATCACACTGGATGCCTGAAACGTCAACTTAGAAACCTGATTTGCATTTAGGGGTGCTGCTGATTTGCAACAACAGGAACCAAGAAGTGAATAGGCAACCCTTTGGTATGAAGGAGCAGATGCGTATTAAGCTAGAAGATGGATTAACTCTCTCTTAGCTACATACAACTGTAACAAGAACAAGGATAAAGGATCAGCATGGATGTTGGAGGTTGATCTTAAATACTAAGATTATAACCAAATCACAATTGAGCTGGATGTGTACCCTCGATGAGAGGATTTCGTAGGACATTAACATACACCAGCTACAATATGGTGTCTTCATGAAGGTAGGGCCTTCATGACGACACAATGTTATAGCTGACATATTACAATGCCCTCCTGAATTAAATCATCAAGTTTACATAGGCAGGATACTAAGTTCTTAGCTGGGGATAGGAATGTGATCACGTATATGGAGTGACTCTGGAGGACTAAAGGTAACTAGACACACGGATTCATCTAGGAATGACACCGTATGTCTACGTATCTTTAGTTACCATGAGTAACTTCCTATACTTGTTCATATTGCTAGTTGGGGGTTAGAGTTTGACCTCAAATGGAAGGACTGGTAGAGACCAGGAAAGACCATTCTAGATAATAGACGAAGTGAGGTGAAGGACGTATTCCATTGGTGTGTATCACATCTAGAAATATGATCATGTAAAGCATGTGAAAATCTTTGGCCAAAGTATTGCAAGTGCTGGTTGCATTGTCCTAATCACCTAGTTTAAGATGCAAGATGTCAGATGAATATCAGTAACAGATATTCAGATAGGCTTCTTAAATGGATCACTTCGATAACTAGAAACAGTAAAAGAACCCTGTATATTCATTATACTATGCATGAATTAACATGAAGGATCAGTAAGTTGCCGAGTCATGAAATGAGAGATTACTGAAACTCTGAGCCATAAAGTGGGAGGTCGGTAGTTCTTCAAGTCATTTACAGCAGCATATGGTGTCTGTTATATGACTGAATTACATTGAATGTGTGTTCCATAATGCAAATATGTGAACAGAGAACATTAGTTTTAAAAGGAAATTGTGTGATCCAAACTGAATTAATTGGACAGAGAACAATTATTAAAACTTGAACGTGTGTTTGAATTATATAATTCATAACAGGGAACGTTGTATATTAAAAAAAATTCCCTTGTTTTAGTATCTTAAAATGGGGATGTTACACAAAACAATAAACCGTGAGCTCGAAACCTGAACCCCAAACCCACATCCATAGACCCTGAACCATGAACCATGAACCATGAGCCCAAAACCCTAAGCTCTGAATCGTAGACCCTGACCTCTAAGTCCTAAATTCTAAACCGTAAAACCTAAACACTAAACACTAGAACCTAAACCATAAATACTAAATCCCCATAGCCCTAAACCTTAAACCCTTAAAAAAATTGCCACTTTTTAACAAATCATGATTTTTTCAAAAGTTGCAATTTTTTTGAAAACTTGAATTTTTCAAAAATCTAAAGTTTATCAAAATCCTGACTTTTTATAGAGGCTCAACCTGGTTTGGAAACACTTTGAGGGATAATACACAATAAAATGATAATTTATGTTGAAATAAGACAATTGACAAAAAGTAGAGAAAATATTGAAGGCACATATATATGTGAATCACTGAAACTTCATCGAGAAATTTTCAAACTTGCAACAATCATAATATATGAAATGACCATAAATAAATAAAAGCGACTTAATATTTTTGAAGATTTTTTTGTTAAGGGACTGTTCGGGAGTGATGAAGGGGAAGCAGTAATGCAATGGCACATAACAGTCATTTTTTTCAAAATTCAAAATGTGCAACGGTCAATCGGCCTCCCCCCCCAAAGTTTCAGGAAAAGCGCTAGATGCGGGCCACGGCTGTCGGTTGTGTTGTAGAAATGACCTAAGGCCCAGATTAACAGAGGATTTTCATGTTCCCAATGATAACCCATTGAGTGACTTGCCCTGTCATGATTATGTTCAGACAAATTCTGTCTTTGTCTCTTTGGTGGATTCGGCCGACTTGGCAGCCCAACTCACCCTTCTCAGCGATAGAGCTATTTTTGCTAAATTTGTTGGCATCGAATCTCGGTTGAAGGAATCTGTAGTTGGTGTGACACTCAGTGGGGCAGTGGCCTTCACATTCGTTTCCTCGAGAGGGTTTTTTTTTCTCGTTATCCTTTGAAGTTCAGCACATAGGGATGACACCTTGGAGAGGAAAGGTTTTCTCTTCACTGAATCGGTCTGCATATTCGTTAGTGGTCTGCTCATTTCAATCTGGCTCAAGTAGAAATAGATGGCCTTCACATTTGGATTAGACTGTATTCTCTGCCTTGTGAATTCTGGTCCTCCTCCATTCTCTCTAAAATTTTCTCCAGCTTAGGCCATGTAGTGCACATAGACCTTGTTACTTTGGAAGGTACTCTTTCTTCCTTTGCCAGGATATGCATTTCTATAGATCCCTCCTTTAAACTGAAGGATTTCATAGTCATTTCCACCCTCACGAGTCAATGGGTTCAGAAAGTGGATTATGAAGTTGTTTCTGACAGCTGCTTCAAATGCAAGCAGCCTGGGCATTTGTAAAAATCTTACAAAAATCCTCCCATTTCCAGTGCTGTAGCCTGGAGGAAAAATATTTCTCCATCCTTAGCCTCTATCTCTATTGGTCCTCCATCCAGATCTGATCCCATTAAGGCAGCTGACTTCCCCAGGCCTGTACCTATGTCTGATCTTCTTGTGCTTGATCCTTGGTCAAAGAAACAATGTCAGTAGTTTAAGACTCTACTAGGATTCTATCTCTTTTCCAGGAAGGTATCGCACTGGGCCTCGGAGCTGATGCTCCCTCCCTAGAAAAATGGGTAAATGAGAAGGATGAGGTGCTTCATTCCATCAATGGTTCTTCTGAGGATTTCACTTCTAGCCTGAACAAGGCTCTCATCGATCCCCCTTTGGCCAACTTGCATCAATGTTCTATCCTACCGACTCTTGCCATTTTAAACATTGACAGGGGGCCGAAAGCTCATCCTGGTTGACCCTCCAGAAACATCCTTTCTCTCAAAGACATTGCTACAAGTAAGCAACTCCAGCTTCATTCCTTTTTTCCATCTTCAAGTGGGAGAGGCAAGTCCTCTCCCAAGATCCAATGATCCTTTTCTCTTGGAATGTTAGGGGTCTGAATGCCCCTAACAAACAACATCTGCTGAGACGCTATGCTCTTAATACTAAAGCTTTTCTATGTCTTATTCAAGAAACTAAAATATCCTCCAAGGAATGTAAGTCAGGTTGGTTTCGTAAGTGGAAAGGTTGGGAAGGTTGCTTCTCAGACTCTCTTGGTGCCTCTGGCGGCTTGGGAGTTCTATGACATTCCAATTTTTTCCATCTCGAGCCTTTATTGGTCAACCCCAATTTCATTTGGTGTAAAGTTTTCATCAAACATTCTGATATGTCCTTTTTTCTTTGTAATACTTATGGTCCTAACACTCTGTTAAAAAAAAGGGAGCTTTGGTCGAAGATTAAGACAATCCTTGATCCTGTCCAGAACTTCAAGACAATAGTGGCTATGGATTTCAACGCTACCCTCTCTGACAAAGATAAAAGAGGAGGAATTCAATGGCATCCTCACTCTCAAGTGGACTTCACCTCCTTTGTTACCTCTGCCAACTTAATTGATTTGGAACCTGGCTCTGGGTGGTTTACCTAGAACAATCGGCGTATTGGGTTTAGTTCTATGGCGGTTCATTTGGATCATTTTTCTGGTCTCCGAAGATTGGCTACAACACAAATTTCTCATCAAATGCTCAGTTCTTCCTCTCTCTGGATCCGATCACTTTCCGGTCTCTCTCAACATTTCTTTTAACATCCCGCCAAGTTGTTCTCCTTTCAAATTTGAGTCCATGTGGTTGCAGGACACTTCTCTTAAGCCTCTTATTCACTCTTGGTGGGATTCCTTTGAGGTGGAAGGGATGTAAAAAACAAATTGTTGGAATGGAATGTTTCCTATTTCAAAAATATTTTTCAAGAAAAACAGAGAGTTGAGAATGCTTTATACCTTCTAAATGAATCAGTTTTCTCCAGAGGTATGTTTCAAGAAGATTTCGTCAATGAAAAATATCTTCTTAGCGAGCTCGGTGATCTTCTACTTAAATTCATTAGAGACAAAAATCTCATGAAATTTGGCTAGATAATGGGGAAAAGAATACCAAATTCTTCCATGCCTCTGTCAAAGCTAGAAGAAATGTCAATTATATCTCCTCACTGAAGTTAGTTGATGATTCGATGTTGTCTTCTCAATCTCTGATTAAATCAGAGACGATGTTGTTTTTTCAAAAGCTCCTGAATGGTGATGAAGCCTCTCCTCTGATGGAACACCATCCTTTCTTTGATCAGATTCCTATTTTAGTTTATGAGAGTGACAATGTTAAATTTCTCTCTCCTTTTTCTAAGGATGAAGTTCGTAGGATTGTTTTTTCTATGCAAAGGGATAAAGTGCCAAGTCCGGATGGTTTTCCTACTTCATTTTTCTAGGACTTTTGGGATGTCATTGGGGATACCATCTGGCATTCTATGGAGGAATCTAGATGTTCAGGGAAGCTCCTTGATGCTTTCAATCATACTTTTATTTACATGTTCGCTAAAAAGGTGTAAGCAGTCTCACTTGATAATTTCAGGCCGATCTCCCTTTGCAATACTTCTTACAAAATCATTTCAAAACCTATAGCGTCTAGGATGAGTGTTCTTCTGTATAAGCTTATTGTGCTGGAACAAATCGGTTTCATCCCAGGAAGATCTATTGCTGATGGTATAATCATTTCCCATGAAATGATTCACACTCTTCACACTTCCAACCACTCTGGTATGATGATCAAATTAGATTTCAGAAAATCTTATTATCGTATCAATTGGAGATTCCTTTGCAAATCCCTCCAAGCTATGGGCTTTGGAAAGCATTTTTGAAATTGGATCTTCAACTGCATTTCGTCATCTCGGTTTTCTATTTTGGTTAATGGTTCTACCTAAGGTTTCTTTAATAGTAGTAGAGGTCTAAGGCAAGGTGATCCTCTTTCCTTCTTCCTCTTCATCGTAGTTGCTGAGGATCTCATTTGTAGTATCAAAGCTATTCTTTAGGTCGGGGAGCTCAAGGGTTTTTGGCTGACCTCCAACCTTTCCCCCCTTTTACACCAACAGTTTACCGATGATACCTTCCTTTTTGGTCAAGCATCCATCTCGGAAGCCCGTTGCCTTTCCTTCTTACTAGACTGTTATTCGTTGGCCTCTGGTCAGGTAATCAATTATCACAAATATGTTATTTTCTTCTTCAATATCACTCCCAGGCTCAAGGCAGGATTAAGGAAAATTTAGGCTTTGCGGTGGGTTCCCTCCCCCATAAATATTTAGGGATCCCTCTCTTTTCTGGTAATGAAAAAGTGAATCTTTGGGACGGGCTTCTCAACTCTTTGTAGCCAAGATTACTTTCATGGAAAGGTAAATGGTTGTCCTTGGCTAGTTGTGCTCTCCTGATCAACTCAGTCCTCTTGGCCCTTCTGATATATATGTTGTCAGTCTTGATGATTCCTAAGACTATTTTGCACAAAATTGAGAAATTAGTCAGAACCTTCCTTTGGCAAGGGAATAATGAAGAGATAAAATTCCATTTGGTGAAGTGGGAGACTATCAAGCTTCCCAAATCTCTTGGTGGCTTGGGCATTTTAGATTTGACTCTTTAGAATCTGGCCCTCGATGCAAAACTTGTTTGGAATTTTATCACCGATTCTAAATGGTTGGCTTTTAAGGTTCTTTCACATAAATATCTCGAGGTGGGTCGACCTGAGCTCCTACTCTCCAGCATCGAGCTCCCCAAAGGCTCTCATATATGGAACTTTTTACACAAGTGCAAATCCTTGATCACTGACTTGGTCTCCTGGAAAATCAACAATGGTCAATTAGCCACCTTTTGGGAGGACAACTGGAATGGGTCACACCTGCTTAACCTTATTTCCAATCTCAACAGAGTTATGAATGCTACCAGTGTCATATGGGGCACTAAAGTAGCTGATTTTGGACGTCACCATCCAAATGGCTCACCATCATGGAAATGGAAAAATGTTTCATCCATTGGGGCATCCCTACAAGAATCTACTACTCTTTCTGAAGCCCTTCAGGAAAGGCATGTTCATTTCAATGAAGATGATGATAATCTAATTTGGCTTAGTGAAAAATTTGGAAACTATATGGTGAAAGCCGGTTATGCTAATCTCATTTCACAGTTGAGCTTGGGTTCTCCTAGCCCCTTGGGTTGTTGGCACCCCAGTCTCTTGACCAAGGTGGCCATCTTTGGTTGGTTGGTTCTTAAAAAGAAATTTCTTACTCAGGCGAGGAGAAGAAATTGGGGATATGTTGGTCCCTCTATATGTGTGCTCTCTGGTGAAGCCGAGGAAGATTAGGATCATTTGTTCCTCTTTTGTTCTTTCACTTCCAACTGTTGGCACTGGCTTCTTTCCAAATTGAATCTTGTTTGGGCCCCATGTAATAATATTTTTGATACACTTCTTTCCTAGCCTAGGTGTGGTAAAGATAGTTCTCTCAGTTCCATTTGGCTCATCACTCCTTTCTTCCTCATCTTCTTTTTTTTAGCGAGTAGTCTACTGAGCTCTCTATTTTTCTAAATAAATTGGAAGTGGCCATCTCTGATAATGTCAGCAAAAATAATCTCTCGAACCCCACTTTCTCTTTTAGAGATGTGACTATCATAAATTCTTGGCCTCTCATTAAACTCCCCAGTCCTGGTTCAATTATCAAGAAAGGTCTTATTGTTGCAACTCAGCAGCACCCCTTGGATGTTGATTAGATTTCTAGTTTGATCATTCTAAGCATCCAGTGTGATTGCACAACATTGAATCCTCTTCCCAAGTGTGGGACTTGCAAAAATGGAAAAGGAATCTCTAGATTAGAGGTTGGTTCCTCAACTCCTCTGATCAGCTATTTTACTTGCACAATTGCAGAGGTTTAAACTCCTAAATCTACTCTAAATTCCAAAGGGACAAGGATAGAAAATGCAAAAAGAAAGAACTAATGCTAATAAGTGATGCACCAAAGGAATTGTAGACACCTGATGTTGCATGAAATACACAATCCACAAGGAAACACAACACAAAACATACACAAATGCTCAAAATGTAGTGAAAGATCAAGAAAGTAATGATAGATATATGAAAGGATTGAGGGATTTTAATCACAGAACATATATCAACATCTCAGATCCAATACAGTACATTAAAGTGATCCAGAGGCAAGAAAAAGGTGCTGAATTACATGGAAAGGTAAATTTTTTTCACAAATTCTACCAAGGAGGAAGAAAAACGAAGTTGCAGAGCTGAAAAAGTGTCTCCCCTTTGCAAAATGAACTCATTCTAGCTTTTACAGTGCAAACCACGACCCCAGGAGAGAGAAACATGGGAAAATGTCCAAGGGGTTCAACCATTGACCAAAATTCCATCAAAACAGCATGGGCACCCTGACAGACCCATTCCTTGACATTTTTAACCATGCTAGGAGAGAATGCGAGCCATTCTTCAGTAAAAACGGTGGTTGAAACGTAATTTCTGTCCATGACCACGTGCCAAAGGCGTTTCTTGATTTTATCTCTCCAAATTCCACCAAAATACAAAAATTACCACATAATTTTGTAGAGAATTTTACCAGCTTTCCATTGATATAAAGAACGTGAAAAACTGAGCTCTGGGTTAAAAGATATGGTGATTTGAAGTTTTAGGTCAAAACAGGACCAAATCGGGTCGGTGGGAAAAAATTCAAATTTTTGCACCTTTTTGGTCGTTTGGAAAATTTTCCAAAATTTTCCCGTGCTTCACCACTCTAGGTGCCATGTGGCTGCATCTCATTGGCTGCGGGCCTTTTAGGGGAATTTTTTTTTTAAAAACTCTGCCGAGCCATAACTTCAAAAATACATGGAGTTAGGAGGAAAAATTTACCTTTCTAGAAAGCTGAGAAAGAGCTATATCCGATGGTGCCACTTCTAAAAGGTTTTGAGTGCATGAAAAACAAAATATTATGACTGAGGCACAAGAGAGGAAAAAATGAGAGGAGTTAGCCACAAAATGAGTAGGGGGCACATTTTGGATAACAATTTTGGCGACTCAGACGGGGCATCTGCCTGCTGGATGAAGTTACCAGTTTCCTAGAACCATCCATTGGGCATGGAGTCATGAGTAGCCTACAAACTGATCTAAACTTTCAAAACCTCCTCTCTGAGCCACTTGGAAACCCACTTAAATGGATTGTGCAAGAGCAAAACCAGCACCACAAAAACTATATACAAAACTAAAGGTCATACATGCTCCAAAATGGAACATGCAGAGTGTGCACAAGAACTTCTTTTACCGAAAGAAAAACTACCTATCCTACTCTAACTAGAAGCAAAATTGGGCTAAACAAACCCTGCAACTGGTTGGGAGAAATAGCTTCCCTTTCTCTAAAGTTGCAACCATGCAACTGATTTGGCATTGAACATGGCTGATTGGATGAGTGGAAAATCAACAAGAAACTAGTCTTCTACCCAAATCATCAAGGTGTCAACTAAAAACAAATCCAATACTTCTTTTAGTTGCTCTACATTTGGATTGAAGCCGTATGACAGCTGATCCTTGGTACTTTGTAGCTCACCCTCATGCTTAGAAGCAAGCATGACTAGTTGTGACTTCTCCTTTGACTCCAATGAAGTCAAATACCTTATTGGGCAAGGTATGATCCATTTGATATGCCCATAGCTCTTATTTTCAACTCTAAAAATGGAGTCTTCTTGTAGACCTTCTTGGGTGGGTGATGTGGGAGAAATGGTAGGACTTTTCTGCCCTTTCTCTTCCTTCATGGCAACATGGAACTCTTCTATAGTGTGCAACTCCTCATTATTGATTGCAACATCCAATGAAGTTTCTTTTACATTGTTGTTACCTGTTGCAATACATTGTTGGCTTTGGAGCTCCTCCATTGTATCTTTTGGAAGATCAAATTCTTCCATCTTTGATTCAAGAGGCATGTTGCAAACTGTAGGCTGTTGTCCTTGAACTCTTTTGTCCATGGCAGCAAATTCTTGTTGTTGGAGAACGAATGGTGAAGAAGGAAACATGGTAATTTCAGCTGGCTCTTCATCTAAACATTATTCTAAGTCTGATGGTAAATCAAACTCTTGAATGTCTTGCTGCAGCAAAGTCTCTCCCTCTTGTATGGTGGCCTCCAAATCTGCATTTTCTTCACCTTGTATAACTTCATTTTCAAACATGAAACTTGTCAATCCAAACTCATCCCAAAAATCAGATTGTTGGAGAGATGAAGTGGGAGAGAAGCATGAAATTTCTTGTGCCTTTTACTCACAATTTGGACCTGTTTTGTTCACCTCCATAATGGCTTCATCAATAAAATCAGCCCCTTCAAATGAAAGCAAAAATGTATCAATAATGCTTCCTTCTTCTACTATTGTAAAAATTGACTTGACCTCATCCATTTGCTCCTTAAAGATGGGGTTTTGAGATGGTTTTCCTTCCTTCTCGATGGCTGATTTTGCAGTGAAAATTGGATCAACATTTTCTTTGGGCAAAGTGCCAACATGGACACCCAACTCATCACCAACAAACTGCTGTTTTTCTCACTTCACTGCTGTTATAAAATCAGCCTTGTTTTCCACTTGTTCTCCAACTTCAACATCCTCTATTGGTTTCACCATCAAGGAGATTTTTGTAATCCTGAATTTAAGAGCCCAACTCTTCAGACTTTGAATTTCTTCATCCTTGTTTGGCTCTTCTTTCTACTGCTATTTTCCTTTATTGGCATTCTGATTTTTATCCTCCCAACATGGATTTCGGGAATGCAAGAGGAGAAGTGGATTGTAACTCAATTGATTTTGTAATTTTTTGTGGTGGTGGAGGAGGTAGGAACTCTTGTTTCTTTGGAGGGAATGGCTGTTTGGAAGGGAAAAAGACAGAAGAATTGAGATGGGGTGGAAGACTAGGGAATGGAGAAATGGATTCAACACTTGGGATGACAGATGGAGAGTTTAAAACTTGACACTGCTGAGATAAAACAGATTGGGAAAGAGGGAGAGAAAAGGCATGAGATGGTGTGCTTACCTATTGACAAGGTTGTTGAATACTCCTCTCATACACCTTTATTCCTTCAGTCCACTTTGCAAGCAATGGTAGTGTCGTAATCATGAAGGCTAGCTTCTCTTGAGGGCTGTAATGCTTTCATTTGTGCTTGAGCCCTGGATTGCACCATGTTTACCTCCATCTTTTGGATTTGTTCCAGCAGATTTGAATTTTCTTTTTGACTGCCCTCACAACCAGCATACCCTTGTGTTTGACATGCTTCATATCCAAACTGACTTTGGCACTGCTGCTCATATGGGTAGACATGTTGATTTTGAATTTGATCAGAATGCTGATTTGGAGGATTTGTAAAACATGTTGGAGGTGAGATATACTACTTTTGTAAATGTGAATTCCATGATGGAAATGAAGTCATGATTACACAACTTCATGGAATGGAAAAGAATGAAAATGATGGAAAGAAGAATCGATGGAAATGAATGGAAAAAAGGTTTGCAACTTAGAGAATGAGTTGTTTACCAGATGGAGTCACCAAATGTGCTTTTGAAAGTGCCTCCAAAAGGCTGAATCTTTAACAGGAACACACCAACCTGTCAAAGATAAAGTGGAAGACCTCTAAGGTCCCACCGGGTGTGTAAAAACTATTATATGGTTGTAAATTTTGAGAAAGGGAAGCTATTTCTTCCAACCAGTTACAGGGTTTGTGTTGTTGCAAATCAGAAGCACCCCTGGATGCAAATTAGGTTTCTAAGTTGATGTTTCAGGCATCCAGTGTGATTACGCAACATTGAAACCTCTCTCTAAGTGTGGGACTTCTAAAATGAGTGAGGAATCTCCAGATTAGAGGCTTGTTCCTCAAACTCCTCTGATCAGATCTGTTATTTGCATAATTGCAGAGGTTCGAATCCTAATCCTACTGTAAATTCCATGGAGGTAGAGATAGAAAGTGCAAAAATTGAAACTAAACTAATAGGTGATACACCAAAGGAGTGGTGAACACTTCTTGTTCATGCAAATTGACAAAATTTCATAAAATGAAACATGAAACATCATACAAAGGCTGATAAGATGCAATTAGAGGTTTGAAATGAAGTAAGACAATACAAACAAAGGACTGAAAATTGATCACAGAGTCTGCACTGTCATTTCTCACTGTCAAAATCCTTGCATTTCCAACATCAAAGAGGCAGAAACCTATTACAATCATGAAGAAGGTTTGATACTTGTAAAAATCACTTGTTGAAGGTAAAAGAAGAAGCTTGCTATCCAAAAAAAATGTTCCCTTTTAAAAATGAGCCAAATCTGGCTTTTACAGTGCATGGGTCGAGCCCAAGAGAGAGAAAATGTGTAAAAAACATGATAGCCATTCCCCATTGAATGAAGATGCATTAAAACAACATGGGTGTCCTTACAGACCCATACCCTGACATTTTTGGCCATGCTAAAGAAGAATGTGACCCATTTTGCATTAAAACTGGTTGTTGAAACGTCATTTCTGGCCATTAACACATGCTAGAGGCGTTTCTTGATTTTCTCTGTCCAAAATCAACCAAAATTCAAAATCAACCCTAAAATCATGTAGATAATTTCACCATCTTTCCATTGATATAAAGAACGTGAAAATCTGAGCTCTAGATCAAAAGATATGGCTATTTGAAAATTTAGGGTAAAAACAGGCCAAAATTGGATCGGTGGGCAAAAGTTTGAATTTTTACCCGTTTGGTCTTTGGAAAAAATTTCAAATTTTCCCCGCGCTCCGCCACTCCAGGTGCCATGTGATGGCTTCCTATTGGCCGTGGGCCTCCTAAAGGAAAATTTCCCACAAAAACTCTGCCGAGCCATAACTTGAAAAATACGAGGAGTTAGGAGGAAAACTTTACCTTTCTGGAAAGTTGAGGGAGAGCTCTATCCAATGGTGCCATTTTTAGAAATATTTGAGTGCCTAAAAATAAAAAATGGAGATTGATGCACAAGAGAGGTAAGAACACATGGAGTTAACCAAAAAATGAGCAGGGGGACATTTTGGATAACAATTTTGGCGACTCAGAGGGGTCATCTGCCTGCTAGATGAAGATACCAGTTGCCTGAAGTAGCCCATTGGGCATGGAGTCATAAAATTTTCTATTCGGAACCCCAACTGACTTAGAATGTTATTAGGAGGAAGATGGAATATCACCTGATGGAAGCAAGGACTGCAAAACATCTCCGAGGATAGCAAGCTTGTGCCAAAGCACTTAGGGAAAGCAAAACAACCTATAACAAAACAATGTGCACAAGCACTTGGAGGAATGAAAACCTGAGCTAATATTTACAAGGTGGATAATTTTCCTTTAGTAGTAATGCTTTAGATAGATTCCATTGACTGGAATCTGTAGTTCTTCACCATCCAATGAAGACAATTGGAAGGCATTGCTGTCCTTACACTTTGTGACCATGTATGGGCCACTCCAAATGACATCAAATTTTGAATGCCTTCCCAGTTTTGCTCTATATGCATCCCATTTTAACACTAGATCTCCAACTTGGAAAGATCTACTCTTGGCCTTCCTATCAAAGGTCTTCTTGATCAAAGCTTGATCCTTCTCCATTGCTTGGGATGCCTGATCTCTAATCTCTTGGAGCTCCATCAACTCTGCATATCTCACCTCCATGGGCCCAAACTCTAGCAACTCTAACTACTTCATGAGTTCCAATGTTGGCAACTCAAGTGACATGGGTAAGATTACCTCTCTTCCATAAACAAGACTGAATGGAGAGTTACCTGTGGATCTCTTGGGAGTTATCTTATCAGCCTATAAGGCTGATTTTAGTTTGGTATGCCAAGACCTTTGATTCTCATCAAGAGTCCTCCTAATGATCCTCAACAAGTTCTTGTTTGTAGATTCATCCTGGCCATTACCCTGAGGGTAGTATTTTGATGAAGTACTTAGGTAAATCCCGTTCTTGACAGCCCACTCAGTCACCTTGGATCCAATGAATGCTAATGCATTATCTGAGATTATTGTAGCAGGTATGCCAAATCTGGTTACTATCCCCTCATAGAAGTCTAAGATGCTAGACTCATTTGCTTCCTTGAGTGCTACTACTTCAGTCCACTTGGTGAAGTAGTCTGTGGCTGTCAAAATCTACTTATGCCCTTTGCTTGAATTGGGATTAATGACTCCAATGAAGTCCAAACCCCATTGCATGAATAGCTGGTCAACTTAAATTCGATGCAATGGAAGGGCAACAAGCCTTTCTTTACCTGTGAAGAATGCACAATTCTTGCACCTTTTGATCCACGCAAAGCAATCACTGAAAATCTTGGGCCAATAATAACCAGCCTTCATGATTTTTAGAGCTGTCACTTTGGTGCAAAATGACCACCAGCTGGTCCACCATGGAACTCTTCCAACACCCTATGAAGATGATTTGTGCTAATGCATCTCAGCAGCACTCCATTCACATCTTTCTTGAACAAAACACCGTCTACTATGGCATATGGGACAGCCTGCAATCTGAAGTGTCTTCTTTGGGTCTTATTCATCTCTAGAGGGCATAGGCCTATGCTTAGGAAGTACATTATACCTTGGGTCCAACAAGTAGTGGGGACAGCATTATCCTCTTCTTGAGTGCTACCTTGCACATGGATATCTTGAACTGTCAAAACAACCTCTTCTTTATTGCATACTCCTTTTTGCTTGCCCAGAATCAGCTGCTCACACAATCCTTTTCCTATTACCAGCTTGGTGACCTTGATCTCAATGTCATACTCCATGACACGAGTGATCCAACCTGCCCTTTTCTCATTCAAATCATTGTTGAGGAGGAAGTCCTTTACTCCCGCATGAGAGACCAAAAACTGAACCTTGTTGATTGAGACTAGATGCTTGAATTTATTCAAGCTTCTGATTACTGTAAGTACATGCTTCTCAATAAAAGAATATCTCACCTCATAGTCATCTAGGCTTTGGCTGAAGAAAGTAATTGGCTGCTCATCATTGTCCTTGTTCTGCTATACCAAAATGGTAGAAATGGTATCATTACCCCCAAATGCATAGAGGATGAAATCTTTGGAGAAGTCCGGGTTGATGAGAGTTGGTGCTTGAGAGATGGCTTCTTTGATTGCTTCAAAACTCTCCTTGCCTTCTGCTATCCATTTGAAAGCCATGCTTTTCTTTAACATCTTGGTGATGGGATTGAAAAGGGCTACAAAATCTGGGACAAACCTCCAAACAAAATTTATTCTCCCCAAGAAAATCTGGAGGGCCTTCTTGTGGCTTGGCAATGGTAGTGCTCTTATGGCTTCGACTCTTTCCAGATCAATTGCTAATCCTTCTTTGGAGACAATGTGGCCAAGGAGCTTTCCTTCATGGGCTAGAAAAACACACTTTTTAGGATTCAAGGAGACTCCAAATCTTCTACACCTTTGGAACACTTGTCTCAAATGAAAGAGGTGGTGTTGTTGCAAATCAGCAACACCCCCTGGATGTTGATCAGATTTCTAGTTTGATCATACTAGCATCCAGTGTGATTGCACAACATTGAATCCTTTCCCCAAGTGTGGGACTTGCAAAATGAGAAAGGAATCTCCAGATTAGAGGCTGGTTCCTCAACTCCTTTGATCAGCTATTTTACTTGCACAATTTGTAGAGGTTTAAACTCCTAAATCTACTCTAAATTCCAAAGGGACAAGGATAGAAAATGCAAAAAAGAAAGAACTAATGCTAATAGGTGATGCACCAAGGAGTTGTAGACACCTGATGCTGCATGAAATACACAATCCATAAGGAAACACAGCACAAAACATGCACAAATGCTCAAAATGTAATGAAAGATCAAGAAAGCAATGATAGATATATGAAAGGATTGAGGGATTTTAATCACAGAACATATATCAACATTTCAGATCCAATACAGTACATTACAGTGATCCAGAGGCAAGAAAAGGTGCTGCATTACATGGAAAGGTAAAATTTCTTCACAAATTCTGCCAAGGAGGAAGAAAAAGGAAGTTGCAGAGCTGAAAAAGTGTCTCCTTGCAAAATGAACTCATTCTGGCTTTTACAGTGCAAACCACGACCCCAGGAGAGAGAAACGCGGGAAAAAGTGCAAGGGGTTCAACCATTGACCAAAATTCCATCAAAACAACATGGGTGCCCTGACAGACCCATTCCCTGACATTTTTAACCATGCTGGGAGAGAATGCAAGCCATTCTTCATTAAAAACGGTGGTTGAAACATCATTTCTGTCCATGACCACGTGCCAGAGGCATTTCTTGATTTTATCTCTCCAAACTCCACCAAAATGCAAAAATAACCCTGGAATCTTGTAGAGAATTTTACCATCTTTCCATTGATATAAAGAACGTGAAAAACCGAGCTCTGGATCGAAAGATATGGCGATTTGAAGTTTTAGGGCAAAACAGGGCCAAATCGGGTCGGTGGGCAAAATTCAAATTTTTGCACCTTTTTGGTCATTTGGAAAATTTTCCAAAATTTCCCCGTGCTCCACCACTCTAGGTGCCACGTGGCAGCATCTCATTGGCCGCGGGCCTTTCAGGGGAAAATGTTTCCAAAAAACTCCGCCGAGCCATAACTTGAAAAATACATGGAGTTAGGAGGAAAACTTTACCTTTCTGGAAAGCTGAGAAAGATCTCTATCCAATGGTGCCACTTCCAGAAGGTTTTGAGTGCCTGAAAGAAAAAATTTTGTGACTGAGGCACAAGAGAGGGAAGAATGGGAGGAGTTAGCCACAAAATGAGCAAGGGGCACATTTTGGATAACAATTTTGGCGACTCAGAGGGGTCATCTGCCTGCTGGATGAAGTTACCAGTTGCCTGAAGCATCCATTGGGCATGGAGTCATGAGTTGTAGCCTACAAACTGATCTAAACTTTGAAAACCTCCCTCTGAGCCACTTGGAATCCATTGAACTTAGAGTTGTTCTCACAAAAATGCCACTTAAATGAACTGTGCAAGAGCAAAACCAGCAGCACCAAAACTATGTACAAAACTGAAAATCATACATGCTCCAAATGGAACATGCAGAGTGTGCACAAGCACTTCTTTTACTGAAAGCAAACCTACCTACTCTACCCTAATGGAAACAAAGGTGAGCTAAACAAACCCTGCAACTGGTTGTGTAAAATAGCTTCCTTTCTTCAAAATTGGCAACCATGCAACTAATTTGGCATTGAACATGGCTGATTGGATGAATGGAAAATCAACAAGAAGCTGGTCTTCCACCCAAATCATCAAGGTATCAGCTGAAGGCAAATTCAATACCTCTTTTAGTTGTTCTGCATTTGGATTGGAGAGGTATGACAGCTGATCCTTGGTTCCTTGCAGCTCATCCTCATGCTTAGAAGCAAGCATGACTGGTTGTGACTTCTCCTTTGGCTCCAATAAAGCCAAATACCTGATTGGGCAAGGTATGGTCCTTTGAGTATGCCCATTGCCCTAATTTTCAACTCCAAGAATGGAGTTCTCTTGTAGACCCTCATGAATGGATGATGTGGAAGCAATGGTAGAACCTTTCTGCCCTTTCTCTTCTTCCAATGAAGAACATGAAAGATTAAAATCTTCCAATCTTAGTTCCAAAGAGCTGCTATAAGATGCAGGCTGCTGCAAATGAATGCTCTCCTTCATGACAGCAGGCTCAAGTATTTGGGACGTGGAAGATGAAAGAGAGAATGGTGGAAACTCAACCGGTTCTTCTTCATCAAAACAGTCCTCCAAATCTGACAGATACACTACCTCATTGTTGTCCTGATGCAAATGCTCAACTTCCTCCATAGTGTCCTCTTGATCTGTAACTTGATCATCATGGTTTCTTTCATCCTCCAACATTGAGTTTGAGAGATCAAACTCTTCTTCAACACTAGAACACGAGAGGGATGAAGTAGAAAGAAGAACTGAAGGTTCTCCTGTAGCCTGCCTTGTGTTCAAAGCCCTTGGATCTGCGCTTTTCTTCTTCACAGCTAGAATGTGCTCCTCTTCTTTCACATTTGGAGCAGCTTCTCCCTCCTCTACTACTTGAAGGCAATCTTGCTCTTGATAGAACTCTTCTTCTAGCATGAAGTTTTTCAAGTCAAACTCTTCAATCTGCTGCTCTAGAGGACAAGTTGGGACTGCAAGATCTTCTTCTGAGCTTTCTTCCTCCATGGCTGATTGTGCAACTTGAATTGAATTGGCATTCCCTTCAAATAGAGTGCCAACATGGACACTACTTTCTGAGCAAACTAACTGCTGGTCTGCTTCTTCTTTTTGCTCTTCTTCTGCTGTCACAAAATCAGTCCTAACCACTACTTGTTCTCCAACTCCAACCTCTTCTGAAGGCTTAACCATCAAGGGGATCTTTTTCATCCCAAATTTAAGAGCCCAACTCTTCAGACTTTGAATTTCTTCATCTTTGTTTGGCTTCTCTTTTTGCTGTTGTTTTCCTTGATTGGCATTCTGATTTTTATCCTCCCAACATGGATTTGGGAATGCAAGAGGAGAAGTGGATTGTAACTCAATTGATTTTACAATTTTTTGTGGTGGTGGAGGAGGTAGGAACTCTTGTTTCTTTGGAGGGAATGGCTGTTTGGAAGGGAAAAGGATAGAAGAATTGAGATGGGGTGGAAGACTAGGGAATGGAGAAATGGATTCAACTCCTGGGGCAGCATTGACTGGATTTAGAATTTGAAATTCCAAATGAGATGATGCTGCTTGAGTAATGGGAAGAGAAAAACCAGATGATGGTGTAGAACTTACCCATTGACAAGGTTGTTCAACACCAAGTGTATAGGCCTCTATTTCTGCTGTCCATTGTGCAAGTTGGGGCAGCATCTTCATCATAAAGTCCAGCTTCTCCTGAGGGCTGAAGTGTCTTAGAAAAGGGCCTCCCCATGGACAAGGAGTCCTGCAACTAATTTTGAAAGCCTTCATTTGAGCTGCTACTCTTGATTGCACCATCTTTGCCTCCATCTTTTGGATTTTTTCCACAAAATCTGCATCTTCCATTTGATTGTCTTCATTGCATGCGTACCCTTGTTCTTGATGTGCTTCACAACCAAACTGACTTTGGCACTGTTGCTCATATGGGTAGATATGCTGATTTTGAATTTGATCAAAATGCTGATTTGGAGGATTTGTAAAACATGTTGGAGGTGTGATATACTGCTGTTGTAAATGTGAATTCCATGATGGAAATGAAGTCATGATTGCACAACTTCATGGAATGGAAAAGAATGAAAATGATGGAAAGAAGAATGGATGGAAATGAATGGAAAACAGGTCTGCAACTTAGAGAATGAGTTGTTTACCAGATGGAGTCACCAGATGTGCTTTTGAAAGTGCCTCCAAAAGGATGAATCTTTAATAGGAACACACCAACCTGTCAAAGATAAAGTGGAAGACCTCTAAGGTCCCACCGGGTGTGCCAAAACTGTTGTTGCAAATCAGCAGCACCCCTGGATGTTGATCAGATTTCTAGTTTGATCATACTAGCATCCAGTGTGATTGCACAACATTGAATCCTTTCCCCAAGTGTGGGACTTGCAAAATGAGAAAGGAATCTCCAGATTAGAGGCTGGTTCCTCAACTCCTCTGATCAGCTATTTTACTTGCACAATTTGCAGAGGTTTAAACTCCTAAATCTACTCTAAATTCCAAAGGGACAAGGATAGAAAATGCAAAAAAGAAAGAACTAATGCTAATAGGTGATGCACCAAGGAGTTGTAGACACCTGATGCTACATGAAATACACAATCCACAAGGAAACAAAGCACAAAACATACACAAATGCTCAAAATGTAGTGAAAGATCAAGAAAGCAATGATAAATATATGAAAGGATTGAGGGATTTTAATCACAGAACATATATCAACATTTCAGATCCAATACAGTACATTACAAGTGATCCAGAGGCAAGAAAAGGTGCTGCATTACATGGAAAGGTAAAATTTCTTCACAAATTCTGCCAAGGAGGAAGAAAAAGGAAGTTGCAGAGCTGAAAAAGTGTCTCCTTGCAAAATGAACTCATTCTGGCTTTTACAGTGCAAACCACGACCCCAGGAGAGAGAAACGCGGGAAAAAGTGCAAGGGGTTCAACCATTGACCAAAATTCCATCAAAATAGCATGGACGCCTTGACAGACCCATTTCTTGACATTTTTAACCATGCTGGGAGAGAATGCGAGCCATTCTTCATTAAAAACGGTGGTTGAAACGTCATTTCTGTCCATGACCACGTGCCAGAGGTGTTTCTTGATTTTCTCTCTCCAAAATCCACCAAAATGCAAAAATAACCCTAGAATCTTGTAGATAATTTTACCAGCTTTCCATTGATATAAAGAACGTGAAAAACCGAGCTCTGGATCGAAAGATATGGCGATTTGAAGTTTTAGGGCAAAACAGGGCCAAATCGGGTCGGTGGGCAAAATTCAAATTTTTGCACCTTTTTGGTCATTTGGAAAATTTTCCAAAATTTCCCCGCGCTCCGCCACTCTAGGTGCCACATGGCAGCATCTCATTGGCCGCGGGCCTTTCAGGGGAAAATTTTTCCAAAAAACTCCGCCGAGCCATAACTTGAAAAATACATGGAGTTAGGAGGAAAACTTTACCTTTCTGGAAAGCTGAGAAAGAGCTCTATCCAATGGTGCCACTTCCAGAAGGTTTTGAGTGCCTAAAAGTAAAAAATTTTGTGACTGAGGCACAAGAGAGGGAAGAATGGGAGGAGTTATCCATAAAATGAGCAAGGGGCACATTTTGGATAATAGGTGGTCTACTATATTTTTTGAAAAAACAGTGATATCATCAAGATATATCAGTACAATGTTGTTAATAAAACCTTTGAATGCCATGTCCATTGCTCTTTGGAAGGTAGCTCTAACGTTGGATAGCCAAAAGGGCATTTTCCTGTATGCATAAGTTCCCCATTTAGTTGTAAAGGCTATCTTGAACTGGTCTTCTTCCTTCACCATAATCTGATTATACCGTGAATAGCTATCAAGTAGTGAAAACCTCTCGGAGCCAGCAACAACTTGTAAAATCTGCTCCATGGAAGGAAGTGGATAATGATCCTTGAGAGATGCTCTATTCAAATCTCTGAAATCAACACACAATCTGATCTCTCCACTCTTCTTTCTGACTGGAACTAAGTTGGCAACCCAACTAGAATGCTTGATTGGGAATATGATTCTTGACTCAATCAACTTGTTCAATTCCTTCCTTATGAGAGGTTCCATGTGTGGATTGACTAGCCTTTGTTTCTGCCTGATGGGCTTAGTATTTGGATCCAACTCAATGGTGTGCTGAGCTAACTTGGGATTGAAACCTTTCAAATCTTCGTAGCTCCAAGCAAACGCATCAGGGAACTCTTAACATAGCTGTATGAACTCATACCTTTCTTGTTCAGTTGTCATCTTTCCAATTTGCAATGGTTTGTTCTCTTCTACCAAGATGGATGCTGAATCTTCTCTCTTGACCTGAATGTTTGCTTTCTCTTTCCTAAACTGATCATTGGGATTGAAAATGGACTCCAAAGTGATAAGTCCCTTGGGCAACTTGTTAGTTCTCAACTTGTACCACTTGGTCACCATACTGCTGTTCTAATTTTTCCTAATTTTTAGCTGAGAACTCAACTTCTTCTTGTAAGAAATGGATGATTTGCTGGTCATTCTCAAACACTTGCCAACTTACATTGTTATCCGGCACTGAAGGCCTCACAATCACATGGATGTTTGGCTATACCTTGTCCTTTTGAAAGCTTTCCACAATATCAAAGGCTGCCCCAACTGCTGCAAGCCTGTCAGCAGCTTGGTTTTCTTTTCTAGGAATGGATTTTATGCTAAAGCTCTCAAAATCTTCAATGAGGTCCCACACCCTGTTCTTGTAGCACTTGAGGAGATTATTCTTGATAGTATGCTACCCCTTAACTTGGTTTATAATTAATTCACTGTCACCAAAGACTTGCAAGTTCTTTATTCCTCTCTTTATTGCCCAATGCATCCCTTCCACCAAGGATTCATATTCAGCAGTGTTATTGGAGCATGCAAACTGAAATCTAAAAGCTGAATAGTACTTTACTCCTTGAGTTGAAATAAGCATAGCTCCACCTCCTGCACCTTATCTACTCCTTGATCCATCAAAAAACAGACGCCATACCTTATTGTCATCCTTGTGGTTTAGCTTGGTGATGCTAGGAATGGGCTGATCTTCTTGATGTATGCAATAGACCCCTAGCTCAGATTCTTCTACTTCTTGATAAGGATCAAAAGCATGCACCTTGTTTGCCCATTCATCAAGAGTTAGATCCGGGATGCTTCCAACCTTGGTGTCAGTTTGATCAGTGCTTGGGTGATCTTCTTGACCAAATACCGAACAGTTGGCATTGATCTGACTTGGAGTGTAGGGCTCAATGTGGAAGTTTGCAATAGGTTCAGACCTGATTGTAGCTTTGGTTCCATACCTCATTCTGAATAGCATGTGTGACCAATTAGCAGACAAATATCCTGAAATCTTGGCTATGAAATCTCTTGACAAACATAGGGCAAAGAGTGGTGGAAGGTCTATAACGGATACATCTTGTGAAACAACAACATTTGGACATGCATGTAAGGTAAAGACTCAAGTTTCTAATCACCCCAACTATTGTTACTACTGTCCCATCCAACTACACTACCCCTTTGGATATGGTTTCATATTGAAGTCCTAGCTGATCAGCTATTTGCTTTGGCATCACTGAGCTACTTGCCCTGGAATCAATCATGCAATTGTGCACTGATTGGTTTCCAATGATTAATGAGACTTAAAAAGGAGGGGGCTTCAACATTTTACCTTGCTATCCTCCATGATTCCCTTCAAGCTGGACAGCATTTGTGAGCACCTGCTCTTGCATTTGGACTTGCTGATTCGAAGTTGGCTAGTCCTTCATGGCAGCTTGTAGTAAATCTCTCTGGCCTGGGATAGATAGGGATTCCCACATTGATATATTTACATTTGTCTTCTTCATCTGATCAATGATACTAAATGGTGATGAAGGATCTCTTTGCTATCCCTTGGTTTGTATATTCATCCCTTGCATGTGGGCAGCAACAACTGGTATTTGAGTTAGTCTAGGAGCTGTTCTTGGCTGCCCTTGTGCATTTACAACTAGATTTTGTTTGCTAACCATTTGTGGAGCCATAAAAGGTTGTGGATTGGTTAGAGCTAATGGCTGTTCTTCACCCAAATTCCTTCTTTTTGACCTTGTGTTGGCTGCAACACCTTGAGAGACTGCTTGATTTATGCCACAAAAATCCTCTGCCTGCCAGTTCACAAGTGTGTTGTCATTTGGAGCTGATTGCTGCTGAAATGTTTCTTGTTGTTGGTTGTTTCCTTGATTACCCTCACCCTCCACACTAGTAGTTGTCACCATTAATGCTTGATTCAAGGCACCATTGAAGCACATGGACTGGTTATGAGGTTCATTGCATGGGAAACACCAATCATACTCTTGAGCTATATTGTTTTGTACTGGCACTAATGCTTTAGATGCAGATGTAGCATTAAGATTATAGGGCTGAAATGGTCTGTTGGCAGGAGGCCTTGCTTGATTTAGATTTACAGCTGGATTGGGTAGTCTATGAGGTTTATATGGCTTCCTGTTAGGTTGAGCTTGAGGCTGGAAGGAAGGTCTAAAACTTTGGGCTTGTTGCCTCTCGAGAGTAACTAGCTCATTACCTAAATTTTGTAATTGCTTCAAGACTTCTTGAAGCTCATTTGGGGCACTTAGAGATGAAGTAGAAACTTCATTTGAACTCTGATTTCTAGGAGTGGGAGAAGGAGACAAATTAGGTGCTTGATTAGTGTTTGGGCTCTCTAAACTTGGAAACAATGGCATGGGAGGTCTAGGGGCTAGTTTGCCAATTTGGATCAAACAATTTTCAGCCCTAATGGAAATGCTATAAGGCATAGGGATAGTTATGCCTCCCATGGACTGAATCAACATAGAAATATCAGAATTTAGAGCTTTGAGATAGTAAAGAAAAACACCTTCTGTTGTTGGCCTGACAGCCACTGGAATTATCTCCCAAGTCCTTTGAAATCTGAAATTAAAATCAGTCAGCTACTCCAAAAGGGACAAGTTGTCTCCCTTTTCCCCAAACTGCTCATGGAGGGCTATACATAGATGATTCCAATTTTGAATAGAACCTAAGGCAAGACTCCTGAACCATTGTAAAGCTTTCCCTTTGAATGAAGATGTCAGCAGTTTGACAGCAACTTGCATCTTATTGATCTCATGGATTACACAAATGTTAGCAATATCCTTAACATGATCACCAGGTGAGGTCTGATTTTCTCTAGTGAAGTATGGATTCTTCAATGCTGCAACTGGGATTGGATTTTGTGCATTGAGAGCAAGTGGGCTGCTGCCAGTAAAATTGACATAGGGGTTTTTTTGTGCCATTCTAATTGGTCTTAGAACCCTTGTTGACTGAATGAAAGGCCTACCAGGTGGAGGAGTTGAGAGAGTTCTGTTTGGTGGAGATGGAGACCTTTAGATTCTCCTCCCACTTTGCCTTCTTCTTGGAGATAACTGTAGATATTCAAACAACACCTCTTCCTCTCCAGCTCTTGACCTTGTGTTGATTCTTCTCATGAGTTTTCAGGTCTACACTGCCAAAACCAGCTGATTCTTCCCCTTGGAGTCGCCAGATGTACAATTTATAGCTCTTTTAAGCAAGAAAATTGTAGTAGATGCACATCAACTTTGCTGCAATGAAAATGAGACCTCTAAGGTCCCACCCGGCATGCCAAAACTATTGTTACAAATCAGTAGCACCCCTGGATGCAAATCAGGTTTCTAAGTTGATGTTTCAGGCATCCAATGTGATTGCACAACATTGAAACCTCTCTCCAAGTGTGGGACTTGTAAAATGAGAGAGGAATCTCCAGATTAGAGGCTGGTTCCTCAAACTCCTCTGATCAAATATGTTATTTTCACAATTGCAGAGGTTTGAATCCTAATCCTACTCTAAATTCCAAGGAGGCAGAGATAGAAAGTGTAAAAATTGAAACTAAACTAATAGGTGATACACCAAAGGAGTGGTGAACACTTCTTGTTCATGCAAATTGACACAATTTAATAAAATGCAACATGAAACATCATACACAGGCTGATAAGATGTAATTAGAGGTTTGAAATGAAGCAAGCCAATACAAACAAATGACTGAAAATTGATCACAGAGTCTGCACTGTCATTTTTCTGTCAAAATCCTTGCATTTGCAACATCAAAGAGGCAGAAACCTGTTACAATCATGAAGAAGGTCTGATACTTACAAAAATCACTTGTTGAAGATGAAAGAAGAAGTTTGCTATCCAAAAAAAATGTTCCCTTTGAAAAATGAGCCAAATCTAGCTTTTACAGTGCATGGGTCGTGCCCAGGAGAGAGAAAACATGTAAAAAACATGGAAGCCATTCCCCATTGAATGAAGCTGCATTAAAATAGCATGGGCGTCCTTACAGACCCATGCCTTGACATTTTTGGCCATGCTGAAGAAGAATGCGACCCTTTTTGCATTAAAACTGGTTGTTGAAAAGTCATTTCTGGCCATTACCACGTGCCAGAGGTGTTTCTTGATTTTATCTCTCCAAACTCAATGAAAATGCAAAATTGACCCTAGAATCATGTATAGAATTTCACCAGCTTTCCATTGATATAAAGAACATGAAAATCCAAGCTCTGGATCGAAAGATATGGCGATTTGAAAATTTAGGGCAAAAACATGCCAAAATTGGATCGGCGGGCAAAAGTTTGAATTTTTACCCGTTTGGTCTTTGGAATTTTTTTTAAATTTTCTCCGCGCTCCGCCACTCCAGGTGCCACGTGGCAGCTTCCTATTAGCCGCGGGCCTCCTAAGGGAAAATTTCCCACAAAAACTCCGTCGAGCCATAACTTGAAAAATATGAGGAGTTAGGAGGAAAACTTTACCTTTCTGGAAAGCTGAGAGAGAGCTCTATCCAATGGTGCCATTTTTAGAAATATTTGAGTGCCTAAAAATAAAAAATGGAGACTGAGGCACAAAAGAGGTAAGAACACACGGAGTTAGCCACAAAAATGAGCAGGGGCACCTTTTGGATAACAGTTTGTTTAGCCCACTTTTGCTTCCAGTTAGAGTAGGATAGGTAGTTTTTCTTTCAGTAAAAGAAGTGGTTGTGCATACTCTGCATGTTCCATTTTGGAGCATGTATGACCTTTAGTTTTGTACATAGTTTTTGTGGTGCTGATTTTGCTCTTGCATAGTCCATTTCAGTGGGTTTCCAAGTGGCTCAGAGAGGAGGTTTTCAAAGTTTAGATCAGTTTGCAGGCTACAACTCATGACTCCATGCCCAATGGATGCTTCAGGCAACTAGTAACTTCATGCAGCAGGCAGATGCCCCCTCTGAGTCGCCAAAATTGTTATCCAAAATGTGCCCCCTACTCATTTTGTGGCTAACTCCTCTCATTTTTTCCTCTCTTGTGCCTCAGTCATAATATTTTTCTTTTCAAGCACTCAAAACCTTCTAAAAGTGGCACCATTGGATAGAGATCTTTTTCAGCTTTTCAGAAAGGTAAAGTTTTCCTCCTAACTCCATGTATTTTTGAATTTATGGCTCGGTGGAATTTTTTAGAAAAGTTTTCCCCTGAAAGGCCCACGGCCAATGAGATGCCGCCACGTGGCACCTAGAGTGGTGGAGCACGGGGAAATTTTGGAAAATTTTCCAAATGACCAAAAAGGTGCAAAAATTTGAATTTTTTCCCACCGACCCGATTTGGTCCTGTTTTGACCTAAAACTTCAAATCACCATATCTTTCGATCCAGAGCTCAGTTTTTCACGTTCTTTATATCAATGGAAAGCTGGTAAAATTATCTACAAGATTCTAGGGTAATTTTTGTATTTTGGTGGAGTTTGGATAGAGAAAATTAAGAAATGCCTCTGGCACGTGGTCATGGATAGAAATGACATTTCAACCACCGTTTTTAATGAAGAATGGCTCGCATTCTCTCCCAGCATGGTTAAAAATGTCAGGGAATGGGTATGTCAGGGTGCCCATTTTTTTTTGATGGAATTTTGGTCAATGGTTGAACCCCTTACATGTTTTCCCATGTTTCTCTCTCCTGGGGTTGTGGTTTGCACTGTAAAAGCCAGAATGAGTTCATTTTGCAAAGGGGAGACACTTTTTCAGCTCTGCAACTTCCTTTTTCTTCCTCCTTGGTAGAATTTGTGAAATTTTTTTACCTTTCCATGTGATGCAGCACCTTTTCTTTCCTCTGGATCACTGTAATGTACTGTATTGGATCTGAGATGTTGATATATGTTCTGTGATTAAAATCCCTCAATCCTTTCATATATCTATCATTGCTTTCTTGATCTTTCATTACATTTTGAGTATTTGTGCATGTTTTGTGCTGTGTTTCCTTGTGGATTGTGTATTTCATGCAGCATTAGGTGTCTATAGCTCCTTTGGTGCATCACCTATTAGCATTAGTTCTTTCTTTTTGCATTTTCTATCCTTGTCCCTTTGGAATTTAGAGTAGATTTAGGAGTTTAAACCTATGTAATTGTGCAAGTAAAATAGCTGATCATAGGAGTTGAGGAACCAGCCTCTAATTTGGAGATTCCTTTTCCATTTTTACAAGTCCCACACTTGGGAAGAGGATTCAATGTTGTGCAATCACACTGGATGCTTAGAATGATCAAACTAGAAATCTGATCAACATCCAGGGGGTGCTGCTGATTTGCAACAATAGGTATTTCTCAAGTTGAGAAATTAATTAGAAGAAAAAGGGCCAAATGGTACCCTCCCCCTATGGGCAAGTGGAAACTAAACTTTGATGGGGCTTCTAGGGGTAACCCTAGTAAATCAAGCGCTAGATGTATTAACAGGAGTGATTCTGGCACTCTCATCTCCACTGGTTCTTTCCCTATTTTGGACTATTCCTGTAATTTGACCAAAGCTCAAGCTCTTTTAGAAGGTGTCAAACTGGTTGTCAATCTTGGGTGTGAAACACTTTTCATTGAAGGTGATTCCTAAATTATTACTCATGCTATCTCTTATGGGTCTTCCCCCTCGTGGAAATTAAATCCCTTCATCTCCAACAGTCTTTTTTGGTTGGGAAAATTCTTGGCCTCTCATTATTCTCCCCAGTCCTGGTTCAATTATCAAGAAAGGTCTTTCTCAAGTTGAGAAATTAATTAGAAGAAAAAGGGCCAAATGGTACCCTCCCCCTATGGGCAAGTGGAAACTGAACTTTGATCGGGCTTTTAGGGGTAACCATAGTAAATCAAGCGCTAGATGCATTAGCAGGAGTGATTCTGGCACTCTCATCTCCACTGGTTCTTTCCCTATTTTGGACTATTCTTGTAATTTGACCGAAGCTCAAGCTCTTTTAGAAGGTGTCAAAAAGGTTTCATTGAAGGTGATTCCTAAATTATCACTCATGCTATCTCTTATGGGTCTTCCGCCTCGTGGAAATTAAATCCCTTCATCTCCAACATTCTTTTTTGGTTGGGCAAATTACGCACATGGCACATCAATCACATTTTTCGTGAAGCTAACAAAGCATTCGATCTTCTTGCCAATTACGCCATTGATTACCCTACCGCCACCGTTATTTCAGGACATGCAGAAGCCTGGCCAAGCCTCTCCATCATCTTGTCACACGAATTACAGGGTACTTAGTTTCAGCATGGATTTGCTCTTCCACGCATGTAATGCCTCTTTTAGGTGAGGAGGCAGGCTGGTGGTGGTTTATTGCCCCAATTTGTGTATTCTCATGCTGCTTATTAGCCTACTTTCTTTGTTCATGGCATTCTTAGGTTTTCCATTCGTCTTTCTACGGAGCTCTGTTTCGGATGAAGCTTCTACCCTTGATATTGATAGAGACCTTCTCTTAGAAATATTTCGCTACTCCTCTCACGAGGAAGCTGAAGCAATCAAAACTATTTTGGGTAATGCTTATCGCTTCCGGTCTCGGCGTGCCCACTCCAATACGAAGATTGTCTTGGCCTTTTTTTCTTTTTGTTTTCTATTGCATTGGGGGACACTGTTGTGGTTGAATTCGTTACGAACGATGAGATTTATCCTACTTGCAGTGTTGGTATCAACGATGAATTGGCTGATGTATCACTCCCTGATCCTCTCATGTGGGTAGATGAAATGGATGAGCTCGCTATAGGCTATGGTCGCAACGTTTAATGGCTCTGCGGACAATACAAGGACCTCCTTCGCTATGCTCAGCACACTCAGTCACTATTTTTGGTGGGTTGTCTTGACCACAGGCTCCTCCTCGAAGTGCATGTTGATGAAGCTCGATATCCTGTTCAAGCCACGGCTGAAAAATGGCAGGAACTTAAAGACAGGGCTACTAGTGCTTTCCACCTCCTTCTTCAGGAGGCCAAGAGGCTTGCGAGTACCTAGATTGGTTGATTTCTAGGCTTTTGGCCTTGTTTCCTGGTTCGTAGTGTTTGTTTTTGCTTATATTCTCATGTTTTGGTGCTTCCTTTCTCCTCTTCCTCTTGTTTCTTTTTGTGTTTCTCTTCTTCTTCTTCCCCCACATTTCTCCCTCTATTCCTTGTCTTCCTATCCTTATTTGTATGGTTGGTGCCTAACCCTTTGGTTCATAGATCTGGTCAAAAGCATTTATTAATTAAAAAAAATCTTGACCTTTTTGAAAATCCAATTTTTTTCTAGAATCTTGACATTTTCTAGAATCCCTATTATTCAAAATACCTACTAAATTTTTTAATATCCTGACTATTCAAAATAACAATTTTTTTGAAAATCTTGACTTTTTAAAATTTGATATTTCAAAAACCTGATATTTTTGAAAAGGTCAAGATTTAAAAAAAAAATTAATTTCCGAAAGAATCAAGAGTTTTTGGATTTTCGAAAAGTTAGGATTTTAAAAAAGTTGGGATTTTTGAAAAAGTTGAGATTTCAAAAATCTTGGGATTTCAAAAAAGTCATGATTTCATAAAAGTTGCTGGGTTTCAAAAAAGTTGGCAGGATTTTTGAAAAAAGTTTGAATTTCAATATACTCTAGATTTTCAAAAATTAAGGATTTTAGAAAAGTTACAATTTTAGGAAAAATAGTGATTTTTGAAATAGTCGTAATATCAAAATAGTCAGGGTTTTTTCAAAAACACTAACTATTCAAAGTCTCAAATTTTTGAAAATCCCATATTTTTTCAAATTCTTGACTTTTTGAAAAAGTTACTATTTTTTGAAAAAGAAGATATTTTCGAAAAAGTTGAAATTTTTGAAACCCTAAACCCTAAACTCTAAACCTTTAAACAAGCCATGAATGATCATAAAACCTAAACCATGAGTCTTAAACCTTAAAAGCACTGAACCCCAAACCCTAATCCCTAAAATCTAATTTTGAAACCTTTATCCCTAAAACCTAAGCCCTGAACTCTAAACCCTAAGCACTAAACACTAAACCCTAAATCCCAAATCCTTAGCCCAAAATCTAAACCCTAAACACTAAATACCCTGAGACCTAAACCCTAAACCCCAAAACCTTAAAATTTTGAAAAGGTCAAGTTTTTTTAAAAATTTGTGATTTTCAAAAAAGTCATGACTTTTGAAAAAGTTACAATTTTAAAAAAGTTGTTATTTTTGAAAACATCATGATTTGAAAAATGTTAGGATTTAAAAAAATGTTAAGATTTTGAAAAGGTTTGGGTTTTTAGAGAATCAATATTTTGAAAAAATCAAGATTTTTGAAGAAGTCGGGATTTTCAAAAAATTCAAGATTTTCGAAAAAGTCAAGATTTTTTAAAAGTCAGAATTTTAAAAAAAGTCAAGATTTTGAAAAATGTTGGGATTTTAAAGATGTCAAGATTTTTGAAAAATTAAATATTTTTGAATAAGTAAGGATTATAAAAAGACACGATTTTTGAAAAAATAGAATTTTTTGAAAAAGTAAGGATTCATAAAATTTAACATTTTCAATAAAGTTGGTATCGATTTTCGAAAATGTCGCAATTTTCAAAAAAGTTGGGATTTTTGAAAAAGTTATAATTTCAAAAAAGTTAAGATTTCAAAAAGGGTAATATTTTAAAAAAACTCAAAAGTATAAAAAGCTGAAGATTTTGAAAAAGTTACAATTTTGAATAGTTGGTATTTTGTAAAAATTTGGGATTTTTGAAAAAGTCATGATTTTGAAAAAAGTTGGGATTTTTAAGAACTATCTTTTTTTTAAAAAAGTAGTGATTTTCTAAAAGTCATTTTTTTAAAAAAAATTCAGAATTTTGAAGAAGTTAGGATTTCAAAAAGGTTAGGTTTTTTAAATAAGTTTTTTTTTGAAAAATTGAGGTTTCAAAGAATTTTAAAATTACAAAAAAGTCAAGAATTTTGAAAAATTTGCAAGTTTGAATAGTCCTAATCTTCAAAAAATAGGTATTTTATATAATCAATATCTTTGAAAAAGTAGGTATTTTGAATAATCAAGATTCTAGAAAAAGTTTGGATTTTCAAAAAAATAATTATTTTGAATAAGTTAAGATTTTTGAAAAAGTTAGGATTTTTGAAAAGGTCAAGAATTTTGAAAAAGACAATATTTTGGAAAAGTTAAGATTTTGGAAAAGTCACAAAATTTTAAATGTTGGGATTTACAAAAGTTAGGATTTCTGAAAAAGTTAGTATTTTGAATAATCCCAACATTTTTTAAACCTAACTTTTTCGAAAATCCCAATTTTTAAAAAATGTTTGAATTTTAGAAATGTTGGGATTTTGAAAAAGTCAGTATTTCAAAAAAGTCAGGATTATTCGAAAAAGTTGATATTTTAGAATACTGACTTTTGAAATACTGACTTCTTTAAAATACTAACTTTTGAAAAATCTATTTTTTAAAAATAAAATCAAGATTTTCAAAAAAAGTAGGGAGTTTGAATAATTTAGGTTTTCCAAAAATTTGATAGTTTTGAAAAAGTCATGAATTTAAATAAATTCAGGACTTTAAAGAAGTTGGGATTTTGAAAAAGTTGAGATTTTTGAAAATTCAAGATTTCAAAAAAATCATAAGTTTTGAAAAAATCAGGATTTTCGTCAATTTTTAAAAAGTAGATAATTTTCAAAAATTTAAAAAACTAGAATTTCAAAAAAATTAGAATTCTTGAAAAAATTGAGATTTTGAAAAAAGCCAAGATTATGAAAATGTTGGGATTTTGGAAAATTTGTGAATTAAAAAAAAATCTAAGAATTTTCAAAAAGTTAGGATTTTTAAAAAATTTAGAATTTTAAAAAAAGTCAATAATTACAAAATTATAGATATTTTTGAAAAAGTAAGTATTTTTTAAAATTTGGGATTTTTGAAATCTCAACTTTTTCAAAAATCCAGACATTTTTAAAATATCAAATCTTTCAAAATTTTGTTTCTTTATAAAATGTCTTTTTCGAAAATTATGAATTTTTGAAAAATCACGATTTTTTTTAAAAATTATGAATTTTTTAAATTCATGTCTTTATCATTTTAAAAATCTTTCAAAATCTAGACTTTTTTGAAATCCTAACTATTTCAAAATTGAGATATTTTTTAAATCGTGACTTTTTCAAAAATCACAACCCATAAACCCTAAAAAACCCATGATTTTTGAAAAGGTGAAGATTTTTGAATAGTTTGGATTTTTGAAAGAGTTAAGAAATTTGGATTTTACAAAAGTCAGGATTTTGTAAAAAGTCGAGATTTGAAAAAAAATCAGTATTTTTGAAATAGTTGAGATTTCCAAAAAAGTCGGTCGGATTTTCAAAAAAGTAGGGATTTTAAAAAATTCAAGATTTAAAAAAATAGAAATTTTTGAAAAAGTCAAAATTTCAAAAAAGTTGCGATTTTTCAAAAATTGTGACTATTTTAAAGTAAAACTTTCAAAAAAATTAGGATTTTTTAAAAATTTGAGATTTTAAAAAATGTCATGATTATGAACAAGTTGGGATTTCAAAAAAAAAATTCAATAAGTCCTGATTTCGAAAAAGCAAGGATTTTTGAAAAATTCGTGATTTTCAAAAAAAGTCAGGACTACAAAAAAGTTGGGATTTTGAAAAAAAATAGTAATTTCAAAAAATTTGTGATTTTGGAAAAGCCAGGAATTTTTAAAAAGTTAGGATTTTTCAAAGAGGCAAGATTTTAAAAAAAGTTGTAATTTTAAAAAAAGTCGAGGATTACAAAACTGTAGAGATTTTCTAAAAAGTAAGGATTTTTTAAAACGTTGGGATTTTTGAAATCCCAACCTTTTCAAAAATCTTGAATTTTAAAAATCCTAACAATCTCAAATTCTCAACTTTTTCAAAATTCTGAATTTTTATAAAATCGTAGCTTTTTAAAAAAAAAATTATGAATTTTTAAAAAATCACGACTTTTGTAAAAAGTTGACTTTTTAAAATTTTCATTGACCTCATCACTTTCAAAACATTTCAAAATCCAGACTTTGTGAAAATTGTGATTTTTTTTTAAATCGTGACTTTTTCAAAAATCGTGACCCTTAAATAGTGAACCCTAAAACCTGAAACATGAGTTGTAAACCCTAAACCTTGAGCCCTAAACCCTTAACATTAAATCCTAAGCCCTAAACCTTGATCTCTAAATGATAAAGCCAAAACCCTGAACCCTGAGCCCTAAATTATAAGCCCCAAACCCTAAACCCAAAACCCTGAACCCTGAGCCTTAAACCCTAAATAATAAATCCTAACCCCTTAACCCTGAGCCTTAAAACCTAAACCCTAAAACCTAAAGATTAAACCATGAACCCTGAGCCTTAAAACCTAAACCCTATACCCTAAAGATTGAACCATGAACCCTGAGCCTTGGGCCAAAACCCTAAACTCTAAACCTTGATCCTGGTGACCTTAACCTTAAACCTTAAACTTGTAACATTGAACCTTGAACCTCGAACCCTAAGCCCTGAACTATAAATTCTAACCCCTAAGCCATTAATCCTAAACCATACCTTAAGCCATTAATCTTAAACACTAAACCCTAACTTTTTAAAAAATTGCCACTTTTTCAAGACTTACTTAAAAATCACATTTTTTTAAATATACCAATTTTTTTGAAAACCTGACTTTTTCCAGAATCTAAACATTGTCAAAATGCCGATTTTTTTAGAAATCGAGAATTTTTCTAGAATCATGAAATTTTATAGAATCTTGAATATTCAAAATACTTACTAATTATTCGAATATCCTGACTATTCAAAATCATAACTTTTTCGAAAATCTTTAATTTATCAAATTTGATATTTTAAAAATCCTGAGATTTTTGAAAAGATCAAGATTTTTAGAAAGTTTGGATTTTAGAAAAACATAAGATTTTGAAAATTTTGAGATTTCAAAAATATTGGGATTTCATAAAAGTTAGGATTTTTAAAAAATTGGTAGGATTTTCGAAAAAGTAAGGATTTGGAAAAATTCAAGATTTTTGAAAAAGTTGGGATTTCAAAAAAGTGAGTGGAATTTTTTAAAAATTAGGGATTTAAACAAAATCGAGGTTTTTGAAAAAGTTGGTATTTAAAACTACTCCAAATATTCAAAAATTCAGGATTTTCAAAAAATAGCAATTTTTGAAGAATTTGTGATTTTTGAAAAAGTCATAATTTCAAAAAATTTAGGATTTTTTTATAAAATACTAACTATTCAAAGTCATGACTTTTCAAAAATCTCAACTTTTTGAAAAAGTCACTATTTTTTGAAAAATTTAGGATTTTGAATAAGTTGGGATTTTCAAAAAAGAAGATCTTTTTTAAAAAGTCAAGGTTTTCAAAAAAGTTTGGATTAATGAAAAACTTGAGATATGTTAAAAATTGAGATTTTAAAAAAGTTGTTATTTTCAAAAAAGTCACAATTTTTTAAAAAGTCACGATTTTCAAAAAAGTTGGGATTTCAAAAAAAATTGTTATTTTGTAAAAATTGGCATTTTTAAAAAGTCACTTTTTAAAAAAAGTTGGGATTACAAAAAAGTTGGGATTTTGAAAAAATTGAGATTTCAAAAAAATTATGATATCAAAAAGTTAGGATTTTAAAAAAATTTAGGATTTTAAAAATGTAGAGATTTCCAAAAAGCTAGGACTTTAAAAAAAGACAGGTTTTAAAAAAAAATTAAAAAATTAGGGAATTACAAAACTCTAAAGATTTTTGAAAAATTAACGATTTTTTAAAAAATCCTAGATTTTACAAAAAAATCTAAATTTTTCCAAAACCCTAACATTTTCAAAATCTCAAAATTTTCAAATTTTTGACTATTTATAAAATCATGACTTTTTCGAAAATTACAAATTTTTCATAAATCTTGAGTTTTTAAAAATTGAGAATTTTTTAATTTTATAACATTATCACTTTCAACAGCATTCAAAATTTAGATTTTTACAAAATTGTGAATTTTCACAAATCTTAATTGTTTCAAAATCAGGGCATGTTTGAAATCGTGAATTTTTTTAAAATTACAACCCCTAAACTATAAAAACAATAAAGCTCAATTATAAACCCTAAACCCTGAACCCTGATCCCAAATACCTAAAGCCTATACCTTAAACCCTAAGCCCTACACCATAAACCCAACACACTAAACTGTAAACTCTAAACTTTAAGCCCCAAACCATAAACCCTAATCCCTACTTCATAAAACCAAAATCCTAAAATGTAAACCCTAAACCCTGAGTGAAATATCCTGAACCATAAACGTTGAACCCTAAGCCCCAAACCCTAAACCATGTACCTTGAGCCCTAAACACAAATCCCTAATTGTTCCTAAACCCTAAACCCTAAATGCTAAACCCTAAATACTAAGCCCTCAACCGTAAAGTATGTGCCCTAAACTCTAAACACTAAATGTTAAACCCTCAACAGTAAACCCTAAACCCTAAACCTTAACCCTAAATGTTAAACCCTCAACAGTAAACCCTAAACCCTAAACATTAAACTCTAAGCACTAAACCCCAAACCCTAAAACCTAAAACCTAAAACCTAAACCTTAAATACTAAACTCTAAATCGTGATACTTGAACACTAAACCTCAACCCTAAACCCTGAACCCTAAACCCTGGACCTTGAACCCTAAGCCAGAGAACATAAACCCTAAACACTTAATCCCCTGAGACCTAATCATTTAACTTGAAACTCTAAACCCTGAACCTTGAGCCCTAAACCTTAAACCCTAAATATTTTAAAAATTGCCACTTTTTAAGAAATCATGACTTTTTCAAAAATTACATTTTTTTGAAAATACCGACTTTTTGAAAACTTGAATTTTCTAAAAATATAAACTTTTCAAAATCTCAAATTTTTTAAAAATATCAAATTTTTGTAGAATCCTAACATTTTTAGTATCCTGATTATTCATAATAACTACTACTCTTTCGAATATCCTTAATATTCAAAATCACAACTTTTTCGAAAGTCTTGACTTTTTCAAAATTGATATTTTAAAAAAATTGGGATTTTTGAAAAG
This sequence comes from Taxus chinensis, assembly GCA_019776745.2. Classification (NCBI taxonomy): domain Eukaryota; kingdom Viridiplantae; phylum Streptophyta; class Pinopsida; order Cupressales; family Taxaceae; genus Taxus; species Taxus chinensis. The sequence goes on along the minus strand of CM034147.1, from coordinate 477,795,287 downwards.
GTCAAGATTTTTTAAAACTTTGGATTTTAGAAATATTCAAGAGTTTTGTATTCTAGGAAAAGGTAGGTTTTCGAAAAAATTGAGATTTCAAAAAAGTTGAGGTTTTGAAAAGTCAGGATTTTGAAAATGTTAAGATTTCAAAAAAGTTGGGATTTCAAAAAAGAATGGATTTTTAAAAAATTTAGGTTTTAGAAAAAGTTGGGATTTAAAAATACTCAAGATTTTTGAAAAAGTTGAGATTTTAGAAAAACATTGTATATTAAAAAGTCATGATTTAAAAAAATTGAGTTTAAAAAATGTCAGGATTTTTCTAAATATGCTGACTTTTAAAAAAATATTTAGATTTTTGAAAAATCAAGATTTTTGAAAAAAAATCAAGAGTTTGAATAAATTAGGTTTTCCAAAAAGCCTGAATTTTTGAATTAGTCATGATTTTAAAAAAAGTCAATATTTTTTGAAAAAGTCACAAATTAAAAAAACATTCATTTTAAAGAAGGGATTATGAGAAATATGTAATTTTGGAAAATTCAAGATTTCAAAAACCTCAGGGATATTTTGAAAAATTCAGGATTTTTGAATAAGTCTGGATTTTTGAAAAGGTCAGAATTTTTGAATACTCTAAATTTTCAAAAAAATCTAGATTTTTAAAAAGTAGATAATTTTTAAAAAATTTAGGATTTTCAAAAACATTATGATTTAAAAAAAATTGTGATTTCAGAAAAAGTTAGAATTTTGTAATTTCAAACAGTTAGAATATAAAATTTTATAGGATTTTTACAAAATTCAAGATTTTCAAAAAAGTTAGGATTATGAAAAAGTTGGGATTTCAAAAAAAAATATTTTGAATAAGTCATGATTTTGAAAAAGCCAAGATTTTTGAAAAAGTTGAGATTTTCAAAAAAGTTAGGATTAAGAAACAGTAAGGATTTCAAAAAAAAATTGGGCTTTCAAAAAATTTGTGATTTTAGAAAAGCCAAGAATTTTGAAAACATTAGGATTTTCAAAAAGGACAAGATTTTTATAAAAGTCACAATTTTGAAAAAACGTCAGGAATTACACAACCGTAGAGATTTTTGAAAAAGTAAGGATTTTTTTAAAAGTTGGGATTTTTTAAATATACTAAATTTATTGAAAATCCTAACATTTTTAAATATAGTAAATTTTCAAATTCCAAAATTCTTAGTTTTTATAAAATCGTGAATTTTTCAAAAATTATTTTTGAAAAATCACGAGTTTTTTTAATTGTGAATTTTTTAAATTAATGACTTTCAAAACCTTTCAAAATTTAGAGTTTTTGAAAATTGTGACTATTTTCAAAACCTAACTATTTCAAAATTGGGACATTTTAAAAATTGTGACTTTTTCAAAAATCGCGACCCCTAAACCCTAAAACTTGAAACCTTAAACCCTAAACCTCAATTCCTGAGCCAAAAAATGTAAACCATAAACCCTCAACACTAAACCCTGAGCCCAAAACAAACAAACCTAAACCCCAAACCCTTAACCCTTAACATTGAATCCTAAAATCTAAACCCTGAGCCCTAAACCACATAACCAAAATCGTAAGCCCTAAAATCTAAGCCCCAAACCTGAAACCCTAAACTCAATACCTAATGCATAAACCCTAAACCCTAAACCCTGATGCCTGAGCCCTAAAACCTAAACCCTGAGCGCTAAATCCTAAAATATAAACCAAAATCCTTAACTATAAGCCTTAAACACTAAACCCTAAATCTTGAACCCTGAGACCTGAGTCAAAACCCAAAACCCTAAACCTTGAGCTCGAAACCTGAAGCCTAAACCCTAAACTCATAACCTCAAACCCCAAACCCATATCCATAGACCCTAAACCATAAACCCTGAGCCTTAAACCCTAAGCCCAAAACCCTAAAACCCTAAACACTAAACATTAAAACCTAAAGCCTAAAACCTAAACCATAAATACTAAATCACCATAGCCCTAAACCCATAACCTTGAGCACTAAACCTTAAACCCTTTAAAAAAAATTTACTTTTAAAAGATCACGACGTTTTAAAAGTTGGGAATTCAATAAAAGTTGTTATTTCGAAAAATTTGGGATTTTTAAAAAGTTGGGATTTTCGAAAAACTTGGGATTTCGACAAAGTTGAGATTTTGAAAAATTCTAGATTTCAAAAAATTCAGGATATCAAAAAAGAGAGGATTTTTTAAAAAGTCAGTATTTTGAAAATGCCGAGATTTCAAAATAATGAGGATTTGGAAAAAGTTTGGATTTTGAAAAGGTTTTGACCTTCAAAATGTTAGGATTTTTAAAAAGTCAGTATTTTTTAAAAATTCAAGATTTTCAAAAAAGTCATGACCTTTGAAAAAATCATAATTTTTAGAAAAGTTGTTATTTTTAAAAACATCAAGATTTGAAAAATGTCGGGACATGAAAAAAGTTAGGATTTTCAAAAGAGTTGGTGTTTTTGAAAAATCAATATTTTGAAAAAGTTTAGATTTTTAAAAAATTTAAATTTTTGAAAGAGGATGTTAGAAAAGTCAGATTTTTGAAAAAATCGTGATTATGTAAAAGTCAAGATTTTTGAAAAAGTTATGTTTTTTGAAAAGTTGAGATTTTGGAAAATGTTAGGATTTCAAAACATCAAGATTTTTAAATAAATCACGATATTTGAAAATGTCACAATTTTTCATACTAGTGATTTTCGAAAAAGAAATCTTTTTTTAAAACTAAAGATTTTTAAAAATATATCGTTATTTTAGATAAAGTTGGGATTTTAGAAAATTTGGGGTTTTGAAAATTTCAGGATTTCCAAAAGAGTCTCAATTTTTTAAAAAGTCATGATTTTCCTAAAAGTTTGTATATTTGAAAAAATTAGAATTTTAAAAAAGTCAAGATTTAAAAAATGTAGAGATTTTAGAAAAGGCAGGATTTTTAAAAAACTCAAAATTTTCAATAAGGTCAAGATTTTGAAAAAGTTGTGGTTATGAATATTTAGATTTTTTTTTAAAATTTAAATTTTGAAAAGTAAATATTTTAGAAAAAGTCTAGATTTTTATAAATCTGATATTTTTAAAAAGTTGGGAGTTTTGAGAAAACTCAATTTTTTTGAAAAAGCTAGAATTTTTAAAAAAACTTGATTTTAGAAAAATTACCAATTTTCTAAAAAGTCGAATTTTTTGAAAATTTCAGTTTTTTGAAAAAGTCAAGATTTCATAAAAGTCAATTTTTTTGAAAAAGTTGGGATTTTTTAAAAATGACAAGTTTTCAAAAAAAATCAAAATTTCAAAAAAGTCAATTTTTTTGAAAAAGTGAAGATTTTTGAAAAACTCGTAAAAAAACTTTTTAATTAAAAGTAAAAGAGGGTTGAGGGGACCCTACCCCATAAAATTTTTACAAAAATATTAACAAAAATTCCAGAGTTCGAGTAACTAATAGAACATAAAACTATATTGATAACCTATAAACATCATAAAAACCTATATTGATAAGCTAAGGTGGAGTAACTAACAACATAAAACTATGACCTAACATCATATTAACAACCAAGAAGAACCCATAATCAAGGAGATCAGACCACTTCATCCTTCTTTTACTAGTTCCCCCACACTACTCATGCATCCATTCCATTCTTTGACTAAGTTGGCTATAATAGATTTCCAAAACTTGTAGTTCGGTTTAGCTATCTGTACTTTGGGGCCATTTCCTTCTTTTTCTTTATCCTTTACTAATTCCATTAAATGGATCATCTCCACTAGGAGTTTAAGATGGTGAATGGTACTTTTAACACTGAGAATGTGAACATCTCTTATCTGAAGAATTATTTCCTTCATCTTCAACATTTCATTTTCCATCGCCAGACTTCTTTCATTAGCATTTTTTAATTGTTCACTAATAACAATAGAAGACAACTTCTCCACTTTTTCATTCAATTCCCTAAAGTCAATAAACACCATATTGATCTTATGTTTGTTAATGTCAATGTCTAACCTGTAATTCTCAAATTCCCTCATAAAAAAACATTGGACTTGACCGCACAGTCCAGAGCATTAAAGAGTTTCTTTTGGGCATTTTTGAGTGCATGCAGCCTTTCAATAGCCTCTTCTGAGTTCTTTGATCTCTTTCCCTCAGACGCTTCAAAAAATTTCCCACTTTCTGTCTCCTCACTACTTTCCCCTTCCAAAGCTTCATCATCCTGATTTTCACTGGGAGCAGAGTGGTCAGACTTTCCTTCTTGATTCTCCCCTGAATCCAATATAACTTCCACCTTCTCAGCCGAAACTGAAACCTTATCCTCCATGTATTTCTTCTTGAGTCCTTGTTTTTCCTGGTGAGATCTAGTTCTTTTTACAACTGACATGGTAGGAAGATCCCCACTATAATTAACCTCTGTGGCATCCAGGCTTTTGGTATTCCTTTCTAAAGAAATATTCTTCAGGCTCGCAGAGGCCCCTAATTTTTCATTTTTACCAATAAGGGGAGTTCCCAACTTGAGCCTAGCTTTAATGAGACCTTGATGCAATGGCAAGGAGAAAGTACCTTTCTCAACCTGAACTATATATTTGGTCAAGGAGGTGAACAAAAAATATTGGAAATTATATGGCTTGTTATTTCTAACATGGTTTAACATGGGAAAGTGGTACCCATAAATCACTTTGTAACACCCTTCAAGAGTTATGTAGGCCATAATTAACTGAGCAATTTCCTCATAAGGATGGGGCAAATTACCTCTAGCATAACCATTATGGAAATAAATGGGCACACCCTTACCTTGCATGAAGAAGTTGATCTCCTGACTATAGTCTAACTTAGGTTTGTATATGCTTCTTCCTTCCAGTGACAGACCAAAAACTTTAGTAATAAGCTTGGGGGAAATGGTGAAAGAGAAATTTCAAACCCCAATGTGGCCTTTCTTCCAAGTTTTTTCCATAGCTTAACTCAACTTTTCATCATGCCCATCGAAGATGCTGAAGAAATGTAACAATCCCACCTTTTCAAGTAAAACGTCAGCCTCTTTTGACATCACCGGGACCTTGATAGGTTCAATATACACTAAATACCCTCCCATTCTGCCAATGTTATTCTTTTTTTTCTCCTGAGAATGAATATCCATAGTCTTGATGATAAGATTCCACAACACAAAGAGATCGGCCCTGCCCTTGAGAAAAACTTGTAAATTTGAATAATCAAGATCTTTGAAATAATCACAATTTTTGAAATGTTGGGATATATAAAAAGTTGGGAATATTGAAAAAGTTAATTTTTTGAATAATCCTGAATTTTTCAAAATCACAACTTTTTTGAAAACCCAACTTTTTTGAAAATCCCAAATTTTAAAAAATTTCAAATTTTTGAAAAGTTAGGATTTTCAAAAAACGTTAGGATTTTCAATAATTGATATTTTCCAAAAATTTTGTATTTTCGAATAAGTCAATATTTTCAAAGAAGTTGAGATTTTTGAAAAAGATAGTATTTTTAAAAACTAAGGACTTTTTAAAAAGTTAGACTTTTGTAGAAAGTTAGAATTTTTGAAAAGTCTAGATTTTTGTAGTCTTAATTTTTGAAAAAGTTGAGATTTTCGAAGAAGTCGAGATTTTCAAAAAAAATTGGGTTTTCTATTTTAAAATCACATTTTTTTAAAAAAAATCAGGAGTTCAAAAAATTTGGGATTTCAAAAAGTTAGGATTTCAAAAAACTTTATATTTTAGAAAAACTTTGTATATCAAAAAATCAAGATTTTTATAAATATTTGGAGTTTCACAAATTTTAGGATTTCTCTAAAAATGTTGACTTTTCAAAAAACAGGGGATTTTTGAAAAAAATTTGGGAGTTTGAAACAATTAGGTTTTCCAAAAACAACCTGGATTTTTTAAGAAGTCATGATTTTCTAAAAATTTGAGATTTAAAAAAAAAAAGTCAATATTTTTGAAAAAGATGAAAATTTTAAAAAATAAAGGATTATGAAAAAGTTGTGATTTTGGAAAAGTCAAGATTTCATAAAACTAGGGATTTTTTCAAAAATCAGGATTTTTGAATAAGTTAGGATTTTTGAAAAGTTTGTGGTTTTTGTATAGTCTCAATTTTTGAAAAAGTCAAAAAATTTAAAAGTCAATATTTTTAAAATTTAGATATTTTTTGAAACATTAGGATTTTAAAAAACTCATGATTTTAGAAAAATTTAGAATTTCAAAATAATTAGGATTTTTGAAAAAGTCAATATTTTCAAGAAATTTAGGATTCTGCAAAAAGTTGGGATTTTGAGGAAAAATATTTTGAATAAGTCATGACTTGATAAAAGCCACGATTTTTTCAAAAAGTTGAGATTTTGAAAAAAAATTAGGATTATGAAAAATTTGGGATTTCAAAAAAAAAATCAGGCTTTGACAAAAGTTACAATTTCGAAATAGCCAATAATTTCTAAAAAGTTAGAATTTTCAAAATAGACAGGATTTTAAAAAAAGATAGGATTTTAAAAAATGACAAGATTTTAAAAAATACACAATTTTAAAAAAAATCAGGAATTACTAAACTGTAGAGATTTTTCAAAAAAGTAAGGATTTTTTTAAAATGTTGTGATTTTTGAAATCTGATATTTTTCAAAACTCTTAAATGTTTCAAAAATCCTAACATTTTCAAATTCTTTACTTTTTCAAAAATCATGATTTATTTTAAAAAATTGTGACATTTTTAAATTCATGAAATCATCAATTTCAAAACCTTTCAAAATCCATACTTTTTTGAAAACCTACCGTTTGAAAATCAGAACATTTTTGAAATTGTGACTTTTTCAAAAGTCATGACCCCTAAACCATAAAACCTAAACCTGAGCCATAAACCCTAAACCTTAAAACCTAAACCATAAACCATAAGCACTAAACCCATAAACCTAAACCCTAAACCTAAATCCCTAAGCCCTAAACAAAAAACCTTAAACCCTAAACCCTGAGACCTAAACCCTAAACCCTAAACCCTAAACCCTAAACAATAAACCCTAAAACCTTAAGCCTAAAGCCTTAGGCCTAACACTAAACCATAAACCTTGAACCCTGAACCCTGATCCCCGAGCCAAAAACCCTAAACCCTAAACCCTTATCCATAAACCCTAAAAAATTTCTGAAATCACAATTATTAAAAATACCTACTACTTTTTAGAATATCCTGACTATTCAAAATCACAACTTTTCAAAAATATAAACTTTGTCAAATTCAAATTTTTGAAAGAGTCAAGATTTTTAGATTTTAGAAAAATTTGAGATTTCAAAAAAGTTGGGATTTTAAAAAAATTTGAGATTTCATAACGATTTCAAAATGTTGGGATCTCATAAAAGTTTTGTTTTATGAAAAGGTAAGGATTTAAAAAAACTCACGATTTAAAAAAAAATGGATTTCAAATTACTCCAAATTTTTGAAAATTCAGGATTTTTTAAGAAATAGAAATATTTCAAAAATTTATGATTTTCAAAAAAGTTTGGATTTTTATAAAATTTTGAATACTCAAAGTCTCAACTTTTTGAAAATTCCGCGGCTACTCCGCGAATGTTCCGCGGCTGTTCCACGAATGTTCCGTGGCTGTTCACCCCTGTTCCGCGGCTGTTCCGCGACTGTTCCGTGGCTATTACGCGACTGTTACGCCACTATTCTGGGACTATTCCATGGTCGCTACCAGACGTACCTCTAACCCTAATCGCGTCCATGGTGGCGGCTCTGCTCCTAGATGGGAAAACAATGCGGCTGTGGGTATGGGATCCACGAGAGACACCAGGACTAGGGTGGGCAGCGGTCCTCCTTCCTCCCCAGGTGATGGTTAGGCCCGTATTTCGGCTCCTGCACGTATGACTATAACGTGACCCTTTCACTCTGTAGTTGGAGGCGACACGGCATTGGAGGCTAATCAAGAGGACTCGGCCCTATCTTGGATTAATCTCGCTTTTACATCCTCTAAGGGCGACGACACAATCACCGGTCAAGCTCCCCCTGGTGGTGATGGAGTCCTGGGAGTTCACCATGCTCTTATCGGGTCTGGCCAAGGTGCATCTATTCATGGCCCCACTGTAACCTCATTCAAGGATGCATTAAGAGGTAAGGATTCTCCTATGAAGCCAGCAGACATTACTCCATGCATAACATTTGGGGAGGAGGTCATTACAACTGAAAAATACTATCAGGAACATGCTCTTATCTGCAGATTTGGAGGACTCTGGCCCAGCCTTCCTGACCTACATGCATGGATTTCCAAGCACTGGACTCCTTTGCTCGTTGGGAGGTTAGACTTATATCCGTGTGCTAAAGGTATCTTCATAGTGACTTTCTCTTCAATTGCTGATAAAAACTCCATCGCTTCCAAGCTTTGGGTTTTCCAATCTAAGTACCTGATCAGTAAACCCTGGTTCCCCTTTTTCAACCCACTCATTGACTCTTTTTCATGCAAACCTGTTTGGATCCGACTGCCCCATTTACCCCTCCAATTTTGGAGCGGTGAATGTTTGAAATCTATTGGAAACACCTTGGGAACTACGCTGTTTATAGACTCTCAAACTGCTGATTACACCCACACTATCTATGCTCGAATCTTGGTGGAACTTGACATGGCTAAAAACCTCCCAGCAACCATTGATCTTAGGGTGCAAAACAGAACTTGGTCACAACCTTTAGATTACGAGGGCCTTCCATTCCGATGCAGAAAGTGTTTCTGTTTAGGTCATACCTCTATTGCTTGTGGGTTGGCAAAGGGTCAGCATGAGAAACGCAGTTGGTGGAAGGAAGCCCTCTCGGAACATTTGGTTTTCAATGCAAAAGAGGACCTTGATTCAAATTCAAATGCTAAGGTTGAATCTGGGTTTGTCCCTAAAATTCCTTCATTGGAAAATCCTATTTCCAATAGCAAGGAAATTGTAACAAATTTATCTCATTTAGTTGTTGATAGCATGGAAAAATTATCTCATGAAAACAATGATGTTGTTTCAATTGGAAATTTTGCAACTTTGGAGGATTCTCCTTTTTCTAACCCTCTATTCGTGGAGGCATCATCAGGGTGGGTTACTGTCCGTAAAAAGAAAAAGGTTATTTTTAAGAATGCCACTTCTCCGCCTCAATGATTTGTCTCTCTTTTGATGTTCGGTTGTTCTACATTGTCCCATGTCTTTTCCGAACATTGCTTTTTGGATTTGCCAGGGTGCTGCGGGGCAGTTGCTGATTGGTTGTTGTTTTTCAGCTTTTTTTTTGCTGTTTTGTTACTGGATGTTGGTTCTTTTCTAAGCAGACTATTTTCTGCTGTTGGTCTTTCATGATTCAATCTTGGCTTTTGAGCCTTCTTGTACAAGGGTATAGTCCCTTTCAAAAAACTATTTGCCAATAATAAAAAAAAAACTTTTTGAAAATTCCATGTTTTTTCAAAATCCCAACTTTTCGAAAATATCAACTCTTTGAAAAAGTCAGGATTTTGAATAAGTTGGAGTTTTCGAAAACATCAAGATTTTTAAATTTTTTTGGAATTAATGGAAAATTCAAGATATTTTAAAATTTGATATTTTAAAAAATTCATTATTTTCAAAAAAGTCACAATTTTTTAAAAAGTCACGATTTTTGAAAAAGTTGGGATTTCAAAAAAAGTTGTTATTTCAAAAAAGTCAGGATTTTCACAAAATTTAGGATTTTCAAAAAGGTTGGGATTTTGGCAAAGTTGGCATTTTGAAAAATCCCAAATTTCAAAAAAATCTAGATATCGAAAATGTTAGGATTTTTAAAAAGACAGGATTTAAAATAGTAAGGATTTGGAAAAAGTTAGGATTTTCAAAAGGTTGGGATTTTAAACAATTCACAATTTTAAAATATTTGTGATTTTTGAAAAATTAGGATTTTTCTAAAAAAGTAAGGGTTTTAAAAAAAGTTGGCATTTTCGATAAAGTTGGAATTTTAGAAAATTCAAATTTTTTAAAAAGTTAGGATTTTTAAAAAACTCTCGATTTTGAAAAATATCATGATTTTCGATAAAGTTGGGATTTTAGAAAATTTGGGATTTATGAAAAATTTGAGATTTTTAAAAAGTTGGGATTTTTGGAAAAGCGAGAATTTTTCAAAAAAAATTTTTAGGAAAACTCTCGATTTCTGAAAAAGTATCATGATTTTCGATAAAAGTTGGCATTGGGATTTTAGAAAATTTGGGATTTTTGAAAAAGTTGAGATTTTGAAAAGTTGGGATTTTTTAAAAAAAGCTCTCGATTTTGAAAAATATCATGATTTTCGATAAAGTTGGGATTTTAGAAAATTTGGGATTTATGAAAAATTTGAGATTTTTCAAAAAGTCACAATTTTTTAAAAAGTAGCGGTTTTCTAAAAATTCAATATTTTTTCTAAATTTGGAATTTAGAAAAAGTTGGGATTTCAAAAAATTTAGGTTTTTTGAAAAAATTGGGATTTTTGAAAAATTAAAGTTTTCAAAAATTTTGAAAATTTGAAAAAGTCAAAATTTTCAAAAAATCGAGGATTTTTGAAAAACTCAAAATTTTCAAAAGGTAGGGATTTTGAATAGTTGAGATTTTATATAATAATGATTTTAGAAAAAGTCTACATTTTTGAAAAATTCAGGATATTTGAAACAGTTGAGATTTTGAAAAAGTTTGCATTATTGAAAAAACTTACGATTTTTGAAAAACCCAGGATTTTAAAAAAGTTCCGACTTGAAAAAGTAGTGATTTTTGAAAAATTCAATATTTTTGAAAAATTTAGAATTTTGAAAGACGATATTTTGAAAAATTTGCAAATTTATATAATCTTGATCTCCAAAAAAATTATGTATTTTGAATAATCAATATTCTAGAAAAATATTTGATTTTCAAAAAAGTTGTGGTTTTGAAAACGTTGCGATTTTTGAAAAAGTTGGGATTTTTTAAAAACACAAGAGTTTTAAAAAGTCACAATTTTTGAAATGTCTTGATTTACAAAAAGTAAAGATTTTTTAAAAAGTTGGTATTTTGAATAATCCTGACTTTTTCAAAAATCTTAAATTTTTAAAAATCTCTAATTAAGAAAAATTGGGTTTTTGAAAAAGTTGGGATATTGTATAATCAAGATTTTTGAAAAAAAATATTCAAATAAGTCAAGAGTTTTAAAAAAGTTGAGTTTTTTTTAAAATATAATATTTTAAAAAAAACTAGCGACTTTTTAAAAAGTAGGGATTTTGAAAAAGTCATGATTTCGAAAAAAAATATGATTTTTGAAAAGTCTAGATATTTGTAAAGTCTTAATTTTTGAAAAAGTCTATATTTTCAAAGAAGTCGAGATTTAATAAAAAAATTTGGATCTATTTTGAAAAAGTCACAATTTTAAAAAAAATCACGATTTTAAAATATTCAAGATTTTAAAAAATTTAGGATTTAGAAAATATCTAGATTTTTGAAAAAGTCAGGCTTTTAAAAAAACATTGGATATTAAAAATCATGATTTTTTTTTTAAAATATGGAATTTGAATAATTTAGATTTTCCAAAAAGTATGTATTTTTGAATAAGGCATGATTTTCGAAAGGTCGACATTTTTTATTTTTTGAAAAGTCACCAATTTAAAAATATTAAGGAAATTATAGAATTCAGGATTTTGAAAAGTGGTGATTTTGGAAAAATAAGATTTTTGAAAATTAGGGATTTTTTAAAAAATCAGTATTTTTGAATATGTCAGGATTTTTGAAAAGTTTGGATATTTAAAACGTAAAATTTTCTACAATTTTTGGATTTTAAAAAAAATTGTGATTTTCAAAAAGTTGTGATATTAGAAAAAATTAAAATTTCAAATTTTTAAAAAAGTTATAATTCCAAAAAAATTAGGATTTTTTTAAAATTTGAGATTTCAAAAATTAGGTTGGGATTTTGAAAATGTCGTGATTTCAAAAAATCCATGAATTTAGAAAAAAGGTAGGATTTTAAAAGAACATTTCTAAAAAAAATGAGGAATTAAAAAACTTTAGAGATTTTTAAAAAAGTAAAACTTTTTTAAAAAATCCCAAATTTGACGAAAATTCTAAATTTTTCCAAGATCCTATCATTTTCAAAATCTAAAAATTTTGAGTTTATATAAAATCTCGACTTATTCGAAAATTAAAAAAAAAATCATAAATCTTGAGTTTTTAAAATTATGAATTTTTTAATTTCATAACATCATCAATTTCAAAATCTAAATTTTTTTGAAATCTTAATTATTTCAAAATCATGGTATTTTTGTATATGATGACTTTTTTAAAAATCGTGACCCCTAAACCATAAAACCATAAAGCTGAGTTGTAAACCATAAACCATAAACCCCAAACCTTAAGACTAAAAACCCAAAGTCTAAAGCCTAAACCCTGAGCCCTACACCATAAACCTAAATCACTAAATCGTAAACCCTAAACTATTAGCCCAAAACCCTGATCCCTACATCATAAACACAAAATCATAAACTCTAAGCTCCAAACCCTAAACCCAGAGTGATAGACCCTGAACCATAAACCTTAAGCCCTAAATCCTAAACCATGTACCTTGAGCCCTAAACCCTAAACCATAATCCCTAAACCTTAAGACCTAATTTCTCATAAACCCTAAATACTAAGCCCTCAACCGTAAAATATGAGTCCTAAACCCTAAATGCTAAACCCTCAATAATAAACCCTGAGCCCTAAACCTTGAGCCTTAAACCCTAAAGCCTTAGCCTTAAACACTAAACCCTAAAACTTAAACCTTAAACCCTAAACCCTAAAATCTAAAATCTAAACCCTAAACCCTAAACCCTGGACCTTGAACCCTGAGCCACGAGTCCTAAATCCCAAACCCTAAGCCCAATAATGTAAACCATAAACACTAAATCCCCTAAGCCCTAAACCCTCAACCTAAAACCCTAAAACCTCAACCTTGAGCCCTAAATATTAAACCATAAACCCTAACTTTTAAAAAAAATCAATTTTTCAAAAATTGTGACTTTTCAAAAACTGCATTTTTTTTAAAATAAAGACTTTTTGAAAACTTGACTTTTTGAAAAATCTAAACTTTTCAAAATGTTGAATTTTTAAAAAATCTCAAATTTATCTAGAATCCTAACATTTTAATCTTTCGAATATCCTTACTATTCAAAATCCTAAATTTTTCAAAAGTCTTGACTTTGTAAAAAATTGATATTTTAAAAAAGTCAGGATTTTTGAAAAGTTTGGAATTTCAAAACTATCAGGTGTTTTGGATTTTAAAAAAGTTAGTTTTTAAAAAAATTTAAGATTTCAAAAAAGACGAGATTTCTAAAAGTGAGGATTTTTGAAAATGTTGAGATTTGAAAAAGATTTCGAAAAAGTCTGAATTTTTAAAAAGTTTGAGTTTTCCAAATATTAGAGATTTTAAAATATTTAGGAGTTTGAATAAATTAGGTTTTCTATAAATTCAAATTTTTTGAAAAAGTCACTATTTTTGAAATTTATGGATTTTAAAGTAGTAAGGATTATGAAAAATTGAATTTTGAAAAATTCAAAATTTTAAAAAACTCAGGATTTTTGAATAAGTCCGGATTTTTGAATACTCTGAATTTTCAAAAAGTATGGATTTTTTAAAAAGTAGATATAAATTTAAAAAATGGAATTTTTGAAAAATTTACAATTTTCAAAAAACTCAAAATTTTATAAAAAGTTAGTATTTTATAATTTTAAATAGTAAAATTTCAAAAAAATAGGATTTTTAAAAAGTTGAGATTTTCAAAAAAGTTAGCATGATGAAAAAGTTTGGATTTTGAATGTTTTTTTGAATGATTCGTAGTATAGAAAAATTAAGGATTTTTTTAAAAGTCGAGATTTTCAAAAAGTCAGGATTAAGAAGTAGTTAGTATTTCAAAAAAATTGTGATTTCGGCAAAGCCAAGAATTTTTAAAAAGATAGGATTTTCAAAAAAGAGAAGATTTTTTAAAAAGTCACAATTTTGAAAAAGTTTGGGAATTATAAAATTGTAGAGAATTTTCAAAAAGAAAGGATTTTTGAAAAAGTTGAAAATTTTTAAATCTAAGATTTTTTGAAAATCCTAAGATTTTCAAATTCTCCACTTTTTCAAAATTCTGACTTTTTATAAAATCCTGACTTTTTTCACAATTATGATTTTTTCAAAAATCACAAGTACTTTTTTTAAATTGTGACTTTTTTAAATTCACGACTTCATCACATTCCAAACCTTTCAAAATTTAGACTTTTTTTAAAATTATGCCTTTTCTGAAAACCCAACTGTTTAAAAATCAGGATATTTTCATAATCATGACTTTTTCAAAAATTGCAACCCATTAACCCTAAAACCTGAAACCTTAAACCTTAAACATGAGTCATAAAACCTAAACCATAAACCCTAATGCTTGAGCCCAAAATCCTAAACCATAAACCATAAATGCTAAACCTTGAGCCTTATATTGCAACAAACCCTTAACCCTTAACATTGAATACTAAACCATAAACCCTAAGCCTTAAACTCTTAGCCCCAAACCTGAAACCCTAAACCCCTAGACCTAATCCATAAACTGTAAACCGTAAACCTTAAAACCCTAAACCCTAAACCATGATCCCTAATCCCTTAGCCTTGAACCCTTAACCCTGAGTTTTAAATCCTAAAATATAAACTCTAAATCCTTAACCCTCAGCCTAAACCATGAGTCCTAAAGCTTTAGGCCTAACCTTAATCCATAAACCTTGAGCCTTGAACCTTGAGCCAAACCCCTAAACCCTAAACCTTGAGCTTGGAACCTAAACCCTAAACTCGTAACCCTGAACACCAAACCCATATCCATAGACGCTAAATCATGAAACCTAAACCCTAAGCCTTGAACTGTAAAACCTGATCCCTAAGCCTTGAACTATAAAACCTGATCCCTAAGCCCTAAAACCTCAACCACGAACACTAATCCAAAAAACCTAAACTATAAATACTAAATCCCCGTAGCCATAAACCCTCAGCCTTGAGCCTTAAACACTTTAAAAAATTACCACTTTTTAGAAAATCATGACATTTTAAAAAATCATGAGTTTTTTGAAAACACCATTTTTTAAAAAACCTAACTTTTTAAAATATCTAAACTTTGTCAAAATAATGAGTTTTTCAAAAATCCATTTTTTTTTTCTAAAATCCTTATTATTCAAAGTACCTACTATATTTTTGAATACCCACTATTTAGAACAATAACTTTTTCAAAAATCTTGACTTTTTCAAATTTGATATTTAAAAAACCTGAAATTTTTTAAAAGGTAGAGATATTTAAAAAGTTTCGATTTTTTGAAAGAGTCGTTATATTTAAAAATGTTGGGATTTTCCAAAAGTCATTATATTTAAAAATTTTATGATTTTATGAAATTTGGGGATTTTAAAAACAGTCATGATTTTCAATAAAGTTGGGATTTTAGAAAATTTTGGATTTTGAAAAAGTAATAATTCTCTAAAACGTAAAAAAAATTCAAAACTTTAGAATTTAGAAAATGTCAGGAGTTCAAAAAAATCAGGTTTTTTGAAAAATTTGTGATTCTTTGAAAATCAAGGTTTTCAAACAATTTAAAAACTTTCAAATAGTCAGAATTTTCTAAAAGTCAAGATTTTACAAAAATTTGTAATTTTGAATAGTCTCGATCTTTGAAAAACTAGTTATTTTGAATAATTAATATCTTTGAAAAAGTAGGTACTTAGAGAAATGAATATTCTATAAATGTCTCAATTTTGAAAAAGTCACGAGTTTAAAAAAATTTATGATTTTTAAAAAAATCTAGATTTTGAAAAAAAATTAGATTTTGAAAAAAAATTCAATTTTTGAAAGTTTGGGATTTATAAAAGGTTATTATTTTTGAAAAATTCAGATTTTTAAATAATCCTGTCTATTTCAAAATCTCAAGTTTTTTGAATAATTTAGGATTTTCAAAAAAGACCGGATAATTGAAAAAAGTCTAGATTCTTGAAGAAAGTTGAGATTTTTAAAAAAATTGGGATTTTTTCGAAAAAAATCACAATTTTTGAAAAAGTTTCACTCTTTTAAAAAATCAAGATTTTTGAAAAATTTGAGATATCAAAAAACTTGGGATTTCAAAAAAGTCATGATTTTTGAAAAACAATAGATATTATAAAAGTCATGATTTTTAAAAAATTGGGAGTTTCTAAAATGTCATGACTTCTCTAAAAATGTGAAATTTTCAAAAGTCTAAACTTTTTTTAAAAATCAAGATTCTAGAAAAAAGTCGCTAGTTTGAATAATTTAGATTTTCCAAAAAGTCTAGATTTTTGAATAAGTAATGATTTTTTTTAAAAATGATTTTATAAAAGTCAGTATTTTTGAAAAAGTCACAAATTTAATACAATTCATGATTTTAAAGAAGTTGGAATTTTGAAAAAGTTTTAATTTTGGAAAATTCAATATTTCAAAAAAGTCACAATTTCAAAATTTTTGGGAGTTTTGAAAAAAAAGGCTTTTATAAGTCGGAATTTTTTAAAGGTTAGGATTTTTGAAAAGTATGAATTTTCAAAAAAAGTCTAGATTTTTAAAATTTTGTAATTTTAAAAAGTAGATATTTTAAAAAAAAGTTGGAATTTTAAAAAAAATAGAACTTTTTAAAAAGTCACGATTTTGAAAAAGTTAGGATTCTTAAAAAAGACAAGATTTTTTAAAAAAATCACAATTTGTAAAAAAGTTGAGAATTATTTAAATGTAGAGATTTTTAAAATCACGACCTTTTCAAAAATTAACACATTTTTGAAATCATGAATTTTTCAAAAACCGTGACCACTAAACACTAAAACCTTAAACCTGAGCCCTAAACAATAAACCCTTAACACCCTAAAACCTAAGCCCTTAACCATAAAATCTTAACACCTAATCCTAAACCCTGAGCCGTAAACCATAAACCCTAAAGTCTAAGCCCCAAACCTTAAAACATAAACCTTGATCCATGAGCCTTGACACATAAACCCTAAATGATGAACCCTAAACACTTAACAATAAAGCCTTAGGCATAACCACCCTAAACCCTAAATATTGAACCCTTAACCCTAAACTAAATCTCTAAACCCTAAACCTTGAGCTTGTAGACCCGAACCCTAAATAGACCCGAACCCTAAACCCTAAACTCATAACCCCAAACCTTGAACCTTGAGACCTCAACCCTAAACCATAAACTCTAAACCCTAAATACTGACCCCTTATGCTCTAAATCCTAAACCCTAAACCTTAAGCCCTAATTGCTCATAAACCATGACCCCGAGTCTTAAAACGTAAACCCTTAACCATAAGCACTAAACTCCAAACCCTAAACTGTAAACCTTGATCCCTAAACCATGAACCTTAACCTTGAAACTTGAACCATGAACCTATAGACTTCAACCCTAAACCCTAAACCCTAACCCCTATGCCCAAAACCCTAAAATTTGAGCCCTAAACCCTAAACCTTAAGCCCTAAATGGTTATAAATCTTAAACCTTGGGTCCTAAAACCGAAGCCATTAACCTTGAGCACTAAACAGCAAACCCTAAACCCTAAACCTTGATGCCTGAACCCTGAATCCTGAGCCCTAAATAGTAAACCCTAAATCCCAAACCCTAAGCCTAAAAACCTTAATCCTAAACACAAAATACCTTGAGCCCTAAAACTTAAACCCCAAAACGTTAAAATAGTTATATTTGGAAAGAAAATTGTGATTTTGAAAAACTTGAGATTTTTAAAAAGTTGAGATATTGAAAAGGTCGGGATTTATGAAAAGTCAAGATTTTTTAAAATTTTGAGATTTTCAAAAACATGAGATTTTAAAAAATGTCACAACTTTTGAAAAAGTTGCAATTTTAAATAAAGTTTTTATTTTTGAAAACATCAGGATTTGAAAAATTTCAGGATTTCAAAAATGTTAAGATTTTCAAACAAGTTTGGGTTTTCAAAAAATAAAGATTTTGAAAAGTCAACATTTTAAAAGCAAGTATTTTAAAAAAAGTTGGGATTCTTTAAAAGTTAGGATTTTAAAAAAAGTTAGAATTTTGTAAAATGTTGGGATTTTGAAAATGTCTAGATTTTTGAAAAAGTAATTTTTTTTGGATAAGTCATGACATTTGAAAAAGACACAATTTTTAATATTTGTGATTTCTGAAAAAATAAATTTATTTGAATAACGAAGGATTTTCAAAAAATTTGACATTTTCAATAAAGCTGGTATCGATTTTTGAAAATGTCACGATTTTCAAAACAATTGGGATTTTTGAAAAATTTAGAATTTCAAAAAAGTCAAGATTTCAAAAATGTAGAGATTTCAACAAAAGGAGGATTTTCGAAAAACTCTAAATTATCAAAAAGCTCAGGATTTTGAAAAAGTTGTGATTTTAAATATTTGATATTTTTAAACAATTTAGGATATTTGAAAATGTCAATATTTTTAAAATAGTTGGGATTTTTAAACAATTCATGTGTTTTGAATAAGTTGGCATTTTTTAAAAATTGAGGTTTCAAATAATTTTAAAATTACAAAAAAATTAATTCTTTTGATAAAGTTAAGCTTTTCAAAAAATTCACAATTTTGAATAGTCCTGATCTTCAAAAAAATAGGTATTTTGAATAATCAATATCTTCGAAAATGTAGGTATTTTGAATAATTAATATTCTAGAAAAGTTTGGATTTTAAAAACATTGTGATTTTGAAAAAGTTGAGATTTGTGAAAAATTTATTTATTAAAAGGTCAAGATTTTCGAAAAAGACAAGAATTTAGAAAATTCAAATTTTTTGAAATGTTAGGATTTACAAAAATTTCAAGTTTTTGAAAAAGTCGGTATTTTGAATAATCCTAACTTTTTTGAAAACCTAACTTTTTAAAAATCCCATTCTTTTTAAAAAGTCACAATTTCAGAAATGTTGGGATTTTTTAAAAGTCAATATTTCAAAAAAGTTGATATTTTAGAAAACACTGGATATTAAAAAAGTCATGATTTTAAAAAAAATTAGGAGTTTCAAAAATGTTATTATTTCTCTAAAAATACTAACTTTTGAAAAATATATATTTTTAAAAAAAGTTGGGAGTTTTAAGAATTTAGATTTTCCAAACAGTATGTATTTTTGAATAAGTCATGATTTTTGAAAAAAATGAGAGTTTAGAAAAATTCAATATTTTGAAAAAGTCATGAATTTGAATAAATTCAAGATTTTAAAGAAGTCAGGATTTTGGAAAAGTTGATATTTTTGAAAATTCAAAGTTTTGCAAAAGTCAAGATTTCAAAAAAATAATAAATTTTGAAAAAATAAGGATTTTTGTATAAGTGAAGATTTTTAAAAAGTAGATTTTTAAGAATTTAGATTTTTCAAAAAATTGGGATTAAAAAAATGTGATTATTTTAAAAAATCATGATTTTAAAAAAAGTTAGAATTTAAAATTTTTTAAAAATTAGGATTCTTTAAAAAGTTGAGATTTTTGAAAAAGTCAAGATTATGAAAATGTTGGGATTTTGAAAATTTTTTAATTTCAAAAAATCCAAGAATTTTCAAAAAGTTAGGATTTTCAAAAAAGATATAATTTTAAACAAGCTGACAATTACAAAATTGTAGATATTTTTGAAAAAGTAAGGGTTTTTTAAAAATTGGGATTTTTGAAATCTCAACTTTTTCAAAAAATTCTAACATTTTATATTTTTTAAATTCATGACTTTATCACTTTCAAAAATCTAGACTTTTTTAAAATCATGAATTTCTCGAAATCCTAATTGTTTAAAAATTGAGAAAAAATTTTAAATCGTGAATTTTTTAAAAATTACAAACCTTAAACCCTAAAAACTTAAATATGAGTCATAAACCCAAAACCCCAAACCCTAAGCTAAAAAACCTAAACCGTAAACCCTAAAACCTAAATGATAAAACCTTGAAACTAAATCCTAAATCCTAAACCATGAGCCCTAAACTATAAACCAAAACCCTAAACCCTGAGACCTATCCATAAACCATAAACATTTTACCCTAAACTAAGATCCATAAGCCCTAAAATCTAATACTTTAACCCTGAGCCCTAAACCCTAAACCTTGAACCCAAATGCCTTAGGTATAATATAATAACCCTTAACCTTAATCTCTAAGCCAAAACCTTAAACCCTAAACCTTGAGCCCAGATACCTAAACCCTAAACTCATAACCTCGAACCCCAAATCTTGAGCTATATACTATGAACCCTAAACCATGTAGTTTAAGCCCTAAACCCTAAATCGTAAACCATGTACCTTGATCCCTAAACCATAAACCTTAAGCTCTAATTGCTCATAAACCCTAAATCTTAATGCTAAACTCTAAAGAATAAACCCTCAATCTTAAACCAAGATCCCTAAACCCTAAAAGTGAAACCCCAAATGTTAAACTCTCAACTGTAAACACTAATCCCTAAACCATGAACCATAAACTCTGAGAACTAAACCCTAAAACCTAAACATTTATCCATGAACCCTAAACCTCAATACTAAACCTTGAACCCTAAACCCTAAACTCCAAATCTTGAGCCTAAAAACCTAAACCCGAAACACTAAATCCCTTCAGCTCTAAACTTTTTTTAAAAGTTCCACTTTTTCAAAAATCACTAGTTTTTAAAAAATCATGATGTCTTTTTAAATACCAACTTTTTTAAAAACCTAACTTTGTTAAAAAAGTAAAATAAATTTAAAATCCTATCTTTTTCCCAAATCAGGAAATTTTCTAGAATCCTGATTATTCAAAATACCTACTACTTTTTTTATTATCCTAAATATTAAAAGTCACAACTTTTTTGAAAATCAAACTTTTAAAAAAGCCATGATTTTTGAAAAGGTGAATATTTTTCAGAAGTTTGATTTTAGAAAAGTTGGGATTTTATTAAAATTTGAGATTTTGAAAAAAAGTTGAGATTTCAAAAAGGTTGGGATTTCAAAAAAGTTAGGATTAAAAAAAGTTTAGGTTTTTAAAATAATTGGCATTTCAAAATTGTCAGTCAGATTTTTTTAAAAATACAGATTTTCAAAATTTCAAGATTTTAAAAATAGCAATTTTTGAAAAAGTTTGTATTTTTAAAAAATCACGACTTTTTGAAAATCTCAACTTTTTAAAAATGTCATTATTTTTCAAATAAGTTGGGATTTTCAAAAAAAGTAGATATTTTCAAAAAAGTTGGAATTGTTTAAAAAGTTAAGATATTTGAAAATTTTGATATTTTTGAAAATTCATAATTTTCAAAAAAGTCACATTTTTTTAAAAGTAGCGATTTTTGAAAATGTTGGGAATTTTAAGAAAAAAATATTATTTTGAAAAAGTTAAGATTTTTAGGAAAGGATGTTTTTAAAAAGATTGGATTTTGAAAGATTGAATATTTTGAAAGATTTCAAAATATTGAGGATTTCGAAAGATTTCAAAACAATAGTTAGGATTTTGAAAAAGTTGGGATTTTCGAAAGGTCATAATTTTGAAAAGGTTTTGACCTTAAAAATGTTGGGATTGTTGTAAAGTCAAGAATTTTGGAAAAGTCGGTATTTTAAAAAACATGGGATTTCAAAAAAGTCACGACTTTTGAAAATCTTGCAATTTTTAAAAAAGTTTTTATTTTTGAAAATGTAAGGATTTGAAAAATATCGGGACTTTGAAAATGTTAGGGTTTTCAAACAAGTTTGGTTTTCAAAAAATAAATATTTTGAAAAATGATGGGATTTTGAAACAGGTCAATTTTTTTGAAAAAATCAGGATTTTTAAAGAAGTGGATATTCGAAAAAGTTACGATTTCTAATAATTGCAATTTTTGAAAAAGTAAGGATTTTCAAAGAATGTTGACATTTTCGATAAAGTTGGGATTTCAGAAAATTCAAGGATTTTGAAAAGGTAAGGATTTCTAAAAAAGTATCGATTATTGAAAATGTCATGATTTTTGAAATAGTCACAATTTTTAAAAATGTTACGATTTTTGAAAAAGTTAGAATTTCAAAAAAGTCAAGATTTGAAAAATGTAGAGATTATAAAAACGACATGATTTTCAAAAAGGTTAAGATTTTGCAAATTTTCAGATTTGAATGGTAGGAATTGTTAAAAAAATTAGCATTTTGAATAATAGGGATTTTAGAAAAATTCTATATTTTTGAAAAAGTTGAGATTGGAAAACATTGTATTTTTTTTAAAAATCAGGATTTTTGAAAACATTAGGATTTTTAAAAATTCGCGAGTTTTGAAAAACTAGTGATTTTATACAATGTGTGGACTTTGAAAATGTTAGCATTTGAAAAAAACAGGATTTGAAAATTTTTGGGACTTCAAACATGTTAGGATTTTCAAACAAGTTGGGATTTTCAAAAAATCAATAATTTGAAAAAGATAAGCATTTCAAAAAAGTTGGGATTTAAGAAAAGTTGAGATTTTTGAAAGAGTTAGGATTTTAAAAAAAGTTGGGATTTTGAAAAATGTTCAGATTTCGAAATATCGAGATTTATGAATAAATCATAATATTTGTAAATGTCACGATTTTTAATATTTGTGATTTTTGAACAAGAATGGTGTTTTTCAAACTAAGAATTTTTTCTTAAAAAATCGTTATTTTATATAGAGTTGGGATTTTAGAAAATTTGGTATTTTGAAAATTTTGGGATTTCTTACAAAGTCTCGATTTTTGAAAGTGTTGCGATAATTTGAAATAGTCATGATTTTCCAAAAAATTTGGATATTAGAAAAAATTAGAACTTTAAAAAAGTCAAGATTTGAAAAATGTAGATATTTCAAAAAAATTAGGATTTTTAAAAAACTCAAAATTTTCAAAAAGGTTGGGATTTTGAAAAAGTTTTGATTATGAATAGTTAGGATTTTTAAAAAAAATTAGATTTTCAAAAGTAAGGATTTTAGAAAAAGTTTAGATTTTCCAATAATTCAGGATTTTTAAAAAGTTGGGAGTTTTGATAAAACTTAAGATTTTTGAAAAAGTAATAATTTTCTAAAAAGTCAATATTTTTGTAAAATTTGGAATTTTAAAAAATTGAAGCTTTTTGAAAAAGTTGGGATTTTAAAACAATCTCAAGTTTTCAAAAAAATTTAAAATTTCAAAAAAGTCAAAATTTTAAAAAAAGTGAAGATTTTTAAAAAATTTGTAAATTTGAATAATTAAGATCTTTGAAAACATAGTATTTTGAATAATCAAGATTCTAGAAAATGTCTAGATTTTCAAAAAAGTTTTGACTTTGAAAAAATCAAGAATTTTTTAAAAAGTCAGGATTTTTGAAATGTTGGGATATACAAAAAGTTGGGATTTTTGAAAAATTTAGAATTTTTTAAAAAGCCACAATTTTTTAAATGTTGGGATATACAAAAAGTTGGGATTTTTGAAAAATTCATTTTTTGGAATGATCTTGAATTTTTCAAAATCACAACTTTTTCAAAAATCCTAAATTTTCAAAAATTTCAAATTTTTATAAAGTCAGGATTTTTAAAAATATGTTGGGATTTTCAATAATAAAAATTTTCCAAAAATTTGGTACTTTTCAAATAATAAGTCAGGACTTTCAAAAATCTTGAGATTTTTGAAAAAGATGGTATGTTTAAAAAAAGTCAAAATTTTGAAGAAGTCATCATGATTTTGAAAAAAGTTAGGATTTGTGAAAATTTTGGATTTTATAAAGTCTCAATTTTCGAAGAATTAAAGATTTTTTTAAAAAATAGGTTTTTATTTTAAAATCACAGTTTTTTAAAAAGTCACGATTTTAAAAAAAATTAGGATTTTTGAAAAATTCAGGATTTCAAAAAATTTGGGATTTCAAAAAAGTTGGGATTTTCTATAAAGTTGATATTTTACAAAAACACTGTACATTAAAAATTCATGAATTTTCTAAATATTTCGAGTTTATCAAATGTCAGGATTTCTCTAAATATGTTGACTTTTTTTATAAATGGGGATTTTTGAAAAAAAAGTCATGAGTTTGAAAAATTTAGGTTTTCCAAAAAACCCTGGAATTTTTAATAAGTCATTATTTTCTAAAAATTCAGGATTCTTGAAAAAGACAAAAATTAAAAATAAAGGATTATGAAAAAATTATGATTTTGGAAAATTCAAAATTTCAAAAATGTCAAGATTTCATAAAATTAGGGATTTTTGAAAAAATTAGAATTTTCAAATAAGTTAGGATTTTTTTATAGTCTCAATTTTCAAAAAAGTTAGGATATTTGAAAAGAAAAGATTTTTAAAATGTAAATATTTTTTAAAAATTTGGGATTTTCAAAAAACTCATGATTTTAGAAAAAGTTAGAATTTCAAAATATTTAGGATTTCTTAAAAATTTAAGATTTTCAAAAAAGGAAGGATTCTGAAAAAGCAGGGAATTTAAAAACATATATTTTGAATAAGTCATGACTTAATAAAAGCCAGGATTTTTTGAAAAAGTTGAGATTTTCATAAAATTCAAGATTATGAAGAAGTTGGGATTTTTAAAAAAATCAAGCTTTAAATCTTGAATATTTTTAAAATCCTAACATTTTCAAATTCTTGGCTTTTTCAAAATTCTGAGTTTTTTGTAAAATCGTGAATTTTTCAAAAATCACAAGTTTTTTAAAAAATTGTGACTTTTTAAAATTCATGACTTCATCAGTTAAAAAAACCTTTCAAAATCAAGACTTTTTGAAAATTGTGACTCTTTTGAAATCCTAAGTATTTGAAAATCAGGACATTTTTGAAATGGTGACTTATTCAAAAGTCTTGACCCCTAACTCCTAAACCATAAACCTTGAAACCTGAGCTAAAAATCCTAAACCGTAAACCATGAACCCTAAACCCAAAAAACCTAAACCCTTAACATTGAATACTAAACCCTAAACCCTAAACTTTGAGCCCTAAACCTTAAGCCCTGAACCCTGAGCCCTAAAACCTAAATAATAAAACCCTAAATCGTGAACCCTAAAGCCTTAGGCCTAACCCAAAACCCAAAACCTTAAACCTTGAACCCTGAACCCTAAGACAAAAACTCTATAACCTAAACCTTGAACATGGAGATTTGAACTCTAAACTCGTAATCCCGAACCCCAAACCCTTATCCATAGACCTCAAACCATTAGCACTGAACCCTCAACCCTAAACCCTAATCCCTGAACCATAAATCCTGACCCTTAAGCACTAAACCCTAAACCATGTACCTTGAGCACTAAACCCTAAACCCCAAACCCTGAGCCCAATAACCTAAACCCTATACACCAAATCCTTTGAGCCATAAAACTTAAACCACAAACCCTAAGTTTTTTTAAAAATCCACTATTTCAAAAATCACGAATTTTTCAAAAATCTTAAATTTTCCAAAAATCATGACTTTTGCTAAAATCATGATTTTTTTGAAAATACCAATTTTTTTAAAAAACTAACTTTTTCAAAAATATAAACTTTGTTAAAATCCTTGCTTTTAAAAAAATCTAGAATTTTTCTAAAATCCTGACATTTTCTAGAATCCCAAAATTTCAAACTACCTACTACTTTTTCGAATATCCCAACTATTCAAAGTCACAACATTTTAAAAATCTTAACTTTTTCAAATTCGATTTTCGAAAAGGTCAAAATTTATGAATTTTTTTTATTTTCAAAAGAGTCAATAGTTTAGATTTTAGAAAAAGTTAAGGTTTTGAAACATTTGAGATTTTAAAATAGTTAGAATTTTTTAAAAGTTGAGATTTCAAAAAGATTTCAAAATATTGGGATTTCATAAAAGTTCAGGTTTATGAAAAGTTGGGATTTCAAAATACTTCATATTTTCAAAAATTCAGGATTTTTTTATAAAATATCAATTTTTAAAAAAGTCATAGTTTCAAAAAATTTGGGATTTTTCAAAAATACCGAGTACTCAAAGTCTCAAATTTTCAAAATTCCCATGTTTTTTCAAAATCCCGACTTTTCAAAAATCTCAACTTTTTGAAATAGTCACTTACTATTTTTTAAAAAGTTGGGATTTTGAATAAGTTTGGATTAATGGAAAAGTCAAGATATTTTAAAAAATTCCTTGTTTTCAAAAAAGTCATGATTTTGAAAAAGTTGGAATTTCAAAAAATACTGTTATTTAAAAAAATTCAGGATTTATTTGAAAGTTGGGATTTTCAAAAAAGTTAAGATTTTGGACAAGTTGGGATATCAAAAAATTTAGGATTTTTAAAAAGTTGAGATTTAAAAAATGTCAAAATTTCAAAAAATTAATCATTTGGGATAAGTTGGGATTTTCAAAAAAGTCACAATTTTGAATATTTGTGATTTTCGAAAAAGTAGGATTTTTTGAAAAAGTAAGGATTTTTAAAAAAGCCGACATTTTTAATGAAGTTGGGATTTTGTAAAATTCTGGGATATTTAAAAAGTCATCTTTTCTAAAAAATATTGATTTTAAAAAGTATCATGATTATCGATAAAGTTGGGATTTTAGAAAATTTGAGATTTTGAGAAAGTAGAGATTTTGAGAAAGTTGGGATTTCTAAAAGTTTAATATTTTTGAAAAATTCAAAATTTTAAAAAAGTTGGTATTTCAAAAAAGTCAGGTTTTTTTTAAAAGTTGTGATTTTTGAAAAGTCAAGGTTTTCAAAAAAATTAATTTTTTAGAAAAAGATAATATTTTCAAAAAAATTGTAATTTTGAATAATGAATATTCTAGAAAAAGTATGGATTTTTAAAAAACTTATGGCTTTGAAAAATTCAAGATATTAAAAAAGTTAGGATTTCTTAAAAAGATGGGATTTTGAAAAAATCACAATTTTTTAAATGTTGGGATTTACAAAATGTTAGGATTTTTGAAAAAGTATGTATTTTAAATAATCCCGTATTTTTCAAAATCACAACTTTTTGAAAACCTAACTTTTTCAAAATATCCCAAATTTTCAAAAATCTCACAAAATTTAAAAGTCAAAAAACATTTTTTGAATAAGTTAGAATTTTCAAAAAAGTTTAGATTATTGAAAAAGAGATTGTGTTTTAAAAACTATTGATTCTCAAAATAGTTAGTATTTTTAAGAAGTCATGATTTCAGAAAAAAATAGGGTTTTTTAAAAGTCTAAATTTTTGAAGAAGTTGAGATTTTCAAAAAAAATTGTGAGTTTTTCGAAAAAACGTGATTTTTTAAAAAGTCGTGATTTTCAAAAAATTCATGATTTGAAAAAACTCAAGATTTTAAAAATTTGGGATTTTAGAAAAGTCTAGATTTTAGAAAAACACTTAAATTTAAAAAAGGTGCATTGTTTACAAAAATTCAAAATTTTTGAAAATGGTCAGGATTTCTTTTAAAGTTTAGAGACTTTCAAAACATTTAGAATGTCAAAAAAATTTGGGTTTTTGTAAAAAGTGGGGATTTTTTAAAACACCATTATATTTGAAAAAACGGTATTTTTGAAAAATTCAAAAATTTCAAAAAAGTTAATATTTTTTGAAAAAAAATCACGAATTTGTGAAAAGGTCAGGATTTATGATAGTCTAAATTTATGTATATTAAAAAAAAAAAAATGTCCAATTGTCACGAGTTTCAAAAAAACTTGAGATTTTCGTTAAAGTCGTGATTTCTTAAAGTTGTGATCTTTTAAAATGTCAGGATTTTCTAAAACTTCAAGATTTTTGGAAAATTAATGATTTTTTAAAAGGGTGGGTTTTCCGATAATTAGGATTTCCAAAAAAATCATGATTTTTGAAAAATTCATGGTTTTTGAAAGTAGCGATCTTTTAAAAAAGTCAAGAGTTTTTTTAAAAAGTCACAATTTTCAAAAAAGTTAGGAATTAAAAAACTATAGAGATTTTTGAAATCCCAAAGTGATTTTTCCAATAATTACATATTTCTAAAAAAATCTTGAGATTTTTGAAAATTTGTGACTTTCTATAAAAGTTAGGACATTTTCAAAGAGTTACAAGATATTTGAAAAGTCCACAATTTTCAAAAAAATTCAAGATTTTTTTAAAATCATACTTCATCATTTTCGAAAAATTTAGGAATCCATACTTCAGAAAAGATGATGATTTTTTAAAAAATCCCATTCTATTTAAAAAAGTCAGGAAACTTTTAAAAGTTTTGACTTTTTCATTAACAGTTGAGATTCCTCAAACTCTAAACCCTAGGATTTTTAAAAAAACACTAAGCGATTGTAAACCCCAATTCCCAGATTCTGAAAAGCGTTAGGATTTTCAACCCTAAGTCGGGATTTCCTAAAAAAGTGAGAATTTTATTCGAGATTTTTCATAAACCCTGAACATTAGCCTTCGAAACCTTAGTCCTAAACGATTTAAACCCAAAAACCTGATTTTTGAAACCCTAAGTTGTGAAGTTTCAAAAAGTTAAGACACTTACCTTGAAAAAATCCAACATTTTCCCTAAAAGCTTGAAACATTTTCAAACCTAAATGTTGAGGGTTTAAACCCTAAACAGTCAGCATTTTAAAAAATAGGATTTTTCGACCATAAATCGTAAGGCCTAATTTCTCGAAAATTTTAATTTTTCAAAAAAATGCTGATATTTTTAAAATAATATTTTTTTAAGAAGTCAGGTTTTTTGAACCCCAAATTCATGATTTTTGAAACCTGAAACATTAAACCCTGATTTTTTAAAAATTTGAAGCGTAAACCTTGTAACCATAAACCCTAAACCCTAGGATTTTCGAAAATGGCAAGATTGTTTAAGATGGTGGTATTTCTCCTAAATCCTAAAGTTTTGATGCTAAATCGTAAAAAGTTGGGATTTTCAACCATAAACCTTGGGAATTTTGAAAAAGTTGAACCCTTAACATTAAAAAAGTCAAGATTTTCAAAACCCTAGGATTTTTCAAAATTTGTTTTTTTTTCTGAAAAAAGTCATGATTCTTCAGAAAAGTCAGGATTTTTCACAAATCTCTTGATTTTTGGTAAAGTTTGTATTTTTCGAAACCTAAACCCTAGGGTTTTTTAAAAGGTTAGGATTTTTTACACTAAGTCCCCTGATTTTCAAAAATGATAAGGATTTTAAAAAAATGTCAGCGCAATTTTTGAAAATGTTACTGAGCTTTTTGAAAAAAGTCATAGATTTTTGAACATTTGGGATATTTCGACAAACTATGGGATTTTGAAAAAGTTGCGATTTTTAAAAGTGGCAATTTTGAAAAAGTAAGGATTTCCAAAAAGTTCGTGATTTCAAAAAAGATGAGATTTTTTCAAAAAGTCACGATTTTAAAAAAAAGTTGGGATTTTCGAAAAAGTTCATGATTTTTGAAAAAACTCCGGATTATTGTAAAAATTGATATTTTCAAAAAAATTCATAATTTTCCAAAACTTCATGCATTTTTAAAAATGTTGGGATTTTAAAAAAGGTTAAGAATTTCAAAAAATTTAAGATTTATTTTCAAGAAATTCGAGATATTTGAAAAAGTCATGTATTTTTGAAAAAATAGGGATTTTTGAAAAAACAGAATTCTTTGAAAAAGTAGGATATTAAAAAAAATAGATTTTAGAAAAATTGGAATTTTTTAAAAAGTCAGGATTTCTGAAAAAGTCTCGATTTTTTAAATTGTCAAGATTTTTGAAATAGTTCTTGATTTTCAAAAAATTGAGATTTTTGAAAAAGTTATAAATTAATAAAAATCAAGATTTCAATAATGTAGAGATTTCAAAAAACTCAAAACTATCAAAAAGGTCAGGGTTTTGAAAAAGTGGAGATTTTGAATAGTTGGTATTTTTTTAAACAATGTAATTTTAAATAATAAGGATTTTAGAAAAGGTCTAGATTTTTAAAAAAATGGGAGTTTTGAAAATTTTGAGATTTCAAAAAATCAAGTTTTTTGAAAAAGTCAGGATTTTTGAAAAATTGAGGTTTTCAACAAATTAAAATTTTCAAAAAAGCTAGAATTTTTGAAAAAGTCGAGATTTACATTTTTTTGCAATTTTGAATAATCAAGATCTTTGAAAAAGTCAATATTTTTGAGAAAGTTAGGATTTTGTAAAAAAGTCAATATTTTGAATAATCATCACCTTTTCAAAATCACAATATTTTTGAAAACCTGAATTTTTGGAAAATCTCAAATTTTTTAAAAGTTGGGATTTTCCAAAAAGTTTGGATTTTGAATAATCGAGATTACCCAAAAATTTAGTATTTTTGGAGAAGATGGTATTTTTTAAAAATGAGGATTTTTTAAAAAGTCGGGATTTTGAAGAAGTCATAATTTTGAAAAAAGATACAATTTTTGAATAAGTCGTGATTTTGAAAAATTCAATATTTTTGTAAAACTCGATATTTTTGAAAAGTCATGAATTTTAAAAAAAATAGGATTTTAAATAAGTTTAGAATTTGCAAAAGCCAAGATTTTTTTTAAAAAAAAAAGATTTTAAAGAAGTTGGGATTTTGAAAAAAGTTGGGTTTTTTGAAAAGTTTAGAATTTTCAAAAGACAAGATTTCAAAAAAAATCTGGATTTTTGAATCAGTCGTGATTTTTTTAAATGTCAGGATTTTTTAAAAGTAGATATTTTTAAAAATTTTGGGATTATAAAAAATATTAAGATTTAAAAAAATTCATGATTTAAGAAAAAGTTAGAATTTAAGAATTTTTTAAAAGTTAAAATATTAAAATTTAAGAGTTATAAAAAAGTCAAGATTTCCAAAAAAACGTTAGGATTTTGAAAAAGTAGTGATTTCAACAAAGGTAGGAATTTTGAAAATGTTAGGATTTTTAGAAAAGACAACATTTTAAAAACATCATAATTTTTAAAAATGCCGACAATTACAAAACTATAGAGATTTTTTTAAAAGTAAGATTTTTTTAAAAATTTGGGATTTTGGAAATCCTAGTTTTTTTAAAATCCTAACATTCTTAAAATCTATACTTTTAAAAAATTCTGATTCTTTATAAAATTCTAAATTTTTCAAAAATCATGATTTTTTTCAAAATTTATTACCTTTTTTAAATTCATGATTTTATATCACTTTCAAAATCTAGACTTTTTAAAAATCTTGACATTTTTAAAATTGTGACTTTTTAAAAATTTGTGACTCCCAAACTCTAAACCATAAAACCTTAAACCTGAGTCGTAAACCCTAAACCCTGAGCCATAAACCTTAAATCCTAAACCCTAAACACTAAATCCTAAACCTAAATACTAATCCCTAAACCCCAAACCCCAAGACTTAATCTAAACGCTAAACCCTAATTCCTGATCTCTAAACACTAAACATGAAAACTTGAACCCTAAGCCCTAAACCCTAAAATCTAAACACTCAGCCTTAAACCCTAGCACTAAACCATAAACCCTAAACTGTGAACTATAAAGCCTTAGACCTAACCCTTAACCCTCAACCCTAAGCCCTGATCCAAAACTTTAAACCTTAAACCTTGATCCCGGAGACATGAACTCATAACCATAAACCCCGAACCCTAGGCCATAGACCCTGAACCATGAATTCTAAACCCTAAACCATAAACCGTAAGCCCTGGAACCTAATTGTGACCCCTTAGCCCTAAACCCTAAACATTGAGCCCTGAGCCCTAAACCTCAAACCTTAAGCCCTAATTACTCCTAAACCCCAAGTCTTAAACCCTAAACAGTAAATGCTAAACTCTAAATAGTAAACCCTCAACTGTAAACCATGAGCGCTAAATGCTAAAACCTCAACTATAAACATAGAGCCCTAAACCCTAAACCCTAAACCATAACCGTAAACCCTAAACCCTAAGCACTAAACCCCAAACCCATAACTCGAAAACCTATACCCTCAACACTGAGCCTTAAATATAATATTTTTAAAAATACCGACTTTACCTAAAATCCTTAGTCCTAAACCCCAAACATGAACCTTTAACATTGAATTATAAACTGTAAACCCTGATCCCTAAATCATAAACCAAAAATTGTAAAGCCAAATCCCTAAACTATAAGCCACAAACCCTAAACCATAAACCCTAAATCATGAACCCAAGCCTTAGGACTAACCCTAAACCCTAAACCTTGAGCCCAAAGATCTGAACCCTAAACACTAAACTCATAACCCTGAACCTTGAACCATAATCAATAGACCCTGAACCATGAACCCTGATCCCTCAACCCTAAACCCTAAGACATGAAATGTAAACCCTGACCCCTAAGCCCTAACCCCTAAACCATGTACCTTGACTCCTATACCCTAGCATATAAACCCTAAGGAAAAAACCCTAAACCTTGAGCCCTAAATTTTTAAAGAGTTTCAATGTTTTTTAAAATCATTTTATTTTTGAAAACCATACTTTTTCAAAAATCTAAGTGTTTTCAAAATCATGACATTTTCTAGAATCCTGATTATTCAAAATTCACAACTTTTCAAAAATAATGATTTAAAAAAATTCAAGATTTCAAAAAATATAGGAATTTTGAAAAAGTTGAGATTTCAAAAAGTTTGGGATTTCACAAAAGTCATGATTTCAAAGTACTTAGAGTTGGAAAAAGTTGAGATTTTGAAAAACTTGAGAGTTTAGAAAAGTCAAAAAAAATTCAAGGGGGTTGACCTTTGAAATGTAAGATTTTTGAAAAGTTCATATTTTTGAAAAAGTTGGGATTTTCAATAACTTGAGATTTTAAAAAAAAATCCCATCTTCTGAAAAAGTCACATTTTACAAAACAAATTCAACCAAGTTGGGGTTTTTAAAAAATCAATATTTTTAAAAAGTAAGGGATTTCAAAAAAGTGAAATTTTCAAAAGAGTCAGGATTTTAGAGGAGTCTACATTTTTTAAAAGTAAATATTTTTAGAAAAATTCGATATTTTAAAAAAGTACGGGTGTTTGAAAAGTTGAGATTTTAAAAATATTTAGGAATTTTAAAAAGTTGAGATCTTTAAAAAAGTCAAGATTTTAAAAATTTCAAGATTTTTGAAAAAATTGTGATTTTTGAATAAGTCAGGATTTTTGAAAACATTAGCATTTTTCAATAGTCTGAATTTTTGAAAAAGTCAAGATTTTTAAAATAAAATTTGGAATTTTAAAAAATTGTAATTTTCAAAACAATCATGATTTTAGAAAAAGTTAGAAGAATATCATAATTTTAAAAAGTAAGAATTTAAAAAAAAAAGGGATTTTTGGAAAAAATTGAGATTTTAAAAAAATTAAGGATTATGAAAAAGTTTGGATTTAAAAACAATGGTGCTTTCAAAAAAATTGCAATTTTGGAAAAACCAGGAATTTTGAAAAAGTTGGGATTTTTGAAATCCCAAACATGAGTTGTAAACCTTAATTCCTAATCCCCAATCTATGAACCCAAAAACCTAAACCCTAAGCCCTTAACCCTTAACATTAAATCCTAAACCTTAAAGCTTGAGCTATAAACCATAAAACCACCTTGAGCCCTAAACTCTAAGCCTGAAACCCTAAACCTAAAATCCCAAGCTCTAAACCCTAAATAATAAACCCTAACCCCTTAACCCTAAGCCTGAGACCCTAAACCCTAAACCCTAAACTTGTAACCTCAAACCTCAAACCCTGATCCATAGACCCTGAAGCATGAACACTGAGCCCTCAAGCCTAAATAATAAACCCTGAATAGTAAATTCTGATCCCTAAACCCTAAATTTTACCTTAAGCCCTAAACCCAAAACCCTGAACCTTGAGCCAAAAAACCTAAACCCTAAACTCTAAATCTATTAAGCCCTAAACCTTAAACCCTAAAACCTAAATTTTTAAATAATTACAACTGTTTCAAGACTTTTTCAAAAACCATAATTTTTTTTTGAAAATATCAAATTCTTTGAAAACTACAATTTTTCAAGAATCTTGATTATTCAATATACCTAGTACTTTTTTGAATATTTTAACTATTCAAAATCATAACTTTCTTGAAGATCTTGACTTTTTCAAATTTGATATTTCAAAAAACCTGAGATTTTTAGAAAGTTTGGAATATTGAAAAACTCAATATTTTGAAAATTTTGAGATTTCAAAAAAGTTAGGAGGATTTTTGAAAATTTTGAGATTTCAAAAATGTCAATATTTCATAAAAGTTTTGGTTTTCCAAAAAGGTGGGATTTCAAAAAGTCACCAGGATTTTCAAAAAAGTAAGGATTTAAAAAAACTCAAGATTTTTGAAAAAGTTGGGATTTCGAAAGAGTCTGTGGGATTTAAACAAAATTGAGGTTTTTGAAAAAGTGGGGATTTCATAATAGTTCAGATATTTAAAAAAATTGGATTTTAAAAAAATGACAATTTTTGAAAAATTCATGATTTATGAAAAAGTCATAATTTCAAAAAAGTTGGGATTTTTTATAAAATAGTAACTATTCAAAGTTATGAATTTTTGAAAATCCCATGTTTTTTAAAAATCCGAAGTTTCTGAAAAGCTCAACTTTTTGAAAAAGTGACTATTTTTTGAAAGAAATCAGGATTTTGAATAAGTTGGGATTTTTGAAAAAGAAGATATTTTTAAAAATGTAAAGGTTTTCGAAAAAATTAGGATTAAAGAAATAGTTGAGATATGTTAAAACTTGAGATTTTTGAAAAGTCATAATTTTTTTAAAAGTCATGATTTTTGAAAATTTTGGGATTTCAAAAACGTTGTTATTTCAAAGAAGTCAGCATTTTTTAAAAATTAGAGTTTTTCAAAAAAGCTGGGATTTTGGTAAAGTTGGGATTTTTGAAAATTTGAGATTTCAAAAAATATCCAAAATGTTAGGATTTTAAAAAAATTCATGATTTCAAAAATGTAGAGATTTTCAAAAAAGCCAAGAATTTTGAAAACTTTAGGACTTTATAAAAAGATAGGATTTTTAAAAAAAGTTTTTAAAAAATTTGGGAATTACAAAACTATAGAAATTTTTGAAAAAGTAACAATTTTTAAAAAAATCCTAGAATTTAGGAAAATTCTAAAATTTTCGAAAATCCTAAAATTTTCAAAATCTCAATTTTTTTCAAAATTCTGACTCTTTATAAAATTATGAACTTTTCAAAAATTACAAATATTTCATAAATCCTGAGTTTTTAAAAATTGTGAATTTTTTAATTTTATAAAATTATCACTTTCAAAATCAAGAGTTTTTTAAAATCGTGACTTTTTTGAAACCTTAACTGTTTCAAAATGGGGGCAATTTTGAAATCGTGACTTTTTAAAAAATTGGGACCCGTAAACCATAAAGTTGAGCTGTAATCCCTAAACCCTAAACCCCAAATCATGAACCTGAAAACCTAAAGCCTAAACCTTGAGCCCTACACCATAAACCCAAAACACTAAACCCCAAACACTTAACTCTAATCCCTAAACACCGAACCATAAACCCTAAGCCTTAAACCCTGAACCCTAAACCATGTACCTTGAGAGCTAAACCCTAAACCCTCAACCCTAAATACTAAGTGATAAACCATAAAATATGAGCCATAAATTCTAATACCTAAATGTTAAACCCTCAATAGTAAATCATGTGACTTGAACCCTAAACATTCAAACCCTAAACCTTGATCCCTGAAACTTAACCCTAATGCCTTAAACCTAAGCACTAAACTTGAAACCCTAAAAACCTACACCTTAAACCCTAAACCGTGATACATGAACCCTAAAACCCTGAACCTTGAACCCTGAAAAGTTGGGATTTTAGAAAAATCAGGATTTGGATAAAGTCAAGATTTCTGAAAAAAAACTCTCGATTTTTGACAATGTTGCGATTTTTTAAATATTTGTAATTTTCCAAAAATTTGGAATTTTCAAAAAAGTTAAAATTGATTTTAAAAATTAGAGATTTCAGAACAGACAGGATTTTTGAAAAACTCAAAATTTTCAAGAATGACAGGATTTTGAAAAAGTTATGATTTTGAATGGTTGGGATTTTTTAAAAATTAGGTATTTTGAATAATAAAGATTTTAGAAAAAGACTATATTTTTTTTTAAAAATGGGATTTTTGAAATAATTGAGATTTTGAAAAAGTAGTGATTTTCTAAAAATTTGATATTTTTGAAAAATTCAAGATTTCAAAAAAAAAGTATGGTTTTTTTTAAAAGTTGTAATTTTTAAAAAATCAAGATTTTTAAAAGGTTTAAAAATTTGAAAATAGTCAAAAGTTTCAGAAAAGTCAAGATTTTTGAAAAAAATTCAAATTTGAATAGTCTCGATCTTCAAAAAATAATATATTTTGAACAATCAATATGTTTGAAAAGGTAGGAATTTCGAATAATAAATATTCTAGAAAATGTCTAGATTTTCAACAAAGTTATGATTTTGAAAAATTTAGTATTTTCCAAAAAAAAAAGATTTTTTAAAAGTCACAATTTTTGAAATGTTGTGATTAACAAAAAGTTACGATATTTAAATAATCCCAAACTTTTCAAAATCATGACTTTTTTGAAAATCTTGAGTAATTTGCAAATCTCAAATTTTTGAAAAGTCAAGATTTTTAAAAAAGTTGCCATTTTGAATAATTGAGATTTTCCAAAAATTTAGTATTTTCAAATAAGTTAGGATTTTCAAAAAAGTTGAGATTTTTGAAAAAGATATAAATTTTTAAAAAGTAGGGATTTTTTCAAAAAGTTGCCATTTCAAAGAAGTCATCATGATTTTGAAAAAGTTATGATTTTTTAAAACTATGGGTTTTTGTAAATTCTCAATTTTAAAAAAGTATAGATTATTTAAGAAGTTGAGATTTTTTTTTTAAAATGGGATTTTTTTAAAAATCATGATTTTTATAAAAGTCACGATATTCAAAAACCATGATATTTTAGAAAATGAGTGGATATTAAAAATGTCACGATTTTTAAAAAAATTGGGAGTTAAAAAAATTTTAGGATTTCACTAAAAATGTTGAATTTTCAAAAATCTTAACATTTTTAAAAAGTCAAGAGTTTGAATAATTTAGATTTTCCAAAAATTCTTGATTTTTGAATAAGTCATGATTTTTTAAAAAGTGGAGATTTTTGAAAATTTAGAAATTTTCAAAAAAATTGTGAATTTCATAAAATTTGGGATATTAAAGAAGTTGGGATTTTGAAAAAGTTGATTTTTTGGAAAAGTCAAGATTTCAAAAAATTAAAGATTTTTGAGAAAACTAGGAATTTCCAATTAGTCAGGATTTTTGAATAGTCTAAAATTTTGAAAATGTATAGATTTTTGAAAAGTCTAGATTTTTAAATTGGAGATATTTATAGAAAAATTGGGATTTTCTAAAAAGTTACAATTTTCAAAAAAATTGTGATTATAGAAAAAAAATTGAGTTTCGGAATTTTAAAAAAGTTAGAATTTCAAACAATTTAGGATTTTTGAAAATTTTGAGATTTTAAAAAAACCCAAGATTATAAAAAGGTTTGGAATTTAGAAAAAGTCACGATTTTGATAAAGAAAGTAATTTTGAAAAAGTTACGATTTTCAAAAATAACATAATTTTAAAAAAATCATAAATTTTATAAAAGTCAGGAATTACAAAACTGTAGAGATTTTTTAAAAAGTAATGATTTTTTGCAACCTCAACTTTTTCGAAAATCCTGATTTTTTTCCAAAATCGCAACATTTTCAAAATCTCATCTTTTAAAAATTCCGACTCTTTATAAAATCATGATTTTTTCGAAAATTACAAATTTTTTCAAAGATCACGAATTTTTAAAAATTGATTTTTTTTTAAATTTATGACCTTCTCACTTTCAAAATATTTTAAAATTTGTACTTTTTGAAAATCGTGAATTTTTTGAAATCTTAAATCTTTCAAAATCAAGACATTTTTGAAATCGTGACCTTTTCAAAATTCGTGACCCCTTATTCCTATAACCTGAAACCTAAGCTATAAACCATAAACCCTAAACCCCAAACCCTGAGCCCAAAAACCTAAAACCTATACCCTAAACCCTAAGCCCTAAACCCCAAAATCCTAAACCCTAAATCTCAAACCCCAAGCCTTGAACCCTAAGGTAAAATATTAAACCCTACACCATGAGTCGGTAGACTTGAACCCTTATACCTATATTCATAACCCCGAACCCTGAGCCATAGACCATGAACCATAAACCCTGATCCCTAAACCCCAAACCCTAAACCATAAGCATTGAAACTTAAAATTTGACCCCTAAGCCCTAAACCCTAAACCATGTAACTTAATCCCTAAATCCTAAAGTCTGAGCCCTAATCCCTAATCCATAAACCTTAATCCCCAATTGCTCCTAAACCCTAAACCATAAACTCTAAACCCTAAATACTTGATCCCTAAACCCTAAAATCCTTAACCTTGAGCACTAAAACTCAAACCATAAACCATAAAACCTAAACCCTAAACCTTGATCCTTGAGCCCTAAGCCCTAAACCCTAAACACTCAATCCACTGACTTATTGAAGACCTAACATTTTCAAAAATCCTAAAATTTTGTAGAATTCTGGTTATTCAAAATACCTACCAATCTTTCAAATATCCCGACTATTCAAAATCACAACCTTTTCAAAAGTCTTGACTTTTTCAAAAATGATATTTGAAAAAAGTTAGGATTTTTGAAAAGGTAAACATTTTAGAAAAGTTTAGATTTTTGAAAGAGTCAAGAGTTTTGGATTTTAGAAAAAGTTGGCATTTTACAAAATTTGAGATTTGAAAAATATTTCAAAAAAAGTTGGGATTTCAAAATAGTCAGGATTTTTTTAAAAATTGAGATTTCGAAAAAGTAAGGATTTCAAAATTTTGGTGGGATTTTTGAAAAATAAGGGATGTAATAAAATAAGAATTATCAAAAAGTTGGGATTTCAAAAAAACTTTAGATTTTAAAAAATAAGAAAATTTTAAAAAATTCATAATATCAAAAAAATCAATATTTTTCAAAAATCATGACTATTTAAAGCTGCAACTTCTTGAAAATCCCAAGTTTTTACAAAATCTTGACTATTCGAATATCTCAACTTTTTAAAAAAGTCACTATTTTTTGGAATAGCCAGGAATTTTAAAAAGTCGGGATTTGTAAAAAAGTCAAGATTTTTCAAAAAGTTGGGATTAATGAAAATTTTGTAATATTTGAAAAATTCAAGACTTTCGAAAAGTCATTATTTTATAAAATGTCACAATTTTTCAAAAAGTTATGATTTTTGAAAAAGTTGGGATTTTGAGAAAAAAATTATTTTGTAAAGGTTTTACCTTCAAAATGTTGTGATTTTTTATTATTCAAGAATTTTGAAAAAGTTGGGATGTTCCAAAACTTGAGATTTGAAAAAAAGTCATAACTTTTGAAAAGTCACAATTTTTAATAAATTTGTTATTTTTGAAAACATCAAGATTTCAAAAATGTTATGATTTTGTAAAAGTCAAGATTTTCAAAAAATTCAGGGTTTTGCAAAATGTTGGGATTTTTAAAATGCCAAGATTTTTGAAAAACTTAGGATTTTAATATTTGCAATTTTTGGGAAGTAGGATTTGTTGAAAAATATGGATTTTCAAAAAAGTTGGAATTTTTGATAAAGTTGGGATTTTAGAAAATTTGGGAATTTTGAAAATTTTGAGATTTCCAAAAAGTTTTTGATTTTATAAAATGTCACAATTTATAAAATAGTCATGATTCTTGATAAACTTGGGATTTTCTAAAAAGTTACAATTTCAAAAAAGTTTAGATTTCATAAATGAAGAGACTTCAATAAAGGTAGGATTTTTGAAAAACTCCAAATTTTCTAAAAGGTCAGGATTTTGAAAAAGTGGTAATTTTGAGTAGTCGGGATTTTTTTTAAAATTGGGATTTTGAATAAAATGATTATAGAAAAAGTTAGGACTTTCAAAAAAATTAGGATTTTAAAAAAGTCAGAAGTTTTTAAAAAGTAACAAATTTCTAAAAATTCAATATTTTGAAAAAACGAAATTTTTTGAAAAAGTTAGGATTTCTAAAAATTCAGGTTTTTGACAAATCAAGGTTTTCAAAAAAATTTAAAATTTTGAAAAAGTTGAATTTTTTAAAAAGTCAAGATTTAAAAAAAAAAATCCATTTTTTGCTAATGATTCATAGGTAGAAGGACCTAGCCTCAAAAAAATCTCCTATTACAGTCCATGATTAATCTACAAATCACTAGACTTAACAGGGAGATTAAAATGCACATTATCGTGCAACAAAATCTAAAAAACTAGTTTTTATTAAACAATATATACATCACCGAACTTTACATTCCCAGCCTATAAAAAAAGAGGTATACCCACTCCATATTAAACGAAATCAAATCAGATAACCCTAAAATTTAATCTTCTATGATAGAGTCTGGAGGTGTTTCTACTATAATCTCCAACTCTGAGTCACTTGAAGATGAAGGAGACGAAGAGCTAGCACAACAATCCAAAAAATCTAGTTTGGCCTTGGTAAAGTCCCTAGTTTTCCACCACCACCACCAATCCATGAGATAAATCTTTAATTCTATTAGTTAGGGCATGAATATGAATTTGTAAACTAACCACCCTCACTTCTAGGTCCTTCATGTCCTTTTGGAGGATAAACCAACCCAATTAATTAGAGATAATGTTGGTCTTGCTCAACCCCTGTGCCACATCAAGGACATTCCTTTACCTCACAAATTCACCAGGGTCCAACATTAACCTCCTCAATTTATTACAGAAAACCACTTCTTCTTCGTCCTCTTCAATACTCTTGGCCACTCACCAAACCTTCTCTAACCATCCCCTCATCGCCACATTTTTAATTCTCTCGTTGAGCCACTCCGTAAAGGAATCACCAAACCTAGACCAAATCTAAGCACAATGTCACTTCCTTCCAGATCCACTCATAGAATCTCCATTAGATGCCATGAGAGAAGGAGGAGAAACATATCGATGAACTTCAACTTACCAGACCCACCCTGAAGGAAAACTAGCCAAACTGTGAAAGAAAGAGCCAAAAAAATAATCCAAAACACGGCTTTAAAATGAAACACCTTCCCCAAAGCAAATGAATGTAAGGTACAATTCATGCTTAAAATCCAAAACCAAATTATTCCTTTAAAAACCCATCATTTTCAGGAGGGCGAAAAGCAAGGGGTACATCTTTAGATATTACAAGTCCCCTCTACACGAGCCAAACATGCATCATTAACCAAAAGGCCTTGAATATCATTAGGGAAAATCATCTCCCATGATTGAACCATCACCCGACCCTTATTCCAAAGAATGAGACCAAAATTAGCTAAACCATCTACCACCTTATTGCCTTCTCGACAAATATGAGAAAAAGTCACCTCCTCAAAATAAGGGAAAATTTCTTGAATATTATCACAAATGGATTTTAATTTCCATGCATGAGAAGAGTTTCCTTATATTATCATAATGATAGCCTTCAACCTAGATTCTATACCATTTCTTACGCTTAACTTCAACCAAACCCCGCAACAAGGCCATGCCTTCTACGAAATTATTGGAAGTTACACCAAAATCAAAAGCCAAAGCAAGTACAAGATAACACTCAGGATTATGAAACACGCACCCGCAACAAACAGCTCCAGGGTTTCCTTTATATGCCCCACCAAAATTTAGTTTGATCCAACCTAATGAAGGAGGACTCTAATGTGTGAATCTCTTATCCTTACTCCCCTTATTAGAAGCCTTATAAAATTTTCAATTTTGAATAGTCTCTCGATTTTGAAAAAAGTAGGTATTTTGAATAAATAAGATTCTAGAAAAAGTTTGGATTTTCAAAAAAGTTGTGATTTTAAAAAAGTCAGGATTTTTGAAAAAGTTGGCATTTTGAAAAATTAATAATTTTAAAATGTTGGGATTTACAAACAATTAGGATTTATGAAATAGATGGTATTTTTAATAATCCCTACATTTTAAAAATCACAATTTTATTGAAAACTTGAATTTTTTGAAAATTCTGAATTTTTAAAAATCTCAAATTTTTGAATAGTTGAGATTTTTTAAAATTTTAGGATTTTTAATAATTGATATTTAAAAAAAAATCAATATTTTCGAATAAGTCAGGATTTTCAACAAAAGTTAAGATTTTTTAAAAAGATAACATTTTAGAAAACTTGGGATTTTGAAGAAGCCATGATTTCAAAAAACTTTTGGATTTTTGATAAGTTTGGGGTTTTGTAAAGTCTAAAATTTTTGAAAATTGGGGATTTCAAAATTGTTGGAATTTTGAAGAAGTCAAGATTATCGAAAAAGACAAGGTTTTAGAAAAAAAAATTATATTAAAAAAAAATTCACAAATTGACAAAAAATTGGGAGTTAAAAAAATGTCAGGATTTCTCTAAAAATGTCAACTTTTCAAAAATATTATTTTTTTTACAAAATCAAGATTTTCAAAAAAATGTAGAGAGTTTGAATAAATTGCATTTTCTAACAGTCGAGATTTTTGAAAAGGTCGAGATTTTTTAAAAAGTCAATATTTTCGAAAAAGTTACAAATATCAAAAAAGTAAAAGGATATTAAAGAAGTCAAGAATATGAAAAAGTCTGGATTTTTAAAAAGTAAATATTTTTTATAAAAAAATTGGGAATTTTAAAACAATTGCACTTTTCAAAAAAAAATTGATTTTAGAAAAACTTAAATTTCATAATTTTAAACACTTAGAATTTTTTAAAAAAAGGACTTTAGAAAAAAGTCAAGATTTTCAAAAAATGTTAGAATTATGAAAAAGTTTGGATTTCAATTTTTTTTTAATAAGTGTCGATTTCAAAAAAGCTAAGATTTTTCAAAAAGTGTGGATTTTGAAAAAAATTAAGGCTTTAAAAAAATTCCATTTAAAAAAAGCAAAGAATTTTGAAAAAGTTACGATTTTAAAAAAATAGCAATTTTTTAAAAAGTGAGGAATTACAAAATTGTACAATTTTTTAAAAAGTAAGGATTTCTTACAACATATGGATGTTTACAATCCCAACATTTTCAAAAATCCTAAAATTTTCAAAAATCCTAACCTTTCAACTTCTCAACTTATTCAAAATTTAGACTTA
Source organism: Taxus chinensis (assembly GCA_019776745.2). Taxonomy (NCBI): domain Eukaryota; kingdom Viridiplantae; phylum Streptophyta; class Pinopsida; order Cupressales; family Taxaceae; genus Taxus; species Taxus chinensis. The sequence continues at coordinate 477,752,547 of CM034147.1, read as the reverse complement.
TTTATAAAATCACGAATTGTTCAAAAATTACATTTTTTTTAAAAATCACGAGTTTTTTAAAAAATTATGACTTTTTAAATTCATGATTTCATCACTTTCATAACCATTCAAAATCCATACTTTTTGAAAATTGTAACATTTTTGAAATCCTAACTATTTAAAAATTGGGACATTTTTTAAATCGTGACTTTTTCAGAAATCGTGAACCCTTAACCCTAAACCCTAAAACATGAAACCTGAGCCATAAATCCTAAACCCTAAACCCCAAACCCTGAGACCAAAAACCTAAACCCCAAACCCTAAACCCTTAACATTGAATCCTAAACTCTAAACCTTGAGCCCTAAATCTTAAACCCAAAACCCTAAACACTAAACCATAAAATCGAAGCCCCAAACCCTAAACCCCGAGACCTAATCCATAAACTCTAAACCTTAAAACCTAAACCCTGATCCCAAATCCCATGTCACTGATCCCTAAATCCTAAACAATAAACCCTAAAACTTTAACCTTGAGCCTTAAACCCTAAACCCTAAACTGTGAACCCTAAAGCCTTAGGTCTAACCCTAAACCAGAAACATTATACCTTGAACCCTAAACCATGACCCCTAAACCTTTAGCCCGCAGACCCTAACCCTAAACCCTAAACCTGATCCATAGACCCTGAACCATGAACCCTGAGCCCTCAACCCTAAACCCTAATCCCTAAACCATAAAACCTAACCCCTAAGCCCTAAACAGTAAACCCTAACACTAAACCCTAAACCCTAACTTTTAAAAAACATTGCCACTTTTTTAAAAATCATGATTTTTTTGAAAACACCGATTTGTTTGAAAACTTGACTTTTAAAAAAATCTAAACTTTTTCAAAATCTTGAATATTTTAAAAATCCATATTTTTTCTAGACTCCTGAAATGTTTTAGAATCCTAATTATTCAAAATACCTACTACACTTTCAAATATCCTAACTATTCAAAATCACAAATTTTTCGAAAATCTTGACTTTTTCAAATTCAATATTTTAAAAAATAATAGATTTTTAAAAAGGTTGATATTTTAAAAAATTAGATTTTCAAAAGAGTTAAGAGTTTTGGAATTTAGAAAAAGTCATTAGATTTTTAAAAAGTTGAGATTTTGAAAAGTTAGGATTTTTGAAAATGTTGAATTTTCAAAAAGATTTCAAAACTGTTGGGATATCAAAAAAGTTGACAAGATTTTCGAAAAAGTTGGGATTTCAAAATACACCAAATTTTAAAAAATTCAGGATTTAAAAAAAATAACCAGTTTTGAAAATTTTGTCATATTTGAAAAAGTCATAATTTAAATAAAGTCGAGATTTAACAGAAAAAGTTGGGTTTTTAAATAAAGTTGTTATTTAGAAAAAGTCTAGATTTTTTTAAAAAGTTGGGATTCCTACAAATTTGGAATTTTGAAAATTTTGAGATTTTGAAAAGTTAGGAGTTTTGAAAACATCAATATTTGAAAAATGTCGTGACTTCAAAAATGTTAGGTTTTTCAAACATGTAAGGGTTTTCGAAAAATCAAGATTTTGAAAAATTCAGGGATTTCAAAAAAGTTGAGATTTTTGAATGAGGATTTTAGGAGAGTTGAGATTTTTAAAGAGCCTAGAGTTTTGAAAATGTTAATATTTTTGAAAAACTTGAGATTCCAAAAAATTTAGGATTTTTGAAAAGTCATTATTTTAAATTTTGTTGAGATTTTTGAAAAAGCCACAATTTTGTAAAAGTTAGGATTTTTTAATAAATCGGGATATTTTAAAAAGTCACTATTTTTAATATTTGTGATTTTCGAAAAAGATTGGATTTTTTTAAAAAGTAAAGATTTTTAAAAATTTTGACATTTTCGATAAAGTTAAGAATTTAGAAAATTTGAGGATTTTTAAAAGTCAAGATTTCTAAAAATTTCTCGATTTTTGAAAATGTCATGATTTTTTAAAGAGTCGTTATTTTCAAAAATATTGGGATTCTCGAAAAAGTTAGAATTTTAGAAAAGTCAAGATTTAAAAAATGTAGAGAATACAAAAAAGGGAGGATTTTAAGAAAGTTCAAAATTTTCAAAAAGGTCAGGATTTTGAAAAAGTTATGATTTTTAATAATTGGGATTGTTCAAAAAATTACAATTTTGAATAATAACTATTTTAGAAAAAGTATAGATTTTCGAAAAATTCAGGATTTTTTTAAAAAGTTGAGATTTTAAAAAAAATTAAATTTTTGAAAGAGTAAGGATTTTTGGGAGAGGATTTTTAATCAGTCAAGATTTTTGAAGAGTCTGGATTATGAAAATGTTAATATTTTGGAAAAACTAGAGATTTTCAAAAAAGTTGTTATTTTTGAAAAGTCAGGATTTTCAAAAAAATTGAGATTTTGTAAAAGTCAACATTCTGCAAAATGTTGGGATTTTTAAAACATCAATATTTTTTAAAAATTCAGGATTCTTGAATAAATCGATATATTCAAAAAAATTATGATTTTTAATAATTATCATTTTTCGAAAAAGTAGAAGTTTTTTAACAGTAAAGATTTTGAAAAAAGTCGGTATTTTCGATAAAGTTTTGATTTTAGAAATTTTGGGATTTGGATAAAGTCATGATTTCTTAAAAAGTCTCAATTTTTGAAAGTTTTGTGATATTTGAAATAGTCGCAATTTTTGAAAAAGTTGGGATTTTCGAAAAAGTTAGAATTTATAAACATTCAAGATTTCAAAAACATAGAGATTTCAAAAATGGTAGGGTTTTCGAAAAGCTCAAAATTTCTGAAAAGTTTCGATTTTGAATATTTGGGATTTTTTAAAAAACTTGGATTTTGAATAATAAGGATGTTAGAAAAAGTCTACATTTTCAAAAAATTCAGAATTTTTGAAACAATTGAGATTTTGAAAAAGTTTAGATTTTTGAAAAAACTTAGGATTTTAGAACAGTTGTGATTTTTCAAAAATGTAGCGATTTCAAAAAATTCAGAATTTTCAAAAAGTCAATATTTCAAAAAAGTTACTTTTTTTAAAAAAAGTTGAGATTTTTGAAAAATTGAATTTTTGAAAAAGAGATTTTTTTGAAAAAATCAAAATTTACAAAAAAATCAAGATCTGATTTTTTGAATAAGTTATGATTTTCAAAAAAGTCAAGATTTTGAAAAAGTTGTGATTTTCAAAAAATAACAATATCAGAAAATTGGGGATTTTTAAAACAAAGGATTTTCGAATAAATCATTAGATTTTTAAAAAGTAAATACTTATTAAAATAATTGTGATTTAAAAAAAATAGTGGTTTTTAACATAATCACGATTTTAGAAACAATTAGAATTTCAATATTTTTAAAAAGATAGAATTCAAAAAAATATAGAATTTTTGGAAAAATTAGGATTTTTTAAAAGATCGGATTATAAAAAATATTGGGATTTTAAAATTTTCGTGATTTTGAAAAAGCCAAGAATTTTGAAAAAGTAGTAATTTTAAAAAAGTTAGGAATTACAAAACTGTAGAGATTTTTGAATAAGTAACGATTTTTTAAAAAGTTGGGATTTTTCAAATCCCTGAATTTACGATTTTTTTTTTAATTTTTCCAAAATCATAACATTTTCAAAATTAAGACTCTTTATACGATCTTGTTTTCTAAAATTACGAATTTTTCATAAACATTGAGTTTTTAAAAATTGTGACTTTTTAAAATTCATAACCTTATCACTTTCAAAATCATTCAAAATCCAAAAAATTTTAAAATCATAACTTTTCGAAATCTTAACTACTTCAAAATTGAGGCATTTTTAAAATCGTGACTTTTTAAAAAATTGCAACCTCTAAACTATAAAACATTAAACCTGACTTATAAACCCTAAACCCCAAAACTTGAGCCCAAAAACCTAAAGTCTAAAGCCTAAACCATAAGCCCTAAACCCTAAAACCTAAAACCCAAAATCCTAAACCCTAGAACCCTAAAACCTTAGCCCTACACCATAAACATAAAATCCAAAACCGTAAACCCTAAACTCTAAGCCCCAAACCCTAAACAATAAATCCCAAACTCTAATCCTTATCTAAAAACCTAAATCCTAAATCTTGAGTCCGGAGACTTGAACCCTAAACCCTAAACTTGTAACCCCACACCCTGAGCCCTCAATCCTAAACCATGAACAATAAACCCTGACCCCCTAAGCCCTAAACCCTAAACAATTTAGCTTGAGCCCTAATATCTAAATCCTAAACCATAATAACTAAAATTTAAGCCATAATTGCTCCTAAACCATCATCCCCGAGTTCTAAACCCTAAATACTAAAAATTCAACTGTAAAATATGAGCCCTAAACCTCAAACCCTAAACCCTAAGCCCTAAACCCTAAAACCTAAATATTAAACCCTGAACCCTGAGCCAAAAAAGAAAAACCCTCAATCCTTAACCCTAAACCCTAAACCTTGAGTCCTAAACCCTAAATTTTTAAAAATTGCCACTTTTTTAAAAATCATGACTTTTCAAAAATTGTGATTTGTTTTTTAAATTATAGACTTTTTGAAAACCTCACATTTTCAAAAAACTAAATTTTTTCAAAATCCTGACCTTTTTTAAAATCTAATTTTTTTATAAAATGTCATCATTTTTTAGAATCTTGATTATTCAAAATACCTACTACTCTTTCGAATATCTTGACTATATAAAGTCACAAATTTTCTCCAATGCGTTTGGATTTTTAGAACTCGTTGGATTTGTAATATTCCAAAACTTGTGACACTTTTGAAAATCCAAACTTTTCAAAATTCGAAAATCCAAACTCGTAACTCTTTGGATTTTTGAAAGAGTCACGAGTTTTGGATTTTAGAAAAATTTAGGATTTTGGATAAAATTGAGATTTCGCAAAAGTCAAGATTTTTTAAAATATTGGGATTTTGACAAAGTTAAGATTTTGAAAAACTCGGGATATCTGAAAAGTTAGGACTTTTAATAAAGTCAGGATTTTGAAAATGTTGAGATTTTAAAACACTCAGTGTTGGAAAATGTTAGGATTTTGAAAAGGTTTTGACTGTCAAAACAGGTATGTTACAAAAGTCAATATTTTTTAAAAAGGTGGGATTTTAAAAAACTTGAGATTTTCAGAAAAGTCACGACTATTAAAAAGTCACAATTCTTATAAATTTTGTTATTTTTTAAAACATCGGGAAATGTTGAGACTTCAAAAATGTTAGAACTATTAAATAAGTTGGGGTTTTTGAAAAACCAATATTTTGAAAAATTCAAGGGTTTTGAAAAGTTGGGATTTTCAAAAGAGGTGGGATTTTTGAAAGAGGATTTTTAAAGAGTTGGGAATTTTGAAGAGTCTGAATTTTTGAAAAAGTCAAGACTCAGGATTTTTGAAGAGTTTGAATTTTTAAAAAATCCACAATTTTGTTAATTCAGTGTTTTTGAAGAAGTCAATACTTTTGGAAAGTTTCCCTTTTCGAAAATGTTTGGATTTTGATCAGATTTTGAAAACTTCAATATTTTTGAAAAATTTAGGACTTTCGAATAAGTCAGGATATTCGGAAAAGTCACGATTTTTAATATTTGTGATTTTTTTAAAAAGTAGGATTGCCTTAAAAAGTAAGGATTTTAAAAACAAGTTGGCATTTTTCTATAAAGCTGGGATTTTAGAAAATTCAGGGATTTTGAAAAAGTTAAGATTTATAAAAAAGTCTCAATTTTTTAAAATGTCGTGATTTTTAAAAAAGTTTGAATTTAAAAAAATCAAGATTTAAAAAATCTATAATTTTTGAAAAACTCAAAAATTTCAAAAAGGTAAGGATTTTTAAAATGTTAGGATTTTGAATAAGAAGGATTTTAGAAAAAGTATAATTTTTTTGAAAAATTCAAGATTTTGAAGAAGTTCAGATTTTTCAAAAGTCGGGATTTTTAAAAAGTCACGATTTTCTAAAAATTCAGGAGTTCAAAACTTCTAGGATTTGAAAAATGTTGGGACTTCAAAAAAGTTAGGATTTTCGAATATGTTGAGGTTTTCGAAAATTAAATATTTTGAAAAAGTCAAGGATTTGTAAAAAGTTGGGATTTCAAGAAAGTTGAGATTTATTAAAGAGTTAGTGTAGTCTTTTTTATGCCCTTTTTAAGGAACAAGGAAATCCCATACGCATCGACCTATCACCCAACGGGCATTGTGCGCTCACTCACGGCATGCACAGGTCACAAGCCCCTCCTTTATGTGAGTCATGTAAGAATCCATTATTTATGACAAAAACTTAAGTGAAGAGGCTAGAAATGAACCATGCATTCATCTTAGAGCTCAAAACGGGATTTTAGACCAATGTATGCATTCATATAAGAAAAACATTAAAGAACATAGATCTGAATCATAGCAGAAATGAAATGCACAGGGGTTTACACCCACTCATATGAAATATATATAAAATCGATCCATCCAGATATAAGTGAAAACTGGAACCACATATATTCATATTAAGTATGTTGATAAACCACATCACACTTACAGAGGCAATCACAAATCCATATAATGGTGCAGACCAATGTCATGCATCAAAACTCGACTTCATCCCTTCTTAGTAAAAGGAAAAATATTCAAACCCATCCCCTTGATACAACATACTCGTACAGATCCTCTAAACCCAACCCATGGAACTCTCAATGTATTTCTACATAGCTTGCCTCTTTCCATTCTTGGCATATGTATTCCTCTATTTTCTTCTACTAGGTGCTTGTATATATAGCCTTAACAAGCACTACCATAACTTTCTACAGTTGTAGATTGGGTGCCAAGTGTCCAAGTGGTCCTCCATGGGAGCATGCTCCTTCAGACACAAGCTCTCCATCCTTCAACATGATGACCTTCTGGAATCTTCTATCGTATGGTATATTCCTTTCGTGGGCACCAAGTTACCAGGATGACACCTTATCCACTCCGCATGCACAGTCGAGTCATACTTTCCTCATGTTCTACTCGATATGCCAAATATGGCTAAGTCCAAAAACCTTTGCTTTGCCTTGCACGCACGCCACTAGTTCTACTAAACCCTCCTTAAACGTTTTCCTACGCGCTTTCTTCTTGCATGCCCTTCTTCAAATAGGCCTTACACACCCATGTGCCTTCTTATACTTAGCCAGTATTTTAGGTGCCCAACATCACCTCACACTATACCTGTCCTCCGCCCATAGGAACATTTTCTCAATGAATAAAGAATGATTATTTCTGTATAGTTTAGGGAAGGAATAAAGGAATGAAAGAATGGGAAAACTTATGATTACTTCTGCAAGATGAGAGGGAAATATTTTTTCAAGTCTACCTCCAATTTATTCTAGGTATCGACCTCATTTTGTTCCTATTGACAGAGGTCACTAACTAGGGTGCTCACCTCTTCAAAGCTTAGCCCTTCTCATTGGGTATTCATTGTTTCCATGATCCCCTCCAATTATTTTCCCAAATCCTTGAGCGTTTCCATCCTTCAAGTGATCTAGGGATACAAACCCTTGAGCCAATTTTTGATTGAGCCCCACAAGGTCTCAATAGCCTCTGATTTCTTCTCAACCTTAGCTAGAATTTTGTCATGTTCTGATCTATTCCCCTTGCTCTTCTCTTGGAAATCCTTGATCTCTGCTTCATGAGCAGCGACCAAAATGCTCACCACTCTATCTCTATCGGTGAATTTATCATAGGTGGCCTCAGTGACTTGGGTGGTGGCTTTCACATCAGTGAGAAATTTCTTGTACTAAGTAATAATTGCCAAAACCTTCATCTTGTCCTCCTTTTTACACGCCGATATTTCCTCTACAGATTCAAAGGCTAGTGGTCACCTTTTCATTCTAAGGATGTGGGTCAAGTCCTCTAGGTACTCCATGGTGGATCCATACTTCTACACTGATGGTGTTAGATATGGATGCTTCAAGAGAATGGCATCTATGATCATCTCTACTTTCTTGTAAACCTCGTGCACCCTTTCCTTCTCTTATTTCAACTCATGCCTTAGTTGAGCGCTGATTAGTTCCTCTTGATTTAAGTCCTTGGTTATTTCCTCGAGTTCTTCTTCCTTTGTTCGTTTGATAGCCGTTGAGTGTTTACCAAGGGGTTGTCTCCTTTTGATTATAGTACCTTTGTTATTTCCCCTTAGATTACTTTGAATTCCAGCTCATTGATGTGGGACTCAAATTCCCAAGAAAGCATTTTCCTCATCTGGGGGTATGCACCTTCCTCATCAAATGATGCCATAGCCAAGATTTTTTCCATTGGTATGGTGCTTCAAAATCACACGCATAACACCTTGTTCAGATCATCAATGTAGCCCATCCTCTAAACTTGTGATGCTTTTGCACTATTTCTCCCCGTGCGACCAGCCTTAGGAAAGCTTACAGCCAAACTCAGATCCCCTCCCATGTTGTCATATTCCTTTTCTAAACTCTCCTCCTCTACTTCTCTCATCACCAGGTCTGCGCTGCATTCCATTTCTTGCTCTACTAGGTCATCGATGATTTTTTCTACCTCTTTCTTCATGGCCTTGTCTACCTATTCCTTTGTGAGGCTTGGGGTCCTTTGTTCTTTTGTAATTTCTTCACTTACCCCTTTGTCTTGGGTATCCTGTTCTTCCTCTTGACAAAGATGTATTCATTTTCTTCTTCCTCTCCTTTCTCCTCCGAGTCATGTACAATGAATATAGGAGGGCCTTGAACTACCTCAAGTTCATCATCATCATCATATCATCTCTTTCACCTCTATAGGCCTCCAAGATCTCTATACCCTTCGAGTCATCTTATTCTGCCACACTCTACTTCTTCCTAACATGAGATTCTATTTCATTTTCCTCCTCTATTGACTTCTCATGAGTGATGGGTTCTTCATGCTCTGATGCTTCTTCCTCTAGATCCTTTACTTTCAGTAAGGACTTCTTGCTCAATACATAAGTACTAGGCTTTGCGCTTGTCTTTGTTGTGCTTACTGCTTATGTAGTCTCAACACTTGGTGCTTTCTGCACCTCTTCTCTTTCCCTCTTCTTTGGCACATGCTTCTTCCTTCCTGTGGGGTCTTCTGGGATAGATACATCATTTTCCAAGGATGTGCCTTTTTTTTAATTTTGGCCTTATGTGAAAGTATATCCTTTTTGCGGCCCTTCTAGTGATTGGAAATGTTACAGGATTCATCATTTGTATCTCGAACGTATGTGTGCTTCTTGGGGTAGACTAACTTTCGACGCAGCTCTCTATGGTCTTGATCGAACCTTAGTCTCTTGGCCTCTTTGAACCTGTTCACCCCCGCTTAAAAGTATTGCGTGGTGAAGGAGAAGGGTAGTTTGCACCACAAACCCATGTTTTCATTTGTTAACCTAAATCTTCTAATGTAAAAGTGTTGATACACTACGAATTCTACCTCTCCTTTCATGAGCACAGGCAACTAATCTGGGATCCTCTATTGCCCCAAACGCATCCCTCATGCGCTTATATCACTTCTCTAAGCATGCCTTGTGAGTGGCTATCATGGTCTCACAAGTATATTTCATGAACCTCTTCATGGGTAAGGGATCCTTTACTAGTTACTCTCAAACAAATATTTCCAGCCCATCTGGCACTCCGATCTCTGAGAAAACAATTATTAGGAGGACATTTCCAAATAGTATCTTCTCTCCTTCTTACACATTGCTAATGATTTCATTTGTAATGAAAGAAGACAAGTTGTAGATGGTCCCCTCAGATATTTTCAAGCATACATTCAGTCATTCCTTGTTCACTTGAATCCATCTCTCTTGATCATTGAGCATGGTTACCAAGCACATGGCCATCCACATCATGGGGTCTGGGATCTCTGCGATGTCAAAGTATTGCAATCATTTCTTCTAGTCATATGTAGATAATATTTCTTTGATGGAATCCTTATTGCTTAGGTCATCATCAATGTTATCTCCCTCATAGATACGGCCTATGAATTTTGAAATCAACTAGGGATTTATGTGCATCTTGTGCCCTACAAAATAAAATTAGTCTTTATGAATGAGCACCATTAGCCACTGATAGACGTGTTCATGTTTTCTGAAGTAGTGGTAATTCATAAAGTTACAGTAAGCCTACCTTCTCCAAGTTAACCTTTACTACATCACTGTATATGGGAATGCCCTCGAGTGTCCTCTTGTTTGTTAAGCGAACCAACTCTAAAGCCATTTATTTTTCTGTCATGTCGGTGCGATGATTATAGTCACTTAAATTCATTTTCTACAAATGGGACTCCCATTCTTTTCCTAGCAATACCCCATCTGGGCATTCCATCTCCGTGTACCACTCTTCATTTTTGCTTTCGACATAAGATGCTTACTTCCCCTTGCCCTTTCCCTTCTAGTTTTTAGGTGAGGTGGTTTCTTTCTTTGGTGCCATTCTTCTTGTTAGATTAATAATTCAAATGTCTTCTCCTTACTCTGCTCTACCACTTTATCCAACCTTAATGCTCAATCTTGCAAACAAACCCTCCTAACACCGTGCCCTAGCCGCCAAACCCTGACTAGAGTAATTCTTCCACAAGACAACACTTCTAAAAAACTTTCTTCTCAACAATTTCCACCACGCCCGTGTACTCCTTTCCTACTAGTTTGCGGATCCACACTAGTTACGTCCTCTTAGATTTCTTAAATTTTTCTACGTAAAAATCACTTTTGGATGCCCTAGATCGTGAGAAATATTTTCGCTTTATAAACGCAAGGTAAAATAATTAAGTGCCTGATGTCTTATTTATAGCTTTTCCTTCTTTCCAGATTAATTATTATTTACATGCCACTATACTTAACACTAAATGCAGCTTTTTCCACCAAGCCGGCCTTACACACCTTCACTTACACACCCAATCTTGTGTAAAAAATTCTACAACCTTCTGGTGTGTAAAAAACCATCTTGAAAGAAGACTCTTACGTTCATGTCAACACCACCGAAGAAACTTCTTCTTTCCACCTAATTTTTTCTCTCACCTACTTTGTGTTATTTCTGCACTTCTTCCTCCTCTGTATGTGGTCTCTCTGAAGTCTTATCCTAACACCATCCTTTTTTCATCCACCTCTTCTTCCATGCACATTCTTCATCCTTGTGTGCTTTGTATCCATCAACCGGGCCATTCACCACAACTTCTAATGCCAGTTCAACTTGTATTACGATCCTCTAATTTGCATCACTCCACCCCACACTAAAACAGATGTGTGGTCCTCTACACATGCACAAACTTAAAAAAGTAATGTGGTTATCGACACCTTAGGTGTAACAACAGAACAAACGATGAGAAAGGGAAGCACAATAAAGGAAATTGGATAAAGAGAAAATTTTAAACTAACTGGCAATACTACCTTATTACAAACACCAAGAAGACTTATTTATAGTAGGGCTTCAACCTACTCCCATTAAAATGGCTTAGCAATCTCATCCCATCCAGCGCTCTCAATTGGCACACACCTAAATTAAGGATGTCTAAGATGATATAGGGTCTCAATCAATGGACTTTCAACTTTCCAGGATGGCACAGAAACTTAGAAGCATATAACAATACCATTTTCCAACATCAAATTATTTGTTTTTGATGTGGCGGTCATGCCATGCCTTTTGTTTAAACTTCTCATCCTTTTGACTCCACCTAGAAAATGATCATCTCTCATCTAATTTCATGAATTTCTCAATCATTTCCTCTAACGCTTGTTCGTTGGCCAATCCTCCTACGCACACTATACGCAGAGAAGGTAACATGAATTCAACGGGTAGTAAATCCTCTATGCCAAACACCAATTGAAATGGTGTGGCTTTATTCAACCTATTGTAGGTTGTCCTATACACCCATAGAACTGCTAATACTTTGTTATCCCAATCTTGTCTACCAATGTCACAAATTTTGGTTAGGGTATGACTCAGTATTTTATTAAATGCTTCAGTAGTTCCATTTTCTTGTTGATGGTAAGGGGTATTCTTATGATGAGCCACCATGAACTCTGCTAACAAAATATGGATGGTGTCATTTATGAATTGTATACCCCTATCACTAGTTAATCTCAATGGGCATCTATACCTTGTAATAATATTCTCCCATAGGAACCTGGCTATCATAGGCACTGTATAATCCTTGGTAGGTGCTGTTTCTACCCATCTTGTCAAATATATTGTGTAATTGATTACATATCGTGATCCTGTCCTACGCGCAGATGGTGAAATTGGGCATACAAAATCTATGGCCCACTTTTCAAATGGCTCATTACTTGGAATAGGGTGCAAAGGAATTTCATCCCTCCACCCTAGTTTTCCAATGCACTGATAGTGATCACATGACTTACAATACTCTTTCCAATCTTGATATAGGGTTTCCCACACTAACCCATCTTGTAATATCTTGTGCGTAGTGGTATCCCCTACATAATGTCGACCTGCGCTTCCTCCATGTGCCTCCTCCATAATAGTCAGGTGCTCATGTTCTAGCACTCATCAACACAACACTTCATCACATCCTAGCTTGTACAAATCACCACTAACTAGCATGTAGGGTGTGGCACGTAAGCATAACTGGTTCCTCTATAATGCTTTCATCGTTTCTCATGCCACACCCATTTTGAGAAAGAACGCAATATCTTCTAAGTCTGATGGCATGTGTCACAACTTAAATAGTTGTGTGTTTGGCATGGTATCCTCAATGCTTTGGGTTTCCTCTCTTGAGTCAATTCTATACAAGTGATCAGGTCTAGAATTACTCTTTGCTAGCTTGACAACCACTGTGAACTCAAATTCTTGGAATAACAAGACCCATCGACATATGCGTCCTTGTAGAATGGGATTTTTTACCAAGTATTTTAATGCCATGTGATATGTATAGAATAAAAATGGTATTGCGAGTAGATATTGCATGAATTTGTGCAGTGTGTAGATCATGGATAGTGCTTCGCGCTTAGTAGTGATGTAAATTTGTTCTAATGATGTTAGCTTTCTGCTTGCAAAACATAAGGGATGGTCAATAATCCCTTCACCAGGTTATGCTAGTATTGATCCAACGAATGTACCAGAGGTATCCACATGAACATGGAAAGGTTTATCCCAAATAGGGAAATGGAGTATGAGTGTTGTGACAAGCCTATCCTTCAAAGTGTTGAATGCCCTCTGTTGTGCCTATCCCTAATATAGGCACTCTCGTGTCTAAGTAATTCCTCCAAGGGCACGATGATCTTGGCATATCCCTTGATGAACTTCCTATAGTAACCCATATGCCTAAGGAATCTACACACGATGCTTTAGCTAGTAGGCTCCCCTAAACCCAAAATGGCTGCGACCTTGGCGGGATCTACTAGTAAGCCTTCCTAGCATTTGATATGTCCCAATAAGAATCCAAATCAGGTAGTAAATACACACATCTTGACATTGAGGGATATCCTCAACTACTGACATCTTTCAAACATTAGTCTTAAGTTATCACAATGGTATTTGACTAGACCATACACAGTCTAATAATCCAAATAGACATGAAGAAATTTATGGATGAAGTCCTAAAAGGATTTTACTACAATGCACGACAACATAGCAAGTACATTCTTCAACCTAAAAGGCATGACCGTATAGGAAAAACATTCAAAGGCAAAAGTTGTCTTTCTCTAGTCTTCCTTTGCAATCCTCACCTGGTGGTACCCTCAGAATCCATTAGTGAAAGAGTAGACTTCGCACCTGGCCAATCCCTCTAAGATCTATCTAGTAAACGGGGTTGGGAAGGGATCAATGACACATCCTAATCCTAAGATCTATCTAGTCAACACAGATCCTAATCCTTCCATCCTTTTTGATGTTGATGACCATTAGGGTTATCCATTTTGACTCTTCCACAGCCTCAATGATACCTGACAATATCTTTTTTATCTCCTCCTTGACCCGTAGGCACAAATTTGGGTTCATCTGATATGGCCTCTTTCGAACTAGGTGTGCACCTTCCTTTAATTTTATCCTCATGTCCCCAAAGGAATGATGGACTCCTTTAAGTTTATGATACCCACGCGGGAATAATATTGGAACTCACTTAACAGATCAATGATTTTTGAGACCTCTTTCTCTAACCAATAGTCTCTAACGATAGCTTTCTTGGGTTATACTTCTGACCCAATGTTAACATTCTTCATCTTTAGGGGCTCATGGTAGGCACGTGTCCTTTCATCAGCACTATCTATAACATCACACGTACCTACAGAGTGGTTAACATATAGAATTTCCATTTCCTCTCCATATATGACATAAATCATCTTTCCTTTTTCCTTCTCTATTCATGCACACTAAAATTGTATCTCCTCTGAATCATCCTCATCGAAGCGTCCCCCGAAACTGAGATTACCTAGAAAATATAGTTTCCTGTCTTATGCCATGGCATTATCCCCCATCATAAGGTGCTTGATTACTTACAATGCCTTATCCACTAATGGATTTGTGCTCCGATATTATAAATCTTGGATGAGATCAGTTGTCAGCTCCCACAAATTTCCTATCTGGCGGTGTGTTTCTAAATGGATATACCATGCATGCACACAACCTTATAGTGTGGAATATAAATTATGTACCCATAATGATGGTGGAAGGCTTCTGCGCCTCCTATCCAAGCCTTCTCACATGATTGGATATGAAATGAAGTGGTCTCCCATGGTAGTCTTGTATGATCATGGGCACGTTTCTCCTAGAAAACCTAACATAAAACATGATTCTTACCTCACGCCACTCTAAGAGGTTCTCCCAATGTGTAGCCCACCAGCACATTGCAATATCGATTAGGTTATAACTAAGCATCCCTCTTCTCTCGTCCTCATTTTTCCACTAAGCTTCCATGTCCAGTAAGAAAATTTTAGGCTATGCCCCTCAAAAGTAACTTGGTAACTTCTTTCCTCCTAGGAGCTTAAGTGAGCATGCCTTGGTCAATCTTATTACAGACCCCCTCAACTATCACCCAATTAACTAGTAGGTCCTATGCACCTAATTATCACATGTGATGCTTGTTGTCTCAATTACAAACTGAGCATCCTCAAATTGGATAACTCCTGTAGGGTGGATTATATTCGGGTCTCTGATGGAGCGCACATAAATTATATCAAGGACCTCTTCTCCTGAAGGTTCAATGTAAGGTGATGACTTCCCATCTGTCAAAGGGGTAATGAGCCATTCTTCCTTGTTCTCAAAACTGATATATTCTTTATTGAACCTTAGGTCAACGTTGTTCTTATAGCACTATGGGATCCCAAGCAATGCTGGAAAATTGTCTACCTCAGTGAGTGCAAGAACCTCAAAGTCTCCAGTAAACTTGGCCCCATGAATGGTGATCACTGCATCCTTCAACACTTCAATGGGCATTTCCTTAGTTTTTATACAACACATTCAAAGATGGCTGTAATGTGGGCCTTTCCATTTGATGTCAGGCATCTAATGTAAGAACATTGACTTCTAATTTGGTGTCAATCAATATGTTTCTCAACAACCAACCATCTAGAACTATATTCAGTGTGATCTCTTTGTCATAGTCAACGCTATGGGGAGGGAGGTTTACATGTAATACCTTCCTTACATGCTTTGCTCTGGTACATGACATATTCTCCCATAGCCATTATCCTAGCAAGGGAATAATATTCTCTTACCTTAACATTTACATACTTCCTTGACCTCATCCAGGTCCTTTTGTGGAGCATCAGCATTCCTTCTTTGCTCAAGTTACCTAGACTGCTCCTTTAGACACTAGATTTCTCCTTGCAAACTCTAAATGATATCCATTATCTCTTGATACACCTCCTTCTAGTGGGCAGGGTGTGGATACTTCCCGTGCACCACTTCTTCTCTTGAGACTAGAGTCCTTTTCCTTGATACTTCTTTGGCATGCGCAACCTCTTCTTGTGTTGTCAACAAAACAGGTTCTAAGCATGACTCACACGCCACTTTAGGCATCCACTGTGTGTCGGCCTTCTTGATACTCACCATCCCAATGCCCTTGTCCTTTCAGTGCTGTTGGTTCATGTCCTCAAATAACTCAGGGCACTCCTCATACGTATGCTTCTTCCCACACCATGAGCACTGTAATAAATCTAGACACTTGTGCCTGTAATGTTCTATAGATCCATAGTTATAGTAGGTTCCTTGTGTGAACTCACTTCTTCCTCCTCCACCATGCCCCTCCATCTGTGTGTCCTTCATAATGGTGATCATTGTCCTTGGAACTACTGGCAAGGTAGGTCTGGCACACACCATGATCAATGGCCTCATGGATTTTGTCAATAAGCCTACAATCCTTAATATCATGGGTCGTAGAGGTGTAAATATTATAGTAACAAGACACATTTTTCAAAATTACGTATTGCAACAAGGGACATCTACTCGCATCATGGTCCCCGTGATAAATTTCACAATCTACTACTATGGTGCATACTACCTTCAGGGGAAAATATCCTTTGCATGCCCCTCTACTTCACAATCTACACACTAAAATCTACTACGAGTCTCATGTGTAGAGTTTGTAGATATTTTTTCTAACTACTTGGCCACAGTAGTGATTTGAGCCTCCAGAAAAGGGCTCATACTAGTATCAATGCTCCTAACTGCTTCAGCACATAAGGCAGCCTCTAAAGCCTCATCTGGGTCAATGAATGTTTTATGTGACAATGCCCTCCTAAATGGAGTGATCAACCTTCCAAAACACCATTGAGCATGCTGTGAAGGGTAAATGTCATATGACAATTTTCATAAGAGTGTTTTAAAACGTGAATCATACTCTTGCATACTCTCTACCATTCCTTATTGGATCTCCTTCAAAGCATTGGTGCTCTTTTTCTCGAACTCTAGTATATAGAACATTGTTAGGAAGGCATTATTCAATGTGATATAGTCTACCACCATCTGATAGGGCTTATACTTCTTATACCAGCTATGTGTGCGCCCCTGTAACGTTGTTGCAAACTGACTTTCCTTCCACTCTAGGGTAGTGATCCCCTTCGCACGCCATAGTAATTAACACTTGTGCATGTGTTCTGCAGCATCCTCTATACCTTGGTAACCTAGAAAGTGTAAAGACATTTCAAAGAACACTTGAGGAGGTGGTTGAGGCCCCTATCCTCTAAATCCTTGGTTCCCTCTGGTGTTCCCTCCACCAGATCCACTAGATCCACAGGTCCTGTGCCTCCAAATCCACCAGTTCCACCTCCAGATCCTCCTATAAACGGTAATAGGCCTGAAGTGGTCACGCTTAATGTCCTCAACATCCCACTAAACTTCATACCAATGGTCTACAAAATTGCTCCAATGCCAGAAGTGTATCCCACACCACTCCCAGACATGTTTCCTAAACTTTACATACTTGCACTTTTCTCAAAAAATCCTCCAAACATCGGAATGGTATGTGTAGCCATGGATGTCCCAAATGAAAAATTATATCTCTTAGGCATAGGTCGGTCATTCCCATCGATACCAATTGGGTTATCAATACTTCTCCCTTGTTTAAGAAAACCAAGAGCTAGGGGTTGGTCGCTAGGTGGGTTCAGATGCACATGGACGACTCTTCTTTCTCCATGTGATGAAACATCATCATAAGATGAAGAGGCCTCTCTCCCACACTTGCCAAGATGGGATAGCATAGAATTCTCAGGCTCCATGTCTTATGTGTGAGCTTTAACAACTTCTCGCAACGTCTACCTCCATAGGTTCATCACACTTACAACCTCATGTTGACTAGTCATCTCACTTTCATGAGTTTCACCATACTTGAGTCTTCTCTCGTCCCTTTCCTTCTCAACCACAATGTCTATCATATTTCTCCACCCTAGCTTCCTCTCCCAGTGCTCAAAGTAACTTAGCTGGCCATGGGAATGTTTCCAAACTCAAAGTAATGACCAAGATCTTCATAGCCAGGGGAATACCACTAAAAAATGATCCTCTATGCTCCCTTAGAACTCAAACTCAACAACTTCTAGGGAATAATACGTCGAAATGGTATATTCTAAAGTGTAATTGGCCAACACTCCCTTCCACAAGTGATCAATAATACGTGTCCAAGTCATATTTACATCTTACAGCCTTTGATAGTTATCTTGGGTCCACATACATGATCTATATAGTACAAACTTGATCTAGATGCATATGCTGAAAGCCATTCATATAGCTCTACTAGGAAGCATAAAAATAATGTCTCATACAACTCATGGTATAGGTTCTCTTCTACCCATATACATGTATTGAACTCAAGTCCAATGTTAAATCTGTGAGAAAACTCATCCTCTATGCTTTTGAACCATGTTTCAACACTGTCTAAAGTCAGGCACTTTGTCATCAAACATCACAAGGAAAAAGGTGCATGTCATTTCTCACAACTTCAAAAAGAGGTGCCGATAATGAAACCAAGATGTAGTCATTTTTATGCCCTTTTTAAAGAACAAGGAAATCCCATGCACACCAGACTATCACCCAATGGGCACTGGGTGCTCACCCGAGGCACGCGCAGGCGCCAATCCCCTCCTTTATGTTATTCATGTGATAATGCATTAGTTAGAAAAGAAACTTAAGTCAAGAGGCTTAAAACAAACCATACCAGACCAATGTATGTATTTAGTTAAGAAAAGCATTACAGAACATAGATTTGAATAATAAAAGAAAGGAAATGCACAGGGGTTTACACCCACTCATATGAAATATATATAAGACTGATCCATATATATATAAGTGAAAAATGGAACCACATATATTCATATTAAGTATGTTGATAACCACATTACATTTACTAAGGCAAACACAAATCCATAGAATAGTGTAGACCAATGTCATGCATCAGAATTGGACTGAAGCCCTTCTTAGTAAAAAGAAAAATATTCATACCCATCCCCCTAAAACAACATACTCTTACAGATCCTCTAAACCCAACCCATGTAACTCTCAACGTATTTCTGCATAGCCTCACCTCTTTCCATTCTTGCAATCTATATTCCTCTATTTTCTTCTACTGAGTGCTTATATATATAACCTTAGCAAGCACCACCATACCATTCTAAAGTTGTAGATTGGGTGCCAAGTGTCCAAGTGGTCCTCCATGGGAGCATACTCCTTTAGACGTGAGCTCTCCATCCTTCGCCATGATGACCTTGTAGAATCTTCTATCGCAAGGTATATTCCTTTCGTGGGCACCAAGTTGCTAGGCTGACACCTTATCTACTCTACATGCGTAACCGGGTCATGCTTTCCTCATGTTCTGTCTGAGATGCCAAATATGGCTAAGTCCCAAAACCTTTTTTCTACCTTACGTGTGTGCCACTGGTTCTACTAAACCCTCCTAAAATCATGTCCTACGTGCTTTTGACTTGCATGCCCTTCTTCAAACAAGCCTTGTGCACACACCCACACACCTTCTTATACTAGCAAATATTTTTGAGGCCCCACAGTCATGATTTTTGAAGGGTCGTGATTTTTAAAAGAATTGAGATTTGTGAAAAAGTCGTGACTTTGTAAATGTCAAGATTTAAAAAAAGTCGAGATTTTCCAAAAAGTCAAGATTTTGAAAACATCAAGATATTAGAAAAAGTCTAGATTTTTTAATAAATCATGATATTCAAAAATGTAATGATTTTTAATATTTACAATTTTTGAAAAAGAAGAATTTTTTAAAACTAAGAATTTTCAAAAAAGTGGATAGTTTCAAGAAAGTTGGGATTTTAGAACATTCATAATTTTGAAAAATTCCGGATTTTTAAAAATATCTAGGTTTTATTAAGCTAGAATTAAAAAAAGGTCAAGGTTTCAAAAATGTACAGATTTCAAAGAGGAAAGGATATTAGAAAAACTCAAAATTTTCAAAAAGGTCAGGATTTTGAAAAAGTTGTGATTTTTAATTGTTAGGATTTAAACAAAAATGGGATTTTGAATATTAAGGATTTTAGAAAAAGTTTTCAAAAAAATTGGGATTTTTGAAAAAGTTAAGATTATGAAAAAGTTGGGATTTTTGAAAAGGCCAGGATTTAAAAAAAGTTGTCATTTTAGAAAAAGTAATGATTTTCTAAAAAGTCAATATTTTTGACAAATTTAGAATTTTGAAAAATTTAACATTTAAAAAAAGTCAGGATATTTGAAAAAGTTGGGACTTTTGAAAAATTGAATTTTTCAAAAAATTTAAATTTCAAAAAACTTAGAATTTTCAAAAAAAGTCAAGATATTTGAAAAAAAATAGTAAATATGAATAATCTTGATCTACAAAAAATTAAATATTTTAAATAATCAAGATTCTAGAAAAAGTTTGAATTTTAAAAAAACTTTTGATTTTGAAAAAGTCAGGATTTTTGAAAAAGTTAATATTTTGAATAATCCCAATTTTTTCAAAATCACAACTTTTTTGAAAACCTGACTTTTTTGAAAATCCTGAATTTTTGAAAATTTTGGATTTTTCAAAAAGTTGGAATTTTGAATAATCAAAATTTTCTAAATTTTTTCTATTTTCGAATATGTAAGAATTTTCAAAGAAGTCGAGATTTTTCAAAAAGATAGTATTTTAGAAAAACTAGGGATTTTCAAAAAAGTTAGGATTTTGAAGAAGTTGCGATTTTGAAAAAAGTTAGGATTTTTGAAAATTCTTGGGTTTTGTAAACTCTGAATTTTTCGAAAAGTCTACATTTTTTAAGAAGTTGAGATTTAAAAAAAAAGGGATTATTTTTATAAAAAATCACAATTTTCAAAAAATTCAGCATTTTAAAAAAATCCAGAATTTCAAAAAAGTTGGGATTTCAAAAAAGTCAAGATTTTATAAAAACAGTAGATATTAAAAATTTCATGATTTTTTAAAAAAATGGGAGTTTCAAAAAATGTTAGGGTTTCTTTTAAAATGTCTAATTTTACAAAATCTCAATTTTTTAAAAAAATTAGGATTTTTGAAAAAAAAAGTCGGCGAGAGTTTGAATAATTTTGATTTAAAAAAAAAACTTGGATTTTTGAATAAGTCATGAATTTTGAATAATTCAATACTTTTGAAAAAAATTATGAATTTACAAAAATTAAAGATATTAAAGAAGTTGGGATTTTGAAGAAGTTTAGATTTTGGAAAAGTTGTTCTTTTTGAAAAAATCAGAATTTTGAAATTAGTAAGGATTTTGGAATAAGTCGGAATTTTTGAAGAGGTCAGATTTTTTGAATAGCCTGACTTTTCGAAAAAGTCTAGATTTTTGAAAAGTCTGGATGTTTAAAATGTAGATATTTTTTAAAATTTTGGGATTTTAAAAAAAAAATATGATTTTCAAAAAATTCATGATTTTAGAAATAAATTGAATTTCATAATTTCAAAAAAGATAGAATTTTGAAAAAAAAAAAAAATTTTGAAAAAGTTGAGATTTTCAAAAAAGTCAAGATTATAAAAAAATTAGGATTTCAAAAAAATCAAGATTTCTAAAATGTTGGGATTTCGGGAAAGCCAGGAATTTTGAAAAAGTTAGGATTTTAAAAAAGTTTGGTCTTTTGAAAAAGTATGGATTTTCTAAAAATCAAGGTTTTCAAAAAATTTGAAAATTTTGAAAAAGTTAGAATTTTAAAGAAAGTAAAATTTTTTTTTGAAAATTTTGCAATTTTTAATAGTCTTCTCTTGATCTTTAAAAAATTATATGTATTTTGAATTGAAAGAGGGTTTGAAAACCTGCAAGTGAGGATCATGAGGGATGACTTGGACATCAACGGACGTGCGACGACAACATGAAGAGATCTCGGGAGGAGCGAGCATCAACCGAATGTGCATGCAAAGATTTGAAACATGGGCAGAACCCGGTTAAGCCATAAAAATATCCTCTATCTCATAGATCAAATGGGGTGTACATATAGGAGGTGCTGAGTAACCCCCAGTGCTGCAATCATGATAACTCGAGTAGAGAGGGGGAGTTACATTCCCAGAATATATTTATAACTCCCAATGACGCATATGACGTATTGACGCACTGACACACTGACACGTAAGAGAATCTCATAAAGACCCCTAAATGACACATGGACCTATGATCTCATCTACGTGAGATGAATCACCTAATGATGTGGAAAATAATACCCACCAACACCCACCTTCATCGTAACTTAGGATGAGGAGGAAAGTCAGAAATGAGAAATGGGTCCTAGCACAAAACCTCATGAGGTACCCATGTACAAGAAAAAGATTCCAAGTAGTGAAGGAAAACCCAGTGGGAAAAACATCCACCACGAGAGAAAAAAAAATCTCTAATCTAAGAAAGATTCCAAAAATGGGTCTCAGCCATAGAGGAGCCTGAAAAGGTACCCATGTACAAAGAGGTAATCTCTCAGAAAGAAGAAGAAGAGAGAAGAAGAGAGAGACAAGAGGAATGCAGAAGATGCCATGGAAGGATCTGAACTCTGCAGCTCTAGGAGGTCTCCCAAAAGAATGTCGATGACGAGATCCTTTTCCTCTGGACTGAAGAAGAGCCACCTACACTGAATTGTGTGCCTACCCTTAGGAAGGACAGAAATGATGTGCTAGAAGTCCGCCCACTCCACAAAGGAAACTGAAGGCAACAACATGAAGAACTCTGAGTCTGGTGCACTGAAGTGTGACATAGGTCTAGCGAGTGAGTGCCAAGGAACCAAAGGTAATGCCACGTGCGTAGAACTGTCAGAGTGTGAAGAGTGAACACCTATAGAAAGGATGTCCACGTGATGTGAAGGGAACAAAACATCCTCCACAACATAAAAGGGATCTACAGCTGAGGGTGGATCAATGAAGGTCTCTAGAAAAGTGGAAGTGGTAAGAATCCTAGAAGGGGAACTCCCAACAATGGAGATGACAAACTCCTCTAAAACACCTATAGATGGATGAGGGACTTGTAATGCATCACAAGTAGACTCTGTGAATAGACGATTAAGGTCAGGTACATACTCGTCCCAATGAGGGGGATCAACAAATAGAAGAGCGATGTTAGATAGGTATGAGTCATCCAATGAAGGTAGAGGAGTGAAGTGGGCCTTGCACACTAGAAGTGGAAAGGTGGCGGGTTTAATGACGGTGTGAGATTGAGTAGAAGACTGCTCGATATATGATGAGATGTGGGATGTGACAACACTATCTAGAATAGTGAGAGAAAGAGGAGAAGAGTCCTCTGTAGTGCTCTCGACATCAGAACTGGGTGCACAATCCTCTTCATCAGAAGTAGAACCAAGCAAGCCTATGCCAGTGGGACTATCATCACATGAAGAAATGGAGGAGACAACTGAATAAACAACAGCAATAGCGGCAATAGTATGTGAAGGGTCTCCATAGAGGGATTGAAGAATGCTCCAGACACGGTGAGGTGGATATGAGTCTACCACGTGAAATCAAAGAGAACGAGCTACATGCATCATCATGTGACCAAATACATGGTCACAAGTGTCAAGGAAGTCCTCTAGATGACGATGATTAGTGGGTGTAAGAACTGGCCCAAGTAAGAAGGGTAAAAGACCCTCGTGGGTGAAGTAACGTTCCATGGAAGCACGCCAAGCTGAATAGCTCCCTTTCTCGGTGAGAAGTGGCGGAGGATGTAAAGAGATCCTACGATGCTCAATTCTGGAAAGAGCACTCTCCATGATGTAAAATGCAAGATGCACAAAAGCAAGACGTCGGACTCAGTCGATAATGCATCTGTGTGTGAAAGCCCAAGAGTATAGTCAACCCCCCTAGAATGTGGCACTTTATAAAGTAGCGAGTTTAAAAAAATGACAATTTCATCACGTAATGTGCAAGAAATCATGCAAATTTGACTAAAGAAGTGCTAAAAAACAAGCTGCGAGTCAAAAGTTATGGCATTATTAAGATTCCCGCAACTGATGGAAAAAGTCAATAAACACTGCAAACTGATTTAAAAAGTTCCTAAAATGGGTACAAAGGGTGTCATGTGACTACTCATTGGAAACGGTATGGAATTTTAGCAAGGTTTTTTTTTTACTGTGAGGGGGGATTAGCCTCCTGCCAACCGCAGACCTCGCCCTCCATCTTCGACAAGCGTAGGAGGGTTGAGCAATACAAGTCAAAAACCCAAAATTTTTAAAAATTACAATGCCAAACTAAATATTACATGCCATGATTGAATGTTTTAATTTTTAAAACACCCTAAAACATCAAAAAGAAGGTGGGGGCCCACGTTGGAAGAGTGGATAGCAAGAAAAAAAGCCATGTGGAGATTGAAAACAGCCTGGAGTGTTGTGCTGGGCAGAAACGTCCAAGTTTGTAGGCGGATCCACATGTGCAAAGGACCACGTGTTGGTGCATTTGGAGAAGAGTGTGTTGTTTGGAGCTAGAAGCAATGTGTAGGTTGCAAGCTAAAGACCCCAAAGCCAAAAATGCCAAAAAAAAACCAAAAAAAAGGCCAAACACGTGGAGCTTGGGAGCACATTGGAGGAGGTGTTGTTGTACAGGAGGGAGTTGTTGAGCCTACGGTTGAATGTTGAAACGAGTACCAACAGAGCCTATATGCCTAGAGATCCCAATGCATAGGGTCTAAGCCACATGTAGCTTGTAACAATTCACAGGAAACAATGCAGGTCGTGGGTTGTAACATCTAAGAAGAGAACCGCCAAGAGCTGTACGTAGGATTCCGTTTTGGATGTAGGTCGCAGGGTTGAGAAAAACGTTTATGTGGCTTGGTATTCCTCTTCACATAGTAATGCAAGCCATTTTCCAAAATGCTGTAATAAACTTTGAACGGATCCTGAGGCAATACGTTGTTGGAGCTGAGTGAAACGGCTGTGCAGGAACAACCACGCAAAGGCACACCCAACAAACAATGTGAACAGGAAACTCAACATAGGCACCAAAGGACCAACGTAGGCACGAGTCACAAGAGCAATGTAAGCTGGTGTATCAAAGAGCCAAGCAAGGAAAATTTTTCAGTCAAGGACCAAAAACAAATGATGCCACGTAAAAAATGTTAAAACCATGCACGGGCAACAAGCAGACAATAAGAGCTAAACCAATGTAGAGATGGATCACAACAATAACCCACAGGTCCACGCCAAGCCAAAAAAGAGCTCGCACGAAATAAAAGTAATCATAAACTCATCAACGGATAATGCAAACCCGATATTAAACAACATGGCAACCTCTGAAGACTGCATGCAAAAGCTGTAAAACCATGAACACCCCAAAAACACCCACAAACAACCCGAATGAAGGTATAAACGCATGAATCAATGCAAGTAGAGAATGAATGGAATATCCATTCCGAAACACACTAAAAGAGATCTGACTATCACACTGGAAGCCAGAAAAAACACACAGAAATGCCGATGAGTGCACGGATCCACAATATCTGCTTTGATACCATGTATGATTTGCTGTCACACCAGAAGCTCGAACTGATGGTGGAGAGGTATCTCATCATGTTAATTAGCTGCTACGCCAACACACCCCTACATGATGAAGCTGGATGCAACCACGTGAGGTGTGGGCCCACCATGTATACACCCAATTAGGCCAAATAGCATTAGGAGGTAGTGACACTGGGAATTTTCTGGGAGGTCACCTATCCCAGCATTACTCTGGGGATGGCACGCTTAACTGCCTGGCTCTGATACCATGAAAGATGGTTTAAAACCTGTGAGGATCACGAGGGATGACGTGCACATCAACGGATGTGTGAATGACAATGTGAAGATATCTTGGGAGGAGCAAGCATCAACTGAATGTGCATGCAAATATTTAAAACACGGGTAGAACCTGGTTAAGACATAAAACTCTCCTCTATCTCATAGATCAAATGGGGTGTACATATAGGAGGTGCTGAGTAACCCCCAGTGCTGTAATCATGACAACTCGAGTAGAGAGGGGGAGTTACATTCCAAGAATAGAAGTGTAACTCCCAATGACGCATATGATGCACTGATGCATTGACATGTAAGAGAATATCATAAATACCCCTAAATGACACATGGACCTATTATCTCACCTAAGTGAGATGACTCACCTAATGATGTGGAAAATAATACACACCAACAAAAAATTTGAGATTTTGATAAAGTCGGAGTTTTCAAAAGCTAGGATTTTCATAAAAGTCGATGTTTTGAAAAAAATTGGAGTCTGAAATAGTTGGGATTTAGAAAAATTCAAAAAATATTGAAAAATTGGAGATATTGAAAAAGTCATGTTTTTTAAAAAGTTAGTGTTTTGAAAAATTCAACATTTTTGTAAAAGTCATGATTTTTTTAAAAAGTCACGATTTAGAAAAAGTCGACATTTATTTTGAAAAAGTCAGAATTTCAAAAAAATTGGGTTTTTTTGAAAAAGTATGGATTTTGAAAAGTTGGGAGTTTCCTGCATGGTTTTCAAAAATGTTGAAATCTTTGGAAAAGTCAGTATTTTGTATTTTCGAAAAAATCAGGATTTCCTAAAAGTTGGGATTTCAAAAAAGTTGGGATTTCAAAAAATTTGTGATTCATAGAAACGTTGGGATTTAAAAAAAATGGGATATTGAAAACTAGAGATTTTCAAAAAGTCAAGAATTTTGAAAAGTTGAGATGTAAAGAAAGTTGGGATTTCGAAAAAGTCAAGATTTCTTATAAATTTAAAATTTTCAAAAATTCTAGATTTTTAAAAAAGTTGGTATATTCGATAAAGTTGGGATTTTTGAAAGATTGGAGATCTTGAAAAGAATAGGATTTTATAAAAATTTGAATTTTTGAAAAAGTTATCATTCTGAAAAAGTACTCATTTATTTTGAAAAAGTCATGATTTTGAAAATGTTGGGATTTTGGAAAAGTTTGGAGTTTTAAAAAATCAGTAGTTTCAAAAAATTTAGGATTTTAGAAAATGGATTTTCTGAAATTCGAGATTTTTGAAAAAAATGGGATTTTGAAAAAGTCAAGATTTCAAAAAGATTTGGATTTTTGAAAAAGATTAAGATTTTCCAAAGCTCGAAAATTTTGAAACATCAAGATTTTCAAATGGTTGGGATGTTTGAAAATGTCGAGATAATGAAAAGGACATAATAATAAAAAGGTCATGATTTTGAAAAATTTGAGATTTTAAAAAAAGGCCAAGATTTTTGAAAAAGAAATTTTAAAACTTAGGATTTTGAAAATTATGTATTTTGAAAAGTCAAGATTTTGAAAATTTGAGATTTGAAAATATTTGAATTTTGAATAGTAGGGATATTCAAAAAGTTTGGGATTTTCCTAAACATAAGTATTTTTGAAAAAGTTTAGGATTTTTGAAAGGTCAGGATTTTTGAAACTTCGAGGTTTTGAATGGTTAGGATTTTAAAAAGGTTGGGGTTTTGAAAAAGGTCAGGACCTTTGAAAATTCGAGATTTTCAAAAAGTCAAGATCTTTCGAAAAAGTCATGATTTTCGAAAAAGGTAATGATTTTTGAAAAAGATCAAGATTTTACAAAAATTCACGATTTTATAGAAAGTCGAGATTTTCAAAAAAGTTAAGATATTTGAAAAATTTGGGATTTTTGAAACAATGGGGAGTTTGATAAATTTTGAATTTTGATGAATTCCGGATTTTTTTTAAAATGTCAAGATTTTAAAATTTTTGAGATTTGTCAAAAAGTCCATATTTTTGAAAGGTCAGTATTTTGAACAAGGTCGGGATTTTTAAAAAGGTTAGGACTTTAGAAGAAAAATTGGAAATTGGAAATATACGGAATTTTCAAAATAGTCGGGATTTTCCAAAAATTTGGGATTTTCAAAAAAGTCCAGATTTTTGAAAAGTCAGGGTTTTAAAAAAGTCAGGTTATTTGAAAAGTTAGGATTTCAAGTTGAGATTTTGAAGATGTCAATATTTTTAAAAAGTTAATATTTCGAAAAGTTGAGATTTTTGAAAGATTACAGATTTTTAAATGGTCATTTTTTTTAAAAAGTCACGATTTTTAAATGGATCATATTTAAAAAAGTCACGATTTTGAAAAAAATCAAGATTTAAAAAATTCAGGATTTTGACAAAGTCAATATTTTTTAAAAAGGTCATGAGTTTTGAAAGGTATGGATTTAAAAAAGGTGGAGTTTTGATTTTGAATTTTCATGGATTTTAAAAAGTTAAGATTTTCGAAACGTCGGGCTTTTAAAAAAGGTCAAGATTTTTGGAAAGGTCAGGTTTTTGAAAAATTCAAGATTTTTAGAAAAGTGAGTATTTAGAAAAATTTAGGATTTTCAAAAAGTTAGGATGATTTTTATGTCAAGATTTTGAAAAGTCGGGATTTTGAAAATTTGAGATCTTCAAAAAGTTTGGCATTTTCCAAAAGTTTAGGATTTTAGAAAGGTTGAGATTTTTGAAAGGTTGGGATTTTCTAATGGTTAAGAATTCAAAATCAAGATTTTCAAAAAGTCGAGATTTTTAAAAGAGTCAAGATTTTTCTAAAAGGTCATGATTTTCAAAAAGGTTGTGATTTTTTGAAAAATATTGGAGGCACCAAAAGGTTAGTTTTTCAAAAAAGTATCAGGAGGGTTAAAATGAATTTAAAAGACATATCAATGTTAGGAGTATTAAAAAGTTAGGTCAGATTTGTAAAATCTTGTGAGTTGGAAAAATATAGGATTTTTTCTCAAGAATTTGAAAATTATTTTGAAAAAGTTGAGATTTTTTCAAAGGTTGAGCCTTTAAAAAAAGGAAGGATAATCTTAAAAAGTTAGGATTTCAATGTTGTCAATGTTTTAAAAATGTCGTGATTTTTGATAAAGTTAGATTTTGAAAATCTATAATTTTTGAAAAGTCGTGATTTTTGAAAGGATGAGCCTTAAAAAATGTTGGGATATTCTAAAAGTTAGGATTTTTGAAATTTTTGGGTTTTGAAAAGGTATTGATTTGAAAAGGTATAGGATTTTTAACAAATCGGGATTTAATAATTGAAAGTCAGGATTTCAAAAAGAGATGTTAAAAATTCAGGATTTTCAAAATTCAGGATTTTTGAAAAGTTCAGAATTTTTGGAAAGGTATGATTTTCTAAAGGACAAGATTTTTAGAAAGGGATTTAATTTTTGAAAAGGTCTGAGAACAATTTAAAAAAAAAATTGAATTTTTCGAAAAAGTGGGGAGAGATTTCAATAAAGTCAAGATTTTTGAAAAAGTTGGATATTTTTGGAAAGTTGGGTTTCCAAAACAAGATTTCTAAAATTTGAGATCTTCATTTTGAAAAGTCAGGATTTTGAATTTTTTTTGTGATTTTCAAAAGGTTGTGTTTTTCGAAAAATGTCATAATTTTTGAAAAGTTCACATTTTTAAAAAGGTAAGAATTTTTGAAAATTTCGAGATTTTGAATCAAAGTTAGGAATCTTGAGGAGTTGAGATTTTTTAAAATTTGGGATTTTCAAAAAGTTAGAGATTTTTGAAAAATGGGATTTTGATAAATTTAGGATTTTCAAAAAGGTCAAGTTGATTTTTGAAAAGTCTAGATTTTGAAAAAGTCCAGGATTTTTGAGGAGTTGGGATTGATAAATTTAGGAATGTTGGGATTTTGAAAATGTCGAGATTTTGAAAAGATCAGGATTTTGGAAAATAGTTAGGATTTTCAAAAAAGTCTACGATTTTTGAAAAATCGAGATTTTTGAGTATTTTCAAAAAAATCAGGATTTTTTAAAAAGTCAAGATTTTTGAATTTAGAAGTTGGGATATTCAAAAAATTTGGATTTTTAAAAGGTTAGGATTTTTAAAAAATTAGGATTTTTTAAGAAATTCAATATTTTGAAAAATTTGGGATTTTCAAAAAGTCAAGAATTTTGAATAAGTCACGATTTTTGAAAAAAGTGGTGATTTTAGAAAAATGGCTGGGATTTTCTAAAAGTCAATTTTTAAAAAATTGAGATTTTAGAAAAATCAGGATTTTAGAAAAAGTTATATTTTGAAAAATTAGGGCTTTTTTAAAAAGTTGGGATTTTTGAAAAATTCAAGATTTTTGAAAAAGGTTAGGATTTTGAAAAAGTCTAAAAAACGATTTTGAAACAAATGTTTAGAAAATTCAGAAATTTCAAAAAGTTTTGATTTTGAAAATTTTTGGGATTTTTAAAAAAAATTGTGATTTTCAAAAAATTTGTAATTTTTAAAAAAGTTAGAATTTTGAAAAATGTTGGGCTTTTTGAAATATTAGGATTTTGAAAAATGTTGGGATTTTAAAAAGTTGGGATTTTGAAAAAAAAGTTGAGATTTTTCAAAAAGTCAAATTTTCAAAAAAAAGTTGGGATTTTTGAAAAAGTTAGGATTTTGAAAAAAGTTGAGATTTTCAATAAAGTTGGGATTTTGATTTTTTGAAAAAGTTGAACTTGATTTCTTAAAAAATTTAGGAATTTTCAAAAAATCAAGATTTTCAAAAAAGTATGAGATTTTGAAAAAGTCAGGATTTTGGAAAATGTTGGGATTTTGAAGATTTTGAGAAATCGTTTTTAAAAAAGTCAGGATTTAATGAAAAAGTCAAGATTTTTTAAAAAGTCAGGATTTAGAAAACATACACTTTTTTCAAAAAACTCAAGATTTTCAAAAAGTCTGGATATTGAAAATTTTGGGAGTTTGGAAAAGTTTGGATTTTTAAAAAGTTAGGATTTTAAAAAAATGGGATTTAGAAAAAGTTAGGAGTGGAAAATACGTAACTTTGAAAAAGTCTGAAGTGAAAAAGAAGGGATTTTGAAAAATTGATTTTCAAAAAGATGAAAGTTTGAGAAGTCAAATTTGTCATTTTTTTTTAAAAGGTTGGAATTTTCAAAAAATCAGGTGTTTCAAAAAGGCCATGAATTTAAAGTCAGAATTTTTGAAAATGTTTGGATTTTAAAAACAGTCAGGATTTCCAAAATGTCGGCGATTTCAAAAAAGTTAGGGTTTTCAATAGTGGAGATTTTCATTTTGAAAAATCGGGCATTTTCAAAAAGTTAGGATTTTCCAAAAAGTTCAGGATTTTTGAAAAGTTTGGGATTTTGAAAAGTCAAGATTTTCAAAAGGTCAGGATTTTTTGAAAAACTTGGATTTTTAAAAACATCCAGGATTTCTTAATGAAATTGAGATTTTTGAAAAAGTTAAGATTTTTTAAAAGTTAGGATTTTCAAAAAATTCATGGGATTTTTGAAAAAGTTGGGATTTTCGAAAAAATGTCCAAATTTTGAAAAGTTGGGATTTTTAAAAAAGGTCAAAATTTTCAAAACTGGTCAGGATTTTTTGAAAAAGTTAGGATTTTTGAAAAGGTCTTTATTTTTGAAAAGTCAATATTTTTGAAAATTCGGGTGTTAAAAAACTTGGTTTCTTCAAAAAGTTGGGATTTTCAAAAACTCAAGATTTTCAAAAAGTCAGGATTTTGGAAAAGTTGTGAATATCAAAAAAATTGGGATTTAGAAAAGGTAGGGATTTTTAAAATGTTAGGATTTTGGAAAAAGGTTGGGATTTAAAAAAAAAGGTTAGGATTTTTAGAAAAGTTCAAGATTTTCAAAAAGTTAGTGATTTTGTAATTATGTTGTGATTTTTTAATATTTGGGATTGTCTAAAAGGATTGTGATTTTGAAAAATAAAGATTTTGAAAAGGCATTTAGATTTTTAAAAGTAAATTTTTTAAAAGAAATGATTTTTAAAAAGTTGGGATTTTCAAAAAGTTGAGATTTTAAAAAGGTTTGGTTTTTAAAAGTTGTGATTTTCAATAAGGTTTGAGATTTTGAAAAAGTTAGGATTTTTTTGAAAAATATGGGATTTTAAAAAAAGTAGAGTTTTTTGACAAATTCTAGAGTTTGAAAATGTCGGGAGGTTGAAAAAGTCAAGAGTTTGAGAAAGTTAGGATTTTTTGAAAAGTCAGGATTTTGAAAATTTGGGATTTTGAAAAGTCGAGATTTTTGAAAAGTTTGGATTTTTGAAAAAGATCAGAGATTTTCGAAAGGTTCATATTTTTGAAAAATTGGGATTTTTGAAAAGGTTGGGATTTTTAAAAAATTCATGGGATTTTCGTAAAATGTCATGATTTTGAAAAAGATGTGATTTTTGAAAAGTCACAGATTTTTTAAAAACATGATTTTGAAAATGTCAGGATTTCGGAAAAACTTCAGGATTTTTGAAAAAAGTCATGATTTTTAAAAGTCAGGATTTTTGAAAAAAGTCAGGAATTTTTAGAAATTCGAGATTTTCGAAAAGTCGTGATTTTAAAAAGTCGGGATTTTAATAAAATCGAGATTTTCTGAAAAATTCGATGATTTTCAAAAGTGTTGTATTTTTGAAAAGTTTGGATTTTCGAAATAGCTCACTATTTTTGAAAAAGTTAGATATTTCAAAAATTTGGGAATTTTGAAAATTGTAGGATTTTAAAAAAAGATTCAAAATTTTCAAAAAGGTCAAGATTTTGGCAAAGTTGTGATTTTTGAAAAAGTTGGGATTTTTAAAAAAATTGGGATTTTGAATAATAAGGATTTGAGAAAAAAGTGTACATTTTTGAAAAATTCAACATTTTTTGAAACAGTCAAGATTTTGAAAAAGTTACGATTTATGAAAAAACTTACGATTTTTTTTAATAAATTGGTAGCCTTTAAAAATTGTTCAAATTCGGAAAATCATGAAGTGATTTTCTAAAAATTCAATATTTTTGAAAATATCAGAATTTTGAAAAATTCAAGATTTTATAAAAGTTAGGTTTTTTTTAATAATAAAGATAGTTGAAAAAGTAGGTATTTTAAATAATCAAGATTCTAGAAAAAAATTAGATTTTCAAAAAAGTTGTGGTTTTGAAAACATCATGATTTTTGAAAAACTCGGGATTTTTAAAAAGTCACAATTTTTGAAATGTTGGGATTTACAAAAAGTAAGGATTTTTGAAAAATTTGGTATTTTGAATAATCCCAACTTTGTTGAAAACCCAACTTTTCAAAAATCCTAAATTTTCGAAAATCTTTAATTTTGAAAAATCAATTATTTTGAAATCTACTTTTTCAAAAATTAGCAATTTTTAAAAAGATGGTGACTTTTGAATTTTTTGAAAATCCATGATTTTGCAAAAAGTTTGGATTTTTGTAAAGTCTTAATATTTTCAAAAGTCTGGAAATTTCAAAAAATCATGACTTTTCGAAAAAGTCCCGACTTTTTAAAAAATCTTGGGAACATTTTTGAAAAATCACAATTTATTTGAAAAAGTAGTGATTTTTGAAAACATCACGATTTTTAAAAAAATTAGGATTTTGGAAAAAGTAAAGATTTAAGAAAAACACTTGATATTAAAAAATCTTCCTTTTTGAAAATTTTTTTGAAAAAAATTTCTAAAAGAATTCTATTTTTGAACAAGTAACCTGATAATTTAAAACATTAGATTTTCCAAAAGTCCAGACTTTTTTTGAATAATTCATGATTTTAAAAAAAGTCTTGAATTTTTCAATAAAATTAGACTTTTATAAAAGTCTGAATTTCAATAAATCATGATTTTTTAATAGTACCATACTTTTGTGAAAAAATCTGACACTTTTTCATAATATTAAAATATTCAAAATGCCAACTATTTACATAAATGTAGAGTTTTCTTAAAATTATAAAGCTCTTGAATAAATTAGAATTTTTTACAATTTTGAAAAAGTTACAAATTCCAAAACTTTCAAACTTTTTGAGAAAATCTAGAGATTTTTCGAGAATTTTGACATTTTTTAAATCTTGACTTTTTCAAATATAATGACTTTTCAAAATGCCAACTTCTTAAAAATCCCAGGATTTATTGTAAAATCACTAGAGTTTTGTAAAATAAGTGACAATTTTTTAAGAAAATTGGGAATTACAAAATATTAGAGATTTTTGAAAAAGTAATGATTTTTTAAAAAGGTTGTATTTTTGAAATCCCATCTTTTACAAAAAGTTGATTAATTTGAATATCCCAAATCGTGAACTTTTCGAAATAGTCAGAATTATCAAAAAATCTACGATTTTTTGATAAAATCACAACTTTTTAATTATATCTCGATTTTTTTAAAAACCCAAAATTTTCATAAATCCCCAACTTTTTTGAAATACCATCTTCATTGAAAACTTTCAAACATTTTTGAAATCCCATAATTTTTTGAAAATCAAAAACTTCTGCGAAATCTATAATTTTTTAAAATCTAGACATTTTAAAAATCCCTACTTTTAGAAATCAAAAATATTTTCAAATTTAAACGTTTAGAAAAGTCCCAACTTTTAATAAATCATGACTTTTCCTAAATCTGGAATTTTTAAAACTAACAACCTTTTTGAAAATCCGAACTTTTTTTAAAATTCCATCTTTTCCGAAATGCCATAACTTCTTTTACAATGCCAGAAATGAAAAAACTCATCAAACTTTTAGTTTTTTTTCAGAGTCACTATTTGAAAAAACTCATATTTTTTTGAAACTCAAAGTCAACTTAAAAAAATCTTGACCTTTTCAAAAACTTGACTTATTCTAAAATAAAAAAAATTTCATAAAATCTTCATTATTTAAGATTCTAACTTTCTTAAAATCCTGAGGTTTTTGAAAAGCCAAAATTTAAAAAAAGGTTGTATTTGTTAATAAGTCAAGATTTCAAAGAAGACAAGATATTAGAAAAATTCACAAATTTGAATAGCCAGGATTTTTGAAAAATCCCAACTTTTAAAAAATCACGACTTTCTTAGAATAATGAGTTTTTCGAAAAGCCCAACTTTTTTCAAAATCCCATCTTTTTTGAAAAAAAAAACTTCAAAAAATCTAATTTTTTCAAAAATCTTAACTTTTTAAAAAATCCCTACTTTTTATAAATTAACATTTTTTTGAAATTTCGAAACTTCTCAAATATACCTACCACTCTTTTGAAAAATCCCATCTTTACTAAAAAATCACAACTTTTTCATAAAGTATGGAAATTTTTGAAATCCCAATTTTATCAAAAAAATTAGACGTTTTTTTGAAATCATAAACTTTCAAATATACCAAGAGATTTTAAAAATTCCCATTTTATAAAAATCACAACTTTTTGCAAAATCCTCCTGAGAAATTTTTAAAATCTCAATTTTATTTAAATTTTTAAAACGTTTTTAAAATCGTTCTTACTATTTAAAAAATGTTGAAATTTTTTAAAAAGTTCACAATTTATTAAAAAATCACTGTATTTTTTTAAAATCTCAATTTTATTTAAATTCCTTAAAAATTTTTCAAAAAATGATATTTTACTCTAAAAATGTTGACTTTTCCAAAAATTCCAATTTGGGATTTTAAAAAATCAGAATTTTTTAAAAAAAAACGTCAAGATTTTTAAAAATCTTAAGGTTTCTAAAAAAATCTGAGATTTTTTTCTAAAATAGTCATGACTTAAGAAAAAATTGTAATTTTTGAAAATATCAAGAATTTTATTAAAAAAAGTCAAGAACTTTTGAAAAAATCCTAAATTTCTAAAAAAAATTGAGATTTTTTCAAAAGGTCAAGACATTTTTCAAAAGTCTAAATTTTTCAAAAATACCTACTTTTTTCAAAATTCTTGGGATTTTTCTAAAATCCATAACATTTTTAAAATTAAATTTGATTTTAAAATCTTAGACATTTTTGACAATTTTTTTCAAAAATATTGACATTTTTAAAAAATTTAGGAATTTTGAAATCATAACATTTTCCGAAAATTTAGAGATTTATTTCAAAAGTTTTGATTTCGAAATCCCAGGATTTTTGAAAAAGTTGAGATTTCTTAAAAATCTAGACATTTTTCAAAAATCTCAATTTTTTTGAAATTCCAAAAATTTTTCGAAAATCTTGAGATTTTTATAAAATCATGTATTCATTTTGAAGTTCCCAAATTTTTGAAAATCCTCAACTTTTTCAAAAATCCCAAGATTTTTTCAAAAAGTTCATATTTTTTGAAAAGTCCAAGATTTATTCTAAAATTTTGGATATTTTTTAAAAACAAATGATTATTTGAAGTTTTTGTGGGATTTTCAAAATCCCATCTTTTTCTTTCAAAATCCTAAACTTTTTCGAAAATCTTGTATTTTTTGAAAAATTGCTCGACTTTTTGAAAATTTGAATTGTTTAAAATCCCTGATTTATTGACAATCTAAAAGTATTTGAATTTTTTTAAAAATCCCATCTTTTTCTTTCAAATCTATGACTTTTTCAAAAATTCATGATTAATCACTTTGAAAACCTACTTTTTTGAAAATTCCTTAAACTTTTTTAAAATATCCTGACTTTATTTCAAATCCAAAATTATTTGAAAATCGTGACTATTTTTAAAAATATCTTGATAACTAAAGTTGTGCTATAAACCTATCAACGACTCTGAAGAAAAAATGAGTGACTTAATACATTCCAAACCATTTTTTAAATAATCCTGACTATTTCAAAAATATCTACAAAACTTGTTCAAAAATCATTAACTTTTTCAAATATCTGATATTTTTATAAACGATTTTTACGAAATAATATTTTAAAAAGATTGTCGATTTTCAAAATCCCAATTAATATAGTTTTGGACTTTTAGAAAAAATCATACATTTAAAAAATTCCTAATTTTTTAGAAATCATGATTTTTCAGAAAAGTTACAAAACTTTTCAAAAAGTTCATTAATTTTTCGAAAATATCTCAATGATTTTTTAAAAATCACGTATTTTTACGAAATCTCTACATTTTTCAAAATGTCCATGACTTTTTGAAAGACCCAATTAATATCAACAAAGTCAAAATTTTTACAAAATTGCAATTTCTTAAAAATTATGACTTTTTTTAAAATCCTAAATTTTTTAAAAATCACGATTTTTTGAAAATTCTAAGACTTAAAAAATTATTCATTTTTTTCAAACAATCTGGACTTTTGCAAAAATCTCAAACCTGTTTCGAAAAAGTCCTCTACTATTTTAAAAATCCAAACTTGACTATTGAAAACCCCAAAATCCCAACTTTTTTTAAAGATTGGGGATTTTTGAAAAAACTCGATTTTTCAATAGATCTAGCAATTTTTAAAAATAGTCTGGATTTTTCAAAATCCCAACTATTTTGTAAAAAATAATGACTTTTTTGAAAATCCCAACTTTTTAAAATTACTCAAATTCTTCAAAATAATCAGACATTTTTTTTAAAATCGATGACCTTTTCAAAAATCCTTAACTATTTTCAAAAATTCATGATTATTTAATATTAGTGACTTTTTAAAAAAAATTGATTTTTAAAATTTGTGATTTTTGAAAAATTAGGACTTTTTTAAAAAATAAGGATTATAAAAAAATCGGCATTTTCAATAAAGTTGAGATTTTAGAAAATTAGAAGATATTGGAAAATTTAGGATTTTGTAAAATATCAAGATTTTTGAAAGAGTCACAAATTTTTAAAAAGTTGGAATTTTTGAAATATCCTGATTTTTCAAAAAAGTTGTCAGATTTTTTTAAAAATTCATGATTTTGAAAAGATTGGGAACTTTTTAAAAATTCAAGATTTTTCAGAAAAAGTCATACATTTTACAAAACGTTGGAATTTTTAAAAAAAACTGAGATTTTTGAAACAAGGTCAGGGATTTTTAAAAAAGTTGAGATTTCAAAAATAAAAAATCAAGGATTTTCGAAAAAAATGGGATTTTGAAAAACTTTGAGACAATTCTAAAAGGTTCAAGGTATTTTCAAAAAGTTGGGATTTTATGAAAAGTATCCTGAGATTTTGAAAAGTTGAAAATTTTGAAAAAGTTGAGATTTTGAAAAGGTTGGATTTTTGAAAAATGTCAAGATTTTCAAAAAAGTCTAGAATTTTTAAAAACGCCAGGATTTTTAAAAACGAAGGTCTTATTTTTGAAAAGGTCAAGATTTAAAAAGAAAAAGCAGTGGAAACAGTCTCAAGATTTTGAAAAAAATGAGGTATTTTGAAAATGTTGATGTTTTGAAAAGTCAGAAGTATTTTAAAAAATAAGGATTCTAGAAAAAGTCTAGTATATTAATGAAAAATTGAGATTTTGAAAAAGTCAATTTTTTTAAAAAGTAAGGATTTTTTTAAATAGTCGTGACATTTTGAAAAATCATAACTTTAGTTCGAAAAAGTTCTGAATTTTTAAAAAATCCAGGATGGTTTTTTTTTTTTTTTAAATCATCTAGGATTTTTTGAAAATTGGAATTGATTTCATAAAAAGTTGGGGTTTAGAATAATCAAAATTTTCCAAACACAATTTGAATTAAAATGATGTGGATTTTTGAAAAAGTTGGAATTTGTTGAAAAATGTAAGAATTTTTAAGAAGGACGAGATTTCAAAAAAATACTAGAGATTTTTGAAATGTCTGAGATTTTGAAAAATTCTTAATTTTTGGAAAAAGTTTAGGATTTTGAAAAGTCAGGGTTTTAAAAATATGGGATATTAAAAAATCACGATTTTGAAAAAGTCGGGATGGTTTTTTTTTTTTAAAATATATTTTTTTTAAATTTTTGAAAATAGAATTGGATTTTGAAAAGTCAAGATTTTTGAAAAGTCAATATTTCATAAAAAGGACTGGATATTAAAAATGTGATGATTTGAAAAAAAATTGGGATTTAGAAAAAATATCAGGATTTTTAAAAAAATGTTGAAAAAGGTTGAGATTTTTGAAAAGCTCGGGTTTTTTGAAAAGTTATTTTTAAAATGTCATGATTTTGAAAAATTAACGATTTTTTTAAAAGTTAGGATTTTGAAAAACCCATGTGATTTTACGATTTTTTCAAGATTTTTAAAAAAGTCTCGAGTTTTTTAAAAAAAATCATGAATCTTAATAACAAGTCATGACATTTTCAAAAACGTATACAGATTTTATCGTAAGTTGTGATTTGCAAGAATGTCAAGATTTTTGAATAAGGTAAGGATTTTTAGAAATTTCAGTGGAGACCTTATCGAGATTTTGAAAAAGGTCGAGATTTCGAAAAGTCGCATGATTTTTGAAAAGTTAGGAATTTTTTTGAAATCATAACTATTTCGAAAAATTTCGAGAATTTTAAAAAATTCAAAGTTTGGGAAATGTCCCTGATCTCCAAGAGTTGAGCCCAAAAACCTGACAATCATTCAAAATACTAACCCCCTAACCATAGATTTTGAAACCCCAAACCCTGGGATTTTGAACCATAAGTCCTAGGATTTTCAGCCAATAACCCTAAGGATTTTAGAAATGTCGTTGGAAACATCAGGATTTTTAAAAGGATGAGACTTATAACCCTGGAACCCTGAGCCCTCGACCATTTTTTCTAAAGTCTAAACTATAAACCTTGACCACTAAATTCTAATATTTTTAAAAGTCTGGGATTTTAAATCCTAAGACTAGATATTCCAAAAATTTGAAAGTGTGAAAAAGTCGAGATTATAAACCCTAAAGTACAAGATTTTCAAATAGTTAGTTATTTCGAATTGTAAGGATTTATAAAAGTCATCCATTTTGAACAAGTATCCCTAAACTTTAAAGCATTAACCTATGGGGATATTAAAACGATGCGATTCTGATAAAAGTTGGGATTTTAAACCCTAAATGTCAATTTTAAATCTTGAACCCTAAACATTGAACCTTGAGACATGAACCATAATCCATAAACCCTCAACCCTAATCAATAAACCTTAAACCCTAAACGTTGGACTTTTCTATAAATTCGCGACTTTGCAAAAAAGTCGATGACTTTTTCAGAAATTGTGATTTTTTTAAAATATCAACTTTTTTAAAACCTGGAAATTTTTCAAAACCCTCAGGATTATTGAAAAGGATCCACAAATTTTGAAAACAAGTCGAGATTTTTGATAGAGTCTCAGGATTTTAAAAAATATCGTATTTTTAAAAATATCTACTAAGGTTTGAGAAATGTCAAGATTAATTGAAAAGTAAGGAATTTTTTTGAAAATATAGAGATATTTTTAAATTAAAAACTTTTAAAAAAGTTAGAGATTTTTGAAAACAGTGTCACGATTTTTGAAAAATGTCAAGATGTTCGAAAGAGTTAGGAGTTTTAGATTTTAGAAAAGCAAGGATTTTGAAAAAAAAAAGAGATTTCGAAAAGTTAGGGCTTTTTGAAAATGTTGAGATTTAAAAAAATTCAAAAACATCACGACTTCTTGAAAATCCATTTTTTTTTTAAAATCCCAACTTTTCAAATATCTCAACTTTTTGAAAAATTCACTATTTTGTGAAATAGTCAAGATTTTGAAAAGGTCAGTATTTTTTTTAAAAGTTCAAGTTTTAAAAAAAAGTTGGGATTGATGAAAATGTCAAAATATTCAAAAACTTAACGATCATTATTTTATAAAAAAAGTCACGATTCTCGAAATAGTTAGTATTTTTGAAAAAAAAAAATATTTAGAAAAAGATGAGATTTTAAAATTTTGGGATTTTTGAAAAAATATTGACAAAGTTAAGATTTAATTTTTTTTGAGATTTCCAAAAAAATTGGATATAAAAAAAGTTAGGGTATTCAAAAATTTTGGGATTTCGAAAATGTCAAGATTTCAAAACAATCAGTGTTGGAAAAAGTTGGGATTTTAAAAAAATTAGGATTTTGAAAAGTTTTTGACCTTCAAAACATCAAGAATTTTGAAAAGTGTGACATTTTCAAAAAGGTCGTGACTATTAAAATGCCGCAATTTTTTAAAATTTTGTTATTTTTGAAAACATCAAGAAATGTTGAGACTTCGAAAATGTTAGAATTTTCAAACAACTTGGGGTTTTCAAAAAATCAATATTTTGAAAAGTAAGGAATTTTGAAAAGTTGGGATTTCAAAAAAAAATTATTTTCAAAAGAATTAGGATTTTCGAAAGAGGATTTTTGAAAATGTCAATATTTTTTAAAAACTTGAGATTTTAAAAAAAATAAAGATTTTTCAAAAGTCAAGATTTACCAAATTTTTGAGATTCTTGAAAAAGTCACGTTTTGTTAAATTCAAATTTTTGGAAAATTCAAATTTTAATTAAAAGTCAGGATTTTGGAAAATGTTTGGATTTTGAAAACTTCAAGATTTTTGAAAAATTCAAGACTTTTGAATAAGTCAGGATATTTGAAAAAGTCCCATTTTTTAATATTTGTGATTTTCTAAAAAAACTAGAATTTTTTGAAAACTAAGGATTTAAAAAAAATCAAAGTTTCATATAAAGTTGGGATTTTAGAAAATTC
Source organism: Taxus chinensis (assembly GCA_019776745.2). NCBI lineage: Eukaryota > Viridiplantae > Streptophyta > Pinopsida > Cupressales > Taxaceae > Taxus > Taxus chinensis. The sequence continues at coordinate 477,711,591 of CM034147.1, read as the reverse complement.
AGGGATTTTGAAAAAGTCAAGATTTCTAAAAAGGTTTTGATTTTTGAAATAGTCACAATTTTAGAAAAAGTTGGGATTTTCAAAAAATTTAGAATTTCAAATAAATAAGTCAAGATTTCAAAAATGTAGAGACAAAAAAGATATGATTTTGGAAAATTTAAAGATTTTCAAAAAGGTCGGGATTTTAAAAATGTTATGATTTTAAATAATTTTGAATATTTTTTATTGAAATATGGCAGGTCGTGGACCACCTTCACCCACGGTGAAGCGGGAAGATTTATTAGGCTAAGCGACTAAGGTTTGAAGGGTATCCATTCCATTAGATTCACCCAGGGAACAATCTCGGCCTCATCCCTTATTACAATGCATCTCTTGACTTCTCGTGCTACAAGATTTGAACCCTGGTGGTGAGATTTTTAAGAGTTAAACATCTTAACCATTCAGTCAATAGTCATTCAATATAATTTGGGATTTTGAATAATAAGCATTTTAGAAAAAGTAAAGATTTTGAAGAAGTTGGGATTTTTGAAAAGTCGGGATTTTAAAAAAGTTACGATTTTTGAAAATCTAGAGATTTTCTAAAAAGTTGGGACTTCAAAAATGTCAGGATTTTTAAACAAGTTAGGGTTTTTGAATAATAAATATTTTGAAAAGTAAGGAATTTTGAAAAAGTTAGGATTTCAGAAAAGTTAAGATTTTTTAAAGAGTCAGGATTTTCGAAAGAGGATTTTTGAAGAGTTGGGATTTTTCAAGGTTTTGGAAGTTTGAAAAAGTGAATATTTTTTAAAAACTTGAGATTTTCAAGAAGGTTGGGATTTATGTAATGTCAAGATTTTCAAAAAACTTGACATTTAAAAAAAAGTGATGTTTTTGTAAATGTCATGATTTTAAAAAAAGTCAGGATTTTAAAAAAATTCAAGATTTTTGAAAATCTTTGGATTTTGAAAACCTCAAGATTATTGAAAAACTTAGGATTTTTGAATAAATCGTGATATTTGTAAAAGTCACGATTTTTAATATTTGTGATTTTTGAAAAAGTAGGATTTTGCTAAAAGTAAGAATTTTCAAAATAGTCAATGTTTTCGAGAAAGTTTGGATTTTAGAAAATTTAGAATTTTGAAAAAGCCAAGATTTTTGAAAATGTCTCAATTTTTTAAAGTGTTGTGATTTTTAGAAATAGTTTCAATTTTTGAAAAAAAAAGGATTTTCATGAAAGTTAGAATTTAAAAAAGGTCATCAAGATTTTAAAAATTTAGAAAAAGGTAGGATTTTAGAAAAAAATAAAAAAAATTCAAAAAGGTCAAGATTTTGAACATGTTGTAATTTTGAATAGTTGGGATTTAAAAAAAAAATGGGATTTTCAATATTAAGGATTTTAGAAAATGTTTTTGAAAATTTAGAATTTTTTAAAAACTCAAGATTTTGGAAAAGTTTAGGTTTTTGAAATTTCCAGGATTTTTGAAAATTTTAAAAATTTTAAAAAGTCAACATTTCAAAAAAGTCAAGATTTTTCAAAAATTTGGGATTTTTGAAAAATTGAGGTTTTCAAAAAAAAATTAAATTTAAAAATAACAACATTTAAAAAAAATTCAGGATTTTAAAAAAGTCGAGATTTTATATAAAACACTAGATATTAAAATTTTTTGGATTTAAATATTTTTTGAGAGTTTCAAAAATATCAAGATTTCTTTTAAAATGTAGAATTTTTAAAAATATCAACTTTTTGAAAAATCGGGATTTTTGGAAAAAGGTCAGAAGTTTAAATAATTTATATTTTCCAAAAAGTCAATATTTTTGAATAAGTCGTGATATTCAAAAATGTCAATTTTTTTGAAAAATTCGGTACTTTTGGAAAATCACAAATTTCAAAAAATTCAGGATATTAAACAAATCATTTTTTTCAAAAAGTTTGGGATTTTTTAAAATATCAGGATTTTTCACAAGGTTTGAATTTTTTAATAGTTTGACTTCTCGAAAAAGTTTTGATTTTTGGAAAGTATGGATTTTCAAAAAGTAGATAGTTTTTAAAATTTGGGGATTTAAAAAAAAATTGATTTTCAAAAAAGTCACGATTCCAGAAATAAATTGAATTTCAGAATTTTAAAAAGTTAGAATATAAAAAAAAAAAAAAAAATTGAAAAAGTCGAGATTTTTAATAAAAGTCAAGATTATCAAAAAATTTGAAAAAGTCACAATTTTGAAAGAGCAAGGAATTTTGAAAAAGTAGCGAATTTCTAAAAATTCAATATTTTTGAAAAAATTACAATTTTGAAAAGTTTGCATTTCAAAAAAGTATGGATTTTTGCAAAATCAAGGTTTTCAAATTTTTTTGAAAAAGTTATAATTTTTACAAAAGTCAAGATTTTTGAAAAAACTGAAATTTTTAATAGTCTTTTGATGTTCAAAATAGAGATCATTGAAAAATTAGGTACTTTGAATAATCAAGATTCTTAAAAAGTTAGGATTTTTGAAAAAGTAAGGATTTTGAAAAATTCCAAATTTACAAAAGGTTCGGATTGATGTAATAGATGTTATTTTAAATAATTGCTGCATTTTTTAAATAACAACTTTTTAGAAAACTTGACTTTTTCAAAATCCCTAAATTTTTGAAAATTTGAATTTTTTGAAAAGTAGAGATGTTAAATATTAGATATTCTTAAAAAAAATTGTATTTTTGAATAAGTCAGGGTTTTCAAAATAGTCGAGATTTTTGAAAAATATGGTATTCTAGAAAACTAGGGATTTTTTAAAAAGTTTGGATTTTGAAGAAGTAATGATTTAAAAAAAAATTAGGCTTTTGTAAAGTCAATTTTTTTGAAGAAGTCGAGATTTAGAAAAAAAACTTGGGATTTTTAAAAAGAAATCACGGTTCTCAAAAAATTTGGGATTTCAAAATAGTTGGAATTTCGAAGAAGTCAGAATTTTTAAAAAACTATATACAAAGATTATGTATTGAAAATATTATATATCAACTTTTTATAAAATCAGGTTTTTTGAAAAAAAGTCAGTAGTTTGAATAAATTATGTTTTCCATTGATTTTTTAATACGTCGAGATTTTTGAAAAAGTCAATATTTTTAAAAAGTCACAAATTTCTTAAAATTAAAAAGTTATTAGAGAAGTCGGGATTATGAAAAAGTTAAGATTTCAAAAAAAATGTTATTTTTGAAAAAATTAGGATTTTAACATAAGTCAAGATTTTGGAAAAGGTCAGGATTTTTGAATATTCTGAATTTTTAAAAAAGTCTAAATATTCGAAAAAACTAGATTTTGAAAAACTAAATATTTTCTTAAAAATTTGGGATTTTCAAAAAAATGCAATTTTAAAAAAAGACGTGATTATATACAAAAAGTTGATATTTTAAATAAAGTCAGGATTTTGAAAAAAAATATTGGCTTTCAAAAAACATGCCATTACAAAAAAGGCAAGAATTTTGAAAAATATAGGATTTTTAAAAAAGACGGGATTTCAAAAAAGTCACAATTTTCAATATAGTTAGGAATTACAAAACTGTTTATATTTTGAAAAGTAAGGATTTTCTTAAAACGTTGGGATTTTTGCAATCCCAAAATTTTTTAAAATCATAATTTTTTCAAAAATCCTAACATTTTCAATTTCTCAACTTATTCAAAATTCAGACTTTTTATAAAATCGTGACTTTTTCAAAATTTAAGAATTTTTCAAAAACCTCAATTTTAAAAAAAATTGAATTTTTGAAATTCATGTTTTCGTCACTTTCAAAACCTTTCAAAATAAACAGTTTTTTCAAATCCAAATTGTTTCAAAATTGGGACATATTTGAAATCGTGACTTTTTTCTGAAATCGTGACGCCTAAACCGTAAAACTCAATCCCTACGCCCAAATACCTAAATCCTAAACCCCATACCCTTAACATAGAATCCTAAACACATAAACCCGGAACACTAAACTTTAATCACCAAACCGCAAACATGAAACCCTAAACCCTAAACCTATTACCCTAAACCATGATGCATGATCCCTAAACCCTAAATCCTTAGGTCTAACCCTAAACACTAAACCTTGAACCTGGAGACCTGATCCCTAAACCCTTAACTTGTAACCCCAAACCCTGATCCATAGACCCTAAACTATGAACCCTAAGCCCTCGACCCTAAACCTTAAGCCATGAACCATAAACCCTAACCCCTAAACCCAAAACACTAAAACCTAAACCATGTACCTTAATCCATAAACCATAAAGTCTGAGCCCAAAAATCTAAACCCTAAACACTAAATCCCCTAATCCCTAAACCCTCAACCTTAAACCCTAACTTTTAAAAAAATCATGATTTTTTTTTTCAAATATCGATTTGTTTTGAAAACCAAACTTTTTAGAAAAAAATTCTAGAATCTTGATTTTTTTTAAAATCTCGATTATTCAAAATACCTACTTTTGCATATCTCTACTATCCAAAATTATAATTTTTTTGAAAATCTTGACTTTTTCAAATTTGACATTTCAAAAAAATCAAGGATTTTTCAAAGGTCAATATTTTGAAAAGTTTGAATTTTTAAAAGAGTCGAGAGTTATGGATTTTAGAAAGAGTCGAGATTTTGAAAAAATTGAGATTTCTGAAAGTTAGGATTTATGAAAAAGTTAAGATTTTAAAATTTTTGGGATTTCAAAAAAGATGATGGGATTTTCAAAATATTCCAAATTTTCAAAAATTCAGGATTTAAAAAAATAGCAATTTTTGACAAAATCATGATTTCTGAAAAAGTTATAATATAGAAAAAGTCAAGGTTTAATGGAAAAATTTCAGTTTTAAAAAGAACAATTGAAAATGTTAGGGTTTTTAAACAGTTTTGGGTTTTAGAAAAATTAATATTTTGAAAAAGTCTGGGATTTCGAAAAAGTTAGGATTTCAGAAAAGTTGGGATTTTCAAAAGAGTCAGGATTTTTTTTAAATGTCAATAATTTTGAATAACTTTAGATTTCAAAAAATTTAGGATTTTTGAAAAGTTGGGATTTTAAATTTTTTGATATTTTCAAAATAGTCACGATTTTGTAAAAGTCAAGATATTCAAAAAACACAAGATTTTTAATATTTGCAAAAAAAGTTTACGTTTTTGATAAAATTGGGATTTTATAAAATTAGAGGACATTGAAAGAGTCAAGATATTTGAAAAAATCTCAATTTTTGAAAATGTCACAATTTTCGAAATAGTCATGATTTTTGAAAAAGTTGGGGATTTTGAAAATGTTAGAATTTGTTAAAAATCAAGATTTCAAAACTATAGAGATTACAAAAAGATAAGATTTTAAGAAAGTTCAAAATTTTCAAAAAGGTCAGGATTTTGAAAAAGTTGTGATTTTCTAAAAATTCAATATTTTTGAAAAATATAGAATTTTGAAAGATCAAGATTTCAAACAAGTCAAGTTTTTTGAAAATTTTGGGATTTTTAAAAACTTAAGGTTTTTTATAAAAAATCAGAATTTTCGAAAAAGTTCAGATTTTGAATAATCAAGATTTTCCGTAAACAAATTATTTTCATAAAAGTCAGGATTTTCAAATAAGTCGATATTTTTGAAACAAATAGTATTTTAAAAATTGGGATTTTTAAAAATTCAAGATTTTGAAGAAGTCATGATTTCGAAAAAAGTTATTATTTCTGAAAAGTCTGTATTTTTGAAAAAGTCTAGATTTTCTTTAAAAAAATTGTATTTTGTTTTTAAAATCATAAATATTGAAAAAGTCACGATTTTAAAAAAAAAATCTAAACATTCGGGATTTAAAGAGTTGGGATTTCAAAGAAGTCGAGATTTTTGAAATAAAATCAGGAATTTGAACAATTTAGATGTTCCAAAAAGTCTAGATTTTTGGATAAGTCATGATTTTTGAAAAAGTTGTCATTTTTGAAAAAAAATTGATATTTTTGAAAAATTGTGAATTTCAAAAAATTCAAGAATTTTAAAAAGTTGTGATTTTGAAAAACTCAAAATTTTGGAAAATTAGGGATTTTTGAAAAACTTAGCATTTTCAAATAAGTCAAGATTTTTGAGTAGTCTAAATTGTTGAAAAAGTCTAGATTTTTGGAAAAAAAATATTTTTAGAAAGTAGATATTTTTTAAAATTTTGGGATTTTCAAAAAAAAATTAAATTTAAAAAAATCACGATTTTAGAAAAAAATATAAACTCAAAATTTTAAAGAAGTTAAAGATTTTCTAAAATGTCATGATTTCCTAAAAGACAGGAATTTTCAAAAAGTCATGATTTTAGAAAAAATCAGGAGTTACAAAACTATGGAGATTTTTGAAAAACTTGGTATTTTTTAAATCCCATATTTTATGAAAACTCTAAATTTTTCCAAAATCCTAATATTTTCAATTCTTAAAATTTTCAAAAGTCTGACTCTTTATAAATTCATGAGTTTTTAAAATCATTCAAAATCTAGAATTTTTTAAAATCATCACATTTTTAAAATCTTAACTATTTCAGAATTGGGGAATTTTTGAAATCCTGACGGGACCCCAAAAATATAAAACCATAAACCGGAGTTTTAAACCCTAAACCTTAAGCCCTAAATGCTCATAAACCGTAAACCCTAACTTCTAATCCCTAAGCCATTAATCTTGAGCACTACACCCCAAACCCTAATCCCTAAAATCTAAATCTTAAATGCTAAATACTAAACCTTGATCCCTGGCCCTAAAACCTAAGACCTAAATACTAAACCCTAAATCCCAAACCTTGAGCCCAAAAAACTAAACCCTAAACCAAAAAACCTTAAAATAGAACGACTTGGAAAAAATTTGGGATTTTAAAAAGGTCAATATTTTGAAAAGTCAAGATTTTTAAAAATTTGAGATTTTAAAAAACATAAGTTTATAGAAAAAGTCATAATTTTAAACAAGTTGTTATTTTTGAAAACATCAAGATTTGATAATGTCAAGATTTTAAAAAATTTAAGATTTTCAAACAAGTTTGGGTTTTTGACAAATCAATATTTTGAAAAAGTCAGGATTTTCAAAAAACTTGGGATTTTTTAAAGTCAATATTTTGGAAAATGTTGGGATTTTGAAAAGTAAGGATTTTTTAATAAGGTAGGATATTAGAAACAAATTTGATTTATAATATTTGCGTGTTTTTTTTTGAAAAAGTAAGGATTTTAAAAAGTTTTCACATTTTAAATAAAGTTGGTATTAATTTTTAAAAAATTTGTGATCTTCAAAGAAGTCAAGATTTCAAAAATGTAGAGATATTAAAAAAGGCAGGATTTTCGAAAAACTCAAAATTCTCGAAAACCTCAGGATTTTGAAAAAGTTGTGATTTTGAATAGTGGGTATTTTTTAAAAACACGAGATTTTGAAAAAAAAAAGGATTTTTTAAAAAGCCAGGATTTTTAAAATGTCACGATTTTTGATAAAGCAATGATTTTCTAAAAGTCAATATTTTTGAAAAATTTAGAATTTTGAAAAAGTTAGGATTTCAAACAATTCAGGTTTTTTAAATAAGTTGGGTTTTTTGAAAAATTGAGGTTTCAAAGAATTTTAGAATTTACAAAAAAAGTCGATTTTTTTGACAAATTTACAATTTTGAATAGTCCGCATATTGTAAAAAATAGATATTTTGAATAATAAATATCTTGTAAAAGTAGGTATTTTGAATAATAAAGATTTTAGAAAAATTTTGGATTTTCAAAAGAGTAGTGATTTTGAAAAATTTAAGATTTTCGAAACATATAGGATTTTTGAAAAGGTCAAGGTTTTTGAAATAATGGGATTTATAAAAAGTTAGGATTTTTGAAAAAGTTGGTATTTTGAATAACCCTGAATTTTTTGAAAACATAACTTTTTCAAAAATCCCAATTTTTAAAAAAAGTTAGAATTTTAAAAATGTTGGGATTTTGAAAAAGTCTACATTTAAAAAAAATTGGATTTTCGAAAAAGTTGATATTTTAGAAAATCATTGGATATTAAAAAAGTCAAGTTTTAAAAAAATATAGGAGTTTCAAAAATATCATGATTTCTCTAAAAATAATCACTTTTGAAAAATCTCTTTTTTAAAAAAAGAAATAATGATTTTCGAAAAAAGTTGGGAGTTTTGAAATATTAAAGATTTTAAAGATGTCAAGATTTTTTTTAAAATGGGATTTTAAAACAAATTGTGATTTTTAAAAAAATCATGATTTTAGAAAAAGTTAGAATTTAAAATTTTAAACAACTTATAATTTCAAAAAAATTAAAATTCTTCAAATTTTTAAGATTTTCAATGAAGTCAAGAATATGAAAAATTTGGGATTTTCAAAAATTTGTGATTTATAAAAATCAAAGAATTTTTAAAAATTTTGATTTTCGAAAAGCCAACAATTACAAAATTGTAGATATTTCTGAAAAAGTAAGGAATTTTTAAAAATTGGAAGTTTTTAAATCCCAGGTTTTCCAAAAATCCTAACATTTTTAAAATCTAGACTTTTTCAATATTTTGTCTCTATATAAAATCTCTTTTTTGAAAATTATGATTTTTTTAAATTCATAACATTATCACTTTGAAAATCATGAATTTTTCAAAAACCACGACCTATAAACCCTAAAAACTTAAAATATGAGTCATAAACCCTAAACCTCAAACCCTAAGCCAAAAAATCTAAACCATATACCCTAAGCCCTAAAATGTAAACCCTTAAAATTAAATCCTTAACCCTAAACCATGAGCCCTAAATCATATTTGAAAAAGATGATATATTTGAAAAGTTGTAATTTTCAAAAAATTAGCAATTTTCAAACATGTTGGGTTTTTAAAAAAAGTTGGGATTTCGATAAAGTTGGGCTTTTGAAAAATTGAATACTTTGAAAGATTTCAAAATAGTCAGGATTTTAATAAAGTTGGGATTTTTAAAAACTTTGGATTTTAAATAATTTGGGATTTTGTAAAGTCATGAATTTTGAAAAAGTTGGTATTTTAAAAAACGTCGCGACTTTTTAAAATGTTGGAATTTTAAAAAAAAGTTGTTATTTTTGAAAATATAAGGATTTGAAAAATGTCGAGACTTTGAAAATGTTAGGGTTTTAAAAAAATCAATATTTCAAAAAAAAGGTATTTTAAAAAACTTGAGACTTTTGAAAAAGTCACGATTTTTAAAAAAGTCAGTATTTAGGAAAATGATGCAATTTTGAAGCATGTCAATTTTTTTGAAAAAGTCATGATTTTTGAATAAATGGGGATATTCGAAAATATCACAATTTTTAATATTTGCAATTTTTTTAAAAGTAAGGATTTTTAAAAAATCGACATTTTCGGTAAAGTCAAGATTTTAGAAAATTTGGGGATTTGGAAAAAGTCAGAATTTATAAAAAAGTATCAATTTTTGAAACGGTCTCAATTTTCAAATAAAGTTATGACTTTCGAAAAAAAAATAGAATTTCAAAAAGCTCAAGATTTAAAAAAATTTAGAGATTACCAAAATGGAAGGATTTTCAAAAAGGTTAGGATTGTGAAAAAGTTAGGATTTAAAGAGTAGGAATTGTTAAAATGTTTTGGATTTTAGATAATAAGGATTTTAGAAAAGTCTATTTGTTTGAAAATTTTGGGATTTTTGAAATAGTATTAATTTTATAGAAAGTAAGGACATTGAAAATGATAGGATTTTCAAATAAGTTGGGGTTTTTGAAAAATCAATATTTTAAAAAAGTTAAGGATTTTTAAAAAGTTCGGATTTCAAAAAAGATGTTATTTTTGAAAGAGTTATGATTTTTGAAAAAGTTGAGATTTTTGAAAAGTTCGTATTAATAAAAATATTTGAGATTCTCAAAAAAGTCATGATTTTGCAAAATGTTAGGATTTCAAAACATCAAGATTTTTGAATAAATCACAATATTTGAAAAAGTCATGATTTTTAATATTTGCGATTTTAAAAAAAATGATTTTATTAAAACTAAGGATTTAAAGCATTATTTTAGATAAAATTGGGGTTTTAGAGTATTAGGGATTTTGAAAAAGTAAGGATTTCTAAAACAGTATCAATTTTTGAAAGTGTTGCGATAATTTGAAATACTCATGATTTTCCAAAAAGTTTAGATATTAGAAAAAATAAAATTTTGAAAAAGTAAATATTTCAAAAATATAGAGATTTCAAAAAAGGAAGGCTTTTTGAAAATATCAAAAATTTCAAAATGGTTAGGATTTTGAAAAAGTTGTGGTTACGTGCGTATAGATAGTATTTTTTAAAAAATTGGGATTTTTAATAGTAAGGATTTTAGAAAAAGTCTAGATTTTCATAAAATTTAGTATTTTGAAAAAGTTGTGATTTTGAAAATTTTGGAAGTTTTGAGAAAATTTAGGATTTTTGAAAAAGTCAATAACTTAAAAAAATTTGATTTTTGAAAAAGTAGAAATTTTCTCAAAAGTCAATATTTTTGAAAATTTTGGAATTTTGAAAAAGTAAAGATTTTATAAAAGTCATGTTTTTTGAAAAAATTGGGACTTTTAAAAAATCTCGGGTTTTCAAAAAATTTCAAAATTTCAAAAAAGTCAAAATTTTCAAAAAAGTTAAGATTTTCAAAAAAAATTATAAATTTGTATAATCAAGATCTTTGAAAAAATAGTATTTTGAATAATCAAGATTCTAGAAAAATTCTAAATTTTAAAAAACTTTTTGATTTTGAAAAAGTCAAGAATTTTTTAAAAAGTTTTTATTTTGGAAATATTTAGAATTTTTAAGAAGACACATTTTTTCAAATGTTGGGATATAAAAAAAAAGTGGGTTTTTTGAAAAAGTCAGTGTTATCCAAAATGGTGCCCCAGCGCATTTTTGTGGCTAACTCCTTGTGTTCTTACCTCTCTTGTGCCTCAGTCTACATTTTTTTATTTTTAGGCACTCAATGCTTTCTAGAAATGGCATCATCAAATAGAGCTCTCTCTCAGCTTTCCAGAAAGGTAAAGTTTGCCTCCTAACTCCTTATATTTTTCAAGTTATGGCTCGGCGGAGTTTTTGTGGAAAATTTTCCCATTTGAGACCCGCAGCCAATAGGAAGCTGCCACATGGCATCCGACCAGAGGAGAGCGGGGAATTTTTAAAAAAAATTCCAAAGACAAAAAAAGAGGTAAAATTTGAAATTTTTTCCCGCCGATCCGTTTTTGGGCCATTTTTTGCCCTAAATCTTCAAACGATCACATATTTTGATCTAGAGCTCAAATTTTCACGTTCTTTATATCATTGGAAATCTGTTAAAATTTTCTACATGATTTTATAGTCAATTTCTAATTTTGGTTCAGTTTGGAGAGAGAAAATTCAAAAACGGTTCTGGTACGTGTCCATGGCCAAAAATGACATTTCAACAACCAAATTTAATACAAAATGGGTCGCATTCTTCTCCAGCATGGTAAAAAATGACAGGGTATGAGTTTTTAAGGTCCTCCATGCTATTTTAATGCATTTTCCATCAATGAGGAATGGGCTCCCATGTTTTTTACATTTTCTCTCTCCTAGGCTCGACCCATGCATTGTAAAAGCTAGATTTGGCTCATTTCTTGAGGGTTGAACACTTTTTGACATTGAAAACTTCTTCTTTCATTTCCAACAAGTGATAGTTGTAAGAATCAGACCTTTTTCATAGTTTGTAACAGGTTTATACCTCTTTGATGGTGGAATGCAAGAGATTTTTTCATGAAATTGACAGTGCAAACTCTGTGAATACTTTCAGTCCTCTGTTTGTATTGTTTTACTTCATTTCAAGACCTCTAATTACATCTATCAGCTTGTGTATATTTTCCCTTGTTGCATTTCATGAATTTGTGTCTATTTATATGGCAAGAAAATGTTTCACCACTCCTTTTGGTGCATCACCATCTTTAGTTTAGTTTCATTTTTTACATTTTTATCCCTGTCTCCTTGCAATCTATGGTAGAATTAGGATTAGAACCTCTATAGTTGTGTAAAATATAGATCTAAATCAGAGGATTTTGAGGAACCAGCCTCTATTCTGGAGATTCCTCTCTCATTTTCACAAGTCCCACACTTGGAGAGAGGTTTCCATGTTGTGCAATCACACTGGATGCTCTAGAATCAACTTAGAAACCTAATTTACATCTAAGGGTGTTGCTGATTGCAACAATAGTTTTGGCACGCCCAGTGGGACATTAGAGGTCTCATTTTTATTTCAGCAAAGTTGATGTGCATCTACTAAAATTTTCTTGCTTGAAAAGAGCTATAATTTACACATCTAGCAACTCCAAGGGGAAGAATCAATTGGTTTCAGTAGTGCAGGCTTGAAAACTCATGAGAAGAATCACTACAAGGTTAAGAGTTGGAGAAGAAGAAGTGTTGTTTGAATACCTGCAGTTATCTCTAAGAGTAAGGCAAAGTGGGAGGAGAATCCAAAGGTCTCCATCTCCACCAAACAGAACTCTCTCAACTCCTCCACCTGGTAGGCCTTTCATTCAATCAACAAGGGTTCTAAGGCCAATTAGAATGGCACAAAACAACCCCTATGTCAATTTCACTGGTAGCAGCCCACTTGCTCTCAATGCACAACATCCAATTCCAATTGCAGCCTTGAAGAACATTCCATACTTCACTGGAGAGAGTCAAACCACTCCAGGTGATCATGTTAAAGACATTGCCAACCTTTGTGTAATTCATGAAATCAATGAGATGCAAGTGGTTGTCAAGTTGCTGGCATCTTCATTCAAGGGGAAAGCATTGCAATGGTTTAGAAGCCTTGGAGTTGGTTCAATCACAAATTAGAATCAGCTGTGTATAGCACTTCATGAGCAATTTGGAGAGAAGGGAGACAACTTGTCTCTTTTGGAGCAGCTGACAGCCATCAAGAGAGCTCCCAATGAGCAGCTGACTGATTTCAACTTCAGATTTCAAAAGACTTGGGAGAGAATTCCAGTGGTAGTCAGGCCAACAGCAGAAGGTGTTTTTCTCTACTATCTCAAAGCTCTAAATTCTGATATTTCTATGTTGATTCAATTCATGGGAGGCATAACTATCCCTATGGCTTATAGCATTGCCATTAGGGCTGAAATTTGTTTGATCCAAGCTGAAAAACTTGCCCCTAAACCTCCCATGCCATTGTTTCCAAGTTTAGAGAGTCCAAACACCAATCAAGCACCTAATTTGACTCCTTCTCCCACTCCCAGAAATCAGAGTTCAAATGAAGCTTCTACTTCATCTCCAAGTGCCCCAAATGAGCTTCAAGAAGTCATACTGAAGCTTCTACTTCATCTCCAAGTGCCCCAAATGAGCTTCAAGAAGTCATGAAGCAACTGCAAAACCTAGGCAATGAGCTGGTTACTCTCAAGAGGCAACAAGCCCAAGGTTTTAGACCTTCTTACCAGCCCCAAGATCAGCCTAACAGGTAGCCATACCAACCATAAAGACCACCTAATCCAGCTGTAAATATGAATCAAATAAGGCCTCCTGCCAATAGACCATTTCAACCCTACAATCTAAATGCCATATCTGCCTCTAAGGAACTGGTGCCAACAATAAAAAAACATTGCTCAGGAGTATGACTAGTGTTTTCCATGCAATGAACCTCATAACCAATTCATGTGCTTCAATGGTGCTTTGAATCAAGCATTAATGGTGACAACTACTGGTGTGGAAGGTGAGGGCAGTCAAGGAAACAACCAATAACAAGAAACATTCCAACAACAATCAGCCCCAAATGACACCATGTTGGTAAATTGGTAAGCAGAGGATTTTTGTGCCATGAATCAAGCAGTTTCCCAAGGTGTTGCAGCCAACACAAGGTCAAAAAGGAGGAATTTGGGTGAAGAATAGCCATTGGCTCCAACCAATCCATGACCTTCTATGGTTCCACAAGTGGTTGGTAAATAAAATCCAGTTGTAAATGCACAAGGGTATCCAAGAACAACTCCTAGGACAACTCAAATACCAGTTGTTGCTTCTCACGTGCAAGGAGTGAATGTGTAAACAAAGGGACAACAAAGAGATCCTTCATCACCATTCAGTATCATCGATCAGATGAAGAAGACAAATGTCAACATATCAATGTGGGAATCCCTATCTATCCCAGGCCAAAGAGATTTGCTACAAGCTGCCATGAAGGACTGGCCAACTTCAAATTAGCAAGTTTAGATGCAAGAGAAAGTGCTCACAAATGCTACCCAGCCTAAGGGGAATCATGGAGGATAGCAAGGTAAAATGTTGAAGCCCCCTCCTTTCTATGTTTCATTAATCATTGGAAATCAGCTAGTGCACAATTGCATGATAGACTCCGGGGCAAGTAGCTCAGTGATGCCTAAACAAATAGCTGATCAGCTAGGGCTCCAATATGAAACAATACCCAAAGGGGTAGTGTAGCTGGATGGGACAGCAGTAGCAACAGTTGGAGTTATTAAAAACTTGAGTCTTACCTTACATGCATGTCTAAATGTTGTTGTTTTACAAGATGTATCAGTCATAGACCTTCCACCACTCTTTGCCATATGCTTGTCAAGGGACTTCACAACAAAGATTGGAGGATATTTGTCTACTGATTGGTCACACATGCTGTTCAGAACAAGGTATGGAACCAAAGCTATCACCCAAGCACTGATGAAGCTGACACCAAGGTTGGGAGCATCCCGGATCTAACTCTTGATGAATGGGCAAACAAGGTACATGCTTTTGATCCTTATCAATAAGTAGAAGAATTTGAGCTAGGGGTCTATTGTATACCTGAAAAAAATCAGCCTATTCCTAGCATCACCAAGCCAAACCACAAGGATGACAATGAGGTATGGCAGCTGTTTTTTGATGGATCAAGGAGTAGACAAGGTGCAGGAGGTGGAGCTATGCTTGTTTCACCTCAAGGAGTAAAGTACTATTCAGCTTTTAGATTTCAGTTTGCATGCTCCAATAACATTGCTGAATATGAAGCCTTGGTGCAAGGGATGTATTGGGCAATCAAGAAGAAAATAAAGAACTTGCAAGTCTTTGGTGACAGTGAATTGATTGTAAATCAGGTCAAGGGAAAGCATGCTGCCAAAAATGATCTACTCAAGTGCTACAAGAACAGGGTATGGGACCTCATGGAAGATTTTGAAGGTTTTGGCATCAAATCCATTCCTAGGAAAGAGAATCAAGCTGCTGACAGGCTTGCAGTAGTAGGGGCAGCCATTGACATTGTGGAAAGCATTCAAAAAGACAAGGTACAGCCAAACATCCACGTGATTGTGAGGCCTTCAGTGCCGAATAACAATGTCAATTGGAAAGTATTTGAGAATGACCAGCAAATCATCTATTTCTTGCAAGAAGAAGCTGAGTTCTCAGCAGTATGGTGACCAAGTGGTACAGCTGAGAACTAACAAGCTACCCAAGGGACTTATCACTCTGTAGTCTACTTTTAATCCCAATGATCAGTTTAGAAAAGAGAAAGCAAACATTCAGGTCAAGAGAGAAGATTCACTATCCATCTTGGTGGAAAAGAACAAACCATTACAAATTAGAAAGATGACAGCTGAGCAAGAAAGGTATGAGTTCATACAGTTGTGTCAAGAGTTCCGTGATGTGTTTTCTTGCAGCTATGAAGATTTGAAAGGTTTCAATCCCAACTTAGCTCAGCATACCATTGAATTGGATCCAACTACTAAGCCTGACAGGCAGAAACAAAGACCAGTGAATCCACACATGGAGCCTCTCATGAGGAAAGAATTGGATAAGCTTATTGAGTCAAGAATCATATTCCCAATCAAGTATTCTAGTTGTGTTGCCAACTTGGTTCCAGTTAGAAAGAAGAGTGGAGAGATCAAATTGTGTGTTGATTTCAGAGACTTAAATAGAGCATCTCTCAAGGACCATTACCCACTCCCTTCCATGGAGCAAATCTTACAAGTTGTGGCTAGCTCTGAGAGGTTTTCACTACTTGATGGCTACTCCGGCTACAATCAAATTATGGTGAAGGAAGAAGACCAGTTCAAGACAAGCCTTTACAACCAAATGGGGGACTTTTGCATACAGGAAGATGCCATTTGGGCTGTCCAACGCTGGTGCTACCTTCCAAAGAATAATGGACATGGCGTTCAAAGGTTTGATTAACAACGTGGTGCTGATTTACCTTGATGATATCACTATTTTTTTCCAAAAATGCAGCAAACCACCTCTCTCATTTCAGATAAGTTTTCACGAGGTGTAGGAAATTTAGAGTGTCTTTGAATCCTAAGAAGTGTATCTTTCTTGCACATGAAGGAAAGCTCCTTGGCCATATTGTCTCCAAAGAAGGATTAGCAATTGATCCAGAGAGAGTTGAAGCCATAAGAGCACTACCATTGCCAAGCCACAAGAAAGCCCTTCAGAGTTTCTTGGGGAGGATAAACTTTGTTCAGAGATTTGTCCCAAATTTTGCAGCCCTTGATAAACCTATCACCAAAATGTTAAAGAAAAGCATGGCTTTCAAGTGGACAACAGAAGGCAATGAGAGTTTTGAAGCAATCAAAGAAGCCATCTCATCAACCCGGACTTCTCCAAGGATTTCATCCTCTATGCATTTGGAGGTAATGACACTATTTCTGCCATTTTGGTACAACGGAACAAGGATAACGATGAGCAGTCAATTGCTTTCTTCAGCCAGAGCCTAGATGACTATGAGGTGAGGTATTCTTTTATTGAGAAGCATGTGCTGGCAGTAATCAAAAGCTTGAAGAAATTCAAGCATTTAGTCTCAAACAACAAGGTCCAGTTACCGGTCTCACATGCTAGGGTTAAGGACTTCCTCCTCAACAAAGATTTGAATGAGAAAAGGGCAAGTTGGATCACCCGTGTCATGGAGTATGACATTGAGATCAAAATCACTAAGGTGGTAAGAGGAAAAGTATTGTGTGAGTAGCTGGTTTTGGGGAAGCAAAAAGAAACATGCAATGAAGGAGAGGCTGTTTTGACAGTTTAAGATAGCCATGAGCCATGTGGCAATCAAGAAGAAAACAATTCGACCCCCACTCCTTGCTGGACCCAAGGTATAATGCACTTCTTAAGCATAGGCATATGCCCTCCGGAGATGAACAAGACCCAAAGAAGACACTTCAGATTACATGTTATCCCATATGTCATTGTTGATGGATTTTTGTTTAAGAAAGATGTGAATGGAGTGCTACTGAGATGTATTTAAACAAATTAGATTCATAGGGTGTTGGAAGAATTCCATGGTGGACTAGCTGGTGGTCATTTTGCACTAAGAGTGACAGCTCTAAAAATCACGAAGGCTAGTTATTATTGGCCTAAAAATTTTAGTGATTGCTATGCATGGATTAAGAGGTGTAAGAATTGTGCACTCTTCGCAGGAAAAGAGAGACTTGCTGCCCTTCCATTGCATCCAATCTCAGTTGACCAGCCATTCCTGCAATAGGGTTTGGACTTCATCGGAGTTATTAATCCTAATTCAAGTCAAGGGCACAAATGGATTTTGACAGCCACGGACTACTTCACCAAATGGACTGAAGCAGTAGCACTCAAAGAAGTAAATGAGTCCAACATATTAGACTTTTATGAGGGGATAGCAACCAGATTTGGTATACCTGCTACAATAATCTCAGATAATGCATTGGCATTCATTGGATCCAAGGTGACTGAGTGGGCTGTCAAGAACGGGATCTACCTAAGCACTTCATCAAACTATTACGCTCAAGGTAATGGCCAGGCCGAGTCTACAAAGAAGAACTTGTTGAGGATCATTAGGAGGACTCTTTATGAGAATCAGAGGTCTTGGCATACCAAACTGAAATCAGCCTTATGGGCTGATAGGATAACTCCCAAGAGATCCCCCACAAGTAACTCTCCATTCAAACTTGTCTATGGAAGAGAGGCAATCTTACCCATGTCACTTGAGTTACCAACATTGGAACTCTTGAAGCAATTAGAGTTGCTAGAGTTTGAGCCCATGGAGGTGAGATATGCAGAGTTGATGGAGCTGCAGGAGGTCAGAAATCAAGCATCTCAAGCAATGGAAAAGGACCAAACTTTGATCAAAAAGACCTTTGATAGGAAGGCCAAGGATAGATCTTTTCAGGTTGGAGATCTAGTGTTGAAATGGGATGTGGATAGAGAAAAACTGGGAAGACATTCAAAATTTGATGCCATTTGGAGTGGCCCATACATGGTCACGAAGTGCAAGAACAGCAATGCTTTCCAATTGGCCTCATTGGATGGTGAAGAACTGCAGATTTTAGTCAATGGAATCTATCTCAAGCGTTGCTTCTAGAGGGAAATTTACCACCTTGTAAATATTAGATTATATTTTCATTCCTCCAAGTGCTTGTAAACATTGTTTTGTTGTAGGTTAGTTTTTGTTTTCCCTAAGTGCTTTGGCACAGCTTGCTGTCCATGGAGATGTTTTGCAGTCCTTGTTTCCATCAGGTGATATTCCATCTTCCTCCTTACACATTCTAAGTTAGTTGAGGTTCTAAACAGAATATTTGATGACTCCATGCCCAATGGAATGCTTCAGGCAACTGGTATTTTCATCTAGCAGGCAGATGACCCCTCTGAGTTGCCAAAATTGTTATCCAAAATGGTGCCCTAGCTCATTTTTGTGGCTAACTCCTTGTGTTCTTACCTCTCTTGTGCCTCAGTCTACATTTTATTTATTTTTAGGCACTCAAGGCTTTCTAGAAATGGCACCATCAGATAGAGCTCTCTCTCAGCTTTCCAGAAAGGTAAAGTTTGCCTCCTAACTCCTTATATTTTTCAAGTTATGGCTCGTCAGAGTTTTTGTGGAAAATTTTCCCATTTGAGAACCGTAGCCAATAGGAAGCTGCCACATGGCATCCGACCAGCGGAGCACGGGGAATTTTTGAAAAAATTTCTAAAGACAAAAACAGAGGTAAAATTTGAAATTTTTTCCCGCCGATCCGTTTTTGGGCTGTTTATTGCCGTAAATCTTCAAACGATCACATCTTTTGATCCAGAGCTCAAATTTTCACGTTCTTTATATCATTGAAAATCTGTTAAAATTCTCTACATGATTTTATTGTCAATTTCTAATTTTGGTTCAGTTTGGAGAGAGAAAATTCAAAAATAGTTTTGGTACGTGTCCATGGCCAAAAATGACATTTCAACAACCAAATTTAATACAAAATGGGTCGTATTCTTCTCCAGCATGGTAAAAAATGACAGGGTATGGGTTTGTAAGGTCCTCCATGCTGTTTTAATGCATTTTCCATCAATGAGGAATGGGCTCCCACGTTTTTTTATGTTTTCTCTCTCCTAGGCTCGACCCATGCATTGTAAAAGCCAGATTTGGCTCATTTCTTGAGGGTTGAACACTTTTTGGCATTGAAAATTTCTTCTTTCACCTCCAACAAGTGATAGTTGTAAGAATTAGACCTTTTTCACAGTTTGTAACAGGTTTATACCTCTTTGATGGTGGAATGCAAGAGATTTTTTCATGAAATTGATAGTGTAAACTCTGTGAATGCTTTCAGTCCTCTGTTTGTATTGTTTTACTTCATTTCAAGACCTCTAATTATATCTATCAGCTTGTGTATGTTTTCCCTTGTTGCATTTCATGAATTTGTGTCTTTTTATATGGCAAGAAATGTTTCACCACTCCTTTTGGTGCATCACCATCTTTAGTTTAGTTTCATTTTTTACATTTTTATCCATGTCTCCTTACAATCTAGGGTAGAATTAGTATTACAACCTCTGTAGTTGTGCAAAATATAGATCTAAATCAGAGGAGTTTGAGGAACTAGCCTCTATTCTGGAGATTCCTCTCTCATTTTCACAAGTCCCACACTTGGAGAGAGGTTTCCATGTTGTGCAATCACACTGGATGCTCTAAACATCATTTAGAACCTTGTTTTGCATCCAGGGGTGCTGCTGATTTGCAACAATAGTCAATTTATAGAATAATCTCGAATTTTTCAAAATCCTAAATTTTCAAAAAAAATAAAAATTAAAAGTCAAGATTTTTAAAAAAACATTGGGATTTTAAATAATTGAGATTTTCCAACAATTTTGTATTTTTTTTAATTAGTCAGGATTTTCAAGAAAGTTGAGATTTTTCAAAAAATAAGTATTTTTTAAAACTAAGGATTTTTTAAAAAGTCAGAATTTTGAAGAAGGCATTCATGATTTCGAAAAAAAGTTAGGATTTTTGTAAAGTCTTAAATTTTTTAAGAATTCAATATTTTTAAATAACTTGCGTTTTTTATTTTAAAATCACGATATTTTAAAAAGTCGCGATATTCTAAAAAATCAAGATTTTTGAAAAATTTGGGATTTCCAAAAAGTCAATATTTAAGAAAAATACCATATATTAAAAAAGTCACAATTTTTATAAATATTTTGAGTTTCACAAATGTCAGGATTTCTCTAAAAATGCCGATTTTTTTAAAAATGGGGATTTTCAAAAAAAAATTGGGAGTTTAAAAAATTCACGTTTTCCAAAAAGTCTGGATTTTTATATAAGTCATGATTTTCAAAAAATTACAGATTTTTGAAAAAGCCAATATTTTCGAAAAAGTTGAAAATTTAAAAACATAAAGGATTATGAAAAAGATGAGATTTTGGGAAAGTCAAGATTTCATAAAATTAGGGATTTTTAAAAAAGTCAGGATTTTTTAAAAGTCAAGATTATTAAAATGTAGATATTTTTTAAAATTTAGGATTTTTGAAAAATTCAAGATCTTAAAAAAAGTAAGGATTCTGAATAAGTTAGGATTTCAAAAAAAAATTCAAAATGTCGTGAATTAATAAAAGCTAGGTTTTTTCTAAAAGTCAAGATTTTAAAAAAAGTCAGGATTATGAAAAAGCTGGGATTTTGAAAACAAACCAGACTTTAAAAAAAGTTACAAATTCGAAAAAGCCAAAAAAATTTATAAAATTATGATTTTCAAAAAAGACAGGATTTTAAAAAATTCACAATTTTAAGAAAAAACGAGAATTACAAAACTGTAGAGATTTTTTGAAAAATTAAGGATTAATTAAAATGTTGTGATTTTTTAAATCCCAACATTTTCAAAAAATCTTTTATTTTCCAAAAATTCTAAAATTCTTGATTTTTTTAAAATCCTAACTTTTTTAAAATTGTGAATTTTTCATAAACATGATTTTTTTAAAAATCATGAGTTTTTTTAAAAAATTGTGACTTTTTTAATTTCATGACTTCATCAGTTTCAAAACATTTAAAAATCAAGACTTTTTGAAAATTGTGAATTTTTTGAAATCCTAACTATTTTAAAATAGTGACATTTTTTAAATCGTGACCTTCATAAAAGTCACAACCCCTAAACCCTAAACCCAAAACCCAGAGCTTAAAAACCTAAACTGTAAACGATGAGCCTTAAATCAAAAAAACTAAACCCTAAACCCTTAACATCGAATCCTAAACCCGAAACCCTAAGCCCTAAACCATAAACCATAATTCATAAACTTGAAACCATAAATCCTAAACCCTAAACCCTAAGTCCTAAACTCTGAGCCCTAAACCCTTAACCCTTAAACCCTAAACCCTAAATCTTAAACCGTGAACCTTAAAGATTTAGGCCTAACCCTAATCCTCGAACCCTGGACACTTAGCCCTAAGCCAAAAACTCTAAACCATAAACCTTGAGCCTGGAGATCTGTATGTTAAACCTTAAACTCATAATCCCAAACCCCAAAACCCTGATCTATAGACCCTGAATCATGAAAACTGAGCCCTAAACCCTAATCCCTAAGCCCTGAACCATAAATCCTTACCCATAAGCCCTAAACTCTAAACCCTAAAATCTAAATGTTAAACCCTTAATCCTAAACCATATACACTAAATCCCCTTAGCCATAAACCCTAAATCTTAAACCTTAAACTCTAACTTTTAAAAAAAAATCTAGTTTTTCAAAAATCATGACTTTTTTTAAAATACCATTTTTTAAAAAACCCAACTTTTCCAAAAATCTAAACTTTGGTAAAATCCTGACTTTAATAACAAACTAGAATGTTTCTAAAATACTGACATTTTTTAGAATCCTAATTATTCAAAAAAACTACTACTTTTTCAAATATCTTGAATATTAAAAATCACAAATTTTTCAAATTCGATTGTCATAAAAGCTAGAATTTTTGAAAAGATCGAAATTTTTGAAAAAAATTGGATTTTCGAAAGAGTCAAGAATTTTAGATTTTAGAAAAAGTTAGGATTTTAAAAATTTTGAAATTTTAAAAAAGTTCGTATTTTTAAAAAAGTTAAGATTTCAAAATGTTGGGATTTCATACAAGATTTTAATTTTCTAACATTTCAAAATACTCCAAATTTTCAAAAATTCAGGAATTTTTAAGAAATATTTTTTTTTGAAAAATTATGATTTTTTTAAAAAGTCATAATTTAAAAATAGTTCAGATTTTTCTTAAATACTAACTACTCAAAGTCTCAACTTTTAAAAAATCCCACGTTTTTTCAAAATCCCATGTTTTATCAAAATCCCAACTTTTTTTAAAAATCACTCACTATTTTTGAAAAAGTCAATATTTATAAAAAGTTGAGATTTCAAAAATGTCAAAATTACAAAATATTAAGGATTTGGCTAAAGTTGGGATTTTCAAAAAAATCATGATTTTTGAAAAAGTTCGGATTAATGGAAAAGTTGAGATATTTGAAAAGTTGAAATTTTTGAAAATTCATTATTTTAAAAGAATTCATAAATTTTCTTAAAATTCGTGATTTTTGAAAAAGTTGGGATTTCAAAAAAAGGCTTTATTTTGAAAAAGTCAGGATTTTTTACAAAGTTAGGATTTTGGAAAAGTTGGGATTTTAAAAAAATCAGGATCTCAAAAAAGTTAGGATTTTTAAAAGGTCAGGATATCAAAAATGTTAAGACTTCAAAATAGTAAGTAAGGATTTGAAAAAAATTGGTATTTTAAAAAAGTTTGGATTTTTGAGATCTTTGTTTAAGTTGGGATTTTCAAAAAAATCATGATTTCAAATATGTGTGATTTTCAAAAAAGTGGGATTATTTTGAAAAAGTAAGGATTTTAAAAAATCTAGCATTTTCGATAAATTCAGGATTTTAGAAAATTTGGGGAATTTTAAAAACTCAGGATTTATGAAAAACACTCAATTTTAAAACAATGTTCTGATTTTTTATAAAGTTGGGATTTTTGAAAAAGCTGGAATTTTAATAAAAAGTGGCAATTTTTGAAACAGTAGTAATTTTCTAAAAAATTAATATTTTTGAAAAATTTAGGATTTCAAAAATGTCAGGGTTTCTGAAAAAGTTGGGATTCTTCAAAAATCCAGGTTTTCAAAAAATTCAATTTTTTTGAAATAGTTAGAATTTTTGAAAAAGTCTAGATCTTGGAAAATTTATGTATTTTGAATAATAAAGATTCTAGGAAAACTATGAATTTTAAAAAAACTTTTGATTTTTAAGAATTCAGGATTTTCAAAAAAGTTAGGATTTTTAAAAAGTCAATATTTTGAAAAAATTCACAATTTTTAAAATGTTAGTTATTTTGAAAAAGTTGGTATTTTGAATAAGCTCGTCTTTTTAGAAATATACTGAATTTTAAAAAATCCCACAAAATTTAAAACTCAAGATTTTAAAAACTATTAGTATTTTGAAAAATCAGGAATTTTCAAAAAAAATTATTTTCGAATAAGTTTGGATTTTTATGAAAGTCATGATTTTGGAAATATTTAAGATTTTTGAAGAAGTTGAGATTTTCAATAAAATTGTGATTTTAAAAAAAACATAATTTTTGAAAAAGTCACGTTTTCAAAAAATTTAGGATTTTAAAAAATTTGGGATTTCAAAAAACTCAAGATTTTGAAAAAGTCAGGATTTTCAAAAAGTATATAGATTTTAGAAAAACACTAAATATTAAAAAAGTCCATTTTTTACAAAAATTTGAAATATAAAAAATGGAAGCATTTCTTTTAAAATTTTAACTTTCAAAAAATCTTAACTATTTTTAAAAATAGGAATATTCAAAAATAAGTATGGAATTTGAATAATTTAGATTTTCCAAAAAAAGTCTATTTTTTTAATAAGTCATGATTTTTGAAAAAGTTGAGATTTTTGAAAAAATTATATTTTCGAAAAAGTCACGAATTTTTAAAAAATGATTTTAAAGAAGTCAGTATTTTTAAAAAGTTGCGATTTTAGAAAATTCCATATTTTAAAAAATTCAAGATTTCAAAAAAATTGAGATTTTGAAAAAAATAGGCTTTTTAAATAACCATTTTTTAAAAGGTCAAGATCTTTGAATAGTCTAAATTTTTTAAAAAGTATAGATTTTTGAAAAGTCCGAAGTTTTTAAAAGTAGATATTTTTTAATAATTTTTGAATAAGTTATAATTTCATAAATTTAAAAAATTTAGTATTTTTGAAAAAGTAAAGTTTTTTTAAAAAGTTAGGATGATGAAAAGGTTAGGATATCAAAAGAAATTAGGATTTCCAAAGACTCACAATTTTGAAAAAGATAGGGATTTCGAAAAAGTTATGATTTAAAAAAATATATATTTTAAAACAAAGTCACAATTTTCAAAAAAGTTAGGAATTAAAATACTGTAGATATTTTTAAAATCCCATCTTTTTTGAAAATCCTAATATTTTTTTCAAAATATTGACTTTTTAAAAATTCTTAATTTTAATAAAATCGTGACTTTTTCAAAACTTACAAATTATTCAAATTCCACAAATTTTTAAAAAATTGTGAACTTTTTAAAATCATGACTATCACTTTCAAAATCTTTGAAAATCTTGAAATTTTTCAAAATCCTAACTGTTCCAAAATCAGGAAACTTCTGAAATCATGACTTTTTCAAACATTGCGACTCCTAAACCTCAAACCCTAAATCCTAAAACCTAACCCTTAAAATCCAAACCCTAAACCCCAATATCCTAAACTCTAATCCCTAAATCCTAAACCATAATCCTTAAACCCTAAATGGTAAAATCTAAACTCTAAGCCCCAAAACTTAAATAACAAACCCTAAACCCTAATCCAGGAGCCCTTAAGTGTAAACCCTAAACAATAAACCCTAAACTCTTAATCATAAACCTTAAGCCCTAATTTCTAATAAACCCTTAACCGTAAATCTTGAACTCGAAACCCTAACCCTCCAACCCTAAACCATTAGCGTTAAGCCCTAACTGTAAACCATAATCCCTTATCCCTGAAGCGTAAAACTTGAACCATTGGCCCTAAACCGTAAACAATAAACCCTTAACCCTGAGCCTTAAACCATAAATCCTAAACCCTAAATCATAAACCTTAAGCCATAATTTCTCCTAAATCCTAACCCCTAAATGTTAAATCCTAAAAAATAAACTCTCTACTATAAACCTTGAACCCAAAAACCTAATCCTCGAATACTAAACCCTAAACACTTAGCTCTAAACCCTAACCCTGAACCCTGAGCCCTAAACACTAAACAATAAACCATTAACACTGAGCCTTAAACCATAATAAACCTTAAATCGTAAACTTTAAGCCTTAACTGCTTCTAAACCCTAAACCCTAAATAATAAATCCTAAAAGATAAAACCTCAATAGTAAACCTTGAACCCTAAACCATTATCCCTAAACTCTAAACCCTAAACCCTTAACAATAAGCACTAAACACAAAACCCTAAACCCTAAACACTAAACCCTAAACCTTGATCCCTGAACCTTGAACCTCAAACCTAAACACCAGACCCTGAGCCCTAAACCCTAAACCTTAAAACTCCAACCCTAAGCCCAAAACCCTAAACCCTAAACACTAAATCCCTTGAGCAATAAACCCTCAACTCGAAAACCTTAAAATACTTAGATTTTGAAAAAGTTGGGATTTTCAAAAAGTTAGGATTTTTGAGAAGTCAATATTTTTTAAAAAGTCATGATTTTCAAAAACTTGAGATTTTCAAAACAGTCACAACTGTTGAAAAAGGTGCAATTTTAAAAAATATTTTATTTTTGAAAACACCAGGATTTGAAAAATGTCGGCACTTTGTAAATGTTATGATTTTGAAACAAGTTGGGGATTTTGAAAAAGCAGGGATTTTAGAAAATTTAGGATTTTCAAAAGTGAAAAAAGATTTTTGAACTGTTGGGATTTTTGAAAAGTCAGTATTTTTGGAAAATTCATGATTTTTGAAAAGTAAGGATTTTTAAAAACTAATTTTTTCAAAAAATTCATGATTTGTAAACGTCGGGATTTTGAAAAATGTTGGGATTTTGAAAACATCAAGATTTTTGAAAAATTCAAAATTTTTGTGTAAGTTGGGATATTCACAAAAGTCACAATTTTTAATGTTTGTGATTTTTTAAAAAAAATAGAATTTTTTGAGAAAGTAAGGATATTCAAAAATATTTTGGATTTTAGAATATTTGGGAATTTCAATAAAAAAAGTCAGGATTTATGAAAAAGTCTCGATTTTTGAAATTATCACAATTTTTGAAATACTCACAATTTCTGAAATAGTTAGAATTTCATAAAAATCAAGATTTCAAAAATGTAGAGATTTTAAAAAATGTAGAATTTTCAAATAACTCTAAATTATCAAAAAGGTCAAGATTTTGAAAAAGTAACAATTTTGAATAGCTGGTATTTTAAAAAAATTGAAATTTTAAATAATAATGATTTTAGAAAAAGCCTAAATTTTCAAAAAATTGGGATCTTTTAAAATTTCGAGATTTCAAAAAGTCAGGATTTTAAAAAACTCATGTTTTTCAAAAAATTTGGGATATTTGAAAAATGGAGGTTTTAAAAATTTTCAAAAAATCCAAAATTTTATATAATGTCGAAATTTTCAAATAAAAATTGCTATTTTGAGGTTATTTTAATAATCAAGAGCTTTGAAAAAGTTAAGATTTTAAAAAATTTGGTATTTTGAATAACCATGACTTTTTCAAAAATAAAAACTTTTTTCAAAACTAGACTTTTTCGAAAATCTCAATTTTAAATAAAAATAGGATTTTGAATAATCAAGATTACCCAAAAATTATGTATTTTTGAATAAGTCGGTATTTTAAAAAAAAAATCAAGATTTTTGAAAAAGATAGTATTTTTAAAAACTAGGGATTTTCTAAAAAGTAAGGATTTTGAAGAAGTCAAATTTTTGGAAAAAAATTTCGATTTTTGTAAAGTATGAATTTTTAAAAAAACTACAATTTTTTAAAAAACTTGGGATTTCAAAAAAGTTAGGATTTTGAAAATTTTGGGAATTCAAAAAAGTCAAGATTTTGGAAAAAGTTATT
Organism: Taxus chinensis; assembly: GCA_019776745.2. NCBI lineage: Eukaryota > Viridiplantae > Streptophyta > Pinopsida > Cupressales > Taxaceae > Taxus > Taxus chinensis. Next base: position 477,684,457 of record CM034147.1, on the reverse strand, counting down.
ATATAAATTTAGATTTTACAACATGTATGGAATTTTGAATAAGTCATGATTTTAGAAAAAGTCAATATTTTTGAAAACCTTGGTAATTTTTAAAAAGTCACGAATTTTTAAAAAATCAGGATTTTAAAGAAGTTGGGATTATAAAAAAAAGGTGCGACTTTTGAAAAAACGAGATTTTGCAAAAGTGAATATAATAAAAAAAACCAGGATTTATGAAAAATTTAGTATTTTCAAATAAGTCATGATTTTTGAAAATATTAGGATTTTTCAAAAGGAGATATTTTTTTAAAAATTTTGGGATTTTCAAAAAAATTGTGATTTTCAAGAAATCGTGATTTTAGAAAAAAATTAGAATTTTTTTTTTTTAAAAAGTTAGAATATTAAAAATTAGGAGTTTTGAAAAAATTGAGATTTTGAGAAGCTAGGAATTTTGAAAATGTTAGGATTTTTAGAAAAGACATGATTTTTAAAAAATCACAATTTTCAAAATGTCGACAATTACAAAAATGTAGAGATTTTTTTAAAATTAAGATTTTTAAAATAGTTGGGATTTTTGAAATCCTAGATTTTTCACAAATCCTAAAATTTTTAAAATCTCAACTTTTTCAAAATTGTGATTCTTTATCAAATTGTAACTTTTTAAAAAATCACAAGTTTTTAAAAAATTATGACTTATTTTTTAAATTCATGACTTTATCACTTTCAAAATCTAGACTTTTTGAAAACCATGAATTTTTTGAAATGGTGAGTTTTTCAAAAATTGCAACTCTTAAACCTTAAACCCTAAACCCTAAACCAAAAAACATAAGCCCAAAAACCTAAACCCTAAATATTGAATCCTAAACCTAAATTATTAGCCCTAAACCATAAACCCAAAACCCTACACTTATAAGCCCAAACCCCGAACCCTGATCCATAGACCTTGAACCATGAACCCTGAGCCCTTAACCATACACCCTAATCCCTAAACCCTAGGAACATAAACCCTAAGTACTACACCCTAAACTTTGAACCCATAGCCCTAAAAGTTAAGCCCTAAACATTGAGCCCTAAATTTTTAAACAATTTCAAGTTCTTCAAACATCATAATTATTTGGAAGAAATGTACTTTTTAAAAAATCTAAGCATTGTCATAATCCTAATTTTTTTGAAAATCAAGAATTTTTCTAAAATCCTGAAATTTTCTAGAATCTTGATTATTTAAAATGCAGAACTTTTCAAAAATCAAGATTTAAAAAAACTAGAGATTTTCTACAAACTTCGTATTTTTGAAAAAGTTGAGATTTCAAAAAGATTTCAAAATCTTTCGGATTTCAAAATAGTTAGAGTTGGAAAAAGTAGAGTTTTTGTAAAACTTGAGATTTTCAAAATGACAATATTTTTTATAGGTTTTGACCTTCGAAATGTCATATTTTTGTGGGATTTTTAGTAACTTGAGATTTTGAAAAAGTAACAATTTTAAAAGATAAATTTGAAAATATAGTGATTTTAAAAATGTCGGGACTTAAAAAATGTTAGAATTTTCAAACAAGTTGGGATTTTTGAAAAATCAATATTTTAAAAAAGTAAGGGAATTTGAAAAGTTGGGATTTCAAAAAAGTGGGATTTTTGAAAAAGTCAATATTTTAAAAAAAAAATCAAGATTTTAAAAAAAAGTCAGGATTTTTTAAAAAGTTTCAATTTTGGAAAAAAAAATCAAGATTTTTGAAAAAATCGTGATTTTTGAATTAGTTCAAATTATTGAAAATGTCAGCATTTTTAAATAGTCTGAATTTTCAAAAAAGTCTACATTTTTAAAAAGTGTGGGTTTTGTAAAAATGGATTTTTAATAAAATTGTGATTTTCAAAAAACTCATGATTTTAGAAAAATTTAATAGAATTTCATAATTTTAAACATTAAGAATTTCAAAAAAATTAGGTTTTTCCAAAAACTTGAGAATTTCAAAAATTAAAATTTTGAATAAGTCATAATTTCAAAAAAGCCAAGAATTTTGAAAAAGTCAATATTTTCTAAAAAAGTAAGGATTACAAAAAAGTTGGGATTTTGAAAAAAATCATGCTTTCAAAAATTTTGCAATTTTGGAAAAGCCATGAATTTGGAGAAAGTTAGGATTTTACAAAAACACAAGATTTTAAAAAAATTTAGGGATTACAAAACTATAGAGATTTTGAAAAAGTAAGGATTTTTGAAATCCTAACGTTTTCAAAAATCCTAAAATTTTCAAATTCTTATATTTTTCAAAATTCTAACTTTTTTATAAAATTGTTACTTTTTTGAAAATTAATATTTTTTCAAAAATCATGAGTTTTTTAAAAATTATTATTGACCTCATCACTTTCAAAAGCTCTCACAATCCAAACTTTGTGAAAATTATGCTTTTTTGAAATAGTGACCTTTTATAAAATTGTGACCCCTAAACTATAAACCCTAAAACTTGAAAAACGGGTCATAAACCCTATACCCCAAATCCCAATCCATGATCCAAAAAATCTAAATCCTAAACCCTAAATCCCAATCCATGATCCCAAAAATCTAAATCATAAACCCTAAACCCTAAACCCTTAACATTGAATCATGAACCCTAAACCTTGAGCTAAACGATAAAGCTAAAACCCTGAACCTTGAGCCCTAATTTATAAGCTTGAAAACCTTAACCCAAATCCCTAAAATTTAAACAATAAACCCTTAACCCTGAACCCTGAGCCTTAGGCCAAAACCCTAAACTCTAAACCTTGAGCCCGTAAACAGTAACCCTAAACCCAAAACTCGTAACCCTAATCCATAGACCCTGAGCCATGAAACATGAGCCCTCAAGCCTAAATCATAAGCCATAAAACATAAATTCTAAGCCCTAAACTCTATAAACTAAACCCAAAACCTTGACCCTTGAGTGAAAAAACTTAAACCCTATACTCTAAATCCACTAAGCCCTAAACACTAAACCTTCAGCCCTAAAACTTACTTTTAAAAAATTGCCACTTTCTCAAAACTTTTTTTAAAATAACATTTTTTTTGAACTACCAATTTTTTTGAATACTTGAGTTTTTCAAGAATTTAAACTCCCAAATTTTTAAAATATTAAGATTTTTTCTAAAATCCTGATTATAAAAAATACCTACTAATTGTTTGAATATCCTAATTATTCAAAATACCTACTACGTTTTCAAAATAGATATTACAAAAAAGCTGAGATTTTTGAAAACGTCAGGATTTTTAAAAGTTTGGATTTTAGGAAATATAAAGATTTTGAAAATTTTAAGATTTCAAAAAAGTTAGGATTGTTGAAAAAGTTGAGATTTCAAAAATGTTGGGATTTCAAAAAAGCCAAGATTTCATTAAATTTTTTGTTTTCAAAAAAAATTGGATTTTGAAAAAGTTAACAAGATTTTTCAAAAAAGTAAGGATTTATAAAACCTTGATATTTTTGAAAAAGTTGGGATTGTCAAAAAAAGTTGGAATTCGAATAAGTCAGAAGAATTTTTGAAAAAGTAAGTATTTAAACAAAATCGAGGTTTTTTTGAAAAATTTGGGATATCAAAATAGTCAAGATATTAAAAAATTCAGGATTTTCAAAAAATTATATTTTTTGAAAAATTCACGATTTTTGAAAAAGTCATAATTTCAAAAAAGTTATCATTTTTTAATAAAATACTATCTATTCAAAGTCATGAATTTTTGAAAATCTTATGTTTTTCCAAAATCCTAACTTTTCAAAAATCTCAACTTTTTGAAAAAGTCACTATTTTTTGAAAAAGTTGGGATTTTCGAAAAAGAAGATATTTTGAAATATTCAAGGTATTCAAAAAAGTTGTGATTAATGAAAACGTTGAGATATGTTAAAAGTTCAGATTTTTGAAAATTCATTATTTTCAAAAAAGTCACATTTTTTTAAAAAATTACGATTTTCAAAAAAGTTTGGATTTAGAAAACAGTTGTTATTTCCAAAAAGTTGGCATTTTTAAAAAAGACAAGATTTTTTAAAAATTAGAGTTTTTCAAAAAAGTTTGGATTTTGAAATTTTTGAGATTTCAAAAAAATTATGATATCGAAAATGTTAGGATTTTTTTGAAATTTGGGATTTGAAAAATGTAGAGATTTCAAAAAACCTAGCAATTTTGAAAAAGTTATGATTTTAAAAAAAGATAGGATTTTTAAAAAGGTTTTATAAAAAATCAGAAATTATAAAACTGTAGAGATTTTTGAAAAAGAAATGATTTTTTAAAAAACCACAAATTTTATGAAAATTCTAAATATTTTAAAAATCTCAAATTTTTTAAAATTTTAACTCCTTATAAAATCATTACCTTTTCAAAAATTACAAATTTTTTACAAATATTGAGTTTTTAAAAAATTGTAATTTTTTTAATTTTATAACATTATCACTTTAAAAATCATTCAAAATCTAGATTTTATTTTAAATCGTGACTTTTTTGAAATCTTAACTGTTTCAAAATCAAAGCATTTTTGAAATCGTAACTTTTTCAAAAATCATGATCCCTAAACCGTAAAACCGTAAACATGAATTGTAAACCCTAAACCCTAAACCCCAAACCTTCAGCCCAAACATCTAAATCCTAAGTCCTAAACCATGAGCCCTACACCATAAACCCAAAACACTAAACCTTGAAACCTAAACCCTGATCTCTACACCATAAAACAAAAATCCTCAACTGTAAACCCTAAACTATAAGCCCTAAACCCTAAATCCTTAGTGATAGACCCTGAAACATAAACCCTGAGCGCTAAGCCTTGTACCTTGAGCCCTAAACCTTAAACCATCAACTCTGATCCCTAATCACTAAACCATAAACCCTGAGTCTTAATTTCTCCTAAACACTAAAAGCTTGACTTTATTAAAAAATTCCACTTTTTCAGAAAACATAACTTTTTCAAAAATTGTGATTTTTTTGAAAATACCAACTTTTTGAAAACTTGACTTTTTCAAAAATCTCAAATTTTCTAGAATCCTGACATTTTTTACAATCCCAATTATTCAAAATAACGACTACTCTTTTGAATATCCTTACTATTCAAAATCATAACTTTTTCGAAAGTTTTGAATTTTTGAAAATCGATATTTCAAGAAAGTGATGATTTTTGAAAAGGTCAAGCTTTTTCAAAAGTTTGGATTTTTGAAACAGTCAAGAGTTTTTGATTTTTTGAAAAGTCATGTTTTTGCAAAATTTGAGATTTCAAAAAAGTCGCGATTTTAAAAAATGAGAGTTTCAAAAATGTCTCGATTTCTCTAAAAAGGTCGACTTATAAAAAATATCAAATTTGTTAAAAAATCAAGATTTTTGAAAAAAAGTCGGTAGTTTGAATAAATTAGGTTGTCCAAAAAATCTAAATTTTTGGATAAGTCATGATTTTTGAAAAAGTCAATATTTTTGAAAAATTCGTGATTTCTGAAAATTTCGTGATATTTTTGAAAAATTCATGATATTTTTGAAACATTCATGATTTCAAAAATGTCAATATTTTTAAAAACTCGGGATTTTTGAATAAGTTTGGATTTTGGAAAAGGTTGAGATTTTTCAATTCTTTGAATTCTCGAAAATGTCTGGATTTTTTAAAAGTAGATTATTTTTTTTTAAATTGGGATTTTCATAAAAAAATGTGATTTTAAAAAAAGTCATGATTTTAGAAAAAGTTAGAATTTTATAATTTCAAACAGTTAGAATTTTAAAAAATTAGGATTTTTGAAAATTTGAGATTTCGATTTTTTTTTAAATTAGGACTATGAAAAAGTTGGGATTTTGATTTTTTTTTAAAAAGTCGTGAGTTTGAAAAAGCCAAGGAGTTTTTGAAAAAGTTGATATTTTAAAAAAAGTCAAGATTAAGAAATAGTTCAGATTTTTTTTTTAAATTGGGCTTTCAAAAAATTGGTGATTTTAAAAAAGCCTAGGAATTTTTAAAAAATCCTAACATTCACAAATTCAAATTCTTGACTTTTTCAAAATTTTGACTTTTTATAAAATCGTGACTTATTCCAAAATTATGAATTTTTCAAAATTCACGAGTTTTTTTATAGATTGCGACATTTTTAAATTCACAACTTCATCACTTTCAAAACCTTTCAAAATTTAGAAAACCTAACTATTTCAAAATACAGAAATTTTTAAAATCGTGACTTTTTAAAAAATCGTGACCCCTAAACCCTAAATCTTAAAAGCTTAAACCCAAGCCACAAACCCTAAACCCAAAACCTAAGCCCAAAAACCTAAACCATAAACCCTGAGCCCTAAACCAAAAAAACTAAACCCCAAACCCTTAACATCGAATCCTAAATCCTAAACTTTGAGCCCCAGACCAAAAACCCAAAACCCTAAACACTAATCTCTAATCCATAAATAAGAAACCATAAACCCCAAAACCTAATCCATAAACCTTATACCTGAGCCCTGAGCCATAAACCCTAAACTATAAAGCCTAAACCGTGAGCCCTAAATCCTTAGGCATAAGCCTAAGCCTTGAACCCTGAACCCTGAGCCCTAAGCCAAAACCCTAAACCCTAAACCTTGAGCCTAAAACCTAAACTCTAAACCCTAAACTTGTAACCTCAAACCCCAAACCCATATCCACAGACCCTGAACCATGAAACCTGAGCCCTAAACCCTAAGCCCTGAACCATAAACCCCTGACCCTTAATCCCTAAGCCCTAAACCCTAAAAACCTAAACACTGAAACCTAAACCCCAACCCTGCGTCCATAAATCTAAGCCATAAAGACTAAATCACCCTTTAAAAAATTACAACCTTTTAAAAAATATTGAATTTTTAACAGTTGGGATTTTTATAAACTCTGGATTTTTCAAAAAGTTGGTACTTTTAAAAAAGTTGGGATTTCGGCAAAGTTGAGATTTTGAAAAATTTAAGATTTCAAAAAACTCAGGATTTCAAAAATGTCGAGATTTCAAAATATTCTGGATTTGGAAAAAAGGTTTAAAAAGGTTTCGACCTTCAAAATGTCAGGATTTTTGAAAAGTCATTCATTATTTTTGAAAAATTCAAAATTTACTATACATGGAGATTTTCAAAAAAGTCACGACTTTTGAAAAAATTGCAATATTTAGAAAAGTTTTTATTTTTAAAAACATCAAGATTTGAAAAATGTCAGGACTTCAAAAATGTTATGATTTTCAAACAAGTTGGAGATTTTAAAAAATCTATATTTTGAAAAAATCACAAATATGTAAAAGTCAAGATTTTTGAAAAACTTAGGTTTTTTGAAAAGTTGGGATTTTTGAAAAGTTGAGAGTTTGGAAAATGTTGGGATTTTAAAAACATAAAGATTTTGAAAAAAGGTAGGATTTTTTTTAAATGTAATGATTTTCTAAAAAGTTGGTATTTTTGATAAAGTTGGGATTTTATTAAATTCGGGGATTTTTAAAAAGTCATGATTTTTGATAGAGTTGGTATTTTAGAAAATTCTGTATTTTTGAAAAAGTAACAATTCTCTAAAAAGGCAAAAAAATTGAAAACTTTATAATTTACAAAATGTCAACATTTCAAAAAAGTCAGGTTTTTTGAAAAAGTTGTAATTTTTTAAAAATGAAGATTTTTAAAAAATTCAAAAACTGTCAAACAGTCATAATTTTTGAAAAATTTGTAATTTTGAATAGTCTCTATCTTAAAAAAATTAGTTATTTTGACTAATCAATATCTTTGAGAAAGTAGGTATTTAGAGTAATTAAGATTCTAGAAAAGTCTCAATTTTCAAAAGAGTTGTGATTTTGAAAAAGTCAGGATTTTCAAAAAAGTTAGGATTTTTGAAAAATTCAAGAGTTTCAAAAAAGTTAGGATTTTTTAATATTGTTGAAAAATTCAATTTTTTGAATAACCCCCCGGTCTTTTTCAAAATCACAACTTTTTTGAAAATCTTGAATTTTCAAAAATATAAATTATTTGAAAAGTTAGGATTTTCAAAAAAGTTCAGATTTTGAACAATTGATATTTTCCAAAAAAAATCTATTTTCGAATAATTTAGAATTTCCAAGAAAAAAGATATATCTGAAAAAGATTGGGATTTTTAAAAAAGTCAAGATTTTGAATAAGTCATGATTTCAAAATAAGTTATAATTGTTAAAAAGTACAGACTTTTGGAAAAATGTTTAGATTCTTCAACCCTAATCCTAAAAACATTGAACCCTAAGCCCAACAACCTAAACCCTAAACACTAAATCCCTTGAGCCCTAAACCTTCAATCTAAAATCCTAAATTTTAAAAAAATTGCCACTTTATAAAAAATGATGACATTTTCAAAAATTAAGATTTTTTTTAAAATACCGACTTTATGAAAAATTGACTTTTTTAAAAATCTCAAAATTTTATAGAATCCTGACATTTTTAGAATCCTGATTATTAATAATAACTACTACTCTTTCAAATATCCATACTATTCAAAAGCGCAACTTTTTCAAAAGTATTGACATTTTCAAAATTGATATTTTTAAAAAGTTAGGTTTTTATAAAATTTGAGATTTCAAAAATCCAAGATTTTTGAAAATGTTGAGATTTGAAAAAGTTGAGATTTTCAAAAATTGTTGGTTTTTGAAAAAGTAGGGATTTTAAAAATACTATAAATTTTTTTAAAGTTAATATTTAATAAAAACACTATATTTTAAAAAGTCACAATTTTAAAAAAAATTGAGAGTTTAAAAAATGTTAGGATTTCTCTAAAAGAGGTGACTTTTAAATAATATGATATTTTTTTTAAAATGGGATGTTCGAAAAAAAGTTAGGAGTTTGAATAAATTAGATTTTCAAAAAAGTCTGGTTTGTTGAATAAGTGAAGATTTTTGACAATGTCATAAATTTGAAAAAAAGTTTTTTAAAGAAGTTAGGATTATGAAATAGTTGTAGTTTTTGAAAATTCAAGATTTAAGAAAAGTCAAGATCTCGATAAAATCAGTATTTTTTGAAAATAAAAATAGGATTTTCGAATAAGTCAAATTTTTTGAAAAGGTCAAGATTTTTGAATAGTCTGAGTTTTTGAAAAATTCTGGATTTTTAAAAAGTAGAATTTATAAATTTCTGGGATTTTCAAACAATTTATGATTTTAACAAAATTCTTTATTTTATTAAAAGTTATATTTTCATAATTTCAAACAGTTAGAATTTAATTTTTTTTAGGATTTTTGAAAAAATTCAGATTTTGAAAAAAGTTAGGATTATGAAAAAGTTAGGATTTTGTAAAATATATTTTTATTAGTTTATGATTTCGAAATAGTCAGGAATAAGAAATATGTAGAAGTTTGAAAACAAAATAGGCTTTCAAAAAATTTGTGATTTTGGAAAAGCCAGGAATTTTGAAAAAGATAGGATTTTCAAAAAAGAAAAGATTTTTAAAAAAGTAAGGATTTTTGAAAAAGTTAGGATTTTTTAAATTTCATCTTTTTAAAAAATACTAAATATTTTGAAAATCCTAAAATTTTCAAATTCACGACTTTTTCAAATTTTATTTTTAATCGTGACTTTTTCAAAAATTATGAATTTTTTAAAAATCATGACATTTTTAAATTCATGACTTCATCAGTTTCCAAACCTTTCCAAATTCTGAGTTTTTTAAAATCTTGACTTTTTTAAAATTGTGACATTTCAAAAATCGTGACCCCTAAACCCTAAACCCTAAAACCTTAAACGTTAAACCTAAGCCACAAACCCTAAACCCTAAACCCCAAACCCAGAGCCCAAAAAAGCATAAACCCTCAACACTAAACCCTGAGTACTAAACTAAAAGACCTAAACCCAAACCCTTAACCCTTAACATTGAATCCTAAACCCTAAATCCTAAGTCCCAAACTTTAAACCCTAAACCCTAAGCCTTAAATCGTAAACCATAACCCTTGATCTTTGACCCCTAAGCCTTAAACCATAAACATTGAACCCTGAGCTATAAATCCTAAAATATAAACCCTAAATCCTGAGCCTTAAACCCTAAACTATAAAGCATAAACTGTGATCCCTAAAGCCTTAGGCCTAACCCTAAGCCCTGAACCTTGAACCTTGAACCCTAATCCATGAGCCAAAACCCAAAACCCAAAACCTTGAGCCCAAAACGTGAGTCTTAAACCCTAAAATCTTAACCTCGAACCCCAAACCCATATTCATAGACCCTGAACCATGAACATTGAGCCATAAACCCTAAGCCCTTAACCGTAAACCCTTACCCCTAAGCTCTAAACCCTAAACCATAAACCCTAAACAATAAACACTAAAACCTAATCCTTGAGCACTAAACCTTAAACCCACAACCTTGAGCCCTAAACCTTAAACCCTTTAAAAATTGCCACTTTTTAAAAAAATCACAATTTTTTTTAAAATAGAGATTTTTTTAAGAACTTGACTTTTTGAAAAATCTAAACTTTATCAAAATCTTGACTTTTTCAAAAATCCAAAATTTTTGTAGAATCTCGATTATTCAAAATACCTAATACATTTTCGAATATCCTTACTATTCAACACAACAAAGTTTTCAAAAATCTTAACTTTTTTAAATTCAATATTTCAAAAACCTGATTTTTTTTAAAAGGTCAAGATTTTAAAAAAAAAAAATTTGAAAGAGTCAAGAATTTTTTATTTTAGAAAAGTTGGGATTTTGAAAAAGTTAGGATTTTTGAAAAATATGAGATTTCGAAAATGTTGGGATTTCAATATACTCTAGATTTTCAAAAATTAAGAATTTTTAAAAAAGTTACAATTTTAGAAAAATTCATGATTTTTGAAATAGTCATAATATCAAAATAGTCGGGGTTTTTTCAAAAATACTGACTATTCAAACTCACAACTTTTTAAAAATCCTTTATTTTTTATTGGAAGTAAAAAAGGGTTGAGGGGACCCTACCCTGTACAAAGTATTACCAAATCATTATAAAGAGGCCAAGGTATTTACCATTGAATCCCAACAAAAATCCAAAAGCATCACGAACCAAACAGCTGAGAGAAATAACCACAAAATTAAGAAGTGAAATAACTAACAACAGAGAGACATAAGAACTAATAGTAAAAAGCTATTACCTAACAGTAGAAAATGATTATCTCATGTTTCTTCATCATTCTTTTATCAACTCCCCCACTGTATTCATACAACCATTCCATTCTTTGACAAGGAAGGCGATAGTAGATTTCCAATACTTGTAGTTAGGCTCAGGAATCTCTACTTTGGGGCCTTTTCCTTCTTTTTATTTTTCCTTTGCAAGTTCTATAGAATGAATCATCTATGCTAAGAGTTTGAGGTGGTGGATGGTGCTTTTAACATTAAGGAGGTGGAACATCATGAATCTGTAGAATGATTTCTTTCATATTCAACATTTCCTTTTCCATCTCCAGGATTCTTTCATTAGCATTTTTGAGTTGTTCACTAAGAACAATAGAAGATAATTTTTCCTCTTTTTCAGTTAGTTCCCTCAGGTCCATAGACACCATACTGATCTAATGTCTATTAACATCAATATCTAACCTGTAATTCTCAAATTCCCACATGAAGGCATGTGATTTGATTGTAGAGTCCTAAGCGGTAAACAATTCCTTTTAGGCAGTTTTAAGAGCATGCAAGATTTCAATGGCCTCCTCTAAGTTCTTTGAATGCTTTCCCTTAGAATTATTCAAAGCTTTCTCACTCTCCATCTCATCACTACTTTCCCCTTCAATGGCTTCTTTATCCTTACTGGAATCAAAATGGGTCAAGTTTCCTTCTTGGTTCTCACCTGTGTCTAAGATAACCTGCATTTCTTCAACCGTATTTGGTGCCTCCTCCACCCTGCTTCACTTCTTAACTCAACCTTGACTTAGGTTGTATCTGGTCTTTTTTTCCATAGGTTTACAAGTCAGATCCCCACTAAAATGTCCCTCCTTGGGCTTCTAACTTCAACAACTAAAGCCCTAAATTTTTCATTTTTTTCCAAAAGGAGGGTTCCCAACCTGATAAGGGATTTGATGAGGCCTTGGTGCAATGGTAAGTTGAAGGTACCTTTCTCGACCAAGGAAATAGATTTTGAGAGGAAAGTATACAAGAAGAAGGGTAAATTATAGGGCTTAGCATAACATACATGGTTCAACATAGGGAATTGATATCCATATATCACTTTGTATCACCCTTCTAAGGTAATGTAGGCCATAAACAACTGAGTAATTTCTTCAAAAGGAGGGGGAAAAATTCCCCAATCATAACCATTATCGAGAGAGAGAGGCACCCCCTTACCTTGCCTAAAGCATTCGATCTCTAGGCTATAGTCTAACTTAGGTGTGTATATACATCTTCCTTCCAAAGCTAAACCCATAACTTTGGAAAAGATTGGGGGTAATGATGAAGAAGAAGTTACCAACCTGAACATGGCCTTCTTTCTAGGTTTTCGCCATAGCTTCACTCAACTTTTCATCGAAGCCATTAAAGTTGTTGAAGAAGGGTAACCATTCATGCCTTTTAAAGCAGGATCTCAACTTCTTTGGCTATCTCTTATCTCTTGCTAAGTTTTGTTCACACTAAGTCACCGCCCATTCTTCTAAACTTGTTCTTCTTTCTATTCTTTGAATGGTTACCTTCCAAAAATCTTATCGTCCCACTTCCAGAAATAAAAAAGATCTTACCTGCCCTTGCTAAGATTTGAAAGGATATTTTACACGAGTATGGTAATCATGAGAAAGTGATGACACGAGCCTGAGGAGTTATTCCCTCCTCATTTGTAGGTGTATTATTAGGGATACCTTCCCTTTTCATGATTTCTTTAAATTTTTCTTACATCTTATTAAGATCCTTGACCACCTTAAGACCCCTTGCATCCACCCCCATATTGGCCATAAAATCATCTAGAGTGTTTCCTTCACGATACACATGTTGAAAGGATATAACCTCGAAAGAGGATAATAAAAGCTTAGTTTTATTGATGAAGTCAACAACATAAATAACATGTTGGGATTTTCCTTTCAAACATGAGATGATATACAAAGAGTCCCCTTCCACTTCAAGGTGTTTTAAGCCTTTATTTTTGGCTAAATTCACACCCCAAAACAACACAGATGCCTCTGCAACATTGAATGATTGAAAGCCAGGATCAAATAAATAGGCAAGAAGAAATATTCCTTGAGAATCACGAAAGAATCCTCCTACCCTTACTTTCCCAGGATTACCTATCACTGCCCCATCAAAGTTGAGTTTAAAGAAACCTTCCCTGGGAGTATACCACTTAATCCCTACACGAGGATTAATCCTTTTCTATTTGGGGTTGTCAATAATGTTCCAATTCTTTAAAATGTGTTATTCATTATCAAGGATTTCCATTTCATTTTTCTGAAGGATAAAAAAATTGTTTCTGATAGCCTATAGGAGTTTTTTTTAAGTCAACCTAATGGGAAGTTTCATGTTTTTGAAGATCCTTATGTTTCTTTCTTTCTATAACTCCCACCAAAGGTGACCCAAGCTCATGACCTAGATATTTTTTATCCCTTAACTAAACAAATGACAATTCCATTAATTCCATAAATCCTAGATCTCTTTAGGGATTACCCAGTAAACCGAGAAGCATCCCAGAATAGAAGATAACATTAGATGGGAAAAAGGACATTCCATGAATAGGTGAATCAAAGTTTCCATATTCTCTTCACAAAGAACACATCTATTGGCCATCTAGAATCCTCTTTTAGCAAGATTATCAACGGTAAGAATTTTATTTATTACTGAAGGCCAATTGAAAACATTAACCTTCGGAGTTATGTTCTTGTTCCAAATCTTACCAGTATTTAAATCTTCTTCTCTAGTTTCTCCCTCAAATAAGAGGGAGTAGGTAGATTTGACAAAGAATTTACCATTTTGTGCTTTGTCCCATATAATTCTATCTTGCTCCTTGTTTTTAGAAGACACATAATTTTTTAGAAAATCATTGAGCCTACTCAAGTGTTCATTGAAATCCTGTCTATCTAATTCCATGAGTTTCCATGTTTGAAAGTTGTCTTCATTAGCCATATAGTTATTGATTTTCCCCCATATTTATCTTCAAGCTATCTAGAAATTTAGGGAAATTTATTTTTAAGGACAAAATTCCCAACCCATTTATCTTTCCAGAAGCATATCTCATTTTCTTTTCCTATTTTCCACCTGCTGCCCCTAGCCACAATTTCTTTTACTCATGTAATAGCTTTCCATATGCATGAACCATTGTAGGATGCCTATTTAAAAATCCATCTATTGTCATTAACATCCATCCAATATTTTTTCTTTAGAATTCTAGTCCAAACTCCATTTTCTTTTAATAACCTCCACCCAAATTTTGCAAGAACGAATTTTTTCATTATTGTCCAGTCTCTAAGACCAAGTCCCCCTATATTTTTAGGTTTACAAACTCTATCCCAAGCCACCAATGGGATTCTTTTTTTGCTTTATGTGCCACACCATAAGAATTTTTTATTTTTTTTTCCATTCTTTCCCCAATTCCAGGAAGTTGATATAGGGACATGACATACACCAGGAGACTCTGAAGAGAACTAATGAGAAGGGTCATTTTTCCAGCATAGGATAACACATTAGCTTTCCATCCTACAAGTTTTCTTTCAAACCTTTCAATTAAAAATTTCCATTCCGAACTAGAGGGTCTCTTGTCCCTAAGAGGAATTCCTAAATAAAAGGTGGGGTAAGATTTATTAGTCACATTCCATAATTTCAGCTATCTTCTTACAACGGTTCTCCATGGTGTTATGGAAGAAGAGAGATATTTTTCTAAAGTTTACCATCTATCATGAAACTTCCATATAGTCATCTAAAAGAGATTTTATTTTCTTAGCTTCAGGAACTTATGCTTCCCCCACCAAGAAAGTTTCATCAACAAAATTCTGGTGTGACACTTTTTCCATCTCCCTTGCCAGTCAAATCCCTTTGGTGAAGCCACTTTAAGTTTCAACATTAAGTCTTCTGCTTAAAGCTTCTGCCATAATAATGAAGAGGAAAGGGGAAATGGGACCCTTGCCTCAAACCTTGAGAGCTAGGAAAAAACCAAAGGGGGTCCCATTAATGAGAATTGAAAATAAGACATTAGAGATACATGCCTTAACTAGATTTCTAAAGGACACATCAAATCCAAACTTGTCAAGGATTTTGTCAAGAAAGCACCATGAAACCCTGTCATAAGATTTGGCCATATCTAGTTTTAAAAACAAAGTTACCTTCTTACTGAGCTTAGCTGAGAGAATAGTCTCTTTGATTATGATGATCCCATCTTGGATTTGGTGCCCTATGACAAAACCCCCTTGTTGATCAAAAATGATAGAGGGGAGGATCAATTACAAACAAAGAGCCAAAAAAAATTTAAAAATTTTATAGGATGTATTGCAGAGACTTATAGGTCTGAAATCTCTTATAATTCCATGACATTACCACATTTTGGAACCAGGGTCAGAAAGGTACAGTTCATGTCTTTTAGCATTACTTTTTGTCTGAAAAATTCCTTCACAGCCTCAAAGACATATTTTTTAATTATGTCTCAGAAGTGTTGAAAGAAGAAGGCTTGGAAACTATCTAGACTAGGAGCCTTGTCAAGATTGAGGTGTTTTAGAGTGAATTCAACTTCCTCCATTGAAGGGATCGCTGAAAGCATCAAATTATCTTCATTAGAAACCAAATGAGGAATACACTTTAAGAAGTCTTTCCCTTTAATCAAATTTGGATAATAATTATTAGTAAGCAGATTTTAGAAGAAGGAGATAGCCTCTTTATTTATTGCTTCTTTTTCTTCCACCATTACACCCTCTTCTTTTCTAATTCGATTAATTATATTGAAGCTTATACGTTTTAAAGTAGACAAGTAAAAGAACCTTGTATTTTTATCCCCTTCCTTTAGCCATGTAATTCGAGATTTTTGTCTCCAGAAAATTTTCTCTTTGCCCTAAATGTTGTGGTATTCCGCTAGGAGGGAAATTTCCTTTTCATGGTCCTCTATCTCCATATTAGAATCCCATCTCTCTGTATGTCTTTGAACATTCTGCAGTTCATCTCTAATTTTCATTTTCTTCTAAATTTTTTTTCCAAATCTCTTTTTATTCCAAGCTTTGATGTGAACTTTAACATTCTTGAGTTTTTTAGAAAGTCTATACATCAATGTTCCTTTAACATTTAGTTTCCACTAGTCATTAATGAGGGTATTCAGTTCCTCACTTTGGAGCCACATCTTTTCAAATCGGAAGGGGGTTCTTCTTCTAGATGGGCTCTTGATTTGTAAAAGAATTGGGTTATGTTCAGACCCTATCCAAGGAAGAGAGAAAAGAGATATATCATGGTTTAACCACTCCTCTGAGACCAAAAAAATGTCTAATCTAACTTGAATATGTTGAGTTCCAACTCTTCTATTGTACCAAGTGAAACTACTTCCTTTAATATCAATATCATGGAGTTGTGAGGAAGCAATAAATTCATTAAAATCTTCCATGCCAACTGTAAACTCATTAGATCCTCCTTTTTTCCCCATAACAATCCATCTTGAACCTTTGATAGAATAATTAAATGAAAGAATGTGATGCCAAAGATTTTTCCTTTCTTTATGAAGGGTAGGAACATAAATGTTAGATAAAACCCATATATTCCTATTTTCAAGATCTCTCATCATCACCGCCAAATGATTATCTCTTTTGAACAAAAAAGTTCATAATGGGCTGGGTTCCACACCACAACTAAACCTCTAGAGTATCCTTTCAAACTAACATAAAAAACATTAGAATTATTCTAAAAAGACTTGCAAAAACTTCAAAAAAAGGTCTTCTTTCATTTTAGTTTGTTGTACAGCTAAGACATCAATTTTCTATCTTACAATCATGTCTTTGAGAATCCTCCATTTCACAAGGCTATTGAGCTCTCTACCATTCCATGAGATGCAATTCATTTTCGTAGATTGGGTTTATTTTTCTTAAAGACCTGCCTTGTTTACTACTAATAACTTCCACATTTATAGGATTCTCAATCTCTTGAGATTTAGGATGGGAGGATATTAAGGATTCCCCCTTTTTTTCCCTTGGATCTGCTTTTCTTTTTCCTGAGAGGTTTTTTTCCCTAGAGATTCCTTTGTTTCCCGGCGTTATTTCTTCTTTCTTCTCTTCCATCGTCTTGATTGGGGACATTTGAACAATCATAATTTCCTCCAAGGAGTTACATGCATTTTTCCCTATCATCCCCTCATCCACAGGGGAATCCAAACTTACCTTTTCTGCCCTAGAGTTTCTTCCCCATTACTCTATTCCTTTACAAATTTCCTCCAAAACATTGTCCCCCAATTTTCATTCTTCCTTTAAATTTTGTTCAATCTTAGCCGATTCCTTGAGTATGTCATCATTACCATTTGAGGTAAAAAGCTCTATCTTCCCACCCTTCATGAAATCCTTATCACGTTCTTAAATTTTTTCCCTACCTTAGAATCTGACCAAGACAAAAAAAATTATTTCCTTCTATTGACCACCAGGGTGAAACCATCCTCTTCCATTTTCGTGGCATTTTTTATTAGAGTTTCATTAACCACCTTTTCCTTTATTTGAAAAGGAGAATATCCTTTCGTAGGATCTTTGGAGAAAGCTTTCCTGTGATCAGCAACACTTTGCATTAGGTCTTTCCCTTTTTCCCCTTTACCTTCATTTCCTGACACTAGAATATACATTTTGGATACCTTGAACTTACAGTTCTAGGAAGAGTGACCGCAACCATTACACTTAGAGCATTTCACAGGGGAACTTTCCATTTCAATATTTTTCTCCCGAATCCCTAGATGTGACTTTAGTTTGATACTATTGGGGATATCCTTATCTGCTATTGTATAAATATAAAAATGGGCATAGATAAGTTTAGTCAAATGCTTGGTTGCATTATCTATAGGACCAAAGATCCCAGGGAGTTCGTTATGCCTTTGATGATGTCTTCATGCCAAAATTCCAAAGGAAGGTTTGGAAGGTGTATCCAAACAAGAAATTTGTTCAAATTTTCCTTTTCTAGGTTGAAAGTAGGTTTCCACTTCCTAAGATACCAGCCAGATTTTCCCCAAAACTAGGGTCCTTCTTCCAGAACCTTCTACATAAAAAGGACAAAAACCATTACTAAGAGCACTTACCTCTAAGTGTCCTTTTCAAATCCACTTCACTTTAGCCCATCTTCTAACAATGTCAATATTAGGTGTCCCACCTACCAGCTTCCCCACCAAAGATGTGTTTAACTTTTTAGTAGTATATTACAGAAGCATGTATGGGATTTCAAGAGTACTTCCAAAAACCTCCTTAACCACTTGGAGAAAGAAATTTTGGTTTTTCAAGGCTAATCCACCATTTCTAACTTTATTCAACCAGGAATCTAGAAATTTTGTGGGAGTGCTCCTATCCACTTGATCATCGCCCCCATCTATCTCTCATTTCTTAAGATTTTCCAACTGATCCTCTGATCTAGGTGGGATTTCCCTTACATCACTTTACCTCTCAAAAATATTCAAAAGCTCTTCTCGACTTTTTTAAAATCTCAACTTTTTGAAAAAGTCACTATTTTTTTAATAAAGGACATTGAATAACTTGGGATTAAAAAAAAAAAGATATTTTTGAAAAATTTGAAATTTTCAAAAAAGATGGGATTAATGAAAAAGTCGAGATATTTGAAAAGTCATTATTTTTAAAAAAGTCATAATTTTCTAAAAATTCGTGATTATCAGAAAATTTGAGATTTCAATAAAAGTTATTTTTTTGAAAATTTTGGGATTTTCGAAGAAGTTGGGATTTTGGCAAAGTTGAGATTTTGAAAAATTCAATATTTCAAAAAAATTGGGATATTGAAAAAGTTAGGATTTTTAAAAAAGTCAAGATTTCAAAATAATCATGAATCAGAAAAAGTATGGATTTTGAAAAGGTTTTGAACTTCAAAATGTAAAGATTTTTGAAAAGTCATTATTTTTAAAAAAATTCACGATTTTTAAAAACTTGAGATTTTCAGAAAAGTCATGACCTTTGAAAAAGTCACAATTTTTAGAAAAGTAGTTATTTTTAAAAACATCAAGATTTAAAAAATGTCGAGACTTCAAAAATGTCAAGATTTTTAAACAACTTAAGGTTTTTGAAAAATCAGTATTTTCAAAAAGTCGAGGATTTCAAAAAGGTTAAGATTTTTGAAAATTTGAGATTTTTCAAAAGAGGATTTTAGAAGAGTCATAATTTTGAGATTTTTAAAAACTCAAGTTTTTTGAAAAGTCAAGAGTTTTAAAAAGTAGAGATTTTGAAAAATGTTGGGATTTTGAAAACATCAAGATTTTTGAGAAAAGCCAATATTTTTGAATAAGTCAAGATTTTTGAAAAAAGTTTGATTTTTTTTAGAAAAGTAAGGATTTTTAAACATGTTGGCATTTTTTATAAAGTTGGGATTTTATAAAATTCAGGGATTTTAAAAAAGTTACGATTTTAGAAAATTCTGGACATTTTTAAAAGTAACAATTCTATAAAAATTCAAAAGAATGAAAATTTAGAATTTAGAAAATGTGATGTATTCAAAAAAGTCAAGTTTTTTGAAAAAGCTATGATTTTTTTTAAAATCGAGGTTTTCAAAAAAATCAAAAGCTTTCAAATAGTCAGACTTTTTGAAAAAAGTCAAGATTTTTGAAACATTTGCAATTTTGAATAATCAATATATTTGAAAAACTAGGTATTAAGAGTAGTTAAGATTCTAGAAAAATATCAATTTTCAAAAAGTTGTGATTTTAAAAAAGTCAAGATTTTCAAAAAAAGTTGGGATATTTGAAAAAGTAGGGATTTTGAAAAAATCACAATTTATGAGATGTTGGGATTTATAAAACGTTAATATTTTTACAAAGTCAAATTTTTATTAATCCTATCTTTTTCAAAAATCACAACTTTTTTGAAAATCCTGAATATTAAAAAAAGGATTTTTTTTCGAAAACATCATTTATTTTTTGAAAAAATCATGATTTTTGATTAAGTTACGCATTTAAAAAAATCGAGATTTACAAAAAAAATAAGATTTCTAAAAATTTGGGATTTCGAAAAAGACAAGATTGTGAAAAAATCAGGATTTTTAAAAAAGTTGAAATTTTAGAAAAACATTAAAGAAGTGGATTTTTTAATAAGTCGTGATTTTGGAAATATTTTATTTTTAAAAAAGTGAATATTTAAAAAATATTTCAATTTTTTTAAAAATTTAGAATTATAGAACTGTAGAGATCTTTAAAATCACAACATTTTAAAAAATCATGACCCCTAAACCTTAACCCTAACCCCTTAACATCAAATCCTAAACCCTAAACCTTGATCCCTACACCATAAACCCAAAACCCTAATTTATTAACCCAAAACTCTTAGCCCCAAACCTTACAACATAAACCTTGATCCCTAAGGCCTAAAGCCTAAACCCTGAACCCTAAGCCATAAATTCTAAACCCTTAACCTTGAGCCTTTAACCCTAAACCATAAACAATAAAGCCTTAGATCTAACCCTAAACACTAGACATTGAACCCTGATCTCTGAACCCAAAACTTGAACACTAAACCCTAAAATCATAACCCCAAACCTTGAACCCTGAGTCATAAACTAACAACCATGAACCTTAAGACCTCAACCCTGAGCCATAAACTCTAAACCCTAAATCCTGACCCATATTCCGTAAACCCTAAACCTTAAGCCCTAGTTGCTCATAAACCCTAGACCCTGAGTCCTAAAACCTAAACCCTTAACCCTGATCACTAAACCCCAAAACCCTAAACCGTGACCCATATGCCCTAAAACCTAAAGTCTAAACCCTAAACCATAAACCATAAACACTAAATGCTCATAAATCCTAAATCCTGAGTCCTAAACCCTAATCCATTAACCCTAAGCATTAAACCCCAAACCCTAATCCCTAAACCTTGATCCCTGAACCCTGAGCCCTAAAACCCAAACCCTAAACCTGAAAACCTTAAAATAGTTTGATTTTGAAAAAGTTGGGATTTTCAAAAGGTCAAGATTTTAAAAAGGTAAATGTCAGAATTTTTGAAAAATCAAAAATTTTAAAAATTCAATATTTTAAAAAACATGAGATTTTCATAAAATTCAGGACTTTTGAAAAAGTCATAATTCTAAAAAAAATTGTTATTTTTTAAAACACCATGATTTAAAAAATCTCAAAATTTCGAAAATGTTAAGATTTTCAAAAACACAATAGTTTGAAAAATTCAAGGATTCTGAAAAAGTTGAAACTTTTGAAAAGGTGATATTTTCAAAAGAGTTTGGGTTTTTACAAACTTGAGATTTTTTAAAAATTGACATTTTCCAAAATGTCATGATTTTGAAAAAGTGAGGATTTTCGAAAAAGTCAGGATTTTAAAAAAAGTCAGGATTTTGGAAAATGTTGTGATTTTGAAAACCTCAAGATTTTTGAAAAAGTAAAGATTTTTTAATAAGTCACGATATTCAAAAAAGATGAGATTTTTAATATTTGTGAGTTTTTGTAAAAATATTATTTTTTGAAATAGTAAGGATTTTACAAAAAATTGACATTTGCAATAAAGTTAGGACTTGAAAAATGTCGAGACTTCCAAAAAGTTAGGATTTTCAAACAAGTTGGCATTTTTGAAAAATTTCGGGAGTTCGAAAAAGTTTTCATTTTAGAAATTTTGAGATATATGAAAAAGCCATGATTATGTACAAGTCACGATTTTAGTTGGTATTATTTAATAATTTGGGATTTTAAATAATAAGGATTTTAGAAAAGGTCTAGTTTGAAAATTTTGGGATTGTTCAAAAAGTCAAGATTATGAAAAAAGTTAGGATTTTCGAAAAAGATGGGGATTTTTAAAACGTCACGATTTTTCAGAAAGTAATGATTTTCTAAAAGTCAATATTTTTCAAAATTTTGAAAATGTTGGGATTTCAAAAAAGTCACGTTTTTTTGAATAAGTTGGGATTTTTTAATAATCGACATTTCAAAGAATTTTAAAATTACAAAAGAGCCATTCTTTTTTTTAAAAGTCAAGGTTTTTGAAAATTTTGCAATTTTAAATAGCCCCGATCTTTTAAAAAATAAGAATTTCAAATAACAAAGATTCTAGAAAAAGTTTGGAATTTTAAAAAATTCATGATTTTGAAAAATTTGAGATTTTTGAAAGAGTTAGGATTTTTGAAAAGAATCAAGATTTTGGAAAAGTCACAATTTTTGAAATGTTGGGATTTTAAAAAACTTAGGATTTTCAAAAAAGTTAGTATTTTGAATAATCCAATCTTTTTCAAAATCACAATTTTTTTGAAAACCCAACTATTTTTTAAAAAATCAGAATTTCAAATATGTTGGGATTTTGAAAAAGTCAGTATTTCAAAAAAGTCAGGATTTTTGAAAAATTGAGTTTCAAAAATGAGGACAATTTCTCTAAAAATATTGACTTTTAAAAAATCCTAATTTTTTTTTTAAAAATCGGCATTTTCATAAAAAGTTGGGAGTTTGAATAATGTAGATTTTCCAAAAAGTGTAGATTTTTGAATAAATCATGATTTTTGAAAAAGTTGTGAATTTCAATCATTTCAGGATTTTAAAAAAATCGGGACTTGGAAAGAGTTGATTTTTTTTTAAAATTCAAGATTTTGCAAAAGTTAAAATTTATAAAAAATAGTGATTTAAAAAAAACAAGATTTTTCGTATAATTCAAGATTTTTTAAAACTTTGGATTTTTAAAAAGTAGATACTTTTCCAAAAAATTGGGAATTTCACAAAATTTGTAATTTTCAAAAAAATCATGATTTATAAAAATTTAGGACTCTTTAAAAAGTTGAGATTTTCAAAAAAGTAAGGATTATGAAAATGTTGGGATTTTTAAAAAATTATGATTTTGAAAAATATAAGAATTTTCAAAAAGTTAGGATTTTCAAAAAAGTTGACAATTACAAAATTGTAGATATTTTTGAAAAAGTAAGGATTTTTTTAAAATTGGAATTTTTGATATCCAAACATTTTAAAAAATCCTAACATTTTTAAAATCTCAACTTTTTCAAAATTTTGACTCTTTATAAAATGTTTTTTTCGAAAATTATGAATTTTTCAAAAATCACAAGTTTTTTTAAAAATTGTGATTTTTTTATTTCATGAGTTTATCACTTTCAAAATATTTCAAAATCCAAACTTTTTTAATATCATGACTTTTTTGAAATCCTAGCTCTCTCAAAATTGAGAAATTTTTAAATCGTGACTTTTCAAAAATTGATACCCCTAAACCCTAAGCAAAAAAACCTAAATTGTAAACCCTAAACCTTGAGTCGTAAACCTTAAACCCTAATCTATAAACCCATAAGATTGAATCATAAACCCTAAACCTTGAGCCCTAATCCTAAACCCTTAAACTATAAGCCCTAAATCATGAGACCTCCCTTACCCCTAAACCCTAACACTAAGCCATAAACCCTAAACCCTAAACCCTGAGACCTAAGCTCTAAACACTAAACCCTAAACCATGTACCTTAAACCCTAAACCCTAAACTCTCAATCCTAAACCCTAAACCCTAAACCTTAAGCCTTAACTGCTAATAAACTCTAAAACTTAATACTAAACTCTAAATAAGAAACCCTCAACCATAAACCAAGATCCCTAAACCCTAAACTCTAAATGATAAACCCAAAATATTAAATCCTCAACTGTAAACACTAAACCCTTAACCCTGAGAAGTAAACCCCAAACCCTAAACCCTAAAAACCTTAAACCTTAAACCCTAAACCTTGAACACATAACCCTAAACCCTGAGCCTTGAGATTTTCTATAAGTCATAGATTTGCCATAAACCCTAAGCCTTCAGCCCTAAACCCTAAACATTGAACCCTAAGCCCAAAAACCTAAACCTGAAAAACTAAATCCGCTTAGCCCTAAATTTTTTTTATAAATTACCACTTTTTTCAAATATCACATTTTTTTTAAATATTCACTTTTTCAAAAATCAAGAATTTTTGAAAAATCCTAGATTATTCAAAAGAAATACTGTCTACTATTTTAGAAAAATAATATTTAAAAAAAAGGTCGGAAATTTTTGAAAAATGTCAGGACTTTTCGAAAAACATCAAGATTTTTGAAAAGTTTTGAATTTTGAAAGAGTTAAGAGTATTACAATTTAGAAAAGTCAGGATTTTAAATAATTTGAGATTTCAAAAAGGTCAAGTTTTTAAAAAGTTATGATTTAAAAAAAGTCGTGCATTTCAAAAAAGCCAGTTGGATTTTCAAAAAAAAGTAGGGATTTTTAAAAATTCAAGATTTTTTTAAAAATAGCAATTTTTGAAAAAATCATGATTTTTGAAAAACTCAAAATTTCAAAAATGTTGGTATTTTTTAAAAATCGCAACTATTCAAAGCAACGACTGTTTGAAAATGTCATTATTTTTTGAAAACATCGTTATTTTTAATTAGTCAAGATTTTCAAAAAAAGTAGATATTTTTTAAAAAGTCAAGATTTTTTAAATAAATTGGGATTAATGAAAATTTTGAGATATTTGAAAAAGTCAATATTTTCAAAAATTCACAATGTTTTAAAAAGTTATGATTTTTGAAAAAGTTGTTATTTCAAAACAGTTAGGATTTTGATAAAGTTGGGATTTTGAAAAATTCTAGATTTTGAAAGATTTCAAAATAGTCAAGATTTCGAAAAACTTGGGATTTTCCAAAAGTTGGGATTTTGAAAAGGTTTTATTTAACCATCAAAAAGTTGGGATTTTTATAAAGTTAAGATTTTAAAAAACTTGAGATTTTGAAAAAACTATGACTTTTGAAAATGTCCTTATTTTTAAAAAATTATTATTTTTTAACACATCAGGATTTTAAAAATGTCGGGACTTTGAAAATGTTAGGGTTTCAAAAAAAAATTGGTTTAAAAAAATCAATATTTTGAAAAAGTTAGGTATTTTTCAAAAAATGGGATTTCAGAAAAGTTGGGAATTTTGAAAGAGTCAAGTTTCTTGAAAAAATTTAGTTTTTTTAATGAGTGGTGGACATTCGAAAAAGTCGTGATTTTTAAATATTTGCAATTTTTGAAACATTAAGGATTTTTAAAAAAGTTGACATTTTAAATAAATTTGGGATTTTAGAAAATTTGGGGGTTTTGAAAAAGCCAGGATTCCTTAAAAATTATCAATTTTTTAAAATGTCATGATTTTTGAAATGGTCACAATTTTTAAAAAAGTTAGAATTTCCAAAAGTAAAGATTGTAAAAATGTAGAGATTACCAAAAAGGAAGGAATTTCAAAAAGGTTAAGATTCTGAAAACATCGGGATTTGAATAGTAGGAATTGTTAAAATATATATATTTTAAATTATAAGGAGTTGAGAAAAAGTCAAGATTTTGAAAAAGTTGGGAATTTTGAAAACATTAGGCTTTTTAAAAGTAGCATTTTATACGAATTCACAAATTTACAAATTTTAGGATTTGAAAAATTTCAGGTTCGAAAATGTTAGGATTTTTAAACTATTTTGGATTTTTGAAAAATCAATATTTTAAAAAAGTCAGGGATTTCAAAATGTTCCAATTTTGGAAAAGTTGAGATTTTTGAAAAAGTCAATTTTTTTGAAAAACTCGATAATTTCAAAAAACTCAAGATTTTTAAAACGTTGGTATTTTAAAAAAATTGAGATTCTTCAAAAAGTCACGATTTTGTGAAAGTAAGGAATTTCTAAAAATCCTTGATTTTTGAAAAGTTAGGATTTTTGAAAAAGTAGGGATTTTGGAAAAAGTTAGGATTTCAAAACATAAATAATATTGAATAAGTTGTGATTTTCAAAATAGTCATGATTTTTAATATTTGTGATTTTTAAAAAAGAACGAATTTTTTAAACTAAGATTTTTCAAAAAAAAAAAATTTAGATAATGTTAAGATTTCTGAAAAAGTCTTAAGTTCAAAAAGTATTGTGATAATTTGAAATAGTCATGATTTTTTAAAAAAATTGGAAATAAAAAAAAAATTATAATTTTAAAAAAGTGAAGATTTAAAAAATGTAGAGATTTCAAAAACTTTAGGATTTTTGAAATCCTCAAATTTTTTTAGAAAACTCAAGATTTTTGAAAACGCTAGAAAATTTATAAATCTTGTGATTTTTCAAAAAGTAGCAATTTTTTAAAAAGTCAATATTTTTGAAAAATTCATAATTTTAAAAATGTCAAGATTTAAAACAATTCAGGTGTTTTGAAAAAGTTGGGATTTTTGAAAAATATCAGGTTTTCAAAAAGTTTCAAAATTTCAAAAAAGTCCAATTTTTTGAAAAACTGAAGATTTTCGAAAAAAATTGTAAATTTAAATAATCAAGATCTTTGAAAAAATAGTATTTTGAAAAAGTCTAGATTTTCAAAATAGTTCGGATTTTTGAAAAGTAACAATTTTTGATATGTTGGGATATACAAAATGTTGGGAATTTTGAAAAAGACGTTTTTTTAATAATCCTAAATTTTTCAAAATCACAACTTTTGTGAAAACCTAAATTTTTGAAAAGTCAAGATTTTAAAAAAAGAGTTGGTAATTTGAATATTTGATATTTTCCAACAATTTTGTATTTTTCGAATAAGTCAGGATTTTCAAAAAAGTTGAGATTTTTGAAAAAGACAATATTTTTTAAAAACTAGAGATTTTTAAAAAAGTCAGAAATTTGAAGAAGTCATCATGATTTCGAAAAAAATTAGGATTTTTGAAAACTATGGATTTTTGTAAAGTCTGAATTTTTGAAAATGTCTGAATTTTCAAAGGTTTCGAGATTTTCAAAAAAAAAGGGATTTTTATTTTAAAATCACAAATTTTTATAAAGTCATGATTTTCAAAAAATTCAGGATTTAGAAAAATTTAGGATTTTGAAAAAGTCAGGATTTTGAAAAAGTTGATATTTTAGAAAAACACTGTTTATTAAAAATGCCATGATTTTTTTAAAAAATAGAGTTTCAAAAATGTGAGGATTTCTATAAAAATGTTTACATTTAAAAATTATAAACCTTTTTTTAAAAATTAGAATTTTTGAAAAAAAAGTTGGGAGTTTGAATAATTTAGATTTTTTTTAAAAGTCAACATTTTAGAATAAGTAAGATTTTTGAGAAAGTAGATATTTTTTAAAAAGTTACGAATTTCAAAAAAATCAAGATATTAAAGAAGTCGAGATTTTGGAAATGTCAGGATTTAAAAAAATATAAGATTTTTAAGAAAAGAAGTATTTTCGAATAAGTCATGATTTTTTGAAAAGGTCGGGATTATTGAATAGTTTGAATTTACACATATGTCCAGATTTTTAAAAAGTATATATGTATTTTTTAAAAAATTGGGATTTTTAAAAAAACCATGATTTTAGTTAAAATTAATTTAATTTTTTTTTAAAAGTTAGAATTTCAAGAAATTTAGGATTTTTGAAAAAGTGAATATTATAAAAAGGTTAAGATTTTGTAAAAATTAGAATTTCGAAAAAGTTAGGAATTTTGAAAAAGTTGGGATTTTTAACAAAGATACGATTTTTTAAAAAGTCACAATTTAAAAAAAAATGGGAATTATAAAAATGTAGAGATTTTTTATAAATTAATGAATTTTTATAAGGTTGGGATTTTTGAAATCCCACTTTTTTTAAAAATCCTAAAATTTTCTAAAATTCTAACATTTTAAAAATCTCCATTTTTAAAAAATTTTGATTCTTTATAAAATCATGACTTTTTTAGAAAATTATGACTTTTTTAAATTCATGACCATATCAGTTTCAAAATCTTTTAAAATCCAAACTTTTCAAAAATATTGAATTTTGAGAAATCTTAACTATTTCAAATTTAGGACATTTTTGAAATCATGACTTTTTCAAAAAATATCACCCCAAAACCATGAAAAGTGTAACCTTAGTTGTAAACCCTAAACAATGTGCTTAAAAACATAATTCCTAATCCTTGATCCCTAAAAACCTAAACATTAAAACCTAATTGCTAAACCCTAAATACTAAATCCTAAACCCTAAACCCTAAACCCTAAACCATAAATTCTAAACTCTAACCCTAAACTTGTAACCCCAAACCCTGAGCCATAGACCCTTAACCATATACCTTGTGCCCTAACCCCCTAAACCCTAAAGCCCGACCCTTAAGCCCTAAAACATGTAACTTAAGCCCTAAACCCTAAACTCTAAGCGCTAAAATCTAAACTCTAATCCATAAAACTTAAGCCCTAAGTACTCATACACCTTAAACAATAAGTTTTAAACCCTAAATACTAAACCCTCAATAGTAAAATATGTTCCCTAATATCTAAACCCTAAATGCTAAACCCTCAACCATAAACCGTGAGCCCTAAACCCTAATCCTCGAAGCCTAAACCTTGAGCCCTTAAACCTAACACTAAACCCTAAATCCTAAATCCTTAACCTTGAGCACTAAACCCTATAACCTAAACCTTAAACCCTAAACCCTAAAGAACTCTAAACCCCAAACCATGAACCCAACAACCTAAACCCTAAACACTAAATCGCTTTAGCCCTAACTTAAACCTTAAACAATAAAACCTTGACTTTTAAAAAATTGCCACTTTTTCAAAAATCATGACTTTTTAAAAAGCTACCCTTTTTTTAAATATAAATTTTTTGAAATATTAACTTTTTCAAATAAAATTTTTCAATATCCTGAATTTGTTTAAAATCTAAACTTTTTCAAAATCTTGAATTTTTCAAAAATCCAGAGTTTTTCTAGAATCCTGACAATTTTTAGAATCCTGATAATTCAAAATACCTACTACTATTTCGAATATCTTGAGTATTTAAAATCACAACTTTTTTTAATATACTGACTATTTAATGTCCCAACTTCTTGAAAATTCCAAGTTTTTTCATAATCTTGACTTTTCAAATATCCCTAATTTTTGTAAAAGTCACTAATTTTAAGAATAGTCAGGGATTTTGAAAAGGTAAGGTTTTTTTTAAAAGTAAGGATTTTTAAAAAAGTCAAGATCTTTGAAAAAGTTGGGATTAATGAAATGTCAAAATATTTGAAAAACTCAAGATTTTTAAAAATTCATTATTTTATAAAAAATCAGAATTTTTTAAAATGTTGCAATTTTAAAAAGTTTGGATTTTAAAAAAGTTGCAATTTTGAAAAAGTTTGGATTTTGAAAAATTTGGGATATCGAAAAAGTTAGAATTTTCAAAAAAATCAGGATATCGAGATCAGATCAAACCCCCCCTCTCTCCCAGATCTATATAGGGGGGGAAGTGTCGAGCCCCGAGTCTATATAGCCTAGCCGCCCCCAGGGAAAAACCTTCAAAACGTAGGGAACTTTGATAAGTCAAGATTTTTTAAAAAGTTGGGATTTTCAAAAAAAGTCACGACTTTTGAAAAAGTAGTAATTTTTAAAAAATTGTTATTTTTAAAAATTCATAGTTTTTTAAGGATTTGAAAAATGTTGGGACTTTCAAAATGTTATAATTATCAAAATACATGGGGTTTTAAAAAATCAATGTTTTGAAAAAGTCAGCGATTTCGAAAAATTGGGATTTTTGAAAGAGTCAAGATTTTTGTAAGAGGGTTTTTTAAGAGTCAGTACTATTGAAGAGTTTGGATTTTTGAAAAACTTGAGATTTTCAAAAAACTTCAGGATTTTTGAAAAGTTTGGTGGATTTTAAAAAATTTTGAGATTTTCGAAAAAGCCTTGATTTTCTTAAAGTAAAGATTTTTTTAAAAAGTCAAGATTTTTGAAATGTTAGGATTTTTGAAAAAGTCAACATTTTAAAAAATGTTGGGATTTTGAAAATGTCAAGATTTTTTTTTAAATTTAGTATTTTTAATAAGTTGGGATATTTGAAAAACTTACGATATTTAATATTTGTGATTTTCAAAAAGTAGGATTATTTGAAAGTTAGAATTTCAAAAAAAAGAAGTCAAGATTTCATGAATGTATATATTTCAAAAAATGTTAGATTTTCAAAAACTCAAATTTTTTTAAAATGAGGATTTTGAAAAAGTTACGAATAATAAGGATTATAGAAAAAGTTTACATTTTCAAAAAATTTGGAATTTTTGAAAAGTCTAGATTTTTAAAAATTCATGATTTTGAAAAAGCAGCAATTTTCTAAAAAGTTGATACTTTTGAAAAATTTAGGAATTTGAAAAAGTTGGGATTTTAAAAAAGCCAATATTTTTGAAAAAGTAGTGATTTTCTACAAAGTCAATAATTGTGAAAATTTTAGAATTTTGAAAAAGTCGGGATTTCAAAAAAGTCATTATTTTTGACAAAATTTAGATTTTTATAAAATAATTTAAATTTTTTTTAAAAATTCAAAAATGTCATAATCTTTTAAGAAGTTGATATTTTCAAAAAAATTGAAATTTTGAGTAGTATCTCGATCTTCAGAAAAATAGTTATTTTGAATAATCAAGATTCTAGAAAACTCTAGATTTTTAAAAAAATTGTGATTTTGAAAAAGTCAAGATTTTCAAAAAAGTCACAATTTTTGAAATGTTGGGATTGAAAAAAAGTTATGATTTTTAAAAAATCATGATTTTAAAAAAAAATGGATTTTTGAAAATTTTAGGATTTCGAAAAGCTTGGAATTTTAAAAAAAGTTGAGATTTAAGAAAAACATTATAATATAAGGATTTCTCTAAAAATGTTGATATTTCAAAAAAAATGGTTATTTACAAAATAAAGGTAATGAGTTTGAAAAAATTAGGTTTTCTGAAAAAGACTGAATTTTTTAAAAAGTCATGATTTTCTATAAAGTTGATATTTTTCAAAAATTCCATATTTTCAAAAAACACGAAATTTTTTAAAAATTAAGGTTTTTAGAGAAGTCGGGACTATAAAAAGTTATAATTGTGATTTTGGAAAAGTCAAGATTTTGAAAAAATAATGTTCTTTGAATATGTTAGGATTTTTGAAAAGGTCGGGATTTTTGAATAATCTCATTTTAAAAAAAAATAGGATTTTTTAAAAAGTCAATATTTTTAAAAAGTAGAAATTTTTAAAAAAATTGGGATTTTCACAAAACTCGTGATTAAAGTTATAATTTCAAAATATTTTGGATTTTTGAAAAGTCAAGATTTTCAAAAAAGCCAGGATTCTAAAAAAGTTGGGATATCAAAAAAAACTATTTTCAATAAGTTGTGACTTAAAAGAAGCCAGTATTTTTTGAAAAAAGTCAAGCTTTTACAAAAAATCAGGATTAAAAAAACTTTCCATTTTGGAAAAGCCAAGAATTTTGGAAAAATTTAGGATTTCAAAAAAATCACAATTTGAAAAAAATCAGGAATTACAAAACTGTAGCGATTTTTTCAAAAGGTAAGAATTTTTAAAAAAATCCTAACATTTTCAAATTCTTGACTTTTTAAACATTTGAACTTTTTAAAATCGTGACTTTTACAAAAAAATACGATTTTTTCAAAAATCACTAGTTTTTTTTTAAATTGTAAATTTTTTAAATTCATAACTAAATCAGTTTCAAAATCAAGACTTTTTGAAAATTGTGACTTTTTTGAAATCCTAACTATTTCAAAATCAGGATATTTATGAAATCTTGACTTTTTCAAAATTCTCGACACCTAAACCCTAAACCCTAAAACCTAAGCCATAAAATCTAAACCCTAAACCCCAAACGCTAAGTGAGAAAACCTAAACCGTAAACCTTTAGCCCTAAACCCTAAACCTTAAACCCTTAACATTGAATCATAAACCTAAAACCCTAAGCCCTAAACCATAAAACTTAAACCCTAACCCCTAAATAAAATACCCTAAACACTTAACCCTGAGCCTTAAACCCAAAACCAAAAACCCTAAATCGTGAACCCCAAATCCTTAGGCCTAACCCTCAACCCTAAACCTTGAACCTTGAATCCGGAGTCCTGAGCTAAAATATATAAACCCTAAACCTTGAGGCTAGAGATCCGAACCCTAAACCCTATCCTCGAGACAGAATATAGCAATTAAATATTTTGGTTCAATGTCAATTACATTCATAACACAAGACTTCACTACCCAAGCTGCATTGTATACTCATCATCAATACATTGCCGGATTCATTATGATAGGGGCTTTCACTCATGGAGCTATACTCCTCATTAGGGATTATAATCTAGAACAGAATAAGGATAATGTATTGGCGAGAATGTTGGAGCATAAGGAAGCTATAATATCTCATTTGAGTTGGGCTAGTTTATTTCTAGGTTTTCATACCTTGAGACTTTATGTTCATAACGATGTTATGCTTGCTTTTGGTACCCTAGAAAAATAGATCTTGATCGAGCCTATATTTTCTCAGTGGATACAATCTACTCATGGTAAGACTTTATATGGTTTTGATGTACTCTTATCTTCAGCAAATGATCCAGCATTCAATGCTGGTAAAAGCATATGGTTACCTGGTTGGTTGAATGCTTTTAACGATAATAAAAATTCACTGTTCTTAACAATTGGTCCTGGAGACTTTTTGGTTCATCATGCTATTGCTCTAGGTCTGCATACAACTACATTGATTTTAGTAAAAGGTGCTTTAGATGCGCGTGGTTCCAAGTTATTGCCTGATAAGAAAGATTTTGGTTATAGTTTTCCTTGTGATGGTCCGGGCTGGGGTGGTACTTGCGATATTTCGGCCTGGGATGCTTTTTATTTGGCAGTTTTTTGGATGTTGAATACCATTTTGGATGGGTTACTTTCTATTGGCATTGGAAGCATATCACCTTATGGCAGGGGAATGTTGCACAATTTAATGAATCTTCCACTTATTTAATGGGATGGTCAAGAGATTATCTTTGGTTAAACTCTTCACAACTTATTAATGGATACAATCCTTTTGGTATGAACAGTTTATCTGTCTAGGCATGGATGTTTTTATTCAGGCTACTGGATTTATGTTTCTTATTTCCTGGCGTGGATATTGGCAGGAATTTATTGAAACTCTCGTATGGGCCCATGAACGCACACCTTTGGTCAATTTAGTTTGATGGAGGGACAAGCCGGTAGCTCTTTCCATCGTTCAAGCATGATTAGTTGGATTAGCTCACTTTTCCGTAGGTTATATATTTACCTATGTAGCTTTCTTAATTGCCTCTACATCAAGGAAATTTGGTTAATTCTTTTTAATTTGAGGAGATATTCAGATTATAAATCTAATCTCTCTGTATTTAAAATAAGGAGTAATACACGTAATACTTATCCATCTAAAATTTGATCTATATTTTGATTCCTCAATAAAAATTGACTGAATAATTATGGCAAGAAAAAGTCTCATTGAAAGAGAGAAAAAGAAACAAATATTGGAAAGGAAATATAATTTCCTTTGTCAATCTTTGAAAAAAGATATGAGTGAAGTATCATCATTAGATGAGAAAATAAAAATTTATATAAAATTACAATCTTCACCACATAATAGTGCACCTACACACATCTTCGTCAACGTTGTTTGATGAATGGAAGCCCTAGAGCTAACTATCGAGATTTTGAGTTGTCCAGATATATAATCCGTGAGATGGCTCACGCATGTTTGTTGGCTGGGGTAACAAAATCGAGTTGGTAGGAGGAAAAAAATATTCGTTCTTTAAGGTTATTGTGATGATATAAAAGTCCTTCCCTATATAGGGAGGGATAATATCATTTCTCAGGGGTTGCTCAATACACCTATTTTTTACTATTATAGTAAAGGTCATATGAAAGGATAGCGTGGAGTAGAGTAGTTTGGTAGCTCGCAAGGCTCATAACCTTGAAGTCACGGGTTCAAATCCCGTCTCTGCTAAAAATAGAATAAGCTTTTTATCCATTCTTAATTCCTTGGAGAATGGTTTGATAATCTAGGAAAAGATATGACCAAACCAATAATTATTCCTTATTAGGATTTCATCCTCCAAATGGGCGGGTAGCGGGAATCGAACCTGCATCTTATCCTTAGCAAGGATAAATTTTATCCATTAAACAATACTCGCATTTGACTCGTTATAGGGATAATATAATATATATCCCTATATATTACCACTTCTATGTGGGTACATACTTTATGATTATAAGTATGATGATTAATACTACCAATAATAAAATAAACCCTCCCAAGAACACTTTAATTTAGTTTCTTGGTATTTTTAGGAAATTCCCTTGCGAACTATTAATGCCCTACGGAAAGGGGAGGGAGGGTTTCAACCCAAAAGATCTTAAAACATATCTAAGATATAAAAGAATTCAGAATACCTACTAAAAAGACTGATCCAATCCATAATGATATTCCTGAAAATAGCACATTTTTGCTACTTGACCAATCACTAGGAGAAATGAAATTGTAATTAATGCAAACACAGACGATTGGAAAGCAATAGTTACTGTTGTGATCTTAAAAGCTTTCAACAAATTCAATAGACTATACCATTCGATCCCCATCCGGTCAAATTCTGCATCAAATGCACTACGGATTTTCATTGATCATAATTGAATTAATTATTATCTGTCGGAGTAAAATAGGACCAGTTGGCCTTGTCTGGGAGAGATGGCCTAGTGGTTGATGGCTCTGGTCTTGAAAACAGGTATAGTTTTAAAAACTATTGAGGGTTTGAATCCCTCTCTCTACTTTTGTTCGATTAAACAATCGATCTTATCAGATCAGTAGCAAAAAAAGGCTCAACTATATAGCCAAGCAATAAGGAATCAGTCAGAAAACAATAGCGAAGGATCCCACTATCCCATCTCCCAACATGGTAAATGAAAATAAATTAGATTAATTATGATTTTATCTAGTTTATTTTATCGTTTAATTAAGAGGGGTCATGGAAAGAACAAGTTCAAAATCACGATCAATTCCTTTCTCAAATCCTGCTGCAGCTACGCGAGCTCTCCCTGCATGCCACAAATGACCCATGAAAAAGAACAATCCTAGAACAAAACGAGAGGTGGCTAACCAACTTTGGGGTGATACATAATTCACCGCATTAATCTCAGTAGCTACACCACCCACATAATTTAAAGAACCTAAAGGAGCATGAGTCATATATTCCGCTGAACATCGTTCTTGCCAGAGTTGTATGTCTTTTTTCAACTTACTCAGGTCCAAACCATTAACTAGCATCGTCTAGACAAATATTGAGGTTGAGTATAACTGGCATTTTAGAGGTTCCAACCAGGGAGCACGAAGATCCCAAAAATGCATTGTTTCTCCTTCGAAGATAATTTCTCCAGTAGGAGAACGCATTAGATATTTACCTAAACCAGTAGGCCCCTAGGCAAACCCTACACTAGCTCCAAGATGTTGATCTATAACTAGAAAAGTAAATGTTTGAGCTTGAGACGCCTCTGGGCCGGTTGGCACATAAAATTCACTGGGATAAGTTGTATTGTTAAACCAAACAAAACAACAAGCAATAAAACCAAAGATAGAAAGAGTAGCTAAACTATAGGACAAGTAGGCTTCTCCTGACCATACAAACACACGACGAGCCCATGTAAAAGGTTTTGTTAAGATGTGCCAGATACCACCAAAAATACAAATGGAACCTAACCATACATGTCCTCCAATTATATCTTCTAGATTGTCCACGCTAATAATCCATCCCTCTCCTCCAAAAGGAGACTTGAGCAAATAACCAAATATAGCAACTGGGTTAAGAGTAAGGTTCATAATTTTTCTTACATCTCCACCACCAGGAGCCCAGGTATCATATATGCCACCAAAATATAAAGCCTTGAAGACTAGAAGAAAAGCACCAACACCTAGTAAAATTAAGTGAATACCTAAAATTGTAGTCATTTTATTTCTATCTTTCCAGACATAACCTAAAAATGGAAAAAATTCTTCTAAATTTTCGGGTCCGATTAGTGCGTGATAAATACCACCAAAACCTAAAACTGCAGAAGAAATTAAGTGAAGTACCCCAGATACAAAATAGGGAAAAGTGTCCACAATTTCCCCACCAAGACCGACTCCCCATCCTAAAGTAGCTAGATGGGGAAGTAAAATCAATCCTTGTTCATACATAGGCTTTTCTGATACAAAATGAGCCACTTCAAATAGATTCATTGCTCCAGCCTAGAATACAATTAATCTTGCATGAGCCACGTGAGCGCCAAGTAATTTTCCTGACAAATTGATAAGTCGGGCATTACCAGCCCACCAAGTGAAACCAGTAGTTTCTTGGTCACGACCAACTAAAGATAGAGTTCCATTAAAGTGCGTTTCCACAGGGTAGAACCTCTTCAGGGAATATAAGGTTTTCATGAGGCTGATCTTGAGCCGCCATCCAAGCACAAATACCTTCATTCAAGAGAATATTTTTTGTGTAGAAAGTTTCAAATTCAGGATCTTCTGCCACACAAATCTCCTGAGAAACAAAGTCATAGGCATGTAAGTTTAGAGCTAGACCAACTACTCCAATGGCACTCATCCATAAACCAATCACTGGCACAAATAACATGAAGGAATGTAACCAACGTTTATTGGAAAAAGTAACCCCGAAAATTTGAGACCAAAAATGGTTAGCAGTTACCATAGAATAAGTCACTTCAGCTTGAGTTGGGTTAAAAGCACAGAACGCATTTGCACCATCACCGTCTTCGAATAAAGTATTTTCCACGGTAACACCGTGAATAGAAGAACATAAAAGAGCAACACCCAATACTCCGGCAACTCCCATTATATGAAATGGATTCAAGGTCTAATTATG
Organism: Taxus chinensis; assembly: GCA_019776745.2. Lineage (NCBI taxonomy): Eukaryota > Viridiplantae > Streptophyta > Pinopsida > Cupressales > Taxaceae > Taxus > Taxus chinensis. The sequence goes on along the minus strand of CM034147.1, from coordinate 477,647,874 downwards.
AAAACCTTGAAAAAAGAGGATAAATCAAAAAATAGCTGCTACACCAAAACTAGGTGCAAAAAACCAACCAGACTGGCCTAATGGATAGATCAAGAATACATAAACAAAAACAGCAATCGGAGCAGAGAACGCAATTGCATTATAAGGTCGCAATTGTACAGATCAAGCAAGTTCAAATTGGCGTAACATGAAGCACCATGAAGAGAAACAAAAGTCCATAGACCAATGTCACAGGAGTTTATCAGGAGTTTATCTATCTCAAGGATCAATGTCAATACCTCTTTCTACATTATTGACCAATAATGTTATTTCATTATTGTCTATCTTAGGAAAACCACCCATTAAAGCCATAGTCGACCACTGGGCATTGAGACGTATTTTCATCACTCCTATATCCAAAGTTGTTACAATTGCAGTATGATTGGGTAACACACCAATTTGACCACTGTTGGTAGTTAGAATTATTTCTTGAACTTATGAATCCCAAACAACGCGATTGGGAGTCAGTACACGAAGATTTAGGTTTATTTTATACTATTAAAGTTCTTTGAAGTTCATAGCCTTCGCGGTAGCTTCATCAATGTTACCCACTAAATAAAAAGATTGTTTAGGGAGACCATCTAATTCTCCTAAAAGGATCATTTGAAAACCTCTAATTGTTTCTACTAAACTAACATATTTACCAGGGGAACCAGTGAATACCTCTGCTACAAAAAAAGGTTGTGACAAAAACCTTTCAATTTTTCATGCTCTTACTACTGTTAAACGATCTTCTTCTAACAATTCATCCAGTCCAAGAGTAGCTATAATGTCTTGAAGTTCTTTATAACGTTACAAAGTTTTTTTAACTCCTTGCGCAGTTTCATAATGTTCTTCGCCCACGATCAAAGGTTGGATCATAGTCGACATTGAATCAAATGGATCTACCGTTGGATAGATCCCCTTAGCAGATAATCCTCTTGATAGTACAGTAGTAGCATCTAAATGTGTGAATGTTGTAGCAGGAGCAGGATCATTCAAGTCGTCTGCAGGTACATAAATTGCTTGAATGGAGGTTATAGATCTGTCTTTGGTAGAAGTTATTCTCTCTTACAAAGAGCCCATTTCCGTACTAAGAGTTGGCTGATAACCCACAGTGGAAGGCATTCTGCCTAATAATGCTAATACCTCCAATCCTGCTTGGATAAAGTAGAAGATATTGTCAATAAATAAGAGTACGTCTTGCTCATTGACATCTCGAAAATATTCAGCCATGGTTAGAGCAGGTAAACCAACTCTCATACGAGCTCCTGGTGGTTCATTCATTTGACCATATACCATAGCTACTTTGGATTCTGATATATTTTGTTCATTAATTACTCCCGACTCTTTCATTTTCTTGTAAAGATCATTTCCTTCACGGGTATGTTCTCCTACTCCACCAAATACAGAAACACCTCCATGATCCTTAGCAATGTTATTGATTAATTCCATAATCAACATTGTTTTACCCACTCCAGCTCCCCCGAATAATCCAATTTTTTTTCCACGACAGTAAGGAGCTAAAAGATCCACTACTTTAATGCATGTTTCAAAAATTGAAAATTTTGTATCCAACTGTGTAAAGGTGGGAGCAAATCTATGAATAGGAAATGTTGTTAGAGCATTTACAGGACCTAAATCATCGACAGGTTCTCCAAGAACATTAAAAATTCTTTCGAGAGTAGTTTCACCAACTGGAACACTCAGTGGAGCTCCTGTATCAATTACTATCATTCCTCTCATCAAACCATCTGTAACACTCATAGCTATAGCTCTAACCTTATTATTTCCTAATAATTGTTGTACCTCACAAGTAACACAAATTGGCTGACCATTTGTGTTATTATCCTTAACAATTAATGAATTGTAAATTTTAGGCATATTACCTGGAGGAAAAGATACATCTAGTACTTGGCCGATAATTTGAGCAATACGTCCTACCTTCTTTTCTACAAGTGCGGAAACCCCAAGAACAAGAGGATTGGTTCTCATAATAATATTAAATAAATAAAAAAGGAGATTGATTTAAATTGCTAATACTAGCAAAAAAGTATAAAAAAACACAAAAATATTCTATATTGAGTTGATCAGTCAATAATAACTGAGAGTGAAGTTACCACTTTTAACTTACATAGTAATCTCTTTTCTTTATAAAGTTCAACTTCGATAATGATATGGAAATATATTCATTATTTAACATGAAAATGTAGAAAAACTTATTAGATGTCATTGAGTTATCAATGGCATCTAATAAGTTTTTCTATTATTGGAATTGAACCAATGACTCTCGCCGTATGAAAGTGATACTCTAACCACTGAGTTAAGTGGGTTATTTATAATCATAGATAGAGTCGTAAATGATTATAGGTAGAACTTAACATATTAAACAATATGCCCCTAACTAAATAGTATAATATACATCTTGACAAAAATTAACTATTTTGTTAGTATATTTTCAAAAGGGCTATAACTCAGCTTGGTAGAGCACCTCGTTTACACGTGTGCCAATGATTTTCAGGAGATTTTATTCATTTGTACAATCAATAAAATATTTATTAAATAGTCTTACTCGAAAGAACAGTAGCATGAAAAAGATGAAGTTAGTTCTGATTAAAACTATAAATCTAGTTGATATGGTAAATTTCAGGTTCATTCAATGTAAGGCATAATGAGTAGAATACGGAGAATTATTCTTTTAACTCTATGACACTTTGAGGTGTATAAAGTGTCATATGAGTAAATTCTATGTCTGAGCACAATAGACCTACGTCAAGGGAACCTTTTGAATAACTTTGGGATTGCTTCTGACAAGACAAAATTTGCGTTTGAAGCAAACTGAGCCATATTATTATTTTTATGGAAATAAAAGAATGATCAGACTAACTGATCAATCCACTAGTTAATGAAAGATCCCAATGCCATAAAATGCATGTTGGGTTCTTGGAATAGTTCAAATCATTTCGATAATAAGAAGTTTGATCTATTCTACTGAGAAGGTCTACTCGAGCCCGTATAGCCCTATACAGTTCAGAAACTCTTATATTCCTTCTATTTCTTATTGTCTCTATGACCTAGTGATTTTCATTTATAAATATCTTTTTATTATTCATTTCAAATTTTTGAAAACTTAGGTTGATTCGCCCTTGAACATTTTCTCCCAATACTGTTGAATATTAAGTATTTCAGTTGATAGATCCGAGAGCCTCAAATTTATTCTAATTGTCTCATCATCTAGGTAAGTATAGGACATAGGATTTGATAGTCCTTTAACCTTACGAGATATACCCAAAAAGACATAATTAAACTTATGGATACATAAGCCTTTTTTTCCTCTGAGAGATTAATAGGTTCCACACAAATGGCATATTTATTATAGACTCACTCCATCTGAATATGGAACAAATGGATAAAGCTTGTTGACGCATCCTGCATCATTCAAAATAACAACCTTGAAAAAAATTGCCCTATCTCGATAGAACATAGATCTAAAAAAAAAGATCTCTAAATTCCCTTACATCAACTCATGTTGATGACACGTTACAACTCGTGTCAACGTGGGATCTGCCAAACTGCAAGGGTCCTATTAGAACCCTTTACTAAAAAGGAAACATTGTTATCGTTCGGTGATGATTCTTCAAGTATATAAATAATCGATACGAAAGAGGAAAAAAAAATTAAAGTAACAATATTAACTATTACTTATATCGTTATAAGTAACGAATGAAACATAAATGAATATGAATCCATGATGTTCGGGGGATAGAGGAACAATGTCTAAATTGACAATATTAAAAATAAGACTCTTTATCTATTTCACAGGAGTCTATTTATGTATATATTTTCCGAATATTATACTTTTCCATAGACCTTGAACCATGAACACTGAGCCCTCAACCCTAAACCCTAAGCCTTGAACCATAAATCTTGACCCCTAATCCCTAAACCATATACATTGAGCCGTAAAACCTAAACCCTAAACACTATACACTAAATTCCCTAAGCCCTAAAGTCTTAACCTTGAGCCCTAAACCATAAACCCTAACCCCTAACTTTTAAAATATATCCATTTTTTGAAAACTTGACTTTTTTGAAAATACAATTTTTTTTCAAAACCTCAATTTTTCAAAAATCTAAACTTTTTTAAAATCCTGAATTTTTATAAAATCATGTCATTTTCTAGAATCCCGATTATTCAAAATACCTACTACTTTTTTCAAATATCCCAACTATTCAAAATCACAACTTTTCAAAAAATTTGATTTTTTCAAATTTTATATTTCATAAAAGCTAGGATTTCTAAAAAAGGTCGATATTTTTGAAAAGTTTGGATTTTCGAAAGAGTCAAAAGAGTTGGATTTTAGAAAAAAGTTACGATTTTGAAAAATTCGAGATTTCAAAAAAGTTGGGATTTTTAAAAAAATTAAGATTTCAAAATGTTAGGATTTCAAAAAAATTTAGGTTTACGAAAAAGTAAGAATATAAAAAACTCAATATTTTTTGAAAAAATTGGGATTTGAAAATACTCCAGATTTTAAAAAATTCAAGAATTTTTAAATAATAGCAATTTTTGAAAAAATTGTGATTTTGGAAAAAGTCATAATTTCAAAAAAGCTGGGATTTTTAAAAAATATTGACTACTCAAAGTCAAAACTTTTTGAAAATCCCATGTTTTTTCAAAATAAAGACTTTTTGAAAATCTTAAGTTTTTGAAAAAATTTGGATTTAGATTCAGTGGGGATTTTAAAAAAAGTTGATATTTTTGAAAACATTGGGATCAATTGAAAAGTCGAGATATTTAAAAATTTATTATTTTAAAACAAGTCACAATTTTTTATAAAGTTGGGATTTCAAAACAAGTTGTTATTTTGAAAAATTCAGAATTTTCAAAAAAGTCCGTATTTTTAAAATGATGGGATTTTAAATAAAGTTGGGATTTTGAAAATTTTGAGATTTAAAAAATTTAGGATATCGAAAAAGTTAGGATATTTTTAAAATGTCAAGATTTCAAAATAGTAAGGATTTGGAAATAGTTTGGACTTTTAAAATTTTGGGAATTTGAAAAGGTTTTGAACTTCAAGATATTAGGATTTGTTGAAAAGTCATGATTTTTAAAAAAACACGAGATTTTCAAATATTTGATATTATCAAAAAAGTCACAAATTTTGAAAAAGTTGCAATTTATAGAAATGTTACTATTTTTGAAATCATTAGGATTTTAAAAATTCAAGACTTTAAAAATGTTATGACTTTCAAATAATTTGGGTTTTTCCAAAAAATCTATATTTTGAAAAAGTCAGGGATTTCAAAAAAGTTAAGATTTTCGAAAGATTTGGGATTTTTGAAAGAGGATTTTTGAAAAAAGTCAAAAAAATTGAAATCTTTGAATAAGTCGGGATTTTTGAAAAAGTCACGATTTTAAAAATATGTGATTTTTGAAAAACTAGGATTTATTACAAAAAGTAAGGATTTTTTAAAAAGTTGACATTTTTGATAAAGTTGGGATTTCAAAAAATTCAAGGATGTTTGAAAAAAAAATCTTGATTTTTAAAAATGTCGCGCTTTTCGAAAAAGTTGGGATTTTAGAAAAAGTTGAGATTTTGAAAATTTTGTGATTTTTGTAAAAGCCAGGATTTTTAAAAATGTCACGATTGTTGAAAATTAAGCAATTTTCTATAAGTTCAATATTTTTTAAAAATTCAGAAATTAGAAAAAGTCAAGTTCTTTGAAAAAGCTGGAATTTTTGAACAATCGAGGTTTTCAAAAAAATTGTAATTTTGAATAGTCTTGATCTTGAAAAAATTAGGTCTTTTGAATAATGAAGATTCTAGAATATCATAAAATTTCAAAAAAACTTGTGATTTTTAAAAAGTCAGGATTTTCAAAACAGTTAGAATTTTTGAAAAAGTCACAATTTTGACAAAATAACAATTTCTAAATTGTTAGGATTTACAAAAAGTTAGGATTTTTAAAAAAGTTGGTATTTTGATTAAGTCTATCTTTTTCAAAATCACAATTTTTTTGAAAACTCGACTATTTTGAAATATTTCAAAATTTCAAAACTATTGGTATTTTGAATAATCAAGATTTTCCAAAAAAAATCTATTTTTGAATAAGATATAGGATTTTCAAAAAAATTGAGATTTTTGAAAAAGATAGTATTTTTTAAAAACTAGTGATTTTCAAAATAGTTAGTATTTTGAAGAATTCGTGATTTTAGAAATGTTAGGATTTTTGTGAAGTTTGAATTTTTTAAGAAGTTGAGATTTTAAAAAAATGATTTTTTCAAAAGTCACATATTTTCGAAACATTCAGGATTTCAAAAATCTGAAGATTTTGAAAAAGTCTAGATTTTCAAAAAAGTCAAGATTTTAGGAAAACACATAATATTAAAAAAGGCACATTTTTAAAAAAAATAGGAGTTTCAAAAATATCAGGATTTCTTTTAAAATTTTTACTTTTGAAAATCTCAACTTTTTTAAAAATCAGGATTGTTTAAAATTAGTCAAGAGTTTGAATGATTTAGATTTTCCAAAAAGTCTAGATGTTTGAATAAGTCGAGATTTTTGAAAAAGTCACGAATTTAAAAAAAAAAAAGATTTTAAAGAAGTCAAGATTTTCAAAAAGTTTTGATTTTGGAAAATTCAATATTTCAAAAAATTCAAGTTTTTTGAAGAAATGAGGCTTTTCAAATAAGTCAGAATTTTTGAATAGTATAAATTTTTTGAAGTGTCTACAATTTTGAGAAGTCTGGATTTTTAAAAAGTAGATTTTTTTAATAATTTTGGAATTTTCAAAAACTAATCTATATTAAAAAACAAACGATTTTAGAAAAGGTTATAATTTTAAAAAAGTTAGAATTTTTTAAAATTAAGTATTTTTGAAAAAGTCAATATTTAAAAAAAATCATGATAATGAAAAGGTTGGGATTACAAAAAAATTGGGTTTTCAAAAAAGTCACAATTTCGAAAAAGATAGGTATTCCAAAAAAGTTAGGATTTAAAAAAAAAAGAATTTAAAAAACAATCACAATTTACAAAAAAGTCAACAGTTAAAAAACTGTAGAGATTTTTGAAAACCCAACTTTTTTGAAAATCCTAACATTATCAAAATCTTGACTTTTTATAAAACCATGACTTTCCCAAAACTTATGAAGTTTTCAAAATCCACGAGCTTTTTAAAAATCGTAAACTTTTAAAAATCATGACTATCACTTTTAAAATATTTGAAAATCTAGACTTTTTGAAAATTGTGACATTTTTCAAAATCTTAACTGGTTCAAAATCAGGAAATCTAAGCCGTAAACCCCAAACCATGAGCCCAAAAACCTAAACCCTAAACCACAACATCCTAAAACCTAAGCCCTAAATCCTAAACCATAAACCCTTAACACTAAATCCTAAACACTAAACCTAAGTGTGAAACCATAAACCTTAAACTCTAAACTCTAATCCCAAAAAATTAAACAATAAACCCTAAAATTTGATCCTTAAGCCCTGGAGCCTAAACCATAAGCCCTAAACCCTTAACCATTAACCCTCAGCCTTAAACCATAAACCGTAAAACCTAAATCATAAACCTTAAGCCCTAATTACTATTAAACCCTAAATTCTAAATCCTAAAAACTAAACCTTAAACCATAAACCTTAAACCCCAAACCCTAATATTCAAACCCTAAACCCTAGACCCTTAGGCCTAAGCCTTAATGCTAAAATCTAAACCCTAAACCCATAACATTAAGCAATAAACCCAAAACCCTAAACACTAAACCCTAAAACCTAATTCTTGAACAATAAACATTAAACCTTGAACCCTTAACCCTGAACCTCAAACATTAACCCTGAACCCTAAGCCCTAAGCCATAAAGCCTAAACACTAAACCCTAAACCTCGAACCCTCAGTGTAAAAACCTAAACCCTAAACACTAAATCCCCTCAGCCTTAAACCCTCAACTCAAAAACTTAAAATTACTTATATTTGGAAAAAGTCGGGATTTTGAAAAACTTGAGATTTTCAAAAAGTCAGGATTTTTGAAAAGTCAAGATTTTAAAAAACTTGAGATTTTCCAAAAAAAATGACTTTTGAAAAAGCCACAATTTTAAAAAAGTTTTTATTTTTTAAAACATCAGGTTTTGAAAAATGTCAGGATTTCAAATATGTTATGATTTTGAAACAAGTTGTGGTTTTCAATAAATTAGTATTTTCATAAAGTCAAGGATTTTAAAAAGGTTGGGATTTTTGAAATTTCAAGAGGATTTTTAAAGAATAGAGATTTTGGAAGAGTCGGGATTTTTGAAAAAGTCAAGATTTTGGAAAAACTCAAGATTTACAAAAAATTAGGTTTTCAAAAAATTGAGATTTTCCAAAAATTCACAATTTTGTAAAAGTCGGTATTTTTGAAAATTTAGGATTTTAAAAAGAGTCAGGATTTTTGAAAATGTTGGTAATTTGAAAACATCAAAATTTTTGAAAATGTCAAGATTTTTGAAAATCTTGGTATTTTGAAAACATCAAATTTTTTGAAAATGTCAGGATTTTTGAATAAGTTGCTATATTCATAAAATTAATGATAAACCCTAAACCCAAAAAACTAAACTCCTAATAGTAAACCTTTAACATTGAATAATAAATCATAAACCCTGAGCCCTAAACCACAAACCCAAAATTGTAAATCCTAATCCCTAAACTCTAAACCCCAAACCCAAAACATGAGACGCTTAACCTTAAGCCTTAAACCCTAAACCATAAACCCTAGACTGTGAACCCTTAATCCTTATGCCTAACTCTAAACCCTAAACCTTGAACCCAAAACCTTGACCCCAGACACCTAAACCCTAAACCCTAAACTCATTGCCCTGATCCCTAATCCATAGACCCTGACCATGAACCCTGAGCCCTCAACCCTAAACCCTAAGCCCTAAGCCATTAACCATGACCCCTAAGCCTTAAACCCTAAACTCTAAGCCCTAAACCCTAAAATATAAACCCTGAGAACTAAACCCTAAACCCTGAACATTGAGCCCAAAAAATTAAGCCCTAAACACTAAATCCCCTTCTCTAAACCTTGAGCCCTAAATTTTTAAAGAATTTCAAGTTTTTCAAAAATTGTTTTTTTTAAACCTTACTATTTCAAAAATCTAAACATTATCAAAATCAAGACATTTTCAAAAATCTAGAATTTTTCTAAAATCCTGACATTTTGTAAAATCCTGATTATTCAAAATACACAACTTTTTAAAAATCAAGATTTAAAAATTTTTGGGATTTCAAAAAAGTTTGGATTTTTGAAAAAAATGAGATTTTAAAAAGCTTTCATAAACTTTGGGATTTCAAAACAATCAGGATTTCAAATAGTTAGAGTTGGAAAAAGTTAAGATTTTGAAAAACTTGAGATTTTCATGAAGTGAAGTTATTTTTAAAGGCTTTTGACCTTCAAAATCTTAGATTTTTGAAAAAGTTGGGATTTTAAATAACTTGATATTTTTAAAAAAGTCAAAACTTTCGAAAAAGTCGAAATTTTAAAAAAATTATTGTTGAAAATATAAGGATTTGAAAAATGTCGAGACTTTTAAAATATTATAATTTTCAAATAAGTTGAGGTTTTTGAAAAATCAATATTTTTAAAAAGGGATTTCGAAAAGTTGGGATTTCATAAAAGTGAGTTTTTTTAAAGAGTCGAGGGATTTTCGAAGAGTCATGATTTTTTATGAGTATGGAATTTTTGAAAAAGATAATATTTTAAAAAAAATTAGAGATTTTAACAAAAAGTCACGATTTTTGAAAAGTCAAGATTTTTTTAAAAAATTGATATTTTTGAAAAGTCAAGATTTTCAAACAATTCTAAATTTTTGGAAAAAGTCAAGATTCCTAAAAATTTAGGACTTTTGTTTTAGTCAAGATTTTCGAAAAGGTCGGCATTTTTAAATAGTCTGAATTTTTGAAAAATTCTATATGTTTGAAAAGTGTGGATCTTTCAAAAAAATTGTGATTTTAAAAAAACTTTTGATTTTAGAAAAAGTTAGATGAATTTCATAATTTTAAAAAGTAAAGAATTCCCAAAAAAATTAGGATTTTTTAAAAAGTTGAGATTTTAAAAAAATTAGGATTATGAAAATTTTGGGATTTTGAAAAAGCCTGGATTTTTGAAAAGGTCAAGATTTTTTAAAAAAAATTAAAGATTATGAAAAAGTTAAAATTTGGAAAAAAAATTATGCTTTCAAAAAAAAGCTTATTTTGGAACAACCAGGAATTTTGAAAAAGTTGGGATTTTAAAAAAAGAGGAGACTTCTAAAAAAGTTATAGTTTAAAAAACAAAGTTGGGGATTACAAAACTATAAATATTTTTGAAAAAGTAAGGATTTTTTTAAAAGTTCATATTTTGAAATCCCAACTTTTTCGAAAATTCTAAATTTTAAAAAAGCCTAACATTTTCAAATTCTCAACTTTTTCACAATTATGACTTTTTATAAAATCATGGATTTTTTAAAAGTTATGAATTTTTCAAAAATCACGAGTTTTTAAAAAAATTGTGACTTTTGTAAATTCTAATTAACCTAGTCACTTTCCAAACCTTTCAAAAATCTATACTTTGTGAAAATTGTGATTAACCCTGAACCCTAAAACTTCAAACCTAAGCCAAAAAGCCAAAACCCTAAACCTTGAGCCCTAAACTCTAAGCCCCAAACCCTAAACTCAAAACCCTGAGCCATAAACCCTAACCCTATAACCCTCATCCTTAAACCCTAAACACTAAACCTTGAACCCTAAACCCTGAGCCCTGAGCCAAAACCCTAAACTCAAAACCTTGAGCCTAGAGACCTTAACCCTAAACTCGTAACCTCGAACCTCAAACCCTAATCCATAGACCCTAAACCATGAACCCTGATCCCTCAAACCTAAACCCTTAACCTTGAGCCTTAAACATTAAACCCTAAACCCTAACTTTTTCAGGAATTTCAACTTTTTCAAAACTTGTGACTTTGTCAAAAATGGAGATTTTTTTAACATATCAATTTTTTGGGAAACCTAACTTTTTCAAAAATCTAAACTTTTTCAAAATATCAACTTTTTCAAGAATCTAAACTTTTTCAAAATACTAACTTTTTCAAAAATCAAGAATTTTTCTAAAATCCTGACAATTTCCATAATCCTGATTATTCAAAATTCCTACTTTTTTTAATATCTTGGATTTCAAAATTGAAACTTTTTAAAAAATCTTGACTTATTCAAATTTGATATTTCAAAAAAGCTGAGATTTTTGAAAAGGTTGAGATTTTTGGAAAGCTTGGATTTTAGAAAAACTCAACATTTTGTAAATTTTGACATTTCAAAAATGTTAGGATTTTTTAAAAAGTTGAGATTTCAAAATAAATTAAAAAATGTTGGAATTTCATAAAAAAATGTTTTCGAAAAAGTAGGCAGTATTTTCAAAAATTTAAGGATTTAAAAAATCTCAAGATTTAAAAAAAAGTTGGGATTTCAAAAAAGTCAACGAAATTTTTTAAAAATTAATAATTTAAAAGAAATCAAGGATTTTGAAAAAGTTGGGAGTTCAAAATACTCTAGATATTCAAAAATTTAGGATTTTTAAAAAATAACACTTCTTAAAATATTCATAATTTTTGAAAAAGTCATAATTTCAAAAAAGATAGGATTTTTATAAAATACTAACTATTCAAAGTGGTGAATTTTTTAAAATCCCATGTTTTTCTTTAAATCCCAACTTTTTGTAAAAGTCAATGTTTACGAAAAAGTTGGGATTAATTAAAAAGTTGAGATATGTTAAAAGTCAATATTTTTTAAAAGTCGTTATTTTCAAAAAATTTGATTTTTTGTCAAAGAAGTCATGACTTTTTGAGAAAGTTACAATTTTTTAAAAAGTTGTTATTTTAAAGCATTAGCATTTGAAAAAAAAATTACAATTTCGAAAATGTAAGGTTTTTGAAACAAGTTTGGATTTCTAGTAAAGTTTGGATTTTGAAAAAAATTGAGATTTCAAAAAAATTGTGATATCAAAAAGGTTAGGATTTTTTAAAAAATTAGAATTTCAAAATAGTCAGGATTTGGAAAAAAGTTGGTATTTTCAAAGAACTTAGGATTTTTAAAAAGTCACGATTTTGTAAAAGTTTTTTGATTTTCGAAAATGTCAAGGATTTTTGAAAAGTTTGGATTTTTAAAAAGTCGGATTTTCAAAAACATGAGATTTTCAAAAAAAATCAGGACATGTGAAAAAGTTGTAATTTTTAGAAAAGTTGCTATTTTTGAAAACATCATAATTTTAAAATGTCGGGACTTTGTAAAATGTTTGGATTTTCAAAAGATTTGGGATTTTAGAAAGAGGTTTTTTGAAGAGTCAAGATTTTTGAAAATTGTCATGATTTTTGTAAAAAGTCAAAATTTTCAAAAAAGGTCGAATTGTTTAAAAATGTCAGGATTTCGAAAAATTGGGATTTTTGAAAATGAGATTTTTGAAAAGTCAATATTTTCAAAAAATTCAAGATTTTTGAAAAGGTCAATATTTTCAAAAAGTTGAAATTTTCAAAAATTTGATGATTTTGAAAATGTTTGGATTTTGAAAACGTCAAGAATTTTTAAAAAGTCAGGATTTATGAATAAGTTAGGATTTTCATAAAAATAAAGATTTTAAATATTTGTGATTTTTGAAAAAGTAGGATTTTATTAAAAAAGTAAGGATTTTCAGGATTTTTAAATAGTCAGGATTTCTAAAAAACTCTTTATTTTTAAAAATGTTGCAATTTTTTATAAAGTTGGGATTTTAGAAAATGTAAGATTTTTGAAAAAGTTGATAGTTTGAAAAAGCTGAGATTTTTAAAATGTCATGATTTTTAAAAAAGTGGTAATTTTCTAAGAAGTCAATATTTTAGAAAAATTCATAATTTAGAAAATATCTGGATTTCAAAATAATAACATTTTTTTTAAAAAGTTGGGATTTTTGGAAAATCAAGGATTTAGAAATTCTCGAAGAAGTCAAGATTTTTGAAAAAAAATTGCAATTTTGAATAGTCTCGATATTTTAAAAAATTCAAGATTTTTAAAAAAGTTTGATCTTTCAAAAAGTAGAGTATTTTCAATAATTGATATTAGAAAAATTCCATCGATTTTCAAAAAAGTTTTTATTTTGAAAAAGTCGGTATTTTGAATAAACCCGTCTTTTCAAATTAATTTTTTTTTGAAAACCCAATTTTTTTGAAAATCTCAAATATTTGATTAGTTAGGATTTTTAAAAAACTTGGGATTTCCAATCAATTTCATTTTCCAAAAAAAATCTATTTTCGAAAAAATTAGGATTTTTAAAAAAGTTGATATTTTTTAGAAAGATAGTTTTTTTAAATGAGTAGTTAATTTGAAGAAATCGTGATTTCAAAAAAAGTTAGGAAATTTTTAAATTCTGAATTTTTGAAAAAGTCTATATTTTTGAAAAGGACAATTTTTTTTAAAATGCCAATGTTAAAAAAGTTAGAAATTTGAAAAAAGATTAAATTTTCGAAAAAACCTTCGGGATTATGAAAAAGTTGTGATTTAAAAAAGCAGGATTTTCAAAAAGTATAGACTTTTCGAAAACTCAAGATTTTTTAAAAGTCAAAAATTTAAAAAAAGGGAGTTTCAAAAATGTCGATAGATTTCTCTAAAATAGCTGACTTTTTAAAAATGTCAAATTTTTGAAATAAATCATGAGTTTCAAACCCTAAACGGTATTTTCTAAAAATTGGGATTTTTAAAAAACTCTAATGATTTTCAAAAAAGTTCAGGATTTTAAAAAGTCTATTTTGAAAAAGTAGTTGGGCTTTTCTAAAAGGACGGGATATTTCAAAAAACTTAACATTTTAAAAAAAGTTAGGATTTTTTAAAAGACGGGATTTTAAAAATTTTGTGATTTTCCAAAAAGTCATGATTTTTTAAAAGTGAAGATGTTCGAGAAAGTTGGATTTTGAAAAGTTAGGAATTTTTAAAAAAGTCAAGATTTTGGAAAAGTTAGGAAATTTTAAAAAATGTCAAGATTTTTGAAAAATGTCAGTGATTTTTTAAAAGTCAGACATATTTTGAAAAAAGTCAATATTTTTTAAAATTTGTGATTTTCAAAAAATATAATTTTTTTAAAAATAAGGATTTAAAAAACAAATTAGGATCAGGTTGTGATTTCTGAAAAGTTTTTTTAGAAAATGTCAGGAATTTTGAAAAATTGGGATTTCTAAAAAAAGTTTTGATTTTCGAAAAAGACTAAATTTTTTGAAAATAGTTGAGATTTTGAAAAAGTTATAATATTTTAAAAAGTCAAGATTTTCAAAAATGAGTTATTTCGAATTTAAAATTAGAAAAGTCATGTCTAAAAGTCAAACTTATGCTTTAGTGTCTGTTTTTGAGGAAATTTTTTTTAAACCACATGTTTCAAAAATCCCAACTTTTTTAAAATATGAAGATTTTTGAAAAAAAAAGTTGGCATTTTGAATAATTTAGATTTTCCAAGGAAATTATAGATTTTTGAATGATGTCATGATTATTGAAAATGTGACAATTTTTCAAAATGTTTGAATTTAAATAAATTATCTTTTAAAAGAATTAGAATTTTTAAAAAAGTCATGACTTTTTCGAAAACTCTACTAAATTTTCAAAATTAGGATATTTTCAAAAATTCCTGAATTTTTTCAAAATCCCGAACCTTTTCCTAATTTTAGTTGTAAATGAAACCTTAAACCCCAAATCCTAAACCATAAACCATAAACCCTTCGAAAAATCCTGAATTTTTAAACCCTTCTAATCATTTTTTAAAATCTAGAATTTTTCAAAATTTAAAACCTAAACTTAAACCCTTGATACCTTAAGCCAAAACCTAAACCCTGATTTCCAAAAATTGAAGCATTTTCTAAATAAACTATGAACAGTAAACCCTTAGGCCTAACCCTAAAACCAAAACCCTATACCTTTCAACCGTGATATTTCTAAAATCCCCTTAAAACCTAAATTCCCTAACCCCAAACCTCAACCCTTAGCCAAATCCTCAACCATGAACACTGAAAAACCCTAAATTTTAAACTCTAATCCTTATACCCTTAAAATAACCTTAAGCTTTTACTCCTAAATCCCTCATACCGTTTTAAAACATCTTGAACCCCAAACCCTAAAACTTTTCAGCCCTAAATCCTAACTTTAATATCTAAACCCTAAAATCCTAACTTTTTAAAAATCCTAAACCTTTATCCCCCAACCCTGAATCTCAATGAACCCTCATCCTGATTTCAAAAACCTGAGATTTTCCTAAAAGTTATTATTTTTAAAAACCATTAAGATTTTCAAAAAATGTTGGGATTTTGAAAATCCTTAGATTTTCAAACAAGTTACGGTTTTTGAAAAATTGAACATTTTGAAAAAGTCACAATAGTTTTTGAAAAATTGGATTTTTTAAAATTTTAGTTGGGAATTTTGGATTTTTCAAAAGTTTGTATTTTTGAAAAACTTGACAGTTTCAAAAAAGTTAGGATTTTTGAAAATACAGGATTTTAAAAAACCTATTGAGATTTGCCAAAACATCATGATTTTTAAAATCTAAGATGTTTGAAAAAGTTAGAATATTTACAAAAACAATCCCAAGATTTTTTCAAATCTCAGAGATATTCAAAATAGTCCCAATTTTTAAAATACCAATGTGATTTTTGAAAAAAATAAAAATTTTTGAAAAATTAAGACATTTTCAAAAAAATCAGTTAACTTTTTCAAAAATTGTTTTAATTCCCCAATTTTTAAAATGTTGACTTTTTAAAATCAATTATTTTCGAAAATATTGACAATTTTTTTTAAATAGTTGCGATTTTCTATAAACTTGGGATATTTGAAAAGTTATTATCTCAAAAGAGTCAAGATTTGAAAAATGTAGTGATTTTCCAAAATTAGTAGGAAAATGAAAAGGTCAAAACTTGTACTTATGGTGTCCATCTGTTTGAGTCCATTTTTTTTAAACCACATGTTTCAAAAATTCCCATCCTTTTCAAACCTATCTAAGATTTTTCAAAAAAAGTTGGAGTTTGAATAATTTAGATTTTCCAAAAATTCTTGATTTTCGAAATGTCAACCTTTTTGAAAATCCTTATTATTTTCCAAAATTTTTAAATCCTGATTTAAAAAAATTTAGGATTTCTAAAAATCTTGCAACTTATAGAAAAAGATAGAATTTCATAATTTAAAATAAAGTTTCAATTTCAAAAAATTTTAGGGTTTTTTCAAAAATTTCAAGATTTTAAAAAATTCCTAAGGATTATGAAAAGGTTGGGATTTCGAACAAAAATTGGGATTTCAAAAAAATTGTGATTTTGAAAAAACCAAGTATTTGGAGAAATATGGGATTTTCAAAAAAGACAAAATTTAAAAAAGTGCAATTTTCAAATAAGTTGAGAATTACAAAACTGGAGAGATTTTTAAATCCTAACTGTTTTGAATATCCTAAATTTTTTAAAATCCTAAAATTTGCAAAATTTGTACTTTATCAAAATTCCAACCTTTTGTAAAATCTCATCATTTTCAAAAATTATGAATTTTTAAAAAATCATGAGTTTTTTTAAAATTGTGAACTTTTAAAATTCATGAGTTTATCACTTTCAAAATATTTGAAAATACAAACCTTTTGAAAATTATGACATTTTTAAAATCCTAACTATTTCAAAATCAGGGTATTTTTGAAATCCTAACTTTCTCAAAATGTCATGACCACTAAACCATAAAACCTTAAACCTGAGTTGTAAATGCTAAACCCTAAACCCCAACATCCTAAGCACTAAGCACAAAACAATAAATCCTAAATCATGAACCATAAACCCTTAACTCTGATTCCTAAACCCTAAACCCTCAGCAATAAACCATAAACCCAAATCCCTAAATCGTAAAACATAAATTCTAAACCCTAAACCTTGATCCCTGAGTCATGAATCCTAGAATCTAATCCCTAAAACCTAAACAATAAACATAATTTTCTAAAAAATTGAATTTTAAATTAAGTTAGGACTTTCCCTAAAGTCGATATACCTAGAACCATGTTGCCCTAAGTAAAAGTCAGGATTTTCATAACCCTGAACCTCGAACCCTAAGCCATGGATTTTCAACCAGGAACACTAAGACCTAATTCAAGGTTAAAATGACCCAGGATTTTAAAAATACTCTGAGCCCTATACCCTATAAACCCTAAACTTTGAAGCTCTAGAAATTCCTAAAAATAACTGTCGAGTCTTTGCCCTAAATGCTAAGATCCTTAAACTAAACCCTCAAATTTTATAAAACCTAATCCCTAAATGCAAAACCCTATAACAAGTAAATCTTAAACCCCAAACCCTAAAACCTGAATCCCTAAAAATCCTAATTTAAACCCTAAAACCTAATTCTTAAACCCTAAACCTTGATTCCTAAACCCTTAACCTCAACCATATACCTTGAACCCCAAATCTTGAGCCCTGAGCCCTAATCTGTAAACACTTAACACTAAACCCTAAACCCCGGATATTAAAATTATGCAATTTTGTAAAAAGTCATGAGATTTTAAAAAAATGTCGAACTTTTTATAAATACATGACTTTATCACTTTCAAAAGTATTTGAAAATACATGTTGGGATTGATTTATAAGTCGTAACTATTTGCAAAATCCTGGGACTGTTTGAAAATCGAAAGTATTTTAGAAATCGTCTTATCGAAACATCAAGGACCCCTAAACAGGTTAAAATTTTGAAAATTCAGGATTGTAAATGCTAAACCCTAAACCCTTAACACTAAATCCTAATCCATAAAGCCTCAGCCATAAACCATAAACCCAAATCCCTAAATCATAAAACCTAAAGTTTAAACCCCAAACCTTTTAACCATAAACCCTAAACCCTAATACCTAAGCCATGAAGCCTAAATTATAAACCCTAAGCTCTAAACCCTAAACAATAAACAATACATCCCTAACCCTGAGCCTTAAACTCTAAAACCTAAACAGTGAACCCTAAAAGCCTTAGGCCCAACCCTAAACCCTAAACCGTATACCTTGAACCATGAGCCCTAAGCCAAAACCCTAAACCCTAAAACCTAACCTCGATAATTTTCGAGCCTCAAACCATTGAACCATGTACCCTCAATGTTCGAACACTAAGACTAAACCTTTAAACCATAATGTCATACGGTTTTAAACCATAAATTTTAAAATGTTAGATTATAAAAAAACCTAAACTCTAAACTCATAACTCCAAACCTTGAACCATGAGCCATGGATCCTCAACCATGAACACTGAGACTAAACCTGAAACCCTAAAATCTAAGCCCTACCCTATTAATCCTAAACCATAAGCTCTAATTGTTCATAAACCCTAAATTCTACTTCATAAACTATAAAACTCTAAATGCTAAATCCTAAATACTAAACCCTCAATCGTTAAAACAAGAGCCCTAAACCCTAAATACAAAACCATGAACCATTAAACTTGAACCCCTAAACCTCAACCCTAAGCCCGAAAAATTTCGGAGCTTGAAAAAGTAGAGCCATAAGCCCTGAAAGCCGGGATCCCTAAACCAGTACAAGAATCCTGAAAAAAATAAATTTTAAAAATTTGATTTTTTTGAAAGCCCTAAACCCTAAACAGTATCACAACCTTTGAAAAATAGTTAGATTTGAAAAAGTTTGGTATTTTGAAAAAGATCAAGGATTTTCGAAAAATTAATATTTTTTGAAAATGTTTGGATTTTAAAAAAACTTGAGATTTTAAAAAAATGTCAAGATTTTGAAAAGGATGAAATTTTAAAAAATTGTGATCATTTTGAAAATGTTCAGGATTTTAAAACAAGTTTAGATTTTTGAAAAATGAATAGTTTGAAAAAAGTCAGATATTTTAAAAAAGTTGGGATTTTCAGAAAGTTAGTTGGGCAAATTTTCAGGATTTTTGAAGAGTTTGGATTTTTAAAAACATCAAGATTTTTGAAAAACTCAGGATTTTAGAAAAAGTCAAGATTTTCGAAAATGTTGGGATTTTTAAAACGTCAATACTTTTGAAAAATTTAGGATTTTTGAATAAGTCAAGTTATTTGAAAAAGTTCTGATTTTTAGTATTTTTTATTTTCAAAAAAATATTTTTTTTTTTTTAAATTAAGGATTTTCCAAAAACTCGGCATTTTGTATAAAGTTGAGATTTTAGAAAATTCAGGAATTTTAAAAAAGTTGGGATTTCTGAAAAAGTTTTGATTTTTAAAACATCGCGATTTTTGAAATAGTTGCGATTTTCAAAAAAGTTGGGATTTTCAAAAAAGTTATAATCTCAAAAGATTCAAGATTTTAAAAATGTAATGATGCGTCAAAATTAGCAAAAATTTGAAAAGGTCTTAACTTGTGCTCCAGGTGTTCCGTTTGAGTCCTTTTTTTTGAAACCACATGTTTCAAAAATATCAACTTTTTTAAAATATCATTTTTTTCAAAAAAAAAAAAAAAAGTCAGGAGTTTGAATAATTTAGATTTTCCAGAAATTCTGGATTTTAGAAAATATGTCATAATTTTTGAAAAATTCATTATTTTGCAAACAGTTGTGAATTTAAAAAAAAACTAGCATTTTACAAAATTTGAAATTTTAGAAAAAGATGAAATTTCATAATTCTAAAAAAGTTTAAATTTTCATAATTTTAGGGTTTTTGAAAAATTTAAGATTTTGAAAAAAGTTAGGATTATCAAAAGGTTGGGATTTCAAAAAAGTCGTGATTTCGAAAAAGCCAAGAATTTTGAGAAAGATAGGATTTTCAAAAAAGACAAGAATTACACAACTGAATAGATTTTTAAATCCCAAAAAAATTGAACATCCTAATTTTTTTGAAAATCCTATTATTTTCAAAATCTTTACTTTTTCAAAATTCCAACTTTTTATAAAATCCTGACTCTTTCTAAAACTAAGAATTTGTAAAAAATCACAAGTTTTTTTAAAATTTTTAAATTCGTGACTTTATCACTTTAAAAATATTTGAAAATACAGTCTTTTTTAAAATCATGACTTTATCAAAATCCTAACTATTTAAAAATAAACCATAAACCCAAATCACTAAACTGTAAAACCTAAATTCCAAACCTTGATCCATGAGCCATGAAGCCTAAACCCTAAACCCTAAATAATTAAAACCTAAACACCTAACCCCGAGCCTTAAACCCTAAACCCTATACCTTTAACCATGAGCCGTAAGCCAAAACCCTAAACCTTACACATTTAGTTAGATACCTAAACCCTAGACCAAAAACTTTTAACCCCGAACCTCGAACCCTGAGCCATGGACCCTCAACCATAAACACTGAGACCTACACCCTAAACCCTAAACCTTAAGATTTAATTGCTCCTTAATCCTGAATTATGAGTCTTAAACCCTGAAACCCTAAATGCTAAATCCTAAATACTAAAAGTCAGTCATTTGATCATTGAGCCCTAAACCCTAAATGCAAAACCCTCAACCATAAACCTTAAAGCCTAAAACCTAATTCTTAAACCCTAAACCTTTATCCCTGAACCTCGACCATAAACTCTGAACTCTGGATTTCTGAAAAACTCGACAGTTTAAAAAAGTTAGGATTTTTGAAAAGATGGTATTTTAAAAAATTTGAGATTTTTGAAAAAGCAAGGATTTTGAAAAGTCAGGATTTTCAAAAAAGTCTATGTTTTGGAAAATGTTTGGATTTTTAGAATGTCAAGAATTTTTAAAAATTTGTTATTTTTGAATAGGTCAGGATATTTGAAAAAGTCTCGATTTTTAATATTTACAATTTCAAAAAATATATAATTTTTAAAAAAATGAAGGATTTTTAGAAAAGTTCACATTTTTGATAATGTTGAGATTTTAGAAAATTTAGGAATTTTAAAAATGTTGGCATTTCTAAAAAAGTTAAGATTTTCAAAAACGTCATGATTTTTGAAGTAGTTGCGATTTTTGAAAAAGTTGGTATTTTTTAAAAAGTTATAATCTCAAAAGAGTCAAGATTTTTAAAATATAGTGATGCACCAAAATTAGCAAGAACTTGAAAATGTCATAACTTTTACTCCGGGTGTCCGTTTGAGTCCAGTTTTTTTGAAACCACATGTTTAAAAAATCTCAACTTTTTTGAAATATCTAGATTTTAAAAAAAAGTTGGGAGTTTGAATAATTTAGATTTTCCAAAAATTCTGGATCTTTGAATATGTCATGATTTTTTTAAAAGTCATTATTTTCCAAAAAGTTTTGAATTTCAAAAAATTTAGGATTTTAAAGAATTGGCAATTTTAGAAAAAGATAGAATTTCATAATTCTAAAAAACTCCAAATTTAAATTTTTTTAGGGTTTTTGAAAAAGTTGAGATTTTCAAAAAAGTCAGGATTATGAAAAGGTTGGTATTTCGAACAAAAATTAAGATTTCAAAAAAGTCGTGATTTAAAAAATAGCCAAGAATTTTGAGAAAGTTTAGATTTTCAAAAAAGATAAGATTTTCAAAATTCCAACTTTTTATAAAATCGTGACTTTTTTCGAAAATTACATATTTTTAAAAACATGAATTTTTTAAATTCAAGACTTTATCACTTTCAAAATATTTGAAAATAAATTTTTTTTGAAAATCATGACTTTTTTCAAACCCTAATTGTTTCAAAATTGGGATATTTTTGAAATCGTGACTTTTTAAAAACATCGACCCATAAATCCTAAAACATAAAACCTGAAAATTGAGTCGTAAACGCTAAACCGTAAATGACTCAATTTCAAAATTCAAAATAAAGAGTTTTGGAAAATCATGACTTTTTTAAAACCCTAATTATTTCAAAATCGGGATATTTTTGAAATCGTGACTTTTTAAAAATCGCAACCCATAAATCCTAAAACCTGAAAAATTGAGTTGTAAACACTAAACCGTAAACCCCAACATCATAAACTCTAGGCCCAAATCCATAAATTGTAAACCATAAACAAAAAACCCTTAACACAAAATCCTAAACCCAAAACCCTCAACCATAAACCCAAATCCCTAAATCGTAAAACCTAAACTCTAAACCCCAAAGCTTAAACCAAAAAACCCTGATCCCTAATCCATGAAGCCTAAACCATAAACCTTAAACCCTAAGCCTAAAGACCTAAACCCTAAACATTAAATCCTCTCAGCCCTAAACCCTTAACCTAGAAACCTTAAAATAGCTAGATTTGGAAAAAGTTGGTTTTTTTGAAAAACATGGGATCTTTTAAAAAGTCAAGATTTTCAAAAAAGTCAGGAATTTTTGAAAAAGGTACAATTTTAAACAAAGTTGTTTATTTTTGAAAACATCAAAATTTAAATAATGTTGGGACTTTGAAATTTTTCATATTTTCAAGCAAATTGGGGTTTTTGAAAAATGAATATTTTGAAAAAGTCAAGAATTTCAAAAGAGTTGGGCTTTTTCACATTTTCGAAGAGTCGGGGATTTTAGAAGAGTGGATTCTTGAAAATGTCAAGATTTTTGAAAAACTCAACATTTTAAAAAAAATTAGGATTTTTTAAAAGATGAGATTCTGAAATTTTCCAAAAAGTCCTGATTTTTTTATAAAGTTAAGATTTTAGAAAATTCAAGAATTTTTAAAAAGTTGGGATTTTTGAAATAGGTGGAATTCGTGATGCACCAAAATTAGTAGGAGCTTGAAAATGTAGTAACTTATGCTCCAAGTGTTTGTTTATGTCATTTTTTTAAACCACACGTTTAAAAAATCTCAACTTTTTAAAAATATCAGGATTTTGAAAAAAAAAAGTTGGGAGTTTGAATAATTTAGATTTTCCTAAAATTATGGATTTTTGAATATGCCATGATTTTTTAAAAAGTCCATATTTTCCAAAAGGTTGTGAATTTCATTAAACTAAGGATTTTAAAGAATTTGCAATTTTAGGAAAAGATCGAATTTAATAATTCTAAAAAACTTTGAATTTCAAAAAATGTAGGGTTTTTGAAAAAGTTGAGATTTAAAAAAAAAGTCAGGATTATGAAAGGTTTGTATTTCAAACAAATATTGGGATTTGAAAAATGTCATAATTTCAAAAAAGCCAAAATTTATGAGAAAGTAGGGATTTTCAAAAAAGATAATTTTTTTTAAAAAGGTGTAATTTTCAAGTCAGGAATTACAAAACTGAAGAGATTTTAAAATCCCTACTATTTTGAATAACCTATTTTTAAAAAAAATCCTAACATTTTAAAAATTCCAACTTTTTATAAAATTGTGAATTTTTTGAAAATTACGATTTTTTAAAAATAAGGAGTTTTTTAATAATTGTGAACCTTTCAAATTCATGACTTTATAACTTTGAAAATATTTTAAAATATATAGACTTATTGAAAATCATGACTCTTTCGAAATCCAAACTATTTCAAAATTGGGATATTTTCTAAATCGTGACTTTTTCAAAATTTTGACCCCTAAACCCTAAACCCTAAAACCTAAAACCTGATACCTAAGTTATAAATGCTAAACCCTAAACCCCAACATCTTTAAAATTAAATTGGTATTTCTTAAAATTCGTGATTTACAAAAAGCCAAAATTTTTGAGAAAGTTGTGATTTTCAAAAAAGACAAGATTTTGAAAAACATTTACTTTTTCATAATTCCAACATTTTATAAAATTGCGACTTCTTTGAAAATTACGAATTTTTAAAAAATCATGAGTTTTTTTAAAAATGGTCATATTTTTCACTTCATGACATTATCACTTTCAAAATCTTTGACAAAAAAAACTTTTTTAAAATCATGACTTCTTTAAAATCCTAACTATTTAAAAATCAAGATATTTTCTAAATCGTGACATTTTAAAAATCGAAACCAATAAACCTTACCCTACAACCTGAAACCTGAGTCGTAAATGATAAACCTTGAACCCCAGCATCCTAAATACTAAGCCCAAAACCCTAAATTATAAACCATTAACCATAACCCCTTAACATTGAATCCTAAACCCTAAACCCTCAGCCATAAACCATAAAACCAAAATCCCTAAATCGTAAAACCTAAAATCTAAAACGCAAACCTTAAACCATAAATTCTAAACCATGATCCCTAAACCATGAATCCTAAACCCTAAGCCCTAAACCTTAAACAATAAACCCTAATCCCTAAATAGTGAACCCCAAAGCCTTTGGCCAAACCCCAAACCCTATACCTTGAATAGTGAGCCCTAAGCCAAAAACCTAAGCTAGAGACCTAACCCTTAAACCCTAGACTCATAACCCCAAACCTTGAACCCCGAGCAATTGACCCTCAATGATGAACATTAAGACCTAAACCCTAAACCCTTACCTCTACGCCCTAAACCCTAATCTCTGAGCCCTATACCCTATAAACCCTAAACCTTAAAATCTAATTGCTCCTAAACACTAAATTATGAGTCTAAAACCCTAAATGCTAAATCCTAAATACTAAACCCTCAATCATAAACCATGAGCCCTAAATCCTAAATGCAAAATCCTCAATCATAATCCTCGAAACCCAAATCCTAAAACCTAAGCCCTAAACCCTAAACCATAAACCTCAAAACCCAAAACCCTAAATCCTAATTCTTAAACATAAACCTTGATCCCTAAACCATAACCACTAAACCCTAAACCTCAAATCTTGAGCCCAAAAACCAAAACCCTAAATACTAAATCCTATGAGCCGTAAACCTTAAACCTAGAAACCTTAAGATAGATAGATTTCGAAAAAGTTAGGATTTTAAAAAAATTGAGAATTTCAAAAAAGTCACGATTTTGAAAAGTTTGTTGCAATTTTAAACAAAGTTGTTATTTTTTAAAACATTGAAAAATGTTGGGACTTTGAAAAGGTTCAAATTTTAAAACAAGTTCGGATTTTTTAGGAGTCTAGATTTTTTTTAAAGTTAAGATTTTGAAAAACTTGACATTTATAAAAAATGAGGATTTTTTAAAATAAGAGATTTTTAAAAAATTGAGATTTTGTATAAATAAAGATTTTTGAAAAAATCAAGATTTTTAAAAAAGTCAAGATTTTGGAAAATGTTGGAATTACAAAACTGAAGAGATTTTTAAATCCCAACTATTTTGAATGTCCTAATTTTTTAAAAATCCTAAAATTTTAAAAATCTTTACTTTTTCAAAATTCAAAATTTTTATAAAAATGTGACTTTTTCGAAAATCATGATTTTTTTAAAAATCACGATTTTTTTTTAAATTGTGAACTTATCATTTTAAAAATCTTTGCAAATAAAAACTTTTTGAAAATCATGAATTTTTAGAAATCCTAACTATTTCAAAATCTGGATATTTTTTAAATCATGACTTTTTCAAAATCGTGACCCCTAAACCCTAAACACTAAAACCTGAGTTGTAAATGCTAAACCCTAAACCCCAACATCCTAAACACTAAGCCCAAAACCCTACATCCTAAACCACAAACCATTAACCCTTAACAATGAATCCTAAACCTAAACCCTCAGCCATATACCATAAACCCAAATCCCTAAATCGTAAAACCAAAACTATAAACCCAAAACCTTAAACTAAACCATAAACCCTGAGCCATGAAGCCTAAACACTAAAAATTAAGCCATAAACCCTAAATAATAAACCATAAAATCCCTAACCCTGAGACTTAAACACTAAACAATAAATCGTGAACCCTAAAGCCTTAGCACCTAACCCTACCCTCATAACCATGAACCTTGAAACCTGAGCCATGGACCATCAACCATGAACACTGAGACCTAAACCGTTAACCCCTTCACCTACACCCTAAACCCTAATCTCTTAGCCCTATACTCTATAAACCCTAAACCTTATGCTCTAATTTCTCCTAAACCATAAATTTTGAGTCTAAAACCCTAAATGAAAAATGCTAAATACTAAACCCTCAATAGTAAACCATGAGACCTAAACCCTAATTGTAAAACCCTCACCCGTAAACCTCAAACCCCAAACTCTACAACCTGAGCCCTAAACCATAAACCCCAAAACCATAAACCTTGAACCCTAAGCCCTGAGCCCTAACCCCTAAACCCTAAACATTAAACCCTAAACCCTGAATCATGAGCCAACAAACTTAAACCCTCAACCTAGACACCTTAAAATAGTTAGATTTGGAAAAAGTTGGTATTTTTGAAAAACTCTAGATTTTCAAAATGTTAGGATTTTCAAAAACTTTGGATTTTCAAAAAAGTCACTACTTTTGAAAAAGTTACAATTTTAAACAATTTTTTTTTTAAAACACCAATATTTACATAATGTTGGGACTTTGAAAATGTTCAGCGAAAAAGTCTAGTTTTTTGAAAAGTTGGAATTTTCGATTGAGTTGGGCTATTCACATTTTTAAAGAGTTAGGATTTTGGAAGAGTTTAAATTGTTTAGAATTTCAAAAAAGTTGTAAATTTAAAAAAAATGGATTTTGAAGAATTGGCAATTTTAGAAAAAGATAGAATTTCATAATTCTAAAAACCTCTAAATTTCTAAAATTTTAGGCTTTCTGAAAGAGTTGATATTTTTTAAAAAGTTAGGATTATCAAAAGGTTGGGATTTCGAACAAAAATTGGGATTTTAAAAAAGTCGATAATTTTGAGAAAGTTGGGATTTTCAAAAAAGACAAGATTTTGAAAACAATACACAATTTTAAAATAAGTCAGGAATTACAAAAATGAAGAGATTTTTAAATCCTAACATTTGCAAAATCTTTACTTTCTCAAAATTCTAACTTTTTATAAAATCATGACTTTTTAAAATTACATTTTTTTTAAAATCGTGAGATTTTAGAAATTGTGAACTTTTTAAATTCATGACTTTATCAATTTCAAAATCTTTGAAAATATAGACTTTTCAAAAATCATGACTTTTTTGAAATCTTAATAGTTTCAAAATTGGGATATTTCTTAAATCCTGACTTTTTAAAAATTGCGACCAGTATAACCTGAAATTTAATCATAAATGCTAAACCCTAAACTCCAACATCCTAAATACTAAGTCCAAAACCCTAAATCTTAAACACTAAACCCAAATCACTAAATCATAAAACCTAAACTCTAAACCCCAAACCATAAACCCTAAACCCTGATCCCTGAGCCAGAAAGCCTAAACCCTAAACCCTAGATCTGAACCTTAAACTCTAAAGCCTAAGACAATGACCCCTAAAGCCCTAGGCTTAACCCTAAACCCTATACCCTGAATCGTGAGCCCTAAGCCAAAACCATAAACCCTAAACCTTAAGCTAGAGACTTAAACCCAAAACCCTAAAATCATAACCCTAAACCTTAAGCTAGAGACTTAAACCCAAAACCCTAAAATCATAACCCTAAACCTTAAGCTAGAGACTTAAACCCAAAACCCTAAAATCATAACCCTAAACCTCAAACCCTGAGGCATGGACCCTCTCCCATGAACAGTGAGACCTAAACCTTAAATGCTGACCCCTACGCCCTAAACCCTAAACTCTGGCCCTATATCCTATAAATCCTTAATCTTAATCTCTAATTGCTTCCAAACACTAAATTATGAGTCAAAAACCCTAAACCCTAAATCTTAAATACTAAACCCTCAATCATAAACCATGAGCCCTAAACCCTAAATGCAAAACCTTTAACCATAAAGCTCAAACCCCAAACCCTAAACCCTAACCCCAAAACCCTAATCCCTAAAACCTAATTCTTAAACCTTTAGCTAAAGACCTTGATCCCTGAACACTATTCATAATCCTAGAACCCTAAACCCTGAAACCCGAGCCTTGAGCCCTGAACCCTAAATCCCAAATCATGAACCAACAAACCTAAACCCTAAACCCTAAACACTAAATCCCATGAGCCCTTAAATCTCAACCTAAAAACCTTAAAATAGTTAAATTTGGAAAAAGTTGGTTTTTTGAAAAACTTAGGATTTTAAAAATGTCAGGATTTTATAAAACTTGAGATTTTCAAAAATGTCACGACTTTCGAACAAGTTGTAATTTTAAAAGTTGTTATTTCTGAAAACATCAAGATTTAAAAATTTTGGGAAATTAAAAATATTTAGATTTTCAAACCCCAAGCCGTGAGCTCCATACACTATAAACCCTAAACCTTAAACTATAATTGCTCCTAAACACTAAATTCTTAGTCTAAAACCCTAAATGCTAAATCCTAAATACTAAACCCTCAATCGTAAACCATGAGCCCTAAACCCTAAATGTAAAACCCTGAACTATAAACCTTGAACCCCAAACCCTAAAACTTGAGCCTTGAGCATTGATCCCTAAATCCTAAACACTAAACCCTATAAACCCTAGACCCCAAATCATGAGCCAGAAAACCTAAACCCTAAAAACTAAATCCCGAGAGACCTAAACCCTCAACCTAGAAACCTTAAAATAGTTAGATTTGGTAAAAGTTGTTATTTTTGAGAACATAAAGATTTAAAATATGTTGGGAAAAAATATTAAAAATTTCAAACAAGTAGGGGTTTTCGAAAATGAATATTTTGAAAAAGTCAGGATTTTTGAAAAGTTGGGATTTTCGAAAGAGTTGGGCTTTTTGTAATTTTGAAGAGTGTGGATTTTTTAAAAAGTTAGTATTTTTCAAAAGATGGGATTTTAAAAATTTGAGATTTTCAAAAAAGTCATGATTTTAAAATAGTGAAGATTTTTGAAGAAGTAAGGATTTTTGAAAAGTCTGGATTTTCAAAAAAGTCCTGATCTTGAAAAACGTTGGGATTTTTGAATATGTTAGGATATTTGAAAAAGTCCCAAATTTTTAGAATTTGCAATTTTTGAAATTTTTTCTTAAAAAAAAAGTAGGGATTTTCAAAAAAGTTGGCATTTTTAATAAAGTTGAGATTTTACTAAATTCAAGAATTTTTAAAAATTTGGGATTTTCAAAAAATTTATAATTTAATAAAAGTCAAGATTTCAAAAATGTAGTGATGCGCAAAAATTAGAAGGAACTTAAAAAGGTCATAACTTGTGCTCTAGGTGTCCGTTTGAGTCCATCTTTTTTTGAAACCACATGTTTCAAAAATCTCAACATTTTTAAAAATTAGGATTTTAAAAAAAGTCGAGAGTCTGAATAATTTAGATTTTCTAGAAATTCTGGATTTTTTAATATGTCATGACTTTTAGGATTTTTTAAAAAGTTGCGAATTTAACAAAAATTAGGATTTTAAAGAATTTACAATTTTAGAAAAAAAAAGGAATTCATAATTCTAAAAATTGGGACTTCAAAAAAGTCGTGATTTTGAAAAAGATAAGAATTTTGAGAAAGTTGGGATTTTCAAAAAAGACAAGATTTTGAAGAAAGGTGCAATTTTAAAAATAAGTCAGAATTACTAAACTGAAGAGATTTTTCAATCCCAACTGTTTTGAATATCTGATTATTTTTTAATATGCTAACATTTGAAAAAAAATATTTTTTCAAAATTCCAACTTTTTATAAAATCATGACTTTTTAGAAAATTACGAATTTTTAAAAAACACGAGTTTTTTTAAAAATTGTGAACTTTTTAAATTCCTTACTTTATCAGTTTCAAATTCTTTGAAATACAGAATTTTTCAAAATCACGACCCCTAAACCCTAAACTCTAAAACCTGAAACCTAAGTCGTAAACCGTAAATCCTAAACCATAAACCATAAAGCCTTAACACTAAATCGTAAACCCTAAACCCTCAGCCATAAATGATAAACAAAAATCCATAAATCGTAAAACCTAAACTCTAAACCCTAAACCTTAAACCATAACCCTAAACCCTAAGCCCTACACAATAAACCCTAAGCCTTAAACCCTAAACCCTAAATAGTGAACCATAAATTCTTAAGCATAGCCCTAAACCGTAAGCCAAAACCATAAACCCTTCGATTTTGAACAAAAATTGGGATTTCAAAAAAGTCAAGAATTTTGAGAAAGTTGGGATTTTAAACAAAGATAAGATTTTTAAAAAAAGGTGTAATTTTCAAATAAGTCAAGAATTACAAAATTGAAGAGGTTTTTTAAATCCCAACTGTTTTGAATATCCTAATTTTTTAAAAAATGCTAACATTTTCAAAATCTTTAAAAATTTGAACTTTTTATAAAATCGTGACTTTTTTGAAAATAACAATTTTTTTTAAAATAAGAGTTTTTTTAAAATTTAAAAAATATAGAGTTTTTGAAAATTCTGATTTATTTAAAACCCTTATTGTTTTAAAATCTAGATATTTATGAAATCATGATTTTTCAAAATCGTGACCCCTAAACCCTAAAACCTGAAAACTGAGTCGTAAACGCTAAACCCTAAACATCAAAATCGTAAAATCTCAGCCAAAAACCCTAAATCTTAAACCATAAACCATAAACTATTAACACTTAATCTTAAACCCTAAACCATTAGTCATAAACCATAAACCCAAATCCCTAAATAGTAAAACCTAAACTCTATACCTGAAACGTTAAACCATAAACCCTAAACCATGATCCCTGAGCCATGAGGCCTAAACCCCTTACCCATAGCATTAAACCCAAAAGCCTAAATAGTGAACCATAAAACCTTAGGCTAACCATTAATCCTAAACCCTATACCTTGTACCGTAAGCCCTAAGTAGAAACCCTAAACCCTAAACCTTTAAGGTAGAGACATAAACCCTAATCTCGTAACCCCAAACCTCAAACCCTGAGCCATGGACCTTCAATCACAAACATTGAGACCAAACCCTATACCTTGACCCCTATGCCCTAAACCCTCAGCCATAAACCTTTAGCTAGAGACCTAAACCCTAAAACCTAAACTCATAACCCCAAACCTCCAACCCTGAGCCATGGATCCTCAAACACGAACACTGAGACCTAAGCCCTAAACCCTAACCCCTACGCCCTAAACCCTAAACTCTAAGCCCTATACCCTATAAACCCTAAACCTTAAGCTCTAATTGCTCCTAAACCATAAATTCTGAGTCTTAAACCCTAAAACCCTAAATACTAAACCCTCAATTGTAAACCATGAGCCCTAAACCCTAAATAAAAAGCCCTCAACAGTAAACCTCTAACCCCTAACCCTAAAACCTGAGCCCTAAATCCTAACCCTAAACCCCAAAACCCTAAACCTTGAACCCCGAACCCTGAATCTCAACCCTAAACCGTGAACCGTGAAACCTGAGCCCTAAGCCCTAATCCATAAACACTAAACCCTAAACCCTGAATCTTGAGCCCAAAAACTTACACAATAAATCCCTTGATCCCTAAACCCTTAACCTAGAAACCTTATAATAGCTAGATTTAGAAAATGTTGGTATTTTGAAAATTTTTGGATTTTCAAAAAGTCAAGAATTTCAAGATTTAAATAATGTTGGGACTTTGAAAATAGTCATATTTTCAAACACGTTGGGTTTTTTGAAAAATGAATATTTTGAAAAAGTCAGGATTTTTGAAAAAGTAAAGATTTTTAAAACATCAATATTTTTGAAAAAGTCAACATTTTTTAATAAGTCGATATATTTGAAAAAGTCCCAATTTTTAATATTTGCTACTTTCAAAAACATAATTTTTTTAAAAAATTAAGGATTTTCAAAAGAGTCGACATTTTTGATAAATTTGAGACTTTTAAAAATTTAGGAATTTTAAAAAGGTCGGATTTCTAAAAAAGTTTGTATTTTTGAAAATGTCGCGATTTTTGAAATAGTTTTGATTTTTAAAAAAGTTATAATATCAAAAGAGTCAAGATTTTAAAAATGTAGTGATGTACCAAAATTAGCAGGAACTACAAAAGGTCATAACTTTTACTCCGGGTGTTCGTTTCAGTCTATTTTTTTAATCCACATATTTCAAAAATCTCAACTGTTTTAAAATATCAGGATTTTAAAAAAAAAAATGGGAGTTTGAATAATTCATATTTTCTAGAAATTCTGGATTGTTGAATATGTCATGATTTTTGAAAAAGTCATTATTTTCAAAATAGTTGTGAATTTTAAAAAAAATTAGGATTTTACATAATTTGAAGTTTTTGAAAAAGTTAGAATTTCATAATTTTAAAAAACTTTGAATTTAAATTTTTTTAGGGGTTTTGAAAAAGTTTAGATTTTCAAAAAAGGCAAGATTATGAAAAGGTTGGGATTTTGAAAAAAAATTACGATTTCAAGAACGTCGTGATTTCGAAAAAAAGTTAGGTGTTTGTGTAATTTAGATTTTTCCAAAAATTCTAGATTTTTGAATATGTCATGATTTTTTAAAAACTCATTATTTTCCAAAAAGTTCTGAATTTCAAAAAAAATGTAGTTTTAGAAAAAGATAGAATTTCAAAAAATTTAGGGTTTTTGAAAAATTTGACATTTTCAAAAAAGTCAGGATTATAAAAAGGTTGGGATTTCAAACAAAAATAGGGATTTCAAAAAACTCCTGATTTTTTAAAAAGCCAAGAATTTTGAGAAAGTTGGGATTTTCAAAAAAGACAAGATTTTGAAAATATGTGCAATTTTAAAATAAGTGTGGATATACAAAACTATAGAGATTTATAAATCACAACTGTTTTGAATATCCTAATTTTTTAAAAACCTAACATTTAAAAAATCTTTAATTTTTCAAAATACCAAATTTTTTTTAAAATGGTGAATTTTTCAAAAATTACGAATTTTTAAAAATTCACTTGTTTTTTTAAAAATTGTGAACTTTTCAAATTCTTGACTTTAACACTTTGAATATCTTTGAAAATACAAGAGATTTTTGAAATCTTAACTGATACAAAATCAAGAGATTTTTGAAATCGTAACTTTTTCAAAATCGTAACCCGTAAACACTAAACCCTAAAACCTAAGTCGTAAACGCTAAGCCCTAAACACCAACATCCTAAACACTAAGCCCAAAACCCTAAATCCTAAATGAGAAACCATAAACCCTAAACCCTTAGCCATAAACCATAAACACAAATCCCTTAATCGTAAAACCTAAACTCTAAACCCCATACCTTAAACCATTAACCTTAAACCCTGATCCCTTAGCCATGATGTGTAAACCTAAAAACCCTAAACAATGAACCCTAAAGCCTTAGGCCTAACCCTAAACCATAAACTCATAAGCCTGATTCTCGAACCCTAACCCATGGGCCATCAACCATGAACACTATGACCTAAACCCTAAAATTTGAGCCCTATACCCTATAAACCCTAAACCTTAAGCCCTAATTACTCCTAAACCCTAAATGCTAAATCCTAAATACTAAACCCTCAATCGTAAACCATGAACCCTAAACCCTAAGTGTAAAACCCTCAACCGTAAATCTCAAACCCAAAACCCTAAAACCTGAGCCTTTCCTAACCATAAACCCTAAAAAATAATTCTTGAACCCTAAACCTTGATCCCCAAACCCTGAACCTCAAACCTAAACACTGAACTATGAAACCTAAGACCTGAGCCCTAAACCCTGAATCCTGAGCCCAAAAACCTAAACCCTCAACCTAGAAACCTTAAATTGTTAGATTTGGAAAAAGTTGATATTTTCAAAAACTTGGGATTTTCAAAATGTCAAGATTTTTTAAAAAGTTAGGATTTTAAAAAACTTGAGATTTTGAAAAAAGTCAAGACTTTTGAAAATGTTGCAATTTTAAAAAAAGTTATTATTTTGGAAAACATAAAGAATTAAAAAATGTTGGGACTTTGAAAATGTTCAAATATTCATAAAATTTGGGGTTTTTGATAAATGAATATTTTATAAAAGTCAAGATTTTTGAAAGAATTGGTCTTCTTGAAAAAGTCAAGATTTTAAATTTTTTTAGATTTTCCAAAAAGTCGTGATTTTATAAAAGTGACGATTTTTGAAAAAGTCAGGATTTTTCAAAAGTTGGGATTTTTTAAAAATTTATAATATGAAAAGAGTCAACATTTCATAGATGTAGTGATGCACAAAAATAAGCAAGAACATGAAAATGTTATATAACTTATGCTATGGGTTTCTGTTTGAGCCTATTTTTTTTAAACCACGTGATTCAAAAACCTCAACTTTTTTAAAATATCAAGATTTTCAAAAAAAGTAGAGAGTTTGAATAATTTAGTTTTTCCAAAAATTCTAGATTTTTGAAAAAGTCATTAATTTTAAAAAAGTTGTGAATTTAAAAAAAATATAGGATTTTAAAGAATTTGTAATTTTAGAAAAAGATAGAATTTCATAATTCTAAAAAAGTTTGAATTTAAATTTTTTAGTGTTTTTAAAAAAGTTGAGATTTTCAAAGATGTCAGGATTATCAAAACGTTTGTGATTTCGAATAAAAATTCAGATTTCAAAAATTTCAGGAATTATGAGAAAGTTGGGATTTTCAAAAAAGTTGATTTTTTGTAAAAAGGTGTAATTTTCAAATAAATCTCAGGAATTATAAAACTGAAAATATTTTTTAATCCCAACTATTTTGAATTTATTTTAAAATCCTAAAATTTTAAAAATCTTTATTTTTTCAAAATTTCAACTTTTTTGAAGATTACAAATTTTTTAAAAATCACAAGTTTTTAAAAAATTGTGAACATTTAAAATTCATGACTTTATTACTTTCAAAATCTTTTATAAATTTAAACTTTTTGAAAATCACGACTTTTTTGAAATCCTAACTATTTCAAAATCGGGATATTTTTGAAATGACTTTTTAAAAATCATGACTTCTAAACCCTAAACCCTAAAACCTAAAACCTAAGTTGTAAACACTAAACACTAAACCCCAACATCCTAAAACACTTTGCCAAAAACCCTAAATACTAAACCATAAACTATAAACAGTAAAAACTGAATCCTAAACCCTCTGTCATAAACCATAAACCCAAATCCCAAAATTGTAAAACCTAAACTATAGATCCTAAACCTCAAGCCCTAAACCCTAAAAAATAAACCTTAAACCACTAAACCTAAACCCTAAATAGTGAACACTAAAGCCTTATGTTTAACCCCTAACCCTATACCTTATAACATAAACCGTAAGCCCTAAGCCAAAACCCTAAACCTTTATCTAGAGACCTAAACCCTAAACTCTAAATTCATAACACTGAACCTCGAACCCTGAGCCAACCCTCAAAAATGAACACTGAGACCTAAACCCTGAATCCTGACCTGTATGCCCTAAACCTTAAGCTTTAATTGCTCCTAAACCCTAAAAACCTAAATTCTAAATCCTAAATACTAAACCATCAATTGTAAATCATGAGCACTGAACCTTAAACCCCAAAACCTAAAACTTGAGCCCTAAATCCTAACCCTTAACCCTAAACCCTAAACCTTGATCCCTGAACCCAGAACCTCAACCCTAAACCCTAAACATTGAACCCTGAGCCTTGATCTCTAATCCCTAAACATTAAACACTAAACCCCAAACCTCGAATCTTGAGCCAAAAAATATAAACCCTAAACACTAAATCCCCTAAGCCCTAAACCCTCAACCTAGAAACCTTAAAATAATTAGATTTGGAAAAAGTTGGAACTTTCAAAATGTTCACATTTTCAAACAAGCTGGGGTTTTTGAAAAATGAATATTTTTGAAAACTTGGGATTTTTGAAATAGGGCTTTTTCAGATTTTTGAAAAACTTGACATTTTAAAAAAAAATAGATTTTTGAAAAGACGAGATTTTAAATTATTTGATTTTCCAAAAACTCGTGATTTTTTAAAAGTGTAGACTTTCAAAAAAGTCAATATTTTTGAAAAGTCAGAATTTTAAAAAACTCAATATTTGTGAAAATGTTAGGATTTTTAAAACGTCAATTTTTTAAAAAAATACTAGATTTTTTAATAAGTCAGGATATTCGAAAACGTCACAATTTTTTATATTTGCCATTTTTGAAAAATTCTAAATTTCTTAAAAAGTAAGGATTCCCAAAAAAAGTCTTGATTTATGATAAAGTTGAGATTTTAGAAAATTTAGTTTATATCTAAAAATTTGGTATTTCTGAAAAAGTAGGAATATTCGAAAAATTTATACTCTCAAAAGAGTCAAGAATTCAAAAATGTAGTGATGCACCAAAATTAGCAGGAACCATATATGTTTCAAAAATGTATTTGAGTCTATTTTTTTTTAAACCATATGTTTCAAAAATCTCAACTTTTTTAAAATATCAATATTTTCAAAAAAATTCAGGAGTTTCAATAACTTAGATATCCCAGAAATTCATGATTTTTATAAAATTCATTATTTTCGAAAAAGTTGTGAATTGAAATTTTAATAGGATTTTAAAGAATTTGAAATTTTAGAAAAAGCCAAACTCTCATAACACTTAAATCCCCTGAGCCCTAAATTTTAAAATATTTAAGATTTTTGAAAAAGTTGGGATTTTCCAAAAAAGTCAAGATTTTTTAAGATAAGGTTGGATTTTCAATAAAAATTGAGATTTTTAAAAAAGTCACGACGTTTGAAATATTTAAGAATTTTTTAAAAAGTTAGTTATTTTTCAAAGCAGACAAGACTTTGAAAAAATGGTGGGACTTTGAAATATGTTTCAAATGTTCAAACAACGTTGGAGATTTTGAAATCCCATTTGGGATTTTCGAAAGAGTCTGGGATTTTTTTAAAATCCTAACATTTTCTAAGTGTCAATACTTTTTGAAAAGTCTAGACTTTTCAAAAAAGTCAAGACTTTTTTGAAAAATATTGGGATTTTTAGAAACGTTACAAGATTTTTGAAAAATTGTCAAGACTTTTTGAATAGGTCAGGACTTTATCAATTGAAAAAGTTGCGGTTTAAAAAAACATTTATAGTTTCTAAAAAGTAATGATTCTTTATGAAAGTTGGCACTGTTTTGATAATCATTGAGATTTTAGAAAATTCAAGAATTTTTCAAAAATTGGGATTTCTGACAAATTTTTGATTTTCAAAAACATTGTGATTTTTTTAAATAGTTACGGTTTTCAAACATAAGCCATGGGATCCTTCAAAAAAGTTATAATCTCAAACCCTAAACCCTCAACCATTAACCATAAACCAAATGTCAGTGAATCGTGCCAAAACCTAAACTGGAAACTTGAAAAGGTCATAAACTTGTAAGTCCTGGGTGTCTTTTTGAACTCCGTTTTTTTACAACCACATGTTTCAAAAATCTCAACTTTTTTAACCATATCAGGACCTTTCAACCATGAGCCCTAAGCCCTTAGGTGTAAACAATAATCCCTAGATTTTCATAGAAATCATTGTTTCTTTTAATATGTCATGATTTTTATAAAATTCATTATTTTCGAAAAAGTTGTGAATTGAAATTTTAATAGGATTTTAAAGAATTTGAAATTTTAGAAAAAGATAAAATTTCATAATTCTTAAAAAATGGAATTTCAAAAAATTTAAGGTTTTTGAAAAAGTTGAGATTTTCAAAAAAAGTGAGGATTACGATAAGGTTGGAATTTCAAAAAAAATTGGGATTTCAAAAAAGTCGTGATTTTGAAAAAGTCAAGAATTTTTAGAAAGTTGGGATTTTCAAAAAAGACAAGATTTTGAAAAAAGGTGCAATTTTCAAATAAGTCTGGAATCACAAAACGGAAGAGATTTTTAAATCCCAAATGATTTGAATATCTGAATTTTTTTTAAAATCCTAACATATTCAATATCTTTACTTTTTAAAAATTCCAACTTTTTATAAAATCACGACTTTTTTGAAAATTATGAATTTTTAGAAAGTCACAAGTTTTTTAAGAATTGTAAACTTTTTAAATTCATGACTTTATCAATTTCAAAATCTTTGAAAATACAGTCTTTTTGAAAATCGTGACTTTTATGAAATCGTAACTGTTTTTTAATCAGGATATTTTTGAAATCACGAATTTTTCAAAATTATGACCCCTAAACCCTAAAACTTGAAAGCTGAATCATAAATAAACGCTAAATCCTAAAACATAAACCATAAATCCTTAACACTTAATCTTAAACCCTAAACCCTCAACCATTAACCATAAACCAAAATCACTAAATCGTAAAACCTAAACTCTAAACCCCAAACCTTAAACCATAAACCCTAAGCCCTAAGCCTTGAACCCTAAACAATAAACCCTAAATAGTGAACCATAAACCTTTAACCATGAGCCCTAAGCCCTTAACCCTAAACAATAATCCCTAAATCCCCATAAATTCATGATTTTTGAATATGTCATGATTTTTATAAAATTCATTATTTTCGAAACAGTAACCCTGAATTGAAATTTTAATAGGATTTTAAAGAATTTGAAATTTTAGAAAAAGGATAAAAATTCATAATTCTTAAAAAATGGAATTTCAAAAAATTTAAGGTTTTTGAAAAAGTTGAGATTTTCAAAAAAAGTGAGGATTACGATAAGGTTGGAATTTCAAAAAAAAATTGGGATTTCAAAAAAGTCGTGATTTTGAAAAAGTCAAGAATTTTTAGAAAGTTGGGATTTTCAAAAAAGACAAGATTTTGAAAAAAGGTGCAATTTTCAAATAAGTCTGGAATCACAAAACCTGAAGAGAAATTTTTAAATCCCAAATGATTTGAATATCTGAATTTTTTTTTAAAATCATAACATTTTCAATTATCTTTACTTTTTCAAAAATTCCAACTTTTTATAAAATTACGACTTTTTTGAAAATTATGAATTTTTAGAAAGTCACAAGTTTTTTAAGAATTGTAAACTTTTTAAATTCATGACTTTATCAATTTCAAAATCTTTGAAAATACAGTCTTTTTG
Organism: Taxus chinensis; assembly: GCA_019776745.2. NCBI lineage: Eukaryota > Viridiplantae > Streptophyta > Pinopsida > Cupressales > Taxaceae > Taxus > Taxus chinensis. Next base: position 477,609,290 of record CM034147.1, on the reverse strand, counting down.
AAAATCGTGACTTTTATGAAATCGTAACTGTTTTTTAATCAGGATATTTTTGAAATCACGAATTTTTCAAAATTGTGACCCCTAAACCCTAAAACTTGAAAGCTGAATCTTAAACGCTAAATCCTAAAACATAAACCATAAATCCTTAACACTTAATCTTAAACCCTAAACCCTCAACCATTAACCATAAACCAAAATCACTAAATCGTAAAACCTAAACTCTAAACCCCAAACCTTAAACCATAAACCCTAAGCCCTAAGCCTTGAACCCTAAACAATAAACCCTAAATCCCTAAACCCTAAATAGTGAACCATAAACCTTTAACCATGAGCCCTAAGCCCTTAACCATAAACAATAATCCCTAAATCACCATAAATTCATGATTTTTGAATATGTCATGATTTTTATAAAATTCATTATTTTCGAAAAAGTTGTGAATTGAAATTTTAATAGGATTTTAAAGAATTTGAAATTTTAGAAAAAGATAAAATTTCATAATTTTTAAATAATGGAATTTCAAAAAATTTAAGGTTTTTGAAAAAGTTGAGATTTTCAAAAAAAGTGAGGATTACGATAAGGTTGGAATTTCAAAAAAAATTGGGATTTCAAAAAAGTCGTGATGTTGAAAAAGTCAAGAATTTTTAGAAAGTTATCGATTTTCAAAAAGACAAGATTTTGAAAAAAGGTGCAATTTTCAAATAAGTCTGGAATCACAAAACAGAAGAGATTTTTAAATCCCAAATGATTTGAATATCTGAATTTTTTTTAAAATCCTAACATATTCAATATCTTTACTTTTTAAAAATTCCAACTTTTTATAAAATCACGACTTTTTTGAAAATTATGAATTTTTCAGAAAGTCACAAGCTTTTAAGAATTGTAAACTTTTTAAATTCATGACTTTATCAATTTCAAAATCTTTGAAAATACAGTCTTTTTGAAAATCGTGACTTTTATGAAATCGTAACTGTTTTTTAATCAGGATATTTTTGAAATCACGAATTTTTCAAAATTGTGACACCGTAAACCCTAAAACTTGAAAGCTGAGTCGTAAACGCTAAATCCTAAAACATAAACCATAAATCCTTAACACTTAATCTTAAACCCTAAACCCTCAACCAGGTGTAACCATAAACCAAAATCACTAAATCGTAAAACCTAAATTCTAAACCCCAAACCTTAAACCATAAACCCTAATCCCTAAGCCTTGAACCCTAAACAATAAACCCTAAATCCCTAAACCCTAAATAGTGAACCATAAACCTTTAACCATGAGCCCTAAGCCATTAACCCTAAACAATAAACCCTAAATCACCATAAATTCATGATTTTTGAATATGTCATGATTTTTATAAAATTCATTATTTTCGAAACAGGTGTGAATTGAAATTTTAATAGGATTTTAAAGAATTTGAAATTTTAGAAAAAGATAAAATTTCATAATTCTTAAAAAATGGAATTTCAAAAAATTTAAGGTTTTTGAAAAAGTTGAGATTTTCAAAAAAAGTGAGGATTACGATAAGGTTGGAATTTCAAAAAAAAATTGGGATTTCAAAAAAGTCGTGATTTTGAAAAAGTCAAGAATTTTGAGAAAGTTGGGATTTTAAAAAAAGACAAGTTTTTGAAAAAAGGTGCAATTTTCAAATAAGTCTGGAATCACAAAACGGAAGAGATTTTTAAATCCCAAATGATTTGAATATCTGATTTTTTTCTAAAATTCTAACATTTTAAAAATGTTTACTTTTTTAAAATACCAACTTTTTATAAAATCACGACTTTTTTAAAAATTATGAATTTTTAGAAAGTCACAAGCTTTTTAAGAATTGTAAACTTTTTAAATTCATGACTTTATCAATTTCAAAATCTTTGAAAATACAGTCTTTTTTGAAAATTGTGACTTTTATGAAATCCTAACTGTTTTTTAATCAGGATATTTTTGAAATCATGAATTTTTCAAAATTGTGACCCCTAAACCCTAAAACTTGAAAGCTGAGTTCCTAAACGCATAACATCCTAAAACCAATAAATAATAAATCCTTAACACTTAATCTTAAACCCTAAACCCTCAACCATTAACCATAAACCAAAATCACTAAATCGTAAAACCTAAACCCTATACAGTAAACCCCAAACCTTAAACCATAAACCCTAAGCCCTAAGCCTTGAACCCTAAACCCCTAAACGATCCTTGAATCCCTAAACCCTAAATAGTGAACCATAAACCTTTAACCATGAGCCCTAAGCCATTAACCCTAAACAATAAACCCTAAATCCCCATAAATTCATGATTTTTGAATATGTCATGATTTTTATAAAATTCATTATTTTCGAAATAGGTGTGAATTGAAATTTTAATAGGATTTTAAAGAATTTGAAATTTTAGAAAAAGATAAAATTTCATAATTCTTAAAAAATGGAATTCAAAAAATTTAAGGTTTTTGAAAAAGTTGAGATTTTTCAAAAAAAGTGAGGATTACGATAAGGTTGGAATTTCAAAAAAAAATTGGGATTTCAAAAAAGTCGTGATTTTGAAAAAGTCAAGACTTTTAGAAAGTTGGGATTTTCAAAAAAGACAAGATTTTGAAAAAAGGTGCAATTTTCAAATAAGTCTGGAATCACAAAACGGAAGAGGTTTTTAAATCCCAAATGATTTGAATATCTGAATTTTTTTAAAAATCCTAACATTTTAATTATCTTTACTTTTTAAAAATTCCAACTTTTTATAAAATCACGACTTTTTTGAAAATTATGAATTTTTAGAAAGTCACAAGTATTTTAAGAATTGTAAACTTTTTAAATTCATGACTTTATCAATTTCAAAATCTTTGAAAATACAGTCTTTTTGAAAATTGTGACTTTTATGAAATCATAACTGTTTTTTAATCAGGATATTTTTGAAATCATGAATTTTTCAAAATTTTGACCCCTAAACCCTAAAACTTGAAAGCTGAGTCGTAAACTCTAAATCCTTAACACTTAATCTTAAACCCTAAACCGTCAACCATTAACCATAAACCAAAATCACTAAATCGTAATACCTAAACTATAAACCCCAAACCTTAAACCATAAACCCTAAGCCCTATGCCCTGAACCCTAAACAATAAACCCTAAATCCCTAAACCCTAAATAGTGAACCATAAACCTTTAACCATGAGCCCTAAGTTAAAACCCTAAACTCTAAACCTTTAGCTAGAACACTGAGACCTAAAAGTTTGAATTTTTAATTTTTTAGGGTTTTTGAAAAAGTTGAGATTTTTTAAAAAGTCACAATTATGAAAAGGTTTGGATTTCGAACAAAAATTGGGTTTTCAAAAATGTCGTAATTTCGAAAAGCTTAGAATTTTGAGAAAGTTGGGCTTTTACAAAAAAGTCAATATTTTGAAAAAAGGTGTAACTTTCAAATAAATCGAGAATTACAAAACTAAAGAGATTTTTAAATCCCAACAATTTTTAATATCCTAAGTTTTCTTGAAAATCATAACATTTTATAAAATCACAACTTTTTCGAACATTACGAGTTTTTTAAAAATTGTGAAATTTTTAAATTCATGACTTTAAAACTTTTAAAATCTTTGAAAATACAATTTTTTTGAAAATTATGACTTTTTTGAAATCCAAACTTTTTCAAAATTGGGATATTTTTGAAATCGTGACATTTTCAAAATCGTGAACCCTAAAATGTAAAAATTGACACCTGAGTCATAAATACTAAACCCTAAACCCAAAATTCCTAATCACTAAGCCCAAAACCCTAAATCCTAAACCATAAACCCTCAGCCATAAACCATAAGCACAAATCCCTAAATTGTAAATCCTAAACTCTAATTCCCAAACCTTAAACCATAAACTCTAAAACCTAAACAATAAACCCTAAACCCTAAACAATGAACCTTAAAGCCTTAGACCTAACCCTAAACCCTATATCTCTAACCATCTGCCCTAAGCCAAAACCCTAAACCCTAAACTCATAATCTCAAACCTCGAACCCTCATGGACCCTCAACCATGAACGCTGAGACCTAAACCCTAAACCCTAAACTTCGAGCACTATACCCTATAAACCCTAAAACTTAAGCTTGAATTGCTCCTACACCCTAAATATTAAATACTAAATACTAAACCATCAATCGTAAAACATGAGCCCTAAACCCTAAATGCAAAACCATCAACCGTAAACATCGAACCCCGAACCGTAAGCCCTAACACCTAATTCTTAAACCCTAAACCCTGAACATTTAACCCTAAGCCCTGAGCCCTAATGCCTCAAACCTAAACCCTAAATACTAAATCCCCTGAGCCATAAACCCAAAACATAGAAACCTTAAAATAGTCAATTAGATTTGGAAAAACTTTGCATTTTCAAAAAGTCAGGATTTTTAAGGACTTGAGATTTTCATAAAAGTCGCATCTTTTGAAAAAGTTGTAATTTAAAAAAAAAAATTGTTATTTATTAAAAAATCTAGATTTTAAAAATGTTGGGACTTTGAAAATGTTCAGATTTTCAAATAGGTTGGGGTTTTCGAAAAATGAATGTTTTAAAAAGTTCAAGATTTTTGAAAAGTTGGTATTTTCGAAAGAGTTGGGATTTTCACATTTTTGAAGAGTCAGGATTTTTGAAGAGCTTGGATTTTTAAAAGACTCGACATTTTTTAAAAATTTAGGATTTTTTAAAAGACTTTTAAAAAAATTGAGATTTTCCAAAAAGTCGTGATTTTGGAAAAGTGAAGATTTTCGAGAAAGTCAGGATTTTTGTAAAGTTAGGATTTTAAAAAAAGTCAAGATTTTGGACAATGTTGGGATTTTTAAAACGTCAAGATTTTTTTTTAAATCAGTCGGGATTTTCGAATAACTCTGGATATTTGAAAAAGTCCCGATTTTTAAATTTGTGATTTTTGAAAAAACATATTTTTTTAGAAAGTAAGGATTTTCTAAAAGTCAAGATTTTTTATAAAGTTGAGATTTTAGAATATTCGGGAATTATTTAAAAGTTGTTATTTTTGAAAAAGTTTTGATTTTCGAAAACATTGCGTTTTTTGAAATTTGGGATTTTTGAAAAAGTCAAGATTTCAAAAATGTAGTGATGAGCCAAAATTAGCAGGAACTTTAAAAGGTCATAACTTGTGTTCCAGGTGTCCGTTTGAGTATAATTTTTTTACCACATGTTTGAAAAATCTCAACTTTTTTAAAAATATTAGGATTTTCCAGAAATTCTGAATTTTGGAATATGTCATGATTTTTGAAAAAGTAATTTTTTTTTCAAAAAAGTTATGAAATGCAATTTTAGGAAAGGATAGAATTTTATAATTCTAAAATTTTTTGTGGTTTTTAAAAAAGTTGAGATTTTGAAAAAAGTCAGGATTATGAAAAGGTTGAAATTTTGAACAAAAATCTAGATTTCAAAAAAGCCAATAATTTTGAGAAAGTTAGGATTTTAAAAAAAGACAAGACTTTGAAAAAAATGCAATTTTCAATAAAATCAGGAATTACAAAACTAAAGAGATTTTTAAATCCCAACTATTTTGAATAACATAATTTGTTTTGAAAATTCTAACATTTAAAAAATCTTTACTTTTTCAAAATTCCAACTTTTGAATATTACAAATTTTTAAAAATCATGAGATTTTTTAAAAATTGTGAACTTTTTAAATTCATGACTTTATCACTTTCAAAATCTTTGAAAATATAGACTTTTGGAAAATCATGAATTTTTCGAAATCCTAACTGTTTCAAAATCATGATATTTTTGAAATCTCTACGTTTTAAAAATCATGACCCCTAAAACCTAAAACCTAAAACTTGAGTCATAAACGCTAAACCATAAACCCTAACATCCTAAACACGAAGCCCAAAACCATAAATCCTAAACCATAAACCCTTAACACTGAATCCTAAACCCTCAGCCATAACCCATAAACCCAAATACCTAAACTGTAAAACCTAAACTCTAAACCCCAAAACTTAAACTATAAACCCTAAACCCTGATACCTATACAATGAAGCCTAAATTCTAAACCCTAAACATTAACCCCTAATCGTGAGCCTTAAACCCTAAACCCTATACCTTGAATCATGAGACCTAAGCCAAAACCCTAAACCCTAAACTAATTTCCCCAATCTTGAACCCTAATTCATGGACCCTCAACCACGAACACTAAGACCTAAACCATAAACCCTGACCCCTATGCCCTTAACGCTAAAACTTAAGTTCTAATTTCTCCAAAACCTTAAAATTTGAGTCTTAAACCCTAAAAATGTAGTGCCCACATTTTTCACACCCAAATACAACAGTAAAATACCAGGATAATTTTTTTTTGACTTACAAAGCTTACTACACACAACACAACATGGGCTCCAAGTACAGGACTCAACACACATGCGACAATCACATAAGTCATCGACTCACATAGACACATGCAGACGACATCGGCACGTCGATGCCACGCTTTTCAGACGAAAGAAAACTAGCAAGGACCCAACCACTGGAAACGTGACTTTAGGAACGACGAACCCACAACATAACCTTACTTTAAGTGTATTTTAGTCACAACTAACTTTCCTAGATCCTTATTAGGTTAAGCATGATTTTCTCCCTTTCTCCACCTACATGTCCTGAAAATTCATTTCACAATTCACTTATTGTTCAACCATTTAATTAGCTCTTTACCCTTATGACAGATTTTTCAAAACGTACATAAGTGTTTTTCCATTTTTCAAAATGCCTACAAGATTCTAATTCTCTCATTCTTATGTTAAGATTTTGCTTCTCAAACATTTATTTAATAACTACAGTCTTACCCTTACCCTCAAGCAAAAGTGACTTGATGTCAAGAACAAAATCAAGGATTTGACAGAGATTTAGACACAGGGCAACTTTTCACCAAAATATTTCTCGATTCACACTATACTTATTTCTCTACCATTGTTATTATAATTTGAAAACTTATTGAATTCCTATAAGAGTTATATATAGCTAGGTATACATATATTTTGTTTTCTCAAAGTTTGGTTGCACCAAGGTAACTTATATTCTTTACAACGCATGAAAAGGTTTAATTAAGTTATACATACTCCAAGATTGACCTTAGTCCTAACTCCAATCTTGTGTGTAGCATTATATGATATGCTCTTATATCACACTAAGGTCTCGTTCTTATCACCGTCTTGAAATAAAGAGATACAAAGGCACTAGCCTGGCATCTTAAAGAAGTACACGGCTAGGAGCATAATAAACTACACATGAACACAAGGGATTAAGGGACAAGATTACAATTTCTAAGGTTCTCTAAAATCAACATCCTTCCACTCAAATTTTACATACAAGGAGTTAAAATACAGTTTCTACCCACAAGTTAGCAGACAAAAACCACTAGGGTTTAGTTTAATTCCAATATGCACCTAGCAATCTATGCCTCTACTACATGTGACTTTGAGGCAAGTGGACATAATTGTACTAAACCACATTCAAGAGAATGCCAAGATGATTTTGATTGAACCCAAGGTAGCACCGCTTAGATGATCCTTCGAACAAGAACTCAAAAGGTGACTCCTAAGGCGGTCTTCAACACTCGGCCTGGTATTGGACCTGAAGAGAGTACATTCTTCTCGCGAATGCCAAATCTAGAAGGAAACCACATGCTCTGGATAGGTTGGACCATAACATTCCTAAATATGGGTTCGTAACAATGTCGCTAGACAAAAAGACTATGACGGTATACTGCAACGAGGGGTTTTATTTACCTAACCTATGAGGTCTCATCAAGTGCAAAATTTAAGGTCGTTCTTCGGTTTTAATTTTCTTATATGGTAGAACGGGATCAAACATATAGGTAAGTTAGGCACGAATATTTTCTTAGGGTTGAGTGTTCCCATTAAAACTCATTATTATGTTTGCAAGGTAAGAAGGTAACCCAATAATTAATTTAATCATTTATTAAATACTGAGAAGGTACTACAATGTATTAATTTCGATTTCATTTACTATATATATATCAAATCTTCCTTTTGCCATACTCAACTAAGAGTCAAATTGAATCTGGTGATTAGAGGCACATTTCCTAAGTATTTCCTAAGTATCCCTAAAACTGGCATATCATACATATTAACAACTTCATTTATAACTTTTCAGTAACAAGAGACTACAATACACAGTCATTCATTTTACAATGACCTATAAAAATTACAATAATAATAATTAAATTACACATCGCCCTTTACGTCGTCATTCATCCATCCTGCAAAACCCACGTGAGCATGATATCAGCGATAAATCGCTGGCATGGCATCCACCCTAAAACAATCATAATTATCATTTTTCAGTTCCCATTTACATCTGACAATAACTACAATATGCAATCAAAATAAAAATAAAACCTAGAAACATGTAACCATTACATTTCTTTTTTTTCTTTATTTTATAAACTCAAAAGAGAGAGAAAATATCAATTTGTCTAAAGTTCCAATACACACAACAAGTTTCACTCTAGTGTTTTAAATAGTTATTTATGTGTGTTGAAAGTTTCCAAAGGGGGTTTGGCAACCCTACGAGGGTCCGCAGCTTTCTACTTTTACATTTTCTCACTAATTATAAAAACGTTCAAAACGGGCTCGGAGGCTAAGAAACTACTTCCAAAAGTTACCTTCCAATGAGAACGCCCTCCATGATCAACTTGCTACGTGTTCCCGGCTATACCAAGAGTTCATAGTAACTGATGGAATTGAAAAAGAGCGCACGGTTTGCGTTTAACGGCTAGTTTTCTGGGGCCACTGGTCGTAGTTCACCAAGTTGTAAAGAGACAAAAGTTAGCTCGAATGGCCCAGAAATCGTGTCCCAAATGACGTTTGACGGATACACACACAACGAGACTCTTCTTACTAGTTCCCTTATATAAGGAGAATTCGTCAAAGTCGACGGAAGGGAGGACTAGAAAACCATGTTCAAACGGCGACAAGCTTTCTGGAGCGACAAGGCAAAAATAGACTAGTTTGACCTTGTCAAAACTGCGCTCAGAGGCCTACAAAACAGCTTCCCTAAACTATCTCGAAAAGTTCCATGCATTTGTCCAGTGTAATCGCTAGAGGTTTGTGAAGACAGGAAGTGATTTCTCTTTCCAAGTTTCAAATGGCGTTCCAAAACGAAAGCCAACTTTCTAGTTTTAACAACTTTCTACTGTTGTAAACCAATGTTACAAGGCTCCTAAAAGGGTGCCAGGAGGATGTCACAAGATCGTTTTGGGTCAAACCAAAAATCAAGGCGACTCCTCATATACCAAGGTACACAAATGAAACTTCACATCTCGTTTCCAGAGTTACACAGGGTACTTGGTGAGTCTCTGAAAACTGTAAAATTTAACTATTTTAAACCAAGAGAAGGTCAACTTTATCAATTGGGAGTCAAATTTGTCTGGTCATTGGAACGATATTGAAGCGATCAAAGGAGTAAGAGTTTTCTAGATCTCCTCGAAGCGAGGGTGATAGTTTGTGGTTTAAAGTAGGTGAGTTATAATGGCTTCGAGAGTTGCGACACGACACTATATTGTTTTGCAATGAGTTGAAGGGACATTTAGCTATATTAAAAGTCCTAATGATTTAAAATTCTATTTAATTGCAAAAGAGAACTAAAACACGAGAATTATGAGAGGTAAGGGAAGAAGGACCATGCCTGGGGAACGAGTCGGTCAAAGCCGCAGGCTTGGGTTCAGTCTCTTGCTCGGGCACTTTGCCAACCGGTTCACGAGCATCCTCAGCTATACCACGTCATGCTAATTTCCCGATCACTTGAAGTTTTCCAACAGAGAAGTAGTAGCTTGAGTGTTTCTAAAACCTCTTAAACATATCCATTAAGTGCATAACTTGTAGTCCTGGCATTCCACGAGACAAAATTTCTTTGAGGCATTTTGACCAATGGTTGACTTGCCTTGTGTAAGCTTCCGCCATTTACATACTTGTCTACTAGTGCATTTGCAACTAAAAATCCTCTAACATTATGCCTTGATGGTTGTTCGAGGCCTGCTCTAGAGCTCCCACTTTGACAGAGGCTACGAGGATGCTGGGACAAGGTTGTGGAGTCTGGCTTTACAGGTACCAATTGTATTTGCTTGAAAGTTTTCCAAGGCCCTTTTAACAAACTCATTTTATTTTTATTTTTTTCTGCAAATCCTTCCATCATTGCAGTCCATGAAGCACATTTCTTTCAGGCATTGTCGAACAGCTCGCATGCCTCCACATTTTACATATGTAACTATCAGAGCAATTACAACTGAAACACGCCAAAAGAAACCCCTTCTCCATAACGCTTTGATGGACGTCCATACTCTTTTTCAAGAGCTCTATTTTGGCACAGGCAGTGGAAATGATGGCAAAGGTTGTTAAATGTAGCTTTACTCCTGTTGTTTTCATTTAGTTGACAGATTCTAAAGCCTTTTCAACAAATCTATTTTGTACAGATCCTTGTGGGGGAAAAACCCGTGTCTTTTCTACACTGCAAAACACGCATCCCACGAGAGTTGTTTTGTTCTTCCATTTGGTCAAACACTGAGCAGTGTCTCCAAAGCATTTGCCACTACAACGTCTGACAAAACCCCCCCTCTCCTTCACCCACGCAGGAAAAAAAAAACATGTTTGGCGCAGGCTGGGAAGATGCTGGCGTGGCAAGGGAGCTGGGAGGCTAGGAGGACTGGTTCGTGCCACCATCAAGCCTACACAAAACCTTATTTTTCCAAGGCATGGCACACTCTCCCTCTCCACACAAAACGATGCAAAAAAAACACCCATTTTGCCCTAAGACCGCTTCAAAGTCTTCACGGGTTTTATTTTTCATTTTTTTTTTTAGTTCCTTTTAATTAATCTAGCTATTTCTTTTTGTTATTTATTTATTTATTCATAAATAGAGGAGGCATTACAAAAAACCTAAATGCTAAATCCTAAATACTAAACCCTCAATCGTAAACCATGAGCCCTAAACCCTAAGTGCAAAACCCTCAACCGTAAACCTCGAACACCAAACCCTAAAACCTGAGCCCTAAATCCTAACCCTAAAAAGCCCAAAACCCTAAAACTTAATTTGTAAAAAGTTGGTATCTTGAAAAAATTGGGATTGTAAAAAAGTAAAGATTTTCTAAAAAGTCACGGCTTTTGAAAAAATTGCAATTTTAAAATAAGTTGTTGTTTTTAAAACATCAAGATTTAAGAAATGTTGGGACTTTGAAAATGTTCATATTTTCTAACAAGTTCAGGTTTTAAAAAAATGAATATTTCAAAACAGTCATAATTTTTGAAAAGTTGGGATTTTCGTATTTTCAAAGACTCTAGATTTTTGAAAAAGTCAAGACTTTTTAAAAACTCGACATTTTCAAAAAAGTTGGGATTTTCGAAAACATGGGATTTTGAAAAATTTTAAATTTTTCAAAAAGTCATGATTTTGTAAAAGTGAAGATTTTCAAAGTAAGTAGGGAATTTTAAAAAGTCAAGATTTTCAAAAAACTTGAAATTTTTTAAAATGTTGGGATTTTTAAAATGTCAAGATTTTTGAAAAATCCATCATTTTTGAATAAGTGAGGATATTCGAAAAAGTCCTGATTTTTAATACTTGTGATTTTTGAATAAATATAATTTTTGTAAAAAGTAAGGATTTTAAAAAAAATCAGCATTTTTGATAAAGTTGAGATTGTTTAAAACTTAGGAATTTTTAAACAGTTGGGATTTCTGAAAAAGTTTTTATTTTCAAAAACATCAAGTTTTTTTAAAAAGTAATAATCTCAAAAGGTCAAGATTTAAAAAATGTAGTGAAGCGCGAAAATTAGAAAGAACTTGAAAAGGTCATAACTTGTGCTCCGGGTTTCAGTTTGAGTTTGTTTTTCTTCGAAACCACATGTTTCAAAAATCTCAATTTTTTAAAAATATCATGATTTTTAAAAAAAAGTAGGGAGGTTGAATAATTTACATTTTAAGAAATTCTAGATTTTAGAATATGTCATAATTTTTGAAAAATCATTATTTTAGGAAAAGATAGAATTTCATAATTCTAAAAAAGTTTGAAATTTAAAAAATTAACGATTTTTGAAAAAGTTTTGATTTTCAAAAAAGTCAGTATTATGTAAAGGTTGGGATTTCAAAAAGTTGTGATTTCAAAAAAGCCAAGAATTTTGAGAAAGTTGGGATTTTAAAAAAAGACAAGATTTTCAAAAATGGTGTAATTTTCAAATAAGTCTTAGGAATTCCAAAACTGAAGAGATTTTAAAATCCAAACTGTTTTGAATATCCTAAATTTTTTAAAAATCCTAACATTTTCCAAATCTTTACTTTTTCAAAATTCCAACTTTTTATAAAATCGCAACTTTTTGAAAATAACGATTTTTTAAAAAATCATGAGTTTTTTAAAAATTGTGAGCTTTTAAAATTCATGACTTTATCACTTTCAAATTTTTTGAAAATAAAGACTTTTTGAATATCATCACTTTTTCAAAATCCTAACTTTTAAAAAACCCTTAACACTAAATCCTAAACCCTAAAACCCTCATCCATAAATAATAAACCAAATCCCTAAATCGTAAAAACTAAAGTTTAAACCTCAAACTGTAAACTTTAAACTCTAAACCCTAAGCCTTGAACCGTAAACAATAAACCCTAACCCCCTAACCATGAGCCTTAAACCCTAAAGCCTTTTCGAAAAAATCAGGGTTTTAGAAAAAGTCAAGATTTTGGAAAATGTTGGGATTTTAAAAAACGTCAATATTTTTGAAAAAGTCAGGATTTTTGAATAAGTCAAGATATTTGCAAAAGTTCCAATTTTTAGTATTTTATATTTTTGAATTTTTTTTTTTTTTTTGAAAGTAAGGATTTTAAAAAAACTCGGCATTTTGTATAAAGTTGAGATTTTAGAAAATTCAGGAATTGTTAAAAAGTTGGGATTTTTGAAAAAGTTTTAATATTTGAAAACATCACAATTTTTGAAATAGTTGTGATTTTCGAAAAAATTGGGATTTTCAACAAAGTTATAATCTCAAAAGATTCAAGATTTAAAAAATGTAGTGATGCATCAAAATTAGCAAGGATTTGAAAAGGTCATAACTTGTACTCCTGGTGTCCGTTTGAGTCCATTTTTTAAAAAAAAAGTTGGGAGTTTGAATAATTTAGATTTTCCAAAAATTTTGGATTTTGAATATGTCATAATTTTTGAAAAAGTCATTATTTTGCAAACAGTTGTGAATTTAGAAAAATTAGGATTTTACAGAATTTGAAATTTTAGAAAAAAGATAAATTTCATAATTCTAAAAAATTTTAAATTTTCATAATTTTTAGGATTTTGAAAAAGTTAAGATTTTGAAAAAAATTAGGATTGTCAAAAGGTTGGGATTTCAAACTAAAATTGGGATTTCAAAAAAGTCGTGATTTTGAAAAAGCCAAGAATTTTGAGAAAGATGGGATTTTCAAAAAAGACAAGAATTTGAAAAAAGGTGCAATTTTCAAATAATTCAAGAATTACACAACTGGATAGATTTTTAAATCCCAAAAATTTTGAACATCCTATTTTTTTTAAAATCCTATTATTTTCAAAATCTTTACTTTTTAAAAATTCCAACTTTTTATAAAATCGCGACTCTTTCTAAAATTAAGAATTTGTAAAAAATCACGAGTTTTTAAAAATATTTGAAAATACAGCCTGTTTTAAAATCATGACTTTATCGAAATCCTAACTGTTTAAAAATCAGGATATTTTTTAAATTGTGACTTTTTCAAAATCGTGACCCCTAAACCCTAAACCCCAACATCCTAAAAATTAAGCCCAAAACCATAAACCATAAACCCTTAACATTGAATCCAAAACCCTAAATTATCATCAATAAACCATAAACGCAAATCACTAAATTATAAAACCTAAATTCTAAACCTTGATGCATGAGCCATGAAGCCTAAACACCTAATCCCGAGACTTAAACCCTAAATCCTTAGGCCTAACCCTAAACCCTACCTTGAACCATGAGTCGTAAGCCAAAACCCTAAACCTTAAACCGTTAGTTGGAGACCTAAACCCTAGACCGAAAACTTTTAACCCCGACCTCAAAACCATAAACACTGATACCTAAGCCGCAAACCCTAAACTCTATAATGTATAACTTATAAACCCTAAACCTTAAGATTTAATTGCTCCTAAATCCTAAATTCTGTCTTAAACCCTGAAACCCTAAATCCTAAATAATAAACCCTCAATCGTAAGCCATGAGCTCTAAACCCTAAATGTAAAACCCTCAACCGCAAACCTCAAAAACCCCAAAACTATAAACCTTAAACCCTAAAATCTAATTCTTAAACCCTAAACCTTGACCCCTAAACCCTAAACCTCAACCATAAACTCTGAACTCTGGATTTTTGAAAAACTCGATATTTAAAAAAAGTAAGGATTTTTTAAAAGATGATATTATTAAAAAATTGAGATTTTCAAAAAATCCAGGATTTTGAAAAGGATTTTCAAAAGAGTCTATGTTTTGGATAATGTTGGGATTTTTAAAATATTAAGAATTTTTAAAAATTCAGTATTTTTGAATAAGTCAGGATATTAAAAAAAATCCCGATTTGTAATATTTGTTATTTTTTAAAAATATTTTTTTTAAAAGGAAGGATTTTTAGAAAAGTTCAAATTTTTGATAATGTTGAGATTTTAGAAAATTCAGGAGTTTTTAAAAAGTTAAGATTTTCAAAAACGTCACGATTTTTGAAGTAGTTGTGATTTTCGAAAAACTTGGGATTTTTAAAAAAGTTATAATCTCAAAAGAGTCAAGATTTTAAAAATGTACTGATGCGTCAAAATTAGCAAGAACTTGAAAATGTCATAACTTTTGCTCCGAGCTTCCGTTTGAGTAAGTTTTTCTTAACCACATGTTGAAAAATCTCTGGGTGTCCATTTGAATCTGGTTGTTTTCAAACCACATGTTTAAAATATCTCAACTTTTTTGAAATATCTCGATTTAAAAAAAAAGTCGGGAGTTTGAATAATTTAGATTTTCAAGAAATTCTAGATTTTTGAATATGTCATGATTTTTTAAAACATCATTATTTTCCAAGTTTTGAATTTAAAATTTTTTAGGATTTTAAAGAATTAGCAATTTTAGAAAAAGAAAGAATTTCATAATTCTAAAAAACTCCAAACTTTAAAAATTTTAGGGTTTTTGAAAAAGTTGAAAATTTCAAAAAAGTCAGAAGTATGAAAACGTTGGGATTTCGAACAAAAAATGAGATTTCAAAAAAGTTGTGATTTAAATAATAGCCAAGAATTTTGAGAAAGCTGATATTTTCAAAAAAGACAAGATTTTAAAATTTCCAACTTTTTATAAAATCGTGACTTTTTTCAAAAATTACATTTTTAAAAAAATCTTAAGTTTTTTAAAAATTGTGAATTTTTTTATCAAAATCTTTGAAAACAAATTTTTTTGAAAATCATGACTTTTTTGAAACCCTAATTCTTTCAAAAGCGGGATATTTTTGAAATCATGACTTTTTAAAACTCACGACCCCTAAACCCTAAAACCTAAAACCTAAAAACTGTGTTGTAAATGCTAAACAGTAAACCCCAACATCATAAAATCTAAGCCCAAATCCATAAATCGTAAACCATAAACAATAAAACCCTTAACACATAATCCTAAACCCTAAACCCTCAGCCATAAACCATAAATTAAAATCCCTAAATCATAAAACCTAAACTCTAAGCTCCAAAGCTTAAAACAAAAACCCCTGATCCCTAAGCCATGAAGCCTAAACCCTAAACCATAAACACTAAGCCCAGAAACCTAAACCCTAAACACTAAATCCCCTGTGCCCTAAACCCTTAACCTAGAAACCTTAAAATATCTAGATTTGGAAAAAGTTGGTTTTTTTAAAAAACTTGGGATTTTCAAAAACTTGAGATTTTAAAAAATGTAAGGACTTTTTGAAAAAGTTACAATTTTAAACAAATTTTTTTAATTTTGAAAATATCAAAATTTAAATAATGTTGGGACTTTGAATTTTTTTCAGATTTTCAATCAAATTGGGGTTTTCGAAAAATGAATATTTTGAAAAAGTCAACAATTTAGTTATTTTTAAAAAACTTGACATTTTAAAAAATGTTATGATTTTTGAAAAGACGTGACTTTAAAGTCGATATTTTAAAAAATCATGACATATTCAAAAGGTTGCGAATTTAATTTTTTTTAGGATTTTAAAGAATTTGCAATTTCAGAAAAAGATTGAATTTCAAAAATTTTAGGGTTTTCGAGAAAATTTAGATTTTCAAAAAAAGTCAGGATTATGAAAAGGTTTGGATTTCAAACAAATATTGGGATTTGAAAAATGTCATTATTTCAAAAAAGTAAAAATTTATGAGAAAGTTGGGATTTTACAAAAAGACAATTTTTTTGAAAAAGGTGCAATTTTCTAGTAAGTCAAGAATTACAAAACTAAAGAGATTTTAAAATCCCTGTTGTTTTGAATATCCTTTTTTTTTTTAAATCCTAACATTTTGAAAATCACCTTTTCAAAATTCCAACTTTTTATAAAATTGTGATTTTTTTGAAAATTATGATTTTTTAAAAATAAGGATTGTTTTAATAATTGTGAACCTTTTAAATTCATGACTTTATAACTTTCAAAATATTTTAAAGTATAAACTTATTGAAAATCATGAATCTTTCAAAATTCTAACTATTTCAAAATCGAGATATTTTCAAAATCGTGAATTTTTCAAAATTATGAACCCTAAACCCTAAGTCCTGAAACCTGAGTCATAAACGCTAAACCTGAAACCCTTAATCGTAAACCATAAACCATAAACCCTTAAAACTGAATCCAAAATCCTAAACCCTCAACCATAAACCATAAACCATAAACCCAAATAACTAAATTGTAAAACCTAAAGTTTGAACCACAAACCTTAAGCCATAAACTCTAAACCCTTATCCCTGAACAATGAATCCTAAAGTAATACCTAAACCCTAAGCCCTAAACCCCTAACCCTAAGCCTTAAACCTAAAACTCTAAATAGTGAACGTTAAAGCTTTAGGCCTAACTCTAAACCCTAAACCCTAAAACTTTACTTTGAACCATGAGCCCTAAACTAAAATCCTATATCCTAAACCCTGAGTGATGGACCCTCAACCATGAGCACTGCGACCTAAACCCAAAACCGTAAACTCTGAGTTGTATACCTATAAACCTAAATCCCCTTAGACCTAAACCCTCAACCTAAAAACCTTAAAATAGTTAGATTTGGAAAATAATGATATTTTGAATAGCTTAGGATTTTCAAAAAGTCAAGATTTTTGAAAAATTCTAGATTTTAAAAAGCTTGAGAATTTCAAAAAAGTCACGACTTTTGAAAAAGTTGCAATTTTAAACAAAGTTGTTATTTTTTAAAACATCAAGATTTAAAAATTGTTGGGACTTTAAAAATGTTAAATTTTCAAACAAGTTACGGTTTTCAAAAAATGAATATTTTGAAAAAGTGAAGATTTTTGAAAAGTTGGGATTTGCAAAAGAATTGGGATTTTCAAGTTTTTGAAGAATCAAGATTTAAAAAAAATTGGATTCGTTGGATATTTTGAAAAATTGGGATTTTCAAAAGAGTTGGATTTTTTAAAAGACAGGATTTTTAAAAATTTGAGATTTTCAATAAATTTATGATATTGTAACAGTTAATATTTTTGAAAAAGAAGGGATTTTTGAAAAGTCGGGATTTTCAAAAAAGTCAAGATTTTTGAAAATGTTTGGATTTTTAGAACGTCAAGGTTTTTGAAAAAGTGAACATTTTTTAATAAGTCACAATATTCGAAAAACTCCTGATTTCTAATATTTGTGAGTTTCAAAAACTATAATTGTTTTTAAAAGTAAGGATTTTCAAAAAAGTCGGCATTATTTATATTGAAAATTCTGGAATTTTTAAAAAGTTGGGATTTCTGAAAAAGTTTATATTTTCGAAAATGTAGGGATTTTAAAAAATAGTTTGGATTTTTGAAAAAGTTATAAACTCAAAAGATTCAAGATTTTAAAAATGTAGTGATGCATCAAAATTAGTAGGAACTTGAAAATGTCATAAATTTTGGTCCAGGTGTCCGCTTGTGTCTGTTTTTTATAAACCCCATGTTTCAAAAATCTCAATTTTTTTAAAATAGGAAGATTTTCAAAAAAAAAAGTTAGGAGTTTTGATAATTTAGATTTTCTAGAAATTCTAGATTTTTTAATATGTCATGATTTTTTAAAAAGTCATTATTTTCAAAAAAAAGTTGTGAATTTAAAAAAAATTAGGATTTTAAAGAATTTATAATTTTAGAATTTTATATTTCTAAAAACGTTTGAATTTCAAAAAATTTAGGGTTTTTCAAAAAATTGAGAATTTCACAAAATTCAGGTTTATGAAAAGCTTTGGATTTCAAAAAAAAATTGGGATTTCTTAAAAGTCGTGATTTCAAAAAAGCCAAAAAGTTTGAGAAAGTTGTGATTTTCAGAAAAGGACCAGATTTTGAAAAACATTTACTTTTTCATAATTCCAACTTTTTATAAAATTGTGACTTTTTCGAAACTACAAATTTTTAAAAAATCACGAGTTTTTTTTTAAATTTGCTATTTTTCAATTCATGACATTATCACTTTCAAAATCTTTGACAAATCAGACTTTTCTAAAATCACGACTTTTTTGAAATCCTAACTATTTAAAAATCAATATATTTTCTAAATCGTGACATTTTCAAAATCGCTACCCCTAAACCTTACCCTACAGCCTGAAACCTGAGCCGTAAACAATAAACCCTAAACCCCAACATCCTAAATACGAAGCCCAAAACCCTAAATCATAAACCATAAACCATAAACCCTTAACATTGAATCCTAAACCCTAAACCATCATCCATAAACCATAAACCCTTAACATTGAATTCTAAACACTAAACCCTCAAACATAAAACATAAAACCAAAATCCCTAAATTGTAAAACCTAAACTCTAAAACCCAAACCTTAAACCATAAATCCTAAACCCTGATCCCTAAACCATGAATCCTAAACCCTAAACAAGAAACTCTAATCCCTAAATAGTGAACCCTAAACCCTATACCTTGAACCGTGAGCCCAAAGCCCTTAACCTTTAGCTAGAGACCCTTAAACCCTAAACTCATAACCCCAAACCTCAAACCGTAAGCAATTAACCCTTAACAATGATCATTAAGACCTAAACCCTAATCTCCTAGCCCTATACCCTATAAACCTTAAACATTAAGATCTAATTGCTCCTAAACCCTAAATTATGAGTCTAAAACCCTAAATACTAAACCCTCAATCGTAAACCATGAGTCGTAAATCTTAAATACAAAATCCTCAATCACAATCCTTGAACCTTAAATCCTAAAATTGAGCCCTAAATCCTAACCCTAAACTCTAAACCCCAAAACCCAAAACCTTAAATCCCAATTCTTAGACGTAAACCTTGATCCTCGAACCCTGAACCTCAACCCTAAACACTGAGACCTAATCCCTAAACCCTAACTACTAAACCCTAAACATCAAATCTTGAGCCCAAAATCCAAAACCCTAAATACTAAAACCTATGAGCTGTAAACCTTAAACCTAGGAACCTTAAAATAGATAGATTTCGAAAAAGTTAGGATTTTCAAAAACTTGCGATTTTCAAAAAAGTCACGATTTTGAAAAGGTTGTTGCAATTTTAAACAAAGTTGTTATTTTTGAAAACATTGAAGAGGTTCAAATTTTCAAACAAGTTCAGATGTTTGAAGAGTCTAAATTTTTGAAAAAGTCAAGATTTTTGAAAAACTTGTCATTTTCAAAAAAATAGGATTTTTTAGAATATAGGATTTTTAAAAAATTGAGATTTTCCAAAATGTTATGATTTTGTAAAATTGAAGATTTTCTAAAAAGTCAGGATTTTCAAAGAAGTCAAGATTTTGGAAAATGTTGGAATTACAAAACTGAAGATATTTTTAAATCCCAACTATTTTGAATGTCCTAATTTTGTAAAAATCCTGAAATTTTAAAAATCTTTACTCTTTCAAAATTCCAACTTTTTATAAAAATGTGACTTTTTCAAAAATTATGATTGTTTAAAAAATCACGAGTTTTTTTAAAAATTGTGAACTTATCATTTTAAAAATCTTTGAAAATATGAACCTTTTGAAAATCATGAGTTTTTTGAAATCCTAACTATTTCAAAATCGTGATATTTTTAAAATCATGACCCCTAAACACTAAACCCTAAAACCTAAAACCTGAGTTATAAACGCTAAACCCTAAACCCCAACATCCTAAACACTAAGCCTAAAACCCTAAATCCTTAACCACAAACCATTAACCCTTAACACTGAATCCTAAACCTAAACCCTCAGCCTAAACCATAAACCCAAATCCCTAAATTGTAAAACCTAAACTCTAAACCCCGAACCTTAAACTATAAATTCTAAACCCTAAACCATGAGCCATGAAGCCTAAACACTAAACCTTAAGCCATAAACCCTAAACAATAAACCCTAAATCCCTAACCTTGAGACCTGAATAGTGAACCCTAAAGCCTTAGGCCTAACACTACCCTCATAACCCCAAACCTCGAATCCTAAGCCATGGACCCTCAACAAAGAACACTAAGACCTAAACCCTTAACCCTTACACCTATGCCTTAAACCCTAAACCTTATACTCTAATTGCTTTTGAACCATAAAATCTGAGTCTAAAACCCTACATGCCTAAACCCTCAATTGTAAACCATAAGCCCTAAACCCTAAATGTAAAACTTTCACCCGTAAACCTCGAACCCTGAGCCCTAAACCCTAACCATAAACCCTAAACCCCAAAACCATAAACAACAAACCATAAAACCTATTTTTAATCCCTAAACCTTAAACCTCAACCCTAAACCCTGAACCCTGAACCCTAAGCCCTGAGCGCTAATCCCTAAACCCTAAACCTCGAATCATGAGCCAACAAACCTAAACCCTAAAAACTAAATCCATTAAGCCTTAAACCCTCAACCTAGAAACCTTAAAATAGTTAGATTTGGAAAAAGTTGGTATTTTTGAAAAACTCTGGATTTTCAAAACGTCGAGATTTTCAAAAACTTTGGATTTTCAAAAAAGACACTACTTTTGAAAAATTTGCAATTTTTGAAAATGTTCAGCAAAAAAGTCTAGATTTTTGAAAAGTTGGGATTTTCGAAAGAGTTAGCCTATTCACATTTTTAAAGAGTTAGGATTATGGAAGAGTCTTAATTTTTGAGAATTTCAAAAAAGTTGTAATTTTTTTTTTTTTTTTAAAGGATTATAAAGAATTGGCAATTTTAGAAAAAGAAAGAATTTCATAATTCTAAAAAGCACTGAATTTCTAAAATTTTAGGCTTTCTAAAAGAGTTGATATTTTCAAAAAAGTTAGGATTATCAAAAGGTTGGGATTTCAAAATAGTTGATAATTTTGAGAAAGTTGGTATTTTCAAAATATACACGATTTTGAAAAAAAGACGCAATTTTAAAATAAGTCATGAATTAAAAAAATGAATCCTAACATTTACAAAATCTTTACTTTCTCAAAATTTCAACTTTTTATAAAATCGTGACTTTTTTAAAATTACATTATTTTAAAAAATCACAAGTTTTTAGAAATTGTAAACTTTTTAAATTCATGACTTTATCAGTTTCAAAATCTTTGAAAATATAGACTTTTCAAAAATCATGACTTTTCTGAAATCTTAACGGTTTCAAAATTGGGATATTTCTTAAATCCTAATTTTTTCAAAATCATGACAACTATAACCTGAAACTTAATCTTAAATGATAAACCCTAAACCCCAACCTCCTAAATACTAAGCCAAAAACCCTAAATCATAAACACTAAACCCAAATCACTAAATCGTAAAACCTAAACTCTAAACCCCAAACCATAAACCCTAAACCCTGATCCTTGAACCATGAAGCCTAAACCCTAAAACCTAAAGCCTAAAGTATGACCCCTATAGCCTTAGGCCTAACCCTAAACCCTACCTTGAACCGTGAGCCCTAAGTCACAACCATAAACCCTAAACTCATAACCCTAAACCTCAAACCCTGAGCCATGGACCCTAACCCATGAACATTGAGACCCAAACCCTAAACACTGACCCCTACGCCCTAAACCAAAAACTCATAGCCCTATATCCTATAAAACCTAAATCTTAATCTCTAATTGCTTCTAAACACTAAATTCCAAGTCAAAACCCCTAAATGCTAAATCCTAAATAATAAAACCCCAGATCATAAACTATGAGCCCTCAACCCTAAATGCAAAACCTTTAACCATAAACCTTGAACCAAAAACCCTAAACCTTAAACCCTAAACCATAACCCCAAAACCATAATCCCTAAAACTTGATTCTTAAACCTTTAGCTAAAGAACTTGATCCCTGAACACTGAACCTAATCCCAGAAACCTAAACCCTGAACCCTGAGCTTTGAGCCTTGAACCCTAAACCCAAAATCATGAACCAACAAACCTAAACCCTAAACACTAAATCCCATGAGCCCTAAAATCTCAACCTATAAACCTTAGAATAGTTTAATTTGGAAAAAATTGGTATTTTGAAAAACTTGAGATTTTTAAAAAAGTCACGATTTTCAAAAAAGTAACGACTTTTGAAAAAGTTGTAATTTTAAAAGAAGTTGTTATTTTTTAAAACATCAAGATTTAAAATTTTTGGGACATTAAAAATATTTAGATTTTCAAACCCTAAACATTAACCCTAAACCCTGAGCCCTATATATTATAAACCCTAAACCTTAAACTATAATTGCTCCTAAACACTAAATTCTTAGTCTAAAACCCTAAATGTTAAATCCTAAATACTAAACCCTCAATTGTAAACCATGTGCCCTAAACCCTAAATGCAAAACCCTCAACCATAAACCTTGAACCCCAAACCCTAAAACCTGAGCCTTGAGCCTTAATCCCTAAACCCTAAACACTAAACCCTAAACCCTAAACCCCGAATCATGAGCCAACAAAACTAAACCCTAAAAACTAAATCTAGAAACCTTAAAATAGTTAGATTTAGAAAAATTTGTTATTTTGAAAAACATGGGATTTTAAACAAAATTGTTATTTTTGAAAACATAAAGATTTAAAATATGTTGGCACAAAATATTAAAATTTTCAAACAAGTTGGGGTTTTCGAAAAATGAATATTTCAAAAAAGTCAGAATTTTTCAAAAGAGTTGGGCTTTTTACATATTTGAAGAGTCTGGATTTTTGAAAAAGTCGAGATTTTTAAAAAACTCAACATTTTCAAAAAAGTTAGGATTTTTCAAAAGATGGGATTTTAAAAAATTGAGATTTTCCAAAAAGTCATGATTTTAAACTTGTGACGATTTTCGAAGAAGTCAGGATTTTTGAAAATTCAGGATTTTAAAAAAAGTCATGATTTTGGAAAATGTTGGGATTTATAAAAAAGTCACAAATGTTAATTTTGCAAAAATAATATCAATATATATATAATATAATATATATTATTATAATATTATATATTTTATATAAATATATTTTAAAAATTACGGATTTTCAAAAAAGTCAACATTTTTGATAAAGTTGAGATTTTACTAAATTCAAATTTTTTTAAAAAGTTGGGATTTCTGAAAAAAAATTCAATTTTGAAAACATTGTGATTTTTGAAAAAGTTGTGATTTTCGAAAAAAAATTATAATCTAATAAAAGTCAAGATTTCAAAAATGTAGTGATGTGCCAAAATTAGAAGGAACTTGAAAAGGTCATAACTTGTGCTCCAGGTGTCCATTTGAGTTCATCTTTTTTTGAAACCACATGTTTCAAAAATCTCAACTTTTTTAAAATATTAGGATTTTTAAAAAATTGGAGAGTCTGAATAATTTACATTTTCTAGAAATTTCAGATTTTTTAATATGTCGTGATTTTTAGGATTTTTTAAAAAGTTTTGAATTTAAAAAACAAAATAGGATTTTAAAGAATTTGTAATTTTAGAAAAAAATAGAAATTCATACTTCTAAAAACTGGGATTTCAAAAAAGTTGTGATTTTGAAAAAGCTAAGAATTTTGAGAAAGTTGGGATTTTCAAAAAAGACAAGATTTTGAAAAAAGGTGCATTTTTCAAATAAGTCAGGAATTACAAAACTGAAGATATTTTTAAATCCTAACTGTTTTGAATATCTGATTATTTTTTAAAATGCTAACATTTTAAAAATCTTTGCTTTTTCAAAATTCCAACTTTGTATAAAATCGTGACTTTTTTGAAAATTACGAAATTTTAAAAAATCATGAGTTTTTTAAAAATTGTGAACTTTTTAAATTCCTTACTTTATCAATTTTAAAATCTTTGAAAATACAGACTTTTTCAAAATCATGACTTTTTCGAAATCCTTGAAACATTTAAACTTGAAACCTAAGTCGTAAACTGTAAATCCTAAACCATAAACCATAAACCCTAAACAATTAGCCATAAATCATAAACCAAAATCCCTAAATCATAAAAACTATACCCCAAACCTTAAACCCTAAAACCCTAAGCCCCAAGCCCTACAAAATAAGCCCTGAGCCTTAAACCGTAAACCCTAAAAAGTGAACCTCAAAGTCTTAAATCATAATTTTAAAAAATCTAAATTTCCAAAAAAACATGGGAACAAAAAAGCCAAGAATTTTGAGAAAGTTGGGATTTTAAAAAAAGACAAGATTTTTAAAAAAGGTGTAATTTTCAAATAAGTCAAGAATTAAAAAAATGAAGAGGTTTTTTAAATCCCAACTGTTTTGAATATCCCTTTTTTTTTAATCCTAACATTTTCAAAATATTTGATTTTTGATAATACCAATTTTTTATAAAATCGTGACTTTTTCGAAAATAACAATTTTTTAAAAAAATAAGAGTTTTTTTTAAATTTTAAAATATAGAATTTTTAAAAATCATGACTTATTTGCAACCCTAATTGTTTCAAAATCTAGATATTTTTGAAATCGTGATTTTTCAAAATCATAAACCCTAAACCCTAAAACCTTAAAGCTAAGTCATAAACGCTAAACCCTAAACTCCAACATCGTAAAATCTAATCCAAAAACCCTAAATCCTAAACCCTAAACCTTTAGTCATAAACGATAAAACCAAATCCCTAAATTGTAAAACCTAAAGTCTAACCCCGAAATGTTTAACCATAAACCCTAAACCATGATCCTTGAGGCATGAAGCCTAAACCCTAAACCCTAAAAAAGTAAACACTAAACAATAAACCCTAAACCCCTTATCCCTAAACCTTGGGTTAACCCTTATCCCTAAAATACCCTAAACCATGTAAGCCCTAAACCCTAAAAAACTTCTAAACCCTAAACTTTAAGGTAAACCTAAACCCTAATCTCGCAACCCCGAACCTTGAACCCTGAGCCATAGACCTTCAATCACAAACATTAAGACCTAAACCCTATACCTTGACACCTGTCCCTGAAACCCTAAACTCTGAGCCCAATACCCTAAACCCTTATCCATAAACCTTTAGCTAGAGACCCAAACCCTAAAACCTAAACTCATAACCCTGAACCTCCAACCTTGAGCCATGAATCCTCAAACATGAACACTGAGACCTAAGCCCTAAACCCTAAACTTTAAGCCCTATACCATATAAACCCAAAACCTTAAGCTCTAATTGCTCATGAACCCTAAATTCTGAGTCTTAAAGCCTAAAATAATGCTAAATCCTAAATAATAAACCCTCAATCATAAAATATGAACCCTAAACCATAAGTGTAAAACCCTCAACCGTAAACCTCAAAACCCCAAACCCTAAAACTTGAGCCTTTCCTAACCCTAAATCCAAAACCCTAAACCCTAAAACATAATTCTTGAACCCTAAACCTTGATCCCCGAACCCTAAACCTCAACCCTAAACACTAAACCATGAACCCTAAGCCCTGAGCCCTAAACACTAAACCCTAAATACTAAATCCATTGTGCCCTAAACCCTAAACCTAGAAACCTTAAATTTTTAGATTTGGAAAAAAATGGTATTTTGAAAAACTTGGGATTTTCAAAAAGTCAAGATTTTTTAAAAAGTTAGGATTTTTAAAAACTTGAGATTTTCAAAAAAGTCACGACTTTTGAAAAAGTTGCAATTTTAAACAAAGTTGTTATTTTTGAAAACATCAAGATTTAAAAAATGTTGGGACTTTGAAAATGTTCAAATTTTCAAACAAGTTGGGGAATTTTCAAAAAGTCAGGATTTTTGAAAATATTTTTAAAAAGTTGAGGATTTTTGAAAAAAAAGTTGGATTTTTTAAAAGTTGAGATTTTAAAAAATTTGAGATTTTCCAAAAATTCAGATTTTTGAAAAGTTGAAGATTTTTTTAAAAGTTGAAGATTTTTGAAAAAGTTATATTTTTGAAAAAGAGTCAAGATTTTTAAAATTAGTGATTTTTAAAAGCAGGATTTTGAAAATGTTATAACTTATGCTCTGAGTTTCTGTTTGAGTCCATGTTTTTAAACCACATGCTTCAAAAACTTCAACTTTTTTAAAATATCAAGATTTACCAAAAAAAGTCAAGGGTTTGAAAAATTTAGATTTTCCAAAAATTATGGATTTTTGAAAAAGTCATTAGTTTTCAAAAAGTTATGAATTTAAAAAAAATTAGGATTTTAAAGAATTTGCAATTTTAGAAAAAGATAGAATTTCATAATTCTAAAAAAGTTTGAATTTAAATTTTTTAGTGTTTCTGAAAAACTTGAGATTTTCAAAAATGTCAGGATTATGAAAAGGTTGTGATTTCAAATAAAAATTAGGATTTCAAAAAGTCGTGATTTCGAAAATGACAAAAATTATGAGGAAGTTAGATTTTTAAAAAAGACAAAAATTTAAAAATAGATGCAATTTTCAAATAAATCTCAGGAATTATAAAATTGAAGATATTTTTAAATCCTAACTATTTTGAATTTATTTTAAAATCCTAACATTTTAAAAATCTTTACTTTTTCAAAATTCTAACTTTTTTGAAAATTACAATTTTTTTAAAAATCACAAGTTTTTTAAAAATTGTGAACTTTTAAAATTCACGACTTTATTACTTTCAAAATCTTTTATAAATTTGGACTTTTTGAAAATCATGACTTTTTTGAAATCCTAACTGTTTCAAAATCAGGATATTTTTGAAATCGTGAATTTTTCAAAATCACGACCCTAAACCCTAAACCCTAAAACCTAAAACCTAAGTCATAAACGCTAAACCCTAAACCCCAACATCCTAAACACTAAGCCCAAAACCCTAAATCCTAAACCATAAACCATAAACCCTTAAAATTGAATCCTAAACCCTAAACCCTCAACCATAAACCCATAAACCCTAAATCCCAAACCTAAATTTCTAAACCCTAAAAATTAAAGCCATGAAAATCTAAACCTAAACCTCAAATCCTAAAGCCTAAAAATCTAAACCCTAAAAGTGAACCCTAAATCCTTATGTTTAACCCTATACCTTATAATGTAAACCATAAGCCCTAAGCCAAAACCCTAAAAACTCTAAATTCATAACCCTGAACATTGAACCCTGAGCCATAGACCCTCAACCATGAACACTGAGACCTAAACCCTAAAATCCTAACCCCTAAACCCTAAACCCTAAACTCTGAGCCCTATACTTAAAAACCCTAAACTTAAGCTCTAATTTCTTCTAAACCCTAAATTATGAGTCTTAAACCCTAAATTCTAAATCCTAAATACTAAACCCTTAATCCTAAACCATGAACCCTAAACCCTAAATGCTAAACCCTAAACCTTAAACCCCAAACCTTAAAACTTGAGCCCTAAATCCAAACCCTAAACCCTAAAACCTAAATCCTAAACCTAAGAATCTTAAACCCTAAACCTTGATCCCCGAACCCTAAACCCTAAACCCTAAACCCTAAACCCTGAACCCTAAAGCCTTAATCCCTAAACCCTAAACCATAAAATAAATAAACCTTGAATCCTTAAAAAACTTAAACCCTAAAAAAATCCCCTAATTTTAAAAAAACCTAGAAATCTTAAAATAGTTAGCTTTGAAAAAATTTGGTATTTTGAAAAACTTTGGATTTTCAAAAATGTTTTTCAAAAAGTTCAGATTTTCAAAAAAGTTGGGGTTTTTGAAAAATGAATATTTCAAAAAAAGTCAAGATTTTTGAAAAGTTAGGATTTTCAAAATAGGGTTTTTTCACATTTTTGAAGAGTCTAGAGTTTTGAAAAAGTAAATATTTTTAAAAAACTTGACATTTTAAAAAAAAATTGATTTTTGAAAAGACGTGATTTTAAATTATTTGATTTTTTGAAAATTCGTGATTTTTTAAAAGTGAATATTTTTGAAAAAGTCAAGATTTTTGAAAAGTTGGGATTTTCAAAAAAGTCAAGATTTGTGAAAATGTTAGGATTTTTAAAACGACAATTTTTGTGAAAAAAGCTAGATTTTTTAATAAGTCAGGATATTTGAAAAAGTCCCAATTTTTTATATTTGTCATTTTTGAAAAAAAAAATTTTTTAAAAAGTAAGGATTTTAAAAAAGTCTTACATTTTTGATAAAGTTGAGATTTTAAAAAATTAAGTTATTTCTAAAAAGTTGGGATTTTTGAAAACGTTTTAATTTTCAAAAACGTCGTGATTTATGAAAAAGTTGGGATATTCGAAAAAGTTATACTCTCAAAAGAGTCAAGAATTTCAAAAATTTAGTCAAGATTTCAAAAATGTAGTGAAGATTTTTAAAAATTAAACAGGAATTTGTTTGAAACTTGTGCTTTGTTTTGAGTCCATTTTTTTTTAAACATGTTTCAAAAATCTCAACTTTTTTTAAAAATATCAATATTTTCAAAAAAATTAGTTTGGAACTTAAATAATTTAGATTTTCACAAAATTCTAGATTTTTGAATATGTCATTATTTTTGAAAAAGTCATTATTTTCCAAAAAGTTGTGAATTTAAAAAAAATAGGATTTTAAAGAATTTGAAATTTTAGAAAAAGATAGAATTTCATAATTCTAAAAAGTCAAGATTTTTTTAAAAATTAAGGTTTTTGAAAAGTTGAGATTTTCAAAAAAGTGAGGATTATGAAAAGATTTTAAAAAAATTGGGATTTCAAAAAAGTCAAGATTTTGAAAAAGTTGGGAATTTTTAAAAATTTTCAAAAAAAGATTTTTTGAAAAAAGGTGCAATTTTCAAATAAGTCAAGAATTACAAAACTGAAGAGATTTTTAAATCCCAACTGTTTTGAATATCCTAATTTTTTAAAAATCCTAACATTTTCAAAATCTTTACTTTTTCAAAATTCCAACTTTTTATAAAATAATGACTTTTTCAAAAATTACGAATTTTTAAAAAATCATGAGTTTTTTTAAAATTGTGAACTTTTTAAATTCATGACTTTATCACTTTCAAAATCTTTGAAAATATAAACTTTATTAAAATCATGACTTTTTTGAAATCCTAACTGTTTCAAAATCTAGATATTTTTGAAATCGTGACCCCTTGCAACCCCCTAAAATTGATCCTTAAAACTAAACCCTAAACCCTAAACCTTAAACCTTAGCCGATAAAACTTAAATCCTAAAACCCTAAACCACAAAACCCTTAACACTAAATCCTAAACCCTAAACCCTCAACATTAACCATAAACCCAAAAACCCTAAATCAATAACCTAAACTTTAAACCCCTAAACCTTAAACCATAAACCCTAAGCCCTAAAATCCTAAGCCCTAAACCCTAAACCCCTAGTGAGCCTCCCTAAACCTTTAAACCTAAATTCTTAAAAACCTAAAACTCTTAAACTCTTTAAAAAGATAAACCTTTTATTTAATAAAACTTAAAAAGTTTGAATTTTGAAAAAGTAAAAAATCCTAAACCTGAAAAAGTTGAATTTTCAAAAAAGTCAAATTATGAAAAGGTTGGGATTTTGAAAAAATTTGGGATTTCAAAAAAAGTCAAGATTTCGAAAACCCAAAATTTTGAAAAGTTGGGATTTTCAAAAAAGAAATTAAAAAAAGGTGCAATTTTCAAATAACCCAAACCTGAAAATTGAGATTTTTAAATCCTAAACCCTTTGAATATCCTAAGTTTTAAAAAACCTAAATTTTAAAATCTTTAACTTTTTAAAAATTCCAAACATTTTAAAAAATTAGGATTTTTTGAAAAATTAAACTTTTTAAAAAATTTGAAAAGTTTTTTAAAAATTGTGAAACCCTTCATGACTTTATCACTTTCAAAATCTTTGAAAATACAAACTTTTTGAAAATCATGACCTAAAAAGACTAACTATTTTCAAAATCATGGGATATTTTTGAAATCGTTGACTTTTTCAAAATCGTGACCCCTAAACCCTAAACCCTAAACCTAAAATAGTAAATTTTAAATGCTAAACCCTAAACCCCAACATTTAAACACTAAGCCCAAAACCCTAAATCCTAAACCATAAACCCTTAACACTGAATCCAAATCCCTAAACCCTCAACCATAAACCATAAGCCCAAATCCCTAAAGTGTAAAACCTAAACTCTAAATCCAAAACCTTAAACCATAAACCCTAAACCCTTAGCCAAAGCCTAAACCCTAAACCCTAAACCCTAAAAAGTCCTAAACCCTAAACCCTAAACCCTAAACAGAACCTAAAAGCCTTTTCTAACCCTAAACCCTATACCTAACCTCAAACCCTAAACCATGAACCCCAACCTTTAAACCTTAAACCCTAAACCCTAAACCCTAACTCAAACCTCAAACCCTGAGCCATGGACCCTCAACCATGAACACTAGACCTAAATCCTAAACCCTTTTAAAACCTTATACCCTATAAACCCTAAACCTTAAGCTCTAATTTTCCTAAACCCTAAATTCCCTAAACCTTAAACCCTAAAACCCTAAATGTAAATAAATACTAAACCCTAAACCATGAACTCTAAACCCTAAAGTGGAAAACCCTAAACCATAAACCTTGAACCTGAAACCCTAAAACCTGAGCCCTAAAAATCCTAAACCCTAAACCCTAAATCCTTAAACCCTAAACCCTAAACCCTAAACCCTAAAACCCTAAACCTTAAAAATCTAAACCCTAAACACTAAATCCCCTGAGCCCTAAACCCTCAACCTAGAAACCTTAAAATAGTTAGTTTGGAAAAAGTTGGTATTTTGAAAAAGTTGGGATTTTGAAAAAGTTGGGATTTTTCAAAAAGTCAGGATTTTAAAAAACTTAAGATTTTCAAAAAAGTCAACTTTTGAAAAAGTTGCAATTTTATACGAAGTTGTTATTTTTGAAAACATCAAGATTTAAAAAATGTTGGGACTTTGAAAATGTTCAGATTTTCAAACAAGTTGGGGTTTTCAAAAAATGAATATTTTGAAAAGTTCAAGATTTTTGAAAAGTTGGTATTTTCAAAAGAGTTGGGATTTTTGAAAAACTCAACATTTTTAAAAAAGTTAGGATTTTTTAAAAGACGAAATTTTAAACAATTTGAGATTTTCCAAAAAGTCGTGATTTTGGAAAAGTTGAATTTTTGAAAAAGTCAGGATTTTTGTCAAAAAAATGTTGGGATTTTAAAATTCAAGATTTTTGAAAAAGTCAGATTTTTGAAAAAGTTGATTTTTAAAAATATTTTTTTTTTGAAAAAAATTGGGATTTTTTAAAAAAGTCAAAAAAAGTCAGCATTTTTTATAAAGTTGAGATTTTAGAAAATTTGGGATTTTTGAAAAAGTTGGGATTTCTAAAAAAGTTTTGATTTTTGAAAATGTCGCGATTTTTTAAAAATTTGGGATTTTTGAAAAATTTATAATCTCAAAAAAGTCAAGATTTCAAAAATGTAGTGATGCACCAAAATTAGTAGGAACTTGAAAAGGTCATAACTTTTGCTTCGAGTTTCTGTTTGAGTCCATTTTTTTTAAACCACATGTTTCAAAAATCTCAACTTTTTTAAAATATCAGGATTTTCAAAAAAAGTCAGGAGTTTGAATAATTTAGATTTTCCAGAAATTCAAGATTTTTGAAAAAGTCATGATTTTTGAAAAAGTTTTTCCAAAAAGTTTTTAAAAAAAAAAAGGATTTTAAATTTTAAAAAAAAGTTTAAATTTTTTAAAAAAGTTGGGATTTTGAAAAAAGTAGGATTTTCATGAAATTTTGAAAAAAGAACCCAAACCTTATGAATTTTGAAAAACCCTAAATTATTTAAAAAAGTTAGAATTTTGAAAAAGTTAAATTAAAAAAAGTCAAGATTTCAAAAACCCTAAATTTTCAAAAATAGTGATTTTCCCAAAATTAAATTCTAAACTTTAAAATTTAAAACTTGTGCTCCAATACTGATTTTTGAGTCCAAACCATTTTTAAACCATTTTTTTTGAAAAATCCCAATTTTAAAAAAAAAGTTGTGAATTTTGAAAAAAAAGATTTTTAAAAATTGTGAATTTTTGAAAATGTCATGATTTTTTAAAAAGTCATTATTTTCTAAAAAATTTTAAAGAAATTTCAATTTTAGAAAAAGATAGAATTTCATAAATTTTAAAAAAGTTTGAATTTCAAAAAAAATTTAGGGTTTTTGAAAAAGTTGAGATTTTCAAAAAAGTCAGGATTATGAAAAGGTTGGGATTTTGAAAAAAAATATGGATTTCAAAAAAGTCAGATTTCGAAAAAGCCAAGAATTTTGAGAAAGTTGGGATTTTCAAAAAAGACAAGATTTTGAAAAAAGGTGCAATTTTCAAATAAGTCAGGAATTACAAAACTGAAGAGATTTTTAAATCCCAACTGTTTTGAATATCCTAATTTTTTTAAAATCCTAACATTTTCAAAATCTTTACTTTTTCAAAATTCCAACTTTTTATAAAATCGTGACTTTTTCAAAAATTACAATTTTTTTAAAAATTGTGAACTTTTTAAATTCATGACTTTATCACTTTCAAAATCTTTGAAAATATAGACTTTTTGAAAATCATGAACTTTTCAAAATCCTAACTGTTTCAAAATCAGGGTATTTTTGAAATCATGACTTTTTCAAAATCATGACCCCTAAACCCTAAAAACCTGAAACCTGAGTCATAAACACTAAACCCTAAACCCCAACATCCTAAACACTAAGCCCAAAACCCTAAATCCTAAACCATAAACCATAAACCCTTAACACTGAATCCTAAACCCTAAACCCTCAGCCATAAACCATAAACCCAAATCCCTAAATCATAAAACCTAAACTCTAAACCCCAAAACCTTAAACCGTAAACCCTAAACCCTAAACCTAAACCCTAAACCCTAAACCCTAAACCCTAACCCTAAACCCTAAACCCCTAACCCTGAACCCTAAACCCTAAACCCTAAACCCTAAACCTAAACCATGACCTAAACCCTAAACTCAAAACCCTAAAAACCTAAACCCTGAGCCATGGACCCTCAACCCTAAACCTAAACCTAAACCCTAAACCCTAAACCCTAAACCCTAAACTCTGAGCCCTATAAAACCTAAACCTTAAGCTCTAATTAAACCCTAAACCCTAAAACCTTAAACCCTAAAACCCTAAATGTTAAATCCCTAAATACTAATCCCTCAATCGTAAACCATGAACCCTAAACCCTAAATGCAAAAACCTCAACCGTAAACCTCGAACCCCAAACCCTAAAACCTGAGCCCTAAATCCTAACCCTAAAAACCTAAACCTAAATCCCTAAAAACCCTTTTAAACCCTTAAAATAAACCTAAACCCTGAAAAAAATCCCTGGTATTTTAAACCTTGGGAACCCTAAACCTTAAAATAGTTTTTGAAAAAGTTGGATTTTCAAAAACTTGAGATTTTCAAAAAAAAGTCACGACTTTTGAAAAAGTTGAAATTTTAAACAAAGTTGTTATTTTTGAAAACATCAAGATTTAAAAAATGTTGGGACTTTGAAAATGTTCAAATTTTCAAACAAGTTGGGGTTTTCAAAAAATGAATATTTCAAAAAAAAGTCAAGATTTTTGAAAAGTTGGGATTTTCGAAAGAGTTGGGCTTTTCACATTTTTGAAGAGTCTAGATTTTTGAAAAAGTCAAGATTTTTTGAAAAACTTGACATTTTCAAAAAAGTTAGGAGTTTTTAAAAGATGGGAATTTGAAAAAAATTGAATTTTCCAAAAAATTCGTGATTTTTGTAAAAGTGAAGATTTTCAAAAAAGTTGGATTTTTTTTGAAAGTTTTGAAAAAGTGATTTTTGAAAAGTTAAGATTTTTGAAAATGTTGGGATTTTTAAAATCAAGATTTTTAAAAAAGTTATTTTTTGAATAAGTCAAGATTTTTAAAAAGTCCTAATTTTTAATATTTGTGATTTTTGAAAAAATATAATTTTTTTAAAAAAAGTAAGGATTTTTTAAAAAGTTATGATTTTTGAAAAGTTGAGATTTTAAAAATTCAAAATTTTTTAAAAAGTGTGGGATTTTTGAAAAAGTTTTGATTTTTGAAAATTCGATTTTCGAAAATGTTGTGATTTTTTAAAAAGTTGGGATTTTTGAAAAAGTTATAATCTCAAAAAAGTCAAGATTTCAAAAATGTAGTGATGCGCCAAAATTAGCAGGAACTTGAAAAGGTCATAACTTGTGCTCCAGGTGTCCATTTGAGTCTGTTTTTTTTAAACCACATGTTTCAAAAATCTCAACTTTTTTAAAATATCAGGATTTTCAAAAAAAAAGTCGGGAGTTTGAATAATTTAGATTTTCAAGAAATTCTAGATTTTTGAATATGTCATGATTTTTGAAAAAGTCATTATTTTCCAAAAAGTTGTGAATTTAAAAAAATTAGGATTTTAAAGAATTTGAAATTTTAGAAAAAGATAGAATTTCATAATTCTAAAAAAGTTTGAATTTCGAAGAATTTAGGGTTTTTGAAAAAGTTGAGATTTTCAAAAAAGTTAGGATTATGAAAAGGTTGGGATTTCAAACAAAAATTGGGATTTCAAAAAAGTCGTGATTTCGAAAAAGCCAGAATTTTGAGAAAGTTGGGATTTTCAAAAAAGACAAGATTTTGAAAAAAGGTGCAATTTTCAAATAAGTCGGGAATTACAAAACTGAAGAGATTTTTAAATCCCAACTGTTTTGAATATCCTAATTTTTTTAAAATCCTAACATTTTCAAAATCTTTACTTTTTCAAAATTCCAACTTTTTATAAAATCGTGACTTTTTCGAAAATTAAAAATTTTTTTAAAAATCATGGAAAATTGTAACTTTTTAAAATTTATCAACTTTTTCTTTGAAATTCATGACTTTATTTTCAAATCTTTTTGAAAATATAGACTTTTTGAAAATCATGACTTTTTCAAAATCCTAAACCCTAAACCCAAAACCCTAAATTTAAATTGTGAACCAAAACCCTAAACCCTAAATCCCTAAATCCTAAACCTAAACCCATAAATGCTAAACCCTAAACCATAAATCCTAAACACTAAGCCTAAACCCTAAACCCTAAACCCAAACCTAAACCTTAACCATAAACCTTAAACCCTAAACCCTAAAAACTTAAACCTAAATTAAACCTAAAGCCTTAAAAACCCTAAACCCTAAACCCTAAACCTTAATCTTGAACCTAAACCCTAAAACCCTAAACCTAAAACCTTAACTAAGACCTAAACCTAAAAACCTAAACTCATAACCCTGAACCTTGAACCCTGAACCATGAACCCTAAACCATGAAACCCTTGAGACCTAAACCCTAAACCCTAAACTCTTGAACCCTAACCCTATAAACCCTAAACCTTAAGCTCTAATTAACTCCTAAACCCTAAATTCTGAACCTAAACCCTAAAACCCTAAATGCTAAATCCTAAATACTAAACCCTCAATCATAAACCATGAACCCTAAACCCTAAATGCAAAACCCTCAACTATAAACCTTCAACCCTAAACCCTAAAAACTTGAAACCCTAAATCCTAATTTTAAACCCTAAACCTTAAACCCTAAACCCAAAACCCTAAAAACTAAACCTTGAACCCTAAACCCTAAGCCCTAAACCTAAACCCTAAACCCCAAATCCTGAGCCCAAAAACCCTAAACCCTAAACACTTGGATCCCCTGAAAACCCTCAACCTAGAAACCTTAAAATAGTTAGATTTTGAAAAAGTTGGTATTTTGAAAAACTTGGGATTTTCAAAAAGTCAAGATTTTTGAAAAAGTCAAGATTTTCAAAAACTTGAGATTTTCAAAAAAGTCACGACTTTTGAAAAAATTGCAATTTTAAACAAAGTTGTTATTTTTGAAAAAATCAAGATTTTTAAAATGTTGGGACTTTGAAAATGTTCAGATTTTCGAAACAAGTTAGGGTTTTCAAAAAATGAATATTTTCAAAAAAGTCATGATTTTTGAAAAGTTGGGATTTTCAAAAAAGTTGATTTTCACATTTTTGAAGAGTAAGGATTTTTGAAAAAGTCAAATTTTTGAAAAAGTCAAACATTTTCAAAAAAAGTTATTTTTGAAAATTGAATTTTTGAAAACCCTTTTTAAAAAGTTGGGATTTTTTAAAATTTGGGATTTCAAAAAAGTTTTGATTTTTGAAAAACGTCAAAACCCTGAAAAAGTTGTGGATTTTCAAAAAGTTTTGAAAAAGTTATAAAACTCAAAAAGTCAAGATTTCAAAAATGTAGTGATGCGCCAAAATTAGCAGGAACTTGAAAAGGTCATAACTTGTGCCTCGAGTCCGTGATTTGAGTCCATTTTTTTTTTAAACCACATGTTTCAAAAATCTCAACTTTTTTAAAATATTAGGATTTTCAAAAAAAGTCAAATTTTAAAAAATTTTCCAGAAATTCTAAGATTTTTTTAATATGTCAGATTTTTTGAAAAGTTATTATTTTCAAAAAAGTTGTGAATTTCAAAAAAAAAACAAATTTTAAAAAATTAAATTTTTAAAAAAAAGATAAAATTTCATAATTCTAAAAAAGTTTGAAACCAAAAAATTTTTAGGAGTTTTTGAAAAAATTGAAGATTTTAAAAAAGTCATTATTGATTATGAAAAGGTTAAATTTCAAACCCTAAAAATGTTGGGACCCTGAAAATAAATTTTCAAAAAAGTTGGAATTTTTGAAAAAATGAAAATTAAATTTTAAAAAGTTTTGAAAAGTTGGATTTTTGAAAATTGTTGAGCTTTTTAAAAGAAAATTTTTGAATCTTTTTTTTAAAACATTGAAACATTTTAAAAAAAAAAAATTTTTTAAAAGATAAATTTTAAAAAATTTGAATTTTTAAAAAGTCATGATTTTGTAAAAGTGAAGATTTTTGAAAAGTCAGGATTTTTGAAAAGTCAAGATTTTCAAAAGTTGGAAACTTCAAAATGTTGGGATTTTTAAAACATTTTTTGAAGATTTTTTTTGAAAAAAAATCATGATTTTTGAATAAAGTCAGGATTTTCAAAAATTTAAAATTTTTAAATTTAAATTTTCAATCTTTTTTGCTCAAATTTTGAAAATATAAATTTTTAAAAAAGTTTTAAACCATGAGCCCTTTTCCCTAAAAGTTGGCTATTTTTGAAAAGTTGAGATTTTAAAAATTTGGGAATTTTTAAAAAGTTGGGATTTCAAAAAGTTTTGATTTTTGAAATCAACTTTTGAAAAGTCCTAAATTTTTTAAACCTAATTGAATTTTTAAAAAAGTTGGAATTTTTGAAAAAAACCCTAAATCTCAAAAACTCAAGATTTAAAAAATGTAAACCCTAAAATTAAGCAGGAACTTGAAAAGGTCAAACTTGTGCCTAAATTGAGTCCTTTTTTTTTAAAAACATGTTTCAAAAATCTAACTTTTTTAAAAATATCAGGATTTTTCAAAAAAAAGTTTTGGGAGTTTTAATAAAAAAGTTAGATTTTCAAAAATTCTATGATTTTTGAAAATATCATGATTTTTGAAAAAGTCATTATTTTCCCTAAACCCTTTAGGATTTTAAAAATTTGACAATTTTAAAAAATGATTTTTGAAAAATTTCATATTTTAAAAAAGTTCAAATTTAAAAAATTTTAGGGAATTTGAAAAAGTTGAGATTTTCAAAAAAGTCAGGATTATGAAAAGGTTGGGATTTTGAACAAAAATTAAAATTTCAAAAAAATCCTGAACCTTTCATAAAGCCAAGAATTTTTAAAAAGTTTGGATTTTTTAAAAGACAAGATTTTTAAAAAAGGTGCAATTTTGAAATAAGTTGGGAATTACAAAAGTGAAAAGATTTTTAAACCCTAAACCCTTTGAATATCCCTAAATTCCAAAAAATCCTAACATTTTCAAAATCTAAGATACCCAAAAATCCATGAAACCTTTAAATTTTCAAAAATTTAAATTTTAAACCCTTTTTGAAAGAGTTTAAACACTTTAAACCCTAAACCCTAAATTTTTAAAAAACCATGAAATTTCCTAAACCCTAAACCCTAAACAAAAACCTAAACCCTAAACCCTAATTAAAACCTTGAACTCCATAAACCCTAAACCCTGAAAATCCTAAACCTAAACCCTAAAACCTAAACCATAAACAAAAACCTAAACCCTAAATTGAAACCCTAAAAATCTTGAAACCCTAAACCCTTAACCTAAACCCTAAAGCCTTAGGCCTAAAACCTAAACCTTTAAACCTTATACCTTGAAACCCTAAGCTAAACCCAAAACCTTAAAACCTAAACCCTAAACTCATAACCCCTAAACCTCAAACCCTAAACCATGGACCCTCAACCAAACATAAGAGACCCTAAACCCTAAACTCTGAACCCTATAACCTATAAACCCTAAACCTTGAGCCTAATTTTAAACCCTTAACCCTAAACTCTTAGTCCTAAACCCTAAAACCTTAAATGCTAAATCCTAAATACTAAACCCTTTCCTAAACCATGAGCCCTAAACCTAACCCTTAACCCTATGTTTAAAACCCTCAACCGTAAACCTTGAACCCCAAACCCTAAATCCTTAGCCCTAAACCTAAACCTAAAACCCTAAACCCTGAATCCTTAAACCCTAAACCTCTAAATTTTAAACCTTAAACCCTAAAAAAACCCTAAATTTTTAAAAACATAATCCCCTAAAAATTTGAATTTTGAAAAACTAAATCTTGAAAAAATAGTTAATTTTTCGAAAAATTTGGATTTTTGAAAAACTTAGATTTTAGAAAAAGTCAAATTTTTTGAAAAAGTTGGGATTTTCAAAAACATGAGATTATCAAAAAAGTTTCGATTTTTAAAAGTTTGCAATTTTAGAATAAGTTGTTATTTTTGAAAACATCAAGATTTAAAAAAAAAACTTGGGAATTTGAAAATGTTCAAATTTTTTGGAAACAAGTTTGGGGTTTTTGAAAAATGAATATTTCAAAAAAGTCAGGATTTTTGAAAAGTTGGGATTTTCAAAAAAGTTGGGATTTTCAATTTTTTTAAAAGTCTAGATTTTTGAAAAAGTCAAGATTTTTGAAAAACTTGACATTTTTAAAAAGTTATTTTCCTAAAAAGTTAGGATTTTTGAAAAATAAGATTTTCCAAAAAGTCATTTTAAAAAAGTCAGATTTTCCAAAAAATTTCAAATTTTAAAAAAGCCCTAAATTTAAAAAAGTCAAGATTTTTAAAATGTTTATTTTTAAAAAGTCAAGATTTTTTTGAAAAAGTCACGATTTTTAAAAAGTTTGATTTTTAATATTTGGATTTTTGAAAAAAAAACCTTGGGATTTTAAAAAAGTCATGATTTTCAAAAAAGCCCTAATTTTGAGAAAAGTTGGGATTTAAAAAAAAAACAAGATTTTCAAAAAAGGTGCAATTTTAGAATGAGTCGGGAATAACTAAACAGAAACAGATTTTTAAATCCCAACTTTTTTGAATATCCTAATTTAATTGAAAATCCTAACATTTTCAAAATCTTAATTTTTAAAAAATTCTAACTTTTTATAAAATTATGAACTTTTTTTTTAAAAATCAAATTTTGAAAAATTTTTTAAAAATTCATGAACTTTTTTTTTGAAAATCTTTGAAAATATTTTTTAAAATCATACTTTTTTGAAAATCCTAACTTTTCAAAATCAGGATATTTTTTCGAAAAAGTCATGACTTTTTGAAAATCACGACCCCTAAACCCTAAAACCTAAACCTGAAACGTAAACATTAAACCCTAAACCCCAACATCCTAAACACTAAGCCCAAAACCCTAAATCCTAAACCATAAACCATAAAACCTTAACACCATAAACCCTAAACCCTAAACCCTCAACCATAAACCATAAACCCAAATCCCTAAATCATAAAACCTAAACTCTAAACCCCAAACCTTAAACCATAAACCCTAAACCCTGATCCCTAAGAAATGAAGCCTAAACCCTAAACCCTAAACCCTAAACCCTAAACCCTGAAAATCCTGAGCCCTAAACCCTAAATCCTAACCCTAAACCCTAAACCTAAACCTAAACCTAAACCCTAAACCCTAAACTCAAACCCTGAAACCTCGAACCCTGAAACCATGGACCCTCAACCATGAACACTGAGACCCCTAAACTCTGAACCCTAAACCCTAAACTCCCTAAACCCTATAAACCCTAAAATCTGAGCTCTAATTACTCCTAAACCCTAAATTTTGAGTCTTAAACCCTAAAACCTAAATGCTAAATCCTAAATACTAAACCCTAAATCGTAAACCATGAGCCCTAAACCCTAAATGCAAAACCCTCAACCTAAAACCTAAACCCCAAACCCTAAAACCTAAGCCCTAAAACCTAACCCTAAACCCTAAACCCTAAACCCTAAAAAAACCTAAACCCTAAACCCTATACACTAAACCCTAAACCTGAGCCCTGAGCCTAAATCTAAACCCTAAACCCTAAACTAAACCCTAAACCCTAAACCCCAAATCCCTAAACCCTAAACCCTAAAAGAAACCTTAAAATAGTTAGATTTGGAAAAACCCTATTCTGAAAAAATTGGAATTTTCAAAAAGTCAAGATTTTTTAAAAAGTCAATTTTAAAAACTTGAGATTTTCAAAAAAGTCACGACTTTTGAAAAAGTTGCAATTTTAAACAAAGTTGTTATTTTTGAAAACATCAAGATTTTAAAAATGTTGGGACTTTGAAAATGTTCATATTTTAAACTAAGTTGGGGTTTTTGAAAAATGAATATTTTGAAAAAGTCAAATTTTTGAAAAGTTGGGATTTTCCAGAGTTGGGAAAGAGTTCTGAATTTCCACAAATTTTTAAAAACTTGATTTTTCAAAAAACCTAGATTTTTGAAAAAAATTTTAAAAAAATTAGATTTTCCAAAAAGTTGGATTTTGTAAAAGTGAAGATTTTTGAAAAAGTTGGATTTTTAAAAAAGTTGTGATTTTGGAAAATGTGATATTTTTTAAAAAAACGTCAAGATTTTTGAAAAAGTTCAGGATTTTCAATTTTAAGTTGAATTTTTGAAAAAATCAGGAATTTTTAAAAAGTTGGGATTTTTAAAAAATTTTTTAAAAAAGGTTTGTTTTGCGATTTTTGAAAAAGTTAAGATTTTTTAAAAAGTTAGGATTTTTGAAAAAGTTATAATCTCAAAAAAGTCCAGATTTCAAAAATGTAGTGATTTTAAAAAATTAGTAGATTTTCAAAAAGGTCATAACTTTGCTTTGGGTGTCCATTTGAAAAATGTCTGTTTTTTTTTGTGAAAACATTGTTTCAAAAATCTTAAATTTTTTAAAATATCAGGATTTTGAAAAAAAAGATTTTTTGAATAATTTAGATTTTCCAAAAATTCTAGATTTTTTAAATGTCATGATTTTTGAAAAAGTCATTATTTTTGAAAAGTTGTGAATTTTTCAAAAAAATTAGGATTTTAAAGAATTTCATATTTTAAAAAATAGAATTTCATAATTTTAAAAAATTTGAATTTTAAAAAAGTTTTTTTTGAAAAAGTTTAGATTTTCAAAAAAGTCAACTTTTTTAAAATATTGGGATTTTCAAAAAAAATTTCAAAAGTTTGAATAATTTAGATTTTCCAAAAATTCTTGATTTTTTAATATATCATGATATTTGAAAAAGTCGTTATTTTCCAAAAAAGTTGTGAATTTTCAAATAAAAATCGGGATTTTAAAAAAATTTGAGAATTTTAATTTTCATAATTTAAAAAAGTTTGAATTTTTCAAAAAAATTTTAACTTTTTGAAAAAGTTTTCTGGAAATTTTTTAAAAAAGTCAAGATTATGAAAAATTTGGGATTTTGAAAAAAATTAGGATTTCAAAAAATTTACGGATTT
Source organism: Taxus chinensis (assembly GCA_019776745.2). Lineage (NCBI taxonomy): Eukaryota > Viridiplantae > Streptophyta > Pinopsida > Cupressales > Taxaceae > Taxus > Taxus chinensis. The sequence continues at coordinate 477,567,123 of CM034147.1, read as the reverse complement.
TGAAAAAGTGTGATTTCGAAAAAGCCAAGAATTTTTAAAAAGTTGGGATTTTCAAAAAAGACAAGATTTTAAAGAACGGTGCAATTTTCAAAAAAGTCAGGAATTACAAAACTGACAAAGATTTTTAAATCCCAACTATTTTGAATATCCTAATTTTTTTAAAATCCTAACATTTTCAAAATCTTTACTTTTTCAAAATTCCAACTTTTTATAAAATTGTGACTTTTTTGAAAGTTAAAATTTTTAAAAAATCATTAGTTTTTTTAAAAATTGTGAAATTTTTTTAAATTCATGACTTTATCACTTTCAAAATCTTTGAAAATACAAACTTTTTGAAAATCACTAAACCCTTTTAAATCCTAACTGTTTCAAAATCAGGGATATTTTTTAAATCGTGAATTTTTAAAATCATAAACCCTAAACCCTAAACCCTAAAAAATAAACTCTAAACCCTAATCCCTAAAACATAATCCCTAAACCCTAAACCTTAACCCTAAACTAAATCCTAAACCCTAAACCCTAAACCCTAAACCCTTAAAACCCTAAACCCTAAACCCTAAACTCAAACCCTAAACCTAAACCCTAAACCCTGAGCCAAACCATGGACCCTAAAACCTAAACCCTAAACCTAAAACCTAAAAACCCTAAACCCTAAACTCTAAACCCTAAACCCTATAAACCCTAAACCTTAAGCCTAATTGCCCTAAACCCTATGAACCCTAAACCCTGTCAAAACCTAAACCCTAAACTCATAACCCTAAACCCTAAACCCTAAACCATAAACCCTAAATTCTAAGTCCCTGAAAAAACCCTAAATGCTAAATCCCTAATACCCTAAACCCTAAAAACCATGAGCCCTAAACCTAATAAAACCTAAAAATTTAAACCCTAAACCGTAAACTCTAAGCCCTAAATCCTAAACCCTAAACCCTAAACCCTAAACCCTAAACCCTGAGCCCTAAACCCTAAACCCTAAACCCTAAAACCTAAATCCCTAAGCCCTAAACCCTAACCTAGAAACCTAAAATACTAGATTTGGAAAAAGTTGGTATTTTGAAAAACTTAGAATTTTCAAAAAGTCAAGATTTTTGAAAAAGTCAGGATTTTCAAAAACTTGAGATTTTCAAAAAAGTCACGACTTTTGAAAAAGTTACAATTTTAAACAAAATTGTTATTTTTGAAAACATCAAGATTTTAAAAATGTTGGGACTTTGAAAATGTTCAGATTTTCAAACAAGTTGGGGTTTTTTAAAAATGAATATTTTGAAAAAAGTCAAGATTTTTGAAAAGTTGGGATTTTCGAAAGAGTTGGGCTTTTCACATTTTTGAAGAGTTAGGATTTTTGAAAAGTCTGGATTTTTGAAAAACTCAAGATTTTCAAAAAAGTTAGGATTTTTTAAAAAAACAAATTTTTTTAAAAAAATTGAGATTTTCCAAATAGTCATGATTTTGTAAAAGTGAAGATTTTTGAAAAAGTCAGGATTTTTGAAAAATTTTTAGATTTTTGAAAAAAATTTGGGATTTTTAAAACGTCAAGATTTTTAAAATCAGGATTTTTGAAAAGTCAGGATATTCAAAAAAGTCCCAATTTTGAATTTTTTTAAAAAAATATAATTTTTTAAAAAGTAAGGATTTTAAAAAAGTTAGCATTTTTGATAAAGTTGAGATTTTAGAAAATTCTAGGAATTTTTAAAAAGTTGGGATTTCTAAAAAGTTTATTTTTCAAAACATCGCGATTTTTGAAATAGTTAATTTTTGAAAAAGTAATTTCAAAAAAGTTAGTCAATTTTTTCAAAAATGTAGTGATGCACCAAAATTAGCAGGAACTTGAAAAGGTCATTTGCTCCAGGAGTGTCCACCGTTTTTTTTAAACCACATGTTTCAAAAATCTCAACTTTTTAAAATATTAAGATTTTAAAAAAAAAGTTGGGAGTTTGAATAATTTAGATTTTCCATAAATTCTTGATTTTTGAATATGTCATGATTTTTGAAAAAGTCATTATTTTCCAAAAAGTTGTGAATTTCACAAAATTCAGAATTTTAAAGAATTTGTAATTTTAGAAAAAGATAGAATTTCATAATTCTAAAAAAGTTTAAATTTCCAAAAATTTAAAAGTTTTTGAAAAAGTTGAGATTTTCAAAAAAGTCAGGATTATGAAAAGGTTGGGATTTCGAAAAAAATTGGGATTTCAAAAAAGTCGTGATTTCGAAAAAGTTGGGAATTTTGAAAAGTTGGGATTTTCAAAAAAGTCAAGATTTTGAAAAAAGGTGCAATTTTCAAATAAGTCAGAAATTACAAAACTGAAGAGATTTTTAAATCCCAACTGTTTTGAATATCCTAATTTTTTTGAAAATCCTAACATTTTAAAAATCATTACTTTTTCAAAAATTACAAATTTTTAAAAAATCAAACTTTTTAAAAATTCATGATTTTTAAAATGACTCATTATTTTTAAAAAAGTCTTTGAAAATAAGACTTTTTGAAAATCATGAATTTTTTGAAATCCTATGATGTTTCAAAATCAGGATATTTTTGAAATCACTAAATTTTAAAATCGCAACCCCTAAAATTTTTTAAAAAGTAAAACCTGAGTCTAAACCCTAAACCCCAACATCCTAAACACTAAACCCAAATTTTTAAATTCTAAACTTAAACCATAAACCCTTAACACTAAATCCTAAACCCTAAACCCTCAGCCATAAACCCCTAAAACCCTAAATCCCTAAAACCTAAACTCTAAACCCCAAACCTTAAACCATAAACCCTAAACCCTAAAACCTAAAAAGCCCTAAAGCCTAAACCCTAATAAACCCCATAAACCCTAAACCTTTTAGCCTAAACCCTAAACCCTAAAGAATTAAACCCTTGAACCCTAAACCATGGACCCTAAACCAAATCATAAACCTAAAAAACCTAAACCCTAAACCCTAAATTTTAAAACCTACCCTAAACCTTAAACCCTAAAACCCTTAAACCTAATTGCCCTAAACCCTAAATTTAAATCCTAAATTTTAAACCCTCAACCCCAAAACCATGAACCCCTAAACCCTAAATCCTAAAACCTAAAAACCTAAACCTAAACCCTAAACCCCAAACCCTAAACCCTAAATCCCTAAACCCTAAAACCTAAAAAAAACCCTGAAATTTTAAAAAGTCTAAACCCTAAAAAACCCTGAGCCCTTTACCCTAAGATTTTGAAAAAGCCAAATCGTTCAAAAGTTTTTTGATTTTAAATTTTAGAAAAAGTAAAGATTTTTGAAAAATTTAAATTTAAAAATGTTCAGAATTTCAAAAAAGTTGGGATTTTTAAAAATGAATATTTTTAAAAAGTTAGATTTTGAAAAAGTTGGGATTTTTAAAAGTTGGGATTTTTCAAAAAGAGTCTGGATTTTAAAAAAGTTGAGATTTTTTTAGAAAAACCTCAAATTTTCAAAAAATTAAACCATGAAAATGTTGGGATTTTTGAAAAGTTTTTTTAAAAAGTCAAGATTTTTGAAAAATCCTAAATTTTGAAAAAGTGTCCTATTTTTTTAATATTTTGATTTTTGAAAAAATAATATTTTTTTAAAAAAGTTGATTTTTAAAAAAATTGGGATTTTTGATAAAGTTTAGATTTTAAAAATTTAGGAATTTTTAAAAATTGAGGATTTTTGAAAAAGTTTTGATTTTTGAAAAATGTCTGATTTTTGAAAAGTTTTACGATTTTTGAAAAAGTTGGGATTTTTGAAAAAGTTATAATCTCAAAAAAGTCAAGATTTCAAAAATGTAGTGATGCGCCAAAATTAGCAAGAACTTGAAAAGGTCATAACTTGTGCTCCAAAAATCCATTTGAGTCATTTTTTTAAACCACATGTTTCAAAAATCTCAACTTTTTAAAAAATATCAAGATTTTTTAAAAAAAAGTCGTAGAGTTTGAATAATTTAGATTTTCCAAAAATTCTTGATTTTTGAATATGTCATGATTTTTGAAAAAGTCATTATTTTCAAAAAATTTGTGAATTTTAAAAAAAAAATTAGGATTTTAAAAATTTGTATTTTAAAGAATTTTTTTGAAAAAGATAGAATTTCATTTCTAAAAAAGTTTGAATTTCAAAAATTTTAGGGTTTTTGAAAAAGTTGAGATTTTCAAAAAAGTTAGGATTATGAAAAGGTTGGGATTTTGAAAAAAATTGGGATTTCAAAAAAGTCATGATTTCGAAAAAATCCAAGAATTTTGAGAAAGTTGGGATTTTCAAAAAAGACAAGATTTTGAAAAAAGGTGCAATTTTTAAATAAGTCAGGAATTACAAAACTGAAGAGATTTTTAAATCCCAACTGTTTTGAATATCCTAATTTTTTTGAAAATCCTAACATTTTCAAAATCTTTACTTTTTCAAAAATTCCAACTTTTTAAAAAATCAACAGTTTTTTAAAAATTGTGAAATTTTTAAAATTGAATTTTTCAAAATCAAAATCTTTGAAAATACAGACTTTTTAAAATCATGACTTTTTCAAAATCCTAACTGTATTAAAATCGGGATATTTTTGAAATCATGATTTTTTCAAAATCACTATGACCCCTAAACCCTAAACCCTAAAACCTGAAAACCTGAATTTAAACACTAAACCCTAAACCCCAACATCCTAAACACTAAGCCCAAAACCCTAAATCCTAAACCATAAACCATAAACCCTTAATCCTAAACCCTAAACCCTCAACCATAAACCATAAACCCAAATCCCTAAATCATAAAACCTAAACTCTAAACCCCAAACCTTAAACCATAAACCCTAAACCCTAAACCCTGATCCCTAAGCCATGAAGCCTAAACCCTAAACCTTAAACCCTAAAGCCTTAAGCCTAACCCTAAACCCTAAACCTTAAACCCTTAAACCCTAAACAAAACCCTAACCCTATGTTAGGACCTAAACCCTAAACCCTAAACCCTAACCTTGAAATGTAAACCCTCCTAAAAATGAACCCTAAACCCTAAACTCTAACCCCGAACCTCGAACCCTAAGCCCCTATTGAAACCTCAACCATGAACACTGAAACCCTAAACCCTAAACCCTAATTTAAACTCCTAAACCCTAAAACTTTGAGTCTTAAACCCTATAAACCCTAAACCTAAAGCTCTAATACTAAACCCTCAATCCTAAGCCCTAAACCCTAAATGTAAAACCCTCAACCCTAAACCTCTAAACCCCAAACCTAAAACCTCAATCCCTAAATCCTAACCCTAAACCTAAACCCCAAAACCCTAAACCCTAAAACCTAAACCTTAAACCCTAAACCTTGAAACTAAACCCTGAAACCTTAACCCTAAACCCTAATCCCTAAACCCTAAACCTAAACCCTAAGACCTAAAAAAAACCTAAACCCTAAACACTAAATCCCCTGAGCCCTGAACCCTCAACCTAGAAACTTTAAAATAGTTAGATTTGGAAAAAGTTGGTATTTTGAAAAACATGGGATTTTCAAAATGTCAAGAATTTTTAAAAAGTCAGGATTTTAAAAAACTTGAGATTTTCAAAAAAGTCACGACTTTTGAAAAAGTTACAATTTTAAACAAAGTTGTTATTTTTAAAATATCAAGATTTAAAAAATGTTGGGACTTTGAAAATGTTCAAATTTTCAAACAAGTTGGGGTTTTTGAAAAATGAATATTTTGAAAAAGTCAAGATTTTGAAAAGTTGGGATTTTTGAAAAGTTCGGATTTTTTTGTAAAGTTGAAGATTTTCCAAAAAGTCGTTTTTGAAAAGTCAAGATTTTTGTAAAAGTCAAGATTTTTGAAAAAGTCAAGATTTTTAAAAGTCAGGATTTAAAAAAAAGTCAAGATTTTTTAAAAGTGAAGAAAAAATTTTCCAAAATTTTAGAATTTTGAAAAAGTCAAACTACTAAATTTTGAAAAAAAAGTTAAATTTTGGAAAACGTTTTAAATTTTAAAAAAAAAATTTCAAAAATTTGAAAAGTCATTTTTTAAAAGTCAAGGATTTTTTTTAAACCATTTGAACAATTTTCAAAAAATTTATTTTCAAAAAAGTTGAGATTTTTGAAAATTTAAGATTTTTTGAAAAAGTTGGATTTTTTAAAAGTTTTGATTTTTGAAAAAGTTAGTCAAGATTTTTAAAAAGTTGGATTTTTGAAAAAAGTTATAATTTTTAAAAAAGTCAAGATTTTAAAAAAGTAATGATTTTCAAAAATTAGTCAAGAATTTTTTAAAAAGTTAATAACTTTTCAAAAAGTTGTCATTTTTAAAAAGTTGAGATTTTTAAACCACAATTTTTAAAAAATTTCTGAAAAAGTTTTTTTTCGAAAAATATCAGATTTTGAAAAAGTTTTTTCAAAAAAAAATCGGGAGTTTGAATAATTTAGATTTTTCTAAAATTCTGATTTTTGAATATGTCAAGATTTTTTAAAAAGTCATTATTTTCTAAAAAGTTGTGAATTTTAAAAAAATAGGATTTTAAAGAATTTGCAATTTTAGAAAAAGATAGAATTTCATAATTCTAAAAAAGTTTGAATTTTTCAAAAAATTTAGGGTTTTTGAAAAAGTTGATATTTTCAAAAAAGTCAGACTTATGAAAAGGTTGGGATTTTGAACAAAAATTTTGATTTCAAAAAATTCATGGTTTCGAAAAAGCCAAGAATGTTTAGAAAGTTGGGATTTTCAAAATAGACAAGATTTTGAAAAAGGTGCAATTTTCAAATAAGTCGGGAATTAAAAAACTGAACAGATTTTTAAATTCCAACTGTTTTGAATATCCTAATTTTTTTGAAAATCCTAACATTTTCAAAATCTTTACTTTTTCAAAAATTCAAACTTTTTATAAAATCTGTGACTTTTTCAAAAAATTACTGAAAAAAAAAATTCATGACGAGTTTTTTTGTGAACTTTTTAAATTCATGAGTTTATCACTTTCAAAATCTTTGAAAATACAAACTTTTTTAAAATCATGACTTTTTTGAAATCCTAATTGTTTCAAAATCAGGATATTTTTGAAATCGTGACTTTTTCAAAATCGTGACCCCTAAACCCTAAACCCTAAACCTGAAACCTTTGAATCGCTAAACCCTAAACCAACATCCTAAACAAGTAAGCCCAAAACCCTAAATCCTAAACCATAAACCATAAACCCTTTAAATTAACACAAAACCTAAACCCTAAACCCTAAACCCTCAGCAATAAACCAAAACCCAAATTAAATCAAAACCTAAACTCTAAAAGTCCCAAACCTTAAACCATAAACCTAAACCCCTAATCCCTGAAAACCCATGAAGCAATTAAAAATTTGAAAAACTTTTTAAAACCCTAAACCCTAAACCCCCTTAACCCTAAACCCTAAATCTTCTAAACCCTAAACTTCAACCCTTAGTTAAGCCAAAACCCTAAATCCCTAAACTCAAACCCTAAAACTCGAACCCTGAGCCATGGACCCTTTTTGAACCATCCACTTTATTTAAAATTTAAACCCTTGAAAACCCTAAACCCTTTTTTTGAAAATCCCTATACCCTATAAACCCTAAACCTTAAGCTCTAATTTGGGATTTTGATTTTTTGAAATTTTCAAAAAGTGAAAAAAACCTAAATTTTAAATCCTAAATACTAAAAGTCAATATTTTTAAATGTATAATTTTAAAAACCCTAAATTTTAAAAATTTAAACCTAAACCTTAAACCCTAAAACCTAAAACCCTAAATTTTAAATAAAAAGTTCTTGAAACCCTAAACCTTCAAAAAAGTAAACCCTTTTAAACCCAAACCCTGAAAGTCCCTTCAAAAAAAGTCATGAATCCTAAGGATTTTTAAAAACCTAATTTTGAAAAACAAATCCAAAAAAGTCCTAAACAAAACTCAAGAGATTTAAAACCTTAAAATAGTTAGATTTTGAAAATTAAATTTTAAAAAACTTTTTTCAAAATTTCAAATTTTTAAAAAAAGTTGGGACTTTTTAAAAATTTTTAATAGATTTTCAAAAAAGTCAAAATTTTTTAAAATTGTGAACTTTAAAAAGTACATTTTTAAAATTAAATTTTTGAAAATATAAACCTTTTTTTAAAATCAATATTTTTAAAAAACCTGGACTTTTTCAAAATGTTCGAAAACATTAAAACCTAAACCCTAAAATTTGAAACCTAAATCGTAAACACTAAACCCTAAAACCCAAATTAAACCCTTAAACCCTAAACCCTAAATCCTAAACCCTCAGCAATAAACTATAAACCCAAATCCTAAATCGTAAAACCTAAACTCTAAACCCCAAACCTTAAACCATAAACCCTAAACCCTGAATTTTTGAAAAGCCTAAAGCCTAAACCCTAAACCCTAAACTCTTTTTAAACCCTAAACCCTTAACCCTAAACCTTGAACTGTGAGCCCTAAGCCAAAACCCAAAACCCTAAACCTTTAGCTAGAAACCTAAACCCTAAACCCTAAACTCATAACCCTAACCTTGAAAACTGAGCCATTGACCCTAAACCATGAACATTGAAACCTAAATTTAAACCTAAAACCCTAAAGATTTTTAAAATTTTGAGTATACCCTAAAACCCTAAACCTTAAACTCTAATTTAAACCTAAAAATTCAAATCCTAAACCATGAAAAAACCCTAAATACCCCTCAAAAATTCGTAAACCTATGAACCCCAAACCCTTAAAACTTAAAAATTAAATTTAAATTTTCCTAAACCTTAAACCCTAATTTTCAAAACCCTAATTCTTAAACCTAATTCTTGAAAACTTAAAACCCTAAACCTTAAACCCTCAAAAAACCCTAAACCCTAAAAAAAATCCTAAACCCTAAACCTAAACCCTAAATTCTAAATCTTAAAAAAAACCTAAACCCTAAACACTAAATCCTTGAGCCCTAAACCCTCAACCTAGAAACCTTAAAATAGTTAGATTTGGAAAAAGTTGGTATTTTGAAAAACTTGGGATTTTCAAAAAGTCAAGATTTTTGAAAAAGTTAAGATTTTCAAAAACTTGAGATTTTTAAAAAAGTCACGACTTTTGAAAAAGTTGCAATTTTAAACAAAGTTGTTATTTTTGAAAACATCAAGATTTAAAAAATGTTGGGACTTTGAAAATGTTCAAATTTTCAAACAAGTTGGGGTTTTCAAAAAATGAATCTTTGAAAAAAGTCAGGATTTTTGAAAAGTTTGAATTTTCAATTGGGCTTTTCAAAAAGTTAAGATTTTTGAAAAGTCAACTTTTTTGAAAAAGTCAATTTTTTTTGAAAAAAGTCAAGATTTTCAAAAAAGTTAAGATTTTTAAAAAACGGGATTTTAAAAAATTTTTTAGAAAACATTCATGATTTTGTAAAAGTGAAGATTTTTTAAAAAATTCAAGATTTTTGAAAAAATCAAGATTTTTGAAAAAAGTAAGATTTTGGAAAATGTTGGGATTTTTAAAAAGTTGGGATTTTTGAAAAAGTCAAGATTTTGAAAAAGGATTTCAAAAAATTCCTGATTTTTAAAAATTTGCAATTTTCAAAAAAGTATTGATTTTTTTAAAAAAGTCAGGATTTTCAAAAAAGTCAAAATTTTTTATAAAGTTGAGATTTTAGAAAATTTCAAAAAAGTAGTTTTAAAAAGTTGGGATTTCTGAAAAAGTTTTAGATTTTCAAAAATGTCAGCGATTTTTGAAAAAAAAGTTTCGAAAAAAAATTTTAATCTCAAAAAAGTCAAGATTTCAAAAAATGTAGTGATGCGCCAAAATTAGTAGGAACTTGAAAAGGTTAACTTATGCTTAGGTGTTTTTGAGTCCATTTTTTTTAAACCAAATTGAATTTCAAAAATTCAAGATTTTTTAAAAAGTTTGAATTTTTAAAAAAAGTAAGATTTTCAAATTCCCTAAAAAGTTGAATTTTCAAAAAAGGGTTTTTGAAAAAAGATTTTCAAAAAGTCAATTTGAAAAGGTTGGGATTATGAACAAAAATTGGGATTTTAAAAAAGTTTGATTTCAAAAAAGCTTTAGAATTTTTTAAAAGTTGGGATTTTCAAAAAAGAAAAGATTTTGAAAAAAGGTGCAATTTTCAAATAAGTAAGGAATTACAAAACTGGAGAGATTTTAAAAGCCCAACTATTTTGAATATCCTAATTTTTTTTAAAATCCTAACATTTTCAAAATCTTTACTTTTTCAAAATTCAAACTTTTTATAAAATCATGACTTTTTCAAAAATTACAAATTTTTAAAAAATCACGAGTTTTTTTAAAATTGTGAACTTTTTAAATTCATGACTTTATCACTTTCAAAATCTTTGAAAATATAGACTTTTTGAAAATCATGACTTTTTCGAAATCCTAACTGTTTCAAAATCGGGATATTTTTGAAATCGTGACTTTTTCAAAATCACGACCCCTAAACCCTAAACCCTAAACCTAAAACCTAAACCTGATAAAAATGCTAAACCCTAAACCCCAACATCCTAAACACTAAACCCAAAACCCTAAATCCTAAACCATAAAACCTTAAACTAAATCCTAAACCCTAAACCCTCAACCATAAACCATAAACCCAAATCCCTAAATCGTAAAACCTAAACTCTAAACCCCAAACCTTAAACCATAAACCCTAAACATTAAGCCTGAAACCCTGAAGTCCCTAAACCCTAAACCCTAAACATAAACCCTAAACCCTAAACCCTAAACCTTAAACCCTAAACCCTATACCTAAACCAAAAGCCCTAAACCCTAAACCCTAAAACCTTTAGCTAAACCTAAACCCTAAACCCTAAACTCATAAACCTAACCTAAACCTTGAAACCATCGGACCTCAACCATGAACCCTAAACTCTAAACCTAAACCCTAAAAACCCTAAACTCTAAACCCTATACCCTAAAATCCTAAACCTTAAGCTCTAAACTCCTAAACCCTAAATTATTGAATCCCCTAAACCTAAATGAGCCCTAAATACTAAACCCTCAATCATAAACCATGTGCCCTCAAACTCTAAACCCTAAAACCTAAACCCTAAATCCTAACCCTAAACCTTGAAAACCTAAACCTTGAAAAAACCCTAAACACTAAACCCTAAACCCTAAACACTAAATCCCCTGAGCCCTAAACCCTCAACCTAGAAACCTTAAAATAGTTAGATTTGGAAAAAGTTGGTATTTTGAAAAACTTGGGATTTTCAAAAAGTCAAGATTTTTTGAAAAACTTGAGATTTTCAAAAAAGTTGAGATTTTCAAAAACTTAAGATTTCAAAAAGTTGCAATTTTAAAAAAAGTTGTTATTTTTGAAAACATCAAGATTTAAAAAATGTTGGGACTTTGAAAATGTTCAAATTTTCAAACAAGTTGGGGTTTTCAAAAAATGAATATTTCAAGAAGTCAAGATTTTTGAAAAGTTGGGATTTTCGAAAGAGTTGGGCTTTTCAAATTTTTGAAGAGTTTGGATTTTTGAAAAACTCAACATTTTTGAAAAACTCGATTTTTTCAAAAAAAGTTAAGATTTTTGAAAAACAGATTTTTAAAAAAATTAGATTTTCCAAAAAGTCATGATTTTGTAAAACTGAAGATTTTCAAAAAAGTCAAGATTTTTGAAAAGTCAAGATTTTAAAAAAAGTCAAGATTTTGGAAAATGTTGGGATTTTTAAAACGTCAAGATTTTTGAAAAAGTCAGGATTTTTGAATAAGTTAGGATATTTGAAAAAGTCCCAATTTTTTAATATTTATAATTTTCAAATAAATATATATTTTTTTAAAAAGTAAGGATTTTCAAAAAAAAGTCAGCATTTTTGATAAAGTTGAGATTTTAGAAAATTTAGGAATTTTTAAAAAGTTGGGATTTCTTGAAAAACATTTTGATTTTTTAGTTAAATTTTTAAAAAAAGTTAGGATTTTCGAAAAAAGTTATAATCTCAAAAGAGTCAAGATATAAAAAATGTAGTGATGCACCAAAATTAGCAGGAACTTTAAAAGGTCATAACTTGTGCTCCAAGTGTCCATTTGAGTCCATTTTTTTTAAACCACATGTTTCAAAAATCTCAACTTTTTTAAAATATCAGAATTTTCAAAAAAAAGTTGTCAAGAGTTTGAATAATTTAGATTTTCCAGAAATTTTAGATTTTTTTAATATGTCATGATTTTTGAAAAAGTCATTATTTTCCAAAAAAGTTGTGAATTTCAAAAAATTAGGATTTTAAAGAATTTGCAATTTTAGAAAAAGATAGAATTTCATAATTCTAAAAAAATTTGAATTTCAAAAAATTTAGGGTTTTTGAAAAAGTTGAGATTTTCAAAAAAAGTCAAGATTATGAAAAGGTTGGGATTTCAACAAAAATTGGGATTTCAAAAAAGTCGTGATTTCAAAAAAGCCAAGAATTTTGAGAAAGTTGGGATTTTCAAAAAAGACAAGATTTTGAAAAAAGGTGCAATTTTCAAATAAGTCAGGAATTACAAAACTGAAGAGATTTTTAAATCCCAACTGTTTTGAATATCCTAATTTTTTTTTTTTAAAATCCTAACATTTTCAAAATCTTTACTTTTTCAAAATTCCAACTTTTTATAAAATCGTGACTTTTTCAAAAATTACGAATTTTTAAAAAATCACGAGTTTTTTTTAAAATTGTGAACTTTTTAAATTCATGACTTTATCACTTTCAAAATCTTTGAAAATACAAACTTTTTGAAAATCATGAATTTTTTGAAATCCTAACTGTTTCAAAATCAATATATTTTTGAAATCGTGACTTAATTTTCAAAATCGTAACCCCTAAACCCTAAAACCTAAAACCTGAGTCGTAAATGCTAAACCCTAAACCCCAACATCCTAAACACTAAGCCCTAAAACCCTAAATCCTAAACCATAAACCCTTAACACTAAATCCTAAACCCTAAACCCTTAGCCATAAACCATAAACCCAAACCCTAAATACCTAAAACCTAAACTGAAAACCTAAACCCTAAACCCTAACCCTAAACTTGAACCCTGAAACCTAAGACCTAAACCCTAAACCTGAACCCTAAACCCTAATAAACCCTAAACTCCTAAAAACCCTATAAACCCTAAACCTTAAGCTCTAATTGAGCCCTAAACCCTAAAACCCTAAACCTAAAACCTAAATCTAAACCCTAAAATCCTAAAAACCCTCAACCCTAAACCATGGATAACCCTAAACCTAAACCCTAAACCCTAAACCTGAACCCTAAACCTCGAACCCTAAACTAGCCCTAAAACCCTAAAACCCTAAATTCTTAAACCTAAACCCCAAAACCCTAAACCCTAAACCTAAACCTTAAACCCTAAACCTGAACCCTTGAATTTTAAAAAGGTTTTAAACCCTAAACCCTAAACCCTAAATTGAACCTGAACCCTAAAAAACCTAAACCCTAAACACTAAATCCCCTAAGCCCTAAACCCTCAACCTAGAAACCTTAAAATAGTTAGATTTGGAAAAAAGTTGGTATTTTGAAAAACTTGGGATTTTTAAAAAAGTCAAGATTTTTTAAAAAGTTCAAATTTTCAAAAACTTGAGATTTTCAAAAAAGTCACGACTTTTGAAAAAGTTACAATTTTAAACAAAGTTATTTTTTTGAAAACATCAAGATTTAAAAAATGTTGGGACTTTGAAAATGTTCATATTTTCAAACAAGTTGGGGTTTTCGAAAATGAATATTTTGACAAAGTCATGATTTTTGAAAAGTTGGGATTTTCGAAAGAGTTGGGATTTTTCTATTTTTAAAGAGTCCTAAATTTTAAAGTCTGGAATTTTTGAAAAAGTCAAGATTTTTGAAAAATCCTAAATTACATTTTCAAAAAGTTAGGATTTTTGAAAAGACCTAAATTTTAAAAACTTTTTTGAGAAATTTTGAAAAAGTCTAATTTTAAATTTTTTTGAAAAAGTAAATTTTAAAAATCCCTAAATGATTTTTAAAAAAGTCAAATTTTTGAAAAATTTGGAAAAAATAAGCCAAATTTTTTAAAACTTGAGATTTTAAAAAAATTTAAAAAGCTATAACCCTAAACCCTTTTTTAAACCCTGATTTTGAAAAATTGATTTTTTAAACCCTAAAATTTAAACCCTGAATCTTGAACCCTTAAAAAGTTAAATTTTTAAACCTAAATCCCTAAATTTTCTAAAAGTCCTTTTAAACCTAAAACCTTAAATAGTTATTTTTAAAAAATTGGTTTTTTGAAAAACTTGAGATTTTCAAAAAGTCAAATTTTTGAAAAAGTCAGCATATTTTAAAAAAATGAGAGATTTTTGAAAAAAGTCTACAACTTTTGAAAAAGTTGCTGATTTTTAAAAAGTTGTTATTTTTGAAAACATTTAGATTTAAAAAATGTTGGGATTTTGAAAATGAATTTCATTTTATTTTCAAACAAGTTGGGGTTTTGAAAAATTTCAATATTTTTAAAAGTTAGAATTTTTGAAAAGTTTGGGATTTTCCTAAAAATTGGGATTTTCAAAAAAGTTGAGGATTTTGAAAAAGTTGGATTTTTGAAAAAGTTGAATTTTCAAAAAAATTAGGATTTTCAAAAAAGAAAGGATTTTCAAAAAATTTAAGATTTTCCAAAAAAGTCATAATTTTGAAAAAGTGGAATTATTTTCGAAAATTCAAAATTTTAAAAAAGTTTGTTTTGAAAAATTAAATTTTTAAAAATCAACCTTACTCAGGATTTTTTAAAAAAGTTAGGATTTTAAGATAATTTAGATTTTCCAAATAAATATGATTTTTAAAATGTCATGATTTTTGCAAAAATAGTTAAAAAATGAATTTTTTTTTAAAGTTGAGATTTTAGAAAATTAAGGAATTTTAAAAAAGTAAAAAAATTTTTGAAAAAAAGAATTTTTTTAAAAAATCACATTTTTTTAAAATCTTGAGATTTTTAAAAAATCTGGATTTTCAAAAAATTGGGATTTCAAACAAAAATTGGAATTTTTAAAAAAGTCTGTGATTTCAAAAAAGCCAAGAATTTTTAGAAAGTTGGGATTTTCAAAAAAGACAAGATTTTAAAAAAAATGCAATTTTCAAAATAAGTCAAGAATTAAAAAAATTGGAGATTTTTAAATCCCAACATTTTGAATATCCTTTAATTTTTTTAAAATCCTAAACTTTTTAAAAATCTTGAATTTTTAAAATTCAAATTTTTCAAAATCAACTTTTTTCGAAATTTACTGAATTTTTAAAAATCAAAAAATTTTCTAAAAATTGTGAAATTTTAAATTCATGAACCCTTAAACCAATCCACTTTCAAAAAAACCCTAAAATATTAAACTTTTTTGAAAATCAAACTTTTTTAAAATCCTAAACCTGTTTCAAATCGGGATTTTTAAAAAATTAACGTGAATCAGCACAAAACCATGAACCCTAAACCCTAAACCCTAAACCAAAATAAACCTAAGCCCTATTTGAAAATCCTAAACCCTAAACCTAAAACCTAAACACTAAACCCTAAACCTATAAACCCTAAAAACCTAAACCCTTTTCCCTTAAAATTTGCCTTTAACCCTAAACCCTAAAACCATATACCCTAAACCATGAGCCCTAAGCCTAAACCCTAAACTCATAACCCCAAACCTCAAACCTTGAGCCATGGAAACCTCAACCATGAACAATAAACCCTAAACCCTAAACCTTAAGATCTAAACCCTAAAACCCTAAACCTTAAGCTCTAAAATCCTAAAACCCTAAATTCTAAACCCTAAATCCTAAACCCTAAATCCTAAACCTTAAATCCTAACCCTAAACCTTGAACCCTAAACCCTAAAAACCTTTTAAAAATATTTAAACCCTAAATGCTTAAACCCTAAACCTTGACCCCCTGAACCCTAAAATCCTAAACCCTAAACCCTAAACCATAAACCCTAATTCTAAACCCTAAATAAACCCTAAACCACTAAATCCTTTCTTAAACCCTAAACCCCTCAAAATAGAAACCTTAAAAAAGTTAGATTTGAAAAACTTGGGAAAACCAAAAACTTAAATTTTTAAAAAGTTGAGATTTTAAAAAACTTGAGATTTTGAAAAAGTTACAATTTTAAAAAAAGTTGTTATTTTTTAAAACATCAACATTTAAAAATGTTCGGACTTTGCAAATGTTCGAATTTTCAAACAAGTTGGGGTTTTCAAAAATTTAATATTTCAAAAAAGTCAGATTTTTGAAAAGTTGGGATTTTCTAAAAGTTGGGATTTTCACAAAAGAGTCAATTTTTGAAAAAGTCTAATTTTTTAAAAAATTGACATTTTAAAAAAAAAAATTCCAGGATTTTGAAAAATTGAGATTTTAAAAAAATTGAGATTTTTTTAAAAGTGTCGTTTTTTTTAAAAAAATTAAGATTTTTGAAAAAGTTCATGATTTTCAAGATTTTAAAAAATCATGATTTTTAAAAAGTCCAAGATTTTTCAAAAAGTCAGGATATTTGAAAAAGTCCCAATTTTTAATATTTGACCCCTAATTTTCAAAAAATTTCTAATTTTTAAAAAAGTAAATAGGATTTTTAAAAAAACTCAGGCATTTTTTTGATAAAAGTTTGATATTTTAGAAAATTCATTAATTTTAAAAAAAATGGGATTTTTGAAAAAGTTTGATTTTCGAAAACAATAAACCTGATTTTTGAAAAGTTACAATTTTTGAAAAAGTTGGGATTTTCTAAAAAGTTATAATCTCAAAAAAAAGTCAAGATTTCAAAAATGTAGTGATGCGCCAAAATTAGCAGGAACTTGAAAAGGTCATAACTTGTGCTCCAAAATTTGTTTGAGTCCTTTTTTTTTAAACCACATGTTTCAAAAATCTCAACTTTTTTAAAATATCAAGATTTTCAAAAAAAAAATCAGAGTTTGAATAATTTAGATTTTCAAAATTCTGATTTTTGAATATGTCATGATTTTTGAAAAAGTCATTATTTTCCAAAAAAGTGTGAATTTAAAAAAAATTAGGATTTTAAAGAATTTGTAATTTTAGAAAAAGATAGAATTTCATAATTCTAAAAAAGTTTGAATTTAAAAAAATTTAGGGTTTTTGAAAAAGTTGAGATTTTCAAAAAAAGTCAAGATTATGAAAAGGTTGGGATTTTGAAAAAAAAAACGGGATTTCAAAAAAGTCGTGATTTTGAAAAAGCCAAGAATTTTGAGAAAGTTGGGATTTTCAAAAAAGACAAGATTTTTTAAAAAGGTGCAATTTTCAAATAAATTGGGAATTACAAAACAAAAGATATTTTTAAATCCCAACAATTTTGAATATACTAATTTTTAAAAAAATCCTAACATTTTCAAAATCTTTTACTTTTTCAAAATTCCAACTTTTTATAAAATCGTGACTTTTTTTAAAATTACGAATTTTTAAAAAATCACTGAGTTTTTTTTTAAAAATTGTGAACTTTTTAAATTCATGACTTTATCACTTTTAAAATCTTTGAAAATACAGACTTTTTGAAAATCATGACTTTTTCGAAATCCTAATTGTTTCAAAATCACGATATTTTTAAAATTGTGACTTTTTTAAAATCGTGACCCCTAAACCCTAAACCCTAAAACCTGAAACGTAAATTCTAAACACTAAACCATAAACCCTAAACCCCAACACCTAAATCACCTAAACCCTAAACCCTCAGCCATAAACCATAAACCCAAATCCCTAAATTGTAAAACCTAAACTCTAAACCCCAACATAAACCATAAACCCTAAACCCTATCCCTAAATCATGAAACCTAAACCCTTAAACCCTAAACCTAAACCCTAAACCCTAAACCTAAACCTAAATGAAAAACCCTAAAACCTAAACCTAAACCCTAAACAGTGAACCCTAAAGCCTTAAACCTAACCCTAAACCCTAAACATTAAACCATGAAGCCTAAACCCTAAGCCTAAACCCTAAACTCTATAACCCTAAACCTCAAACCCTAAAGCCATGGAAATCCCTTCAACCATGAACACTGAGACCTAAACCCTAAACCTTAAACTCTGATTGCTAGTAAACCCTAAATTTTCTGAGCCCTAAACCCTAAAACCCTAAACTAAATCCTAAATACTAAACCCTCAATTAAACCATTTAAACCCAAAACCCTAAAACCCCTAAAAAATCAAAACCCTCAACCCTAAACCTAAACCTTAAACCCTAAAACCTAAAACCCTAAAATAAACCCTATTTCCCTAAACCCTTGAACCTAAAAAAGTAAAACCTAAACCCTAAACATAAATCCTTTTTAAACCTGAGCCCTAAACCCTCAACCTATTAAACCTTAAAAAAGTTAGATTTTAAAAAGTTGGTATTTTGAAAATACTTGGGATTTTAAAAAAGTTTAGATTTTTGAAAAAGTTGTTAAAAAATAATTTTCAAAACCTTGAGATTTTCAAAAAAGTCGCGACTTTTGAAAAATTGCAATTTTAAACAAAGTTGTTATTTTTGAAAACATCAAGATTTTTTCAAAAATGTTGGGACTTTGAAAATGTTCAAATTTTCAAACAAGTTGGGGTTTTCAAAAAATGAATATTTTAAAAAGTCAAGATATTTGAACAGTTGGGCTTTTCAAAAAAAGTTGAAGCTTTTTTTGAAAAAGTCAGAGATTTTTTAAAAGTTAGGATTTTTGAAAAAGTCAATTTTTTTTTGAAAAACTTTTTGAAAGTGATTTTCAAAAAAGTTTTGAAGATTTTGAAAAGTCAAAAAAAAAAAAATTTAAATTTTTTAAAATTTGAAGATTTTCAAAAAAGTCATATTTTTGAAAAGTTGAGATTTTCAAAAAAGTCAGGATTTTTAAAAATTTGAATTTTTTTAAAACATCGTCAAGATTTTTAAAAAAGTTGTGATTTTTGAAAAAGTCAAGATTTTTGAAAAATGAGCGCCATTAATTTTTTTTGTGCTCCAAGTCATTTGAGTCAATTTTTTTAAAAATGTTTCAAAAAACTCAACTTTTTTAAAATATCATAATTTTTATAAAAAAAGTCGAGAGTTTGAATAATTTAGATTTTCCAAAAATTCTAGATTTTTGAATATGTCATGATTTTTGAAAAAGTCATTATTTTCAAAAAGTTGTGAATTTTAAAAAAATAGATTTTAAAGAATTTGCAATTTTAGAAAAAGATAGAATTTCATAATTCTAAAAAAGTTTGAATTTCAAAAATTTAGGGTTTTTGAAAAAGTTGAGATTTTCAAAAAAGTTAGGATTATGAAAAGGTTGGGATTTTGAACAAAAATTGGGATTTCAAAAAAGTCGTGATTTCGAAAAAGCCAAGAATTTTGAGAAAGTTGGGATTTTCAAAAAAGACAAGATTTTTTTCAAAAAAGGTGCAATTTTCAAATAAGTCAGGAATTACAAAATTGAAGAGATTTTTAAATCCCAACTATTTTGAATATCCTAATTTTTTTGAAAATCCTAACATTTTCAAAATATTTACTTTTTCAAAATTCTAACTTTTTATAAAATCGTGACTTTTTCAAAAATTACAATTTTTTAAAAAATCACGAGTTTTTTAAAAATTGTGAACTTTTTAAATTCATGACTTTATCACTTTCAAAATCTTTGAAAATACAGACTTTTAAAAAATCATAACTTTTTCAAAATCCTAATTGTTTTGAAATCATGATATTTTTGAAAATCGTGGCTATTTTCAAAATCAAAATTTTTTAAACCCTAAACCCTAAAACATAAACCTAAGTCGTAAATGCTAAACCCTAAAACCCCAACATCCTAAACACTAAGCCCAAAACCCAAAATCCTAAACCATAAACCATAAATTTAACACTGAATCCTAAACCCTAAACCCTCAGCCATAAACCATAAACCCAAATCCCTAAATTGTAAAACCTAAACTTTTAAACCCAAATTTTAAACCATAAACCCTAAACCTGATTCATGAGCCTTAACACATAAACCCCTAACCCTAAACCCTGTGCCCTAAACCTTAAAAAATAAACCCTAAACCCTAACCCTGAGCCTTAAACCCTAAATCCTAAACCATAAACCTAAAATGTAAACCCTAAGAAAAAACCTTCCGAATTTCAAAAAACCTCAAACCTTGAAAAGCTAAACCCTTAATCTAAACCTTGTTGAATTTTCAAAAAGACAAGATTTTGAAAAAAGGTGAAATTTTAAAAAAAGTTGAGAATTATAAAACTGAAAAGATTATTAAATCCCAACTGTTTTGAAATCCCTAATTTTTTAAAAAGTCGTAATTTTTAAAAATTCCAAAATTTTGAAAATTTGGGATTTTTTGAAAATTATGAAAAAAAAATCACGAGTTTTTTTAAAATTGTGAACTTTTTAAATTCATGACTTTAAAACTTTTAAAATCTTTGAAAATACATAAACTTTTTGAAAATGAAAACTTTTTTAAAATCCTAACCATTTCAAAATCAAGATTTGGGATTTTTTAAAATCCTAAACTTTTTCAAAATCGTGACCCCTGAAAAAAACCTGAAACCTAAGTTGTATGCTAAACCCTAAACCCAATATCTTTTAAACACTAAGCCCAAAACCCTAAATCCTAAAAGTGATAAACCCTTAACACT
This sequence comes from Taxus chinensis, assembly GCA_019776745.2. NCBI lineage: Eukaryota > Viridiplantae > Streptophyta > Pinopsida > Cupressales > Taxaceae > Taxus > Taxus chinensis. The sequence goes on along the minus strand of CM034147.1, from coordinate 477,546,686 downwards.
GAATCCCTTTGAGCCATAAACCATAAACCCAAATCCCTATTTTTAAAAACATAAATTATTTTAAACTGTAAAACCATTTTCAAAAATATCGTTTTGATGAAGCCTGCTAAGCCCTAAAACCTAATTTGAATTTTAAAAAAGAAGATTTTTAAAAAGTTGTCCTTTTCGGAAAAATATGAAATTAAAAAAGTTTTTTGAAAAGTTTTAATTTCCTAAAAATTAAGATTTTCAAAAAGTAGCCATTTTGCACAAAATTAAACACTAGGAATTCAAACAAAAAGTTGGGATTTTCGGTTGTCCATTTTTCAAAAAATTCAAGAATTTTGAAAAAGTTGGGATTTTCAAAAATCTAAGATTTTTTAAAATAGTTAATTTTTAAATAAAAGTCTAGGAATTTTATAAAATTTACAATTTTTAAAATTCTGATTTTGAATTTTAATTTATCTTTTTTGAATAAGTTATGATTTTTCCAAAAAAATACTTTTTAATTTTTGACTGCTTTAAATTTTTCAAGAAACATATAGGACTTTAAAAAATTTTTTAAAATGATAAACATTTTTTAAAATCGGTTGAAGTTTTTGAAACCCTAAACCTTTGAAAAAATGAGACATAAGTCTTAACCCTTAAATCTTAAACCTAAGTTGTAAACGCTACACCATAAACCCTGACATCCTAAACACTAAGCCCAAAACCCTTAACACTCATGAACCCTAAACCCTCAAACATAAACCATAAACCCAAATCCCTCAATCGTAAAACCTAAACTATAAACCCCAAACCTTAAACCATAAACCATAAACCCTAAACCCTGATCCCTAAATCATGAAATTAAAACCCTCAACCCTAAGCCATAAAACCCTAAAATTCCTAACATTGAGTCTTAACAGAGCCATGAACCCTAAACCATTAAATACTTTCTATAAACCCTAAATTGCCTAAACCCTAACCCTTAAACCTGAGCATGTGAAAACCCTAAGTCCCTAACCTTAAACTCAAACTGTAATGGAACCTTGAATCTTGAGCCATGTGACCCTCAGTTCATGAACACTTGACCTAAAACTCCTAAACCCTAGACTGCTCTATTAACCTTAAACCCTAAACTCTGAGTCCTATATACCCTATAAAGGGATTAAATCTTAATGCTCTAATTTCTCCTAAACCCTAAATAAATGAGCCTGTAAACCCTAAATCCCTAAATGCTAAATGGATTTGTTGAACAATAAGGCAAACCCTAAAGTGTTTAAACCCAAAAAGGCCTCAAACCCTAATGTTGTCTAATGGTTAATGCCTAAACCTTGATTCTGCACCCTGAAATTAGCACATAAACCTATCTTTCAAAAGGCTTTAGATTCATTTCTGAACCCTAAACACTCAACCTAGGTATACCTTAAAATTTTTGATTTGGAAAAAGTCAGTGAGCAAGAATGGAAACTTTGGAAGCCCAAAAAATTGTCAAACTTTTGAAAAGGCAACTTATTCCTGTTGGAAAAAAAAAACTTTTTAAAAACGGGAAGAGTTAAATAATGGAGGTTGATCGATGCTTTGAAATGGTTGACGATTTTGCCTAAACAAGTTGTTTTTCGAAAAAATCCTGTTTTTGAAAAACTTGGGATTTTCCCAAATGGTTCATCTCCCCTTTTTCTCAAATTCTCATGTTTTAAAAAGTGACTTAATATTTTTTGAAAACTCAAAATTTTCAAAAAAATTAGGATTTTTAAAAAGACGAGATTTTACAAAAAGTTATGATTTTGTAAAAGTGAATATTTTTGCAAAAGTCAAGATTTTTGAAAAGTCAGGATTCTCGAAAAAGTCAAGATTTTGGAAAATGTTGGCATTTTAAATATGTCGAGATTTTTTAAAAAGTCAGGATTTTTGAATAAGTCAGGATTTTCGAAAATGTCCCGAGTTTTAATATTTGCAATTTTTGAATAAATATAATAAATACAAAAAGTAGGGATTTTCAAAAAAGTTGGAATTTTTTTATAAAAATGAGATTTTTTCAGAAAAGTTCAGGAGACTTTTAAAAACCCTTCGTAATTTCGGATTTTTTCAAGTACCTTGTTAAACCTGGACCTTTGGTTTGACTTTAAAAAATGTATCAATTTTTGAAATAGTTGTGATTTTCAAAAAAGTTGGGATTTTTGAATAAGTTATAATCTTAAAAGAGTCAAGATTTCAAAAATGTATTGCTACACAAAAATTAGCAGGAACTTGAAAATGTCATAACTTGAAAATGTATTGCCCCAGGTGTCTGTTTGAGTAAATTTTTTTAAAATCTCATGTTTCAAAAATCTATTTTTTTTCAAATATTAGGATTTAAGCCATTTTGTAGGCCTCCGGTCACAATTTGAAGAGGTCAAATTAGACTAATTTTGTCTTGTCGCTCCAGAAAACTTGTCGCCGTTTGAAAATAGTTTTCTAGTTCTCAGTCCCGTCAAATCTGATGAATTCTCCTTATAGGGGAACTAGTAAGGGATGTCTCGTTGCGTGCTCCTCCATGAAATGTCAGTTATGGACATGGTTTTCAGGGCCCTCGAGCTAATTTTTGTCATTTTACAACTAGGTGAACTACGACCAGTGGCCCTAGAAAACTAGCCGCCAAACGTAAACCGTTCACTCTTTTTCACATCCGTCAGTTGATATGAATTCTTGGTATATCTGGGGACACGTAGAAAGTTAATTGTGGTGTGCATGCTCATCAGAAGATAACTTTTGGAAGCAATTTCTTAGCCTCCGAGCCTGTTTTGAATGTTTTGTAGCTAGTGAGAAAATGTAAGAATAGAAAGCTGCGGGACTCTCGTAGGGTTGCCAAACCACCCTACAAACTTTAAACAACTGTAAATAATTGTTTAAAAATTTATAAACCTTTAAAAAAATGGTGTTTTCTCTTTCTTCCATTCTCTTTCTCTCTCCTGGGTTACAAAGTGAAGTGAAATGAAATGTAATGAATACATGTTTCTACATTCTTTCTCTTTGCAAATTTTAATTATTATTATATGTAAATGTGAAACTGAAAGATGATAATTATGTTAGATTAGGGTGGATGCCATACCAGTTATTTATCACTGATATCTTGCTCACGTGGTTTTTGCAGCATGAAAGAATGTTGACGTAAAGGCGTTAAGTAATTCATTGTTTATTTTTACTAATATATTGAAAGACTTATTGTTGAAATTTGTAGTATGTAATAGTCGCTAGATTAATAAGTGCTTGGGAAATTGGTATTTCTTTCATGGATGTTATTTTGATTCCAAAATTGTTATGGTAAAAGTGGAATACAAATGTCAAAATAGGAATTGAAATTTATACCTTGTAATGAACTTTCATTTTGTAATTATTTGTTTAACAATTGGTGTTGTGTTTCTTACCTTGAAAATGTAAGAAAGGAACCTAACCACAACAATCAACCCTAGTTCAAAACTTGTATATAAATAACCTGCCTATGTAAATACCTTAGTGTAGAAAATTGTGACCTTCAAACAAACCTTTACACTCGATGGAACATCCTAGTTTAGGTAAATAAGATCCCCTGAATGGGTTGATCATCTAAGTGGTACGTCTAGTGACATCGACATAAACCAGACATATAGGAGCATCACAGTCAAATAAATCTTCTGCATCGAATGAATTTCTTGTGGGATCTAGATGACATCATGGAGCTAGTGAAATAGTGGTTCTATCACTTAAAATTTTGCTAATAAATAGATCCTCTTAGCTATAGGTGTTATCTTTGGCTAGTGATAATATAGTGCTTTGATCTTTTACAGAGGGTTTATAGGATGTATATGTTTTGAACCTTAATCTAATCTATAATAAAGCATAAAGCCTTAAGTGAAAATTGGAATTAAACTAAACCCTAGTTGATTAGGATGTTAACTTGTGGGTAGAAAACTATAATTTAACTCTTTGCATACGAAATTGTTTTGAAAGATGTTGGTTTTAGAGAACCTTAGAAAATGAAATCTTGTCCCAAAATCTCTTGTTATGTCATTTATGGCATTAAGGAATAAAGAATATTTTTTATGTGGATTCATGAAATGTAGAGACATGGGATCTTCGTGAACATGGGTCACTTGTGGTTCATGGGTAGCTTATAATGCTTCTAACCATGTACTTCCTTAGATATCAGACCAGTGCTTTCCTAACTCTTTTATTATAAAACAATGGTTATAATGTAACCATATTGTGATGTAAAAGTAAAGTATAGAAGAGAAAAAAAAAGAGATTTGAGGTTAGGAATACTGCCACTCTTGGAGTCCGTATAATTAATTAAATTTATTTTCATATTTAAAAAAAAAAAAAAAAATAGGTATTGCCTTGGTGTGACCAAACTTCGAGAAAACAAAAAATATATAAATATAAATGGAAGTCAATAAGTTATTGAACGTTATTAACTATGGTAGCGAAATAACTATTCCGTGATCAAAAGCTATTTCGAATCTATGTCTTCCTTAATCCCAAGATTTCATCTTGACATCACGTTAGATTCTCAAGAACAAGATAATTAAGTATTGTATATGTGATTTGAATTGTGCGAAATAAGCCAGTAAGTTATGGAAATTTTTGTGATGCATAAAGGGAGCCAACCTAAATTTATCAAACTGTAAATTAAATGTGGATTGAACTTAAGATTTTGTAGATGGAAAAAGGAGAAAACTATTCTTGCATAATAATGTTCTTAGAATGTTAATCGTAACTGGGATGTAATTAAGAAATGATGTGTTGTGGGTTCACTATTCTTGAAGTCATGTCTCTTGTGGTTGGGTCATTACTAGTATTCGTTCATTGGGAAAAGTCTGGCATTGATATGCCTATATTGTTTTCATGTGTCTATGTGAGTCGATGATTTATGTGATTGTCTTATGTGAGTCAAGTTTCTGTATTCGGAGCCTTTGTTGTGTTGTGTGTAGTGAGCAATGTCAATCAAAAATAAATTATCTTGGTATTTTACATGTTTTAATTATGCGTGTAAATTGTGGGCATTACAAAACCAAAAACCCTAAAACCTGAAACCTGAGTCGTAAACATTAAACCCTAAATCCTAAACTCTAAGCCTAATACTCTATAAACCTAACCCTTAAGCTCTAATTGCTCCTAAACCATAAATGCTAAATGCTAAATACTAAACCCTCAATCGTAAACCATGAGCCCTAAACCCAAAATGTAAAACCCTCAACTGTAAACCTCAAACACCAAACCCTAAGCCCTAGAGTTGGGATTTTTTCATTGTTGAAAAGTATGGAATTTAAAAGAGTCAAGATTTTTGAAAAAATCAACATTTTCAAAAAAATTAGGATTTATTAAATCACAGGATTTAAAAAAAATTGAGATTTTCAAAAAAGTTATGATTTTGTAAAACTCAAGATTTTCAAAAAAAGTCAGGATTTTTGAAAACTCAAGATTTTGGAAAATGGTGGGATTATTAAAACATCAAGTTTTTTGAAAAAGTTTGGATTTTTGAAAATGTTTTGATTTTTGAAATAGTTGTGTTTTTCGAAAATGTTGGGTTATTAAAAAAAGTCATAATCTTAAAATAGTCAAGATTTCAAAAATATAGTGATTCGCCAAAATTAATAAGAACTTGAAAATGTCATAACTTGTGCTCCGAGTGTCCATTTGAGTCCATTTTTTTTGAAACCACATATTTCAAAAATCTCAAATTTTTTAAAATATCAAGATTTTCAAAAAAAGTTCAGAGTTTGAATAATTTGGATTTTTTAGAAAAATAAGATTTTTTAATATGTTATGATTTTTGAAACAGTCGTTCTTTTCCAAAAAATTATGAATTTAAAAAAAAAATTAAAGAATTTGTAATTTTAGATAAAAACTGGTATTTTGAAAAACTTGGGATTTTAAAAAAGTTAAGATTTTTGAAGAAGTTAGGATTTTTGAAAACTTGATATTTTAAAAAAGTCACGACTTTTGAAAAGGTTTCAATTTAAAAAAAAGTTTTTATTGTTGAAAACATCAAGATTTAAAAGATGTTGGGACTTCGAAAATGTTCAAATTTTCAAACAAGTTGGAGTTTTCGAAAAATGAATATTTCGAAAAAGTCAAGATTTTTAAAAAGTTTGGATTTTTGAAATAGTATGGATTTTCACATTTTTTAAGAGTCAAGATTTTTTAAAAAGTCAATTTTTTTGAAAAACTCGACATTTTAAAAAATTCTAGGATTTTTGAAAAGACGAACTTTTGAAAAAATTAAGATTTTCCAAAAACTTGTGATTTTGTAAAAGTGCATATTTTCGAAAAAGTCAGGATTTTCAAAAAGGTCAAGATTTTGGATAATGTTGGGATTTTTAAAATGTCGATCTTTTTGAAAAAGTCAGGATTTTTGAATAATGTGGGATATTTGAAAACATCTCGATTTTTAATATTTGTGATTTTCGAAAAAATATAATTTTTTTAAAAAGTAAGCATTTTCAAAAAATTTAACATTTTTTATAAAGTTGAGATTTTAGAATATTCAGGAATTTTTAAAAAGTTGAGATTTCTGAAAAAGTTTTGATTTTTGAAAATGTCACGATTTAAATAGTTGCGATTTTTGAAAAAGTTTGTAAGTTGTTCTTTGGGTGTCCGTTCAAGTCCATTTTTTTAAATCACTTGTTTCAAAAATATCAACTTTTTTAAAATATCAAGATTTTCAAAAAATAAGTTGGGAGTTTGAATTAATTTAGATTTGCCAGAAATTCTGAAGTTTTTAATATGTCATGATTTTTTAAAAAGTCAATATTTTACAAAAAGTTGTTAATTTAAAAAAAATTAGGATTTTTAAAATTTTGAAATTTTAGAAAAAGATCAAATTTCATAATCCTAAAAAAGTTTGAATTTAAAATTTTGTAGGGTTTTTGAAAAGGTTTAAGATATTGAAAAAAGTTAGGATTATCAAAAGGTTGGAATTTTGAACAAAAATTAGGATTTCAAAAAAGTTGTAATTTCGAAAAAGCCAAGACTTTTGAGAAAGTTGGGATTTTCAAAAAAGATAAGATTTTGAAAAAGGTACAATTTTCAAATAAGTCAAGAATTAAAAAACTGAAGAGATTTTTAAATCCCAATTGTTTTTAATATCTTAGTTTTTTTAAAATCCTAACATTTTCAAAATCTTTAATTTTTCAAAATTCAAATTTTTTATAAAATCGTGATTTTTTCGAAAATTAGGAATTTTTTAAAAATCATGAGTTTTTTTAAAATTGTGCAATTTTTAAATTCATGACTATATCACTTTCAAAATCTAATATTTTTGAAAAGCATGACTTAATCATAATCCTAACTATTTAAAAATCAAGATATTTTTTAAATCATGACATTTTCAAAATCGAGATCCCTAAACTGTAAACCGTAAAACCTAAAACAAGAGTCATAAATGCTAAACCCTAAACACCAACATCCTAAAAAACTAATCCCAAAACCCTAAATCCTAAACCATAAATCCTTAACACTGAATAATAAACCCTAAACTCTTAACAATTAACCATAAACCCAAATCCCTAAATTGTAAAACTTAAATTCTAAACCCCAAACCTTAAACCCTAAATCGTGATCCCTGAGCAATGAATCCTAAACCCTCAACCCTAAACCCTTAAACCTTTACCTTGAATAGTGATCCCTAAGCTAAAACTCTAAACCCTAACCCTTTAGTTAGGGACCTAAACCTTAAATTCATAACTTTGATCCTCAAACCCTTAGCCGTGGACCCTCAACCATGAACACTGAGACCTAAACCTTAAGCTCTAATTGCTACCAAACCCTAAATTTTGAGTCTTAAACCCTAAAACCCTAATGCTTAATCCTAAACAATAAACCCTCAATTGTAAGCCATGAACCCTAAACCTTAAAAGCTCAACTGTAAACCTTAAACCCCAAACACTAAAACCTGGGCCCTAAATCCTAACCACAAACTCTAAACCCTAAACCCCAAAACCCAAAACCTTGAACTCTAAAAGCTAATTCTTAAACCCTGAACTATGAAATAAATTTTATAAAAAATAAAGATTTTTGAAAAACTCGACATTTTCAAAAAAGCTAGGATTTTTGAAAAGACGATATTTTAAAAAAAAATTGAGATTTTCAAAAAATTCCAGATTTTCAAAAATGTTGTGATTTTTCAAAATGTTAGGATTTTTGAATAAGTGACGATATTCAAAAAAGTTCTGATTTTTAATATTTGGGATTTTCAAAAAAAAAAATTTGTAAAAAGTAATGATTTTTAGAAAAGTCAACATTTTTTATAATGTTGAGATTTTAGAAAATTTAGGAGTTTTTAAAAAGTTGGGATTTCTAAAAAAGTTATGATTTTCAAAAACGTCGCAATTTTTGAAATAGTTGCGATTTTCGAAAAACTTGAGATTTTTGAAAAATTTATAATCTCAAAAGAGTCAAGATTTTAAATATCAAGTGATGTGCCAAAATTAGCAAGAAGTTGAAAATGTCATAATTTGTGCTCTGGGTTTCTGTTTGAATCCATAATTTTTTAAACCATATGTTTCAAAAATCTCAAGTTTTTTTATATATCAAGATTTTAAAATAAAATTCAGGAGTTTGAATAATTTAGATTTTCCATAAATTTTGGAGTTTTTAATATGTCATGATTTTTTAAAAAGTCAATATTTTACAAAAAGTTGTGAATTTAAATTTTTTTTAGGATTTTACAAAATTTGAAATTTTAGAAAATGATAAAATTTCATAATTCTAAGAAAGTTTGAATTTCAAAAATTTTAGGTTTTTTGAAAAAGTTAAGATATTGAAAAAATTTAGGATGAACAAAACATTGGTATTATGAACAAAAATTGGGATTTCAAAAAAGACATAATTTCGAAAAAGCCAAGAATTTATAGAAAGTTAGGATTTTCAAAAAAGACAAGTTTTAGAAAAAAGGTATAATTTTCAAATAAGCATAGAATTACAAAACTTAGGAGATTTTTAAATCCCAATTGTTCTGAATATCTTATTTTTAAAAAAATCCAAACATTTTCAAAATCTTTACTTTTTCAAAATTCCAACTTTTTATAAAATCATGATTTTTTTGAAAATTAGGAATTTTTAAAAAATCACAAGTTTTTTTATACAGTTTGAAGTTTTTAGATTCATGACTTTATCACTTTCAAAATCTTTGAAAATAGAGTCTTTTTGAAAATCATGACTTTATCAAAATCCTAACTGTTTATAAATTAAGATATTTTTTAAATCAAGACATTTTCAAAATTGTGACCCCTAAACCGTAAATCCTAAAACCTAAAACATGAGTAATAAATAGTAAACTCTAAACACCAACATCCTAAAAATTGAGCCCAAAACCCTAAATCCTAAACCATAAATCCTTAACACTGAATCCTAAACCCTAAACTCTTAACAATAAACCATAAACCCAAATCCCTAAATCATAAAACCTAAATTCTAAACCACAAACCTTAAACCCTAAACCGTGATCCCTAAGCAATGAATCCTAAACCCTAAACCTTAAACACCTAACCCTGAGCCTTAAACACTAAACAATGAACCCTAAAGCCTTAGGCCTAACCCTAAACCCTTAAACCTATACCTTGCATTGTGATCCCTAAGTCAAAACTATAGTGCCCACATTTTACACACCCAAATACAACAATAAAATACTAGGAATATTTTTTTTGACTTACATTGCTCACTACACAACGCCACAAGGCTCCAAGTAAGTCATCGACCCACGTAGACACATGATAACACCATATACATGAAAATGCCACATTTTTTCCAATGAACGAATGCTAGAAATAACACAACCACAATAAAAGGGACTTAAGGATTAACAACCCACAACACATCATTACCATGGTTACATCTAGGATACGTTAAAAATCCAATAACATTATTATGCAAGCATAATTTTCTCCCTCTTTCCACTTACATATTCTAAAAATTCGGTTCACATTTCACATGTTGTTCAACCATTTAGTTTCACTCTTTACCCTTATGATAATCTTTATAACTTACATAAGTATTTTCCATATTTCAAATTACCTACAAGATTCTAATTCTCTCATTTTTATGTTGAGATTTTACTTCCCAAACACTTATTCAATGTTTAAAATTTAACCTTGCTACACAAGTGAACCTAACGTGATGTTAAGATGAAATCTTGGGATTGAGGGAGACTTAGATTCAATATAGCTTTTTCCCAAAAACATTCTTTGATCACGGTATAGTTATTTCATTACCATTATTATTATAGTTCAATAACTTGTTGAATTCCAAATGTGATATATATATATATATATATATATATATATATATATATATTATATTGTTTTCTTGAAGTTTGATCACACTAAAGCAATTCATATTCTTTGTAACACAAGAAAATCTTTAATTAAGTTATAAGGACTCCAAGAGGGGCAGTATCCTTAACCTCAAATCTCTTTTTTTTCTTCTCTTCTATACTTTACTTTTACATCACATTATGGTTGCATTATTACCATCGTTTTACAACAAAAGAGTTACGAAAGTACTTGTCTGACATCTTAAAGAAGCACATGGTTATAAGCATTATAAACCCCACATGAACCACAAGTGATTTGTGTTCAAGGTAAGATCCCATGTTTCTACATCCCACGATTCTGCATGTGAAATACCCTTTATTTCTTAATGTCATAAAAGAACATATCAAGGGATTACGGGACAAGATTTTGGTTTCTTGGGTTCTCTAAAGGCAACACCTTTCAAAATAACTTTGTTTTGCAAAGTGTTACTTATGATTTTCTATACACATGTTAACCCCCCAAAACAACTAATGTTAAGCTTAATTCCAATTTTCACCCAGGGCTTTAATCCCTATTACAGATTTGACTAAGGTTAAAATGTATTTACTCTATAAACCCTTCGTGAGATTTTAAGGCACTATATTGTCACAAGCCAAAGATAAGACATTTATCTACGAGGGACTAAAGAGTTCACTAACAAGAATGCAAGACATAGAACAACTATATCACGATATCTAATTATGTCATTTGGATCCAACATGGATTTCATTCAATGAAAGACTTAAATTTGAAAATCTATCTTCGGATGACAAGGTAGTCTACTGGTCTACGAAGGAGGAGTTAGTTGTACACACTCCAAGAAAAGTTTGAGTGTGTCTCTCCTGTCTGCTAGGTTTACGACAAAGTCACTAAACCCTATTGAAAGACGATAAGTCCAATCTTGAGCTCTGATTTGCCTAAATTAGGACGTTCCATCGAGAGCAAAGATTAAGTTCATCCTACGGTTTTCAATGTCTTCTAGGGTAAAAGTAACACACACGTAAACAAGTTATGCTTGGATATTAAACAAGAGTAGAGTGTTTCGATTTAATCCTCTTTATTACGTTTACAAGTATGAAGACACAAAATGACACATTAATCATTTATTGAACACTAAATATACACTATAAGATATCACTTGAATTTCATTTATCTTATATCAATATCAAACATTTTTACCATGCATACTATAAATCAAATTGACCTATGATTAAATGCACATTTCCTAGATGTCCTTGAAAATAGCATCTCATATATTTCAACAAATTATCAAATATAACCTTCTATAACATGACATTAAATTATACATTTATTCATTTAACAATGAACTATCTAAATTACAATGATAATAATTAAATTACAAATCACCTTTTTCGTCGTCATTCTTCCATCCTGTAAAACCCACGTGAGCATGATATCAGCGATAAATCCTTGGCATGGCATTCACCCTAATCTAACATAAGTATCATTTTTTAGTTTCTCATTTACATATGATAATAATTAAAATTTTCAATCGAAATAAAATGGTCTCGAGACATGTATTCATTACATTTTATTTTACTTCATTTTGTAACACAGGAGATAGAAAGAGAAGGGAAGAAGAAACCATCATTTTGCTAAAAGTTCTATTGCACACAAAAAGTTACAGTATAGTGTTTTAAATAGTTATTTACATGTGTTTAAAGTTTCCAAGGTGGTTTGGTAACCCTACGAAGGTCCCGCAGCTTTCTATTTTTACATTTTCTCACTAGCTACAAAACGTTCAAAATGGGCTCGGAGGCTAAGAAATCACTTCCAAAAGTTATCTTTTGATGAGAACGCACACCATGATTAACTTTCTACATGTCCCAAAATATACCAAAAATTCATAGCAACTGACAGAATTGGGAAAAAGTGAATGGTTTCCGTCTGGCGGCTAGTTCCCGGGGCCATGGGTCGTAGTTGACCTAGTTGCAAATGAATAAAGTTTAGCTCAAGGGCCCAAAAAACTACATCCATAACTGACATTCGATGGATGAGCATGTAACGAGACACTTCCTACAAGTTCCCCTATATGAAGAGAATTCATCAGAGTCGACGGGACTGAGAACTAGAAATCCACTTTCAAATGGCGATTAGATTTTTAGAGCGACAAGTCACAATTGGTCCAATTGAACCTCGTCAAACTACAACTGGAAGCCTACAAAATGGTTTTACCAAACTATCTAGAAAAGTGTTTTTCCCTAGACTGAATGTTCCATGTAATTACCTAGTATAAACACTCGAGGTTTGTGAAGACGGGAAGTAATTTCTCCATCAAAGTTTTAAATGGCAGTTCAAAATGAAAGCCAACTTTCTAATTTTAACAACTTTCTACTGCTGTAAACCAGTGTAACAGGGCTCCTATAAGAGCGTCAAAAGGATGTCATATGTTTGTTTTGGGTCAAACCAAAGGTCGAGGTGACTCCTCGTATACCAAAGTACATAAATGAAACTTTACATATCGTTTCTAGAGTTACGAAGGGTACTTAATGAGTCTTTGAAAAATGTAAAAAAATTAACTTCTTCTTTCCTTTTTTTTAATAGGGAATTGGTCAACATTATTTCTAGAAAGTAAGTTTCGTCTGGTTGATAAAATAATATTGGAGCGATCAAGATGGGTAAGAATTTTCTAAATCATCTCGAAGTGAGGGTGGCAGTTCATGGTTTAAAGAAGATGAGTTATAATGACTTCGTGAGTTACGACATGACAATTTATTGTTTTGCAATGAGTTAAAGGGATATTTAACTGTATTAAAAATCCTAATAATTTAAAATTCTATTTAGTTGCAAAAGAGAACTAAAACACGAGAATTATGAGAGGTAAGGGAAGAAGAACCATGCTTAGAAATGATGAGCGGAACGGTACAAGGGGCTCCACTCCAAGTGATTTACGCTCGCGATCCGTCGAGACCACCATTGTTGCCACATGATGCCAAGTAGTCACATGCAAACCAATTTCGTTGTGCACCCATGTCTCATCAAAAAGAACCATTTTGTGTTTTCAAGTAGTCATCTCGATCCAAGAGACCACATTTTCTATGTCAAACAGATCACACACCTTCTCAACAAAATCCATTTTTGTGCATACAAATACTGTGAGGAATAGCTTTCAAATACAATGCATAGGAAGCATTAATAAATGGTTCTAACAGAATAGTCCAAAAGCTTACACTTGGAAGAGGTGAGGCAATAATTTCTTGGCATGATTCTATAAGAGGCAATCATTCCATCGAAGTATTTACAACCCTCATGCACTGAACCTACATGGCTGAAAGCTAATTAAACAAAAATGAAGCTTACAAGGTCAGGGTATGTTCCATAAGACCACATCACTTTGAGGCATTCTATCAAACAGTCCAAACGCCTTTTTAACAAATCCCTTTTGTGCATATCCTACACTCATAGCACTCCATGAGACTGCATTTCTTTAAGGCATTCTATCAAACAGTTCACATGCCTTGAATACACTTCCACATTTTCACGAATAAAAACTATGACACTTACAAAAAACTAGTTTCCAGTGTTCATACCCTGCTCCAATCTGCCACGTTTTTTTACACAGGCTGGAGATTCGCTGGCAAATGTAAACTAATTGGGTTGGAGTTATTACATACGGGGGAAAGTGTGATTGTCTTGTGAGGAAAAATTGTGTCTTCTGTACACTACACTGATAATATTCCATGCGAAGAAGTTGTCTCATTTTTTTCATTTGGTCAAACACTGAGCAGCGTCCCCAAAGCATTTGCCACTGCAATGTCTTAAAAAACCCCTCTATCCATTTATGCTTTGGATAAATGCTAACACAGGTAAAAGAAATCATGTTTGGCACAGGCTAGAAAGATGCTGACGCGGGCTGGGAAGCTCTGAGGAGGCCACATAACCATGGCACTCCAAGAAATGACACCTGGCGAGGCATCTCTTTGAAAGAAAACAAGAAAACACCCAAAGCACATTGATTTGTGTAAAACGAACTGTAAACCACGTTTCCTTCATGCATTTACGCAAAACTAGACTGGAGGTTCCTCCAATGGCGGCGGTGATGACAACACTCCCTCTCTCAACACAAAACCAAAACAATGGAAAATAGTCCCAATTTTGCCCTAAATCCGCCCCATAGTTTTCATGGGTTTTCATTTATTTATTTTTAATTCCTTTTAATTTATTTATCTATTTCTTTTTGTTATTATATTTTTTTTAATAATTAAAGGAGACATTAATAAAACCCTAAACTCATAACACCAAACCTCGAACCCTGAGCCATGAACACTGAGACCTAAACCCTAAACCCTGACCCCTACGCCCTAAATACTAAACTCTCAATCGTAAGGCATGAACCCTAAAACCCTAAATGCAAAACCATCAACTATAAACCTCAGACCCCAAACACTAAAACCTGAGCCCTAAATCCTTACCACAAACCCTAAACCCTAAACCCTAAACCTTAAACCTTAAAACTTGATTCTTAAACCTTGAACTTTGGATTTTTGAAAAAGTCAAGACTTTTGAAAAACTTGACATTTTCAAAAAAGCTAGGATTTGTGAAAAGACGATATTTTTAAAAATTTGAGATTTTCAAAAAAGTAAGGATTTTCAAAAAAGTCAAGATTTTGGAAAATCTTGGGATTTTTAAAATGTCAAGATTTTTTAAAAAGTCAGGATTTTTGAATAAGTGAGGATATTTGGAAAAGTCCCAGTTTTTAATATTCAGGATTTTAAAAAAGCAATGATTTTTAGAAAAGTCGGCATTTTTTATGATCTTAAGATTTTAGAAAATTCATGAGTTTTTAAAATTTGGGATTTCTAAAAAAGTTATGATTTTCAAAAACGTTGCAATTTTTGAAATAGTTGTGATTTTTGAAAAACTTGGGATTTTTGAAAAACTTATAATCTCAAAAGAGTCAAGATTTTAAAAATGTAGTGATGTACCAAAATTAGGAGGAACTTGAAAATGTCTTAACTTGTGCTCTGGGTGTTTGTTTGAGTCCTTTTTTTTTTTAAACCACATGTTTCAAAAATATCACCTTTTTTTATATATCAAGATTTTTAAAAAAAATCAGGAGTTTGAATAATTTAAATTTTCCAGAAATTTTTGATTGTTGAATAATTTAGTCATGATTTTTAAAAAAGTCTCTTACTTTCAAAAAAATTGTGAATTTAAAAAAAATAAGGATTTTAAAGAATTTGCAATTTTACAAAAAGATAGAATTTCATAATTCTAAAAAAATGAATTTCAAAATTTTTAGTGTTTTTGAAAAAGTTGAGATTTTTAAAAAACCCAAGATTATGAAAAGGTTGGGATTTTGAAAAAAAATTAGGATTTGAAAAAGTAACGATTTCAAAAATGTCAAGAATTTTGAGAAAGTTGGGATTTTCAAAAGATTCAAGATTTTGAAAAATGTGTAATCTTCAAATAAGGCAGGAATTACAAAACTTAAGAGATTGTGAAATCCCAACTATTTTGAATATCTTTTTTTTTTAAATCCTAACATTTTCAAAATTCCAACTTTTTATAAAACTACCACTTTTTCAAAAATTACGAATTTTTAAAAATCACAAGTTTTTTTTTAAAATTATGAACTTATAAATTTTATGAATTTGAAAATCAGAACTTTTTTGAAATCATAAATGTTTCAAAATAAATATATTTTTAAAATCATAACATTTTAAAAATCGTGACCGCTAAACCCTAAAACCTTAAACATGAGTCATAAACGCTAAACCCTAAACCCCAACATCCTAAAAACTATGCCAAAAACCTTAAATCCTAAATTATAAACCATAAAACTTTAACATTGAATCCTAAACCCTCAGCCATAAACCATAAAGCCAAATCCCTAAATCATAAAACCTAAACTCTAAACCCAAAACCTTAAGCCATAAACCCTAAACCCTGATCCCTAAGCCATGAAGCCTAAACCCTAGACCCTAAACAATAAACCATAAACCACTAACCCTGAGCCTTAAACCCTAAATAGTGAACCCTAAAACCTTAGGCCTAACCATAAACCCTAAATCATATACCTTGAACCGTGATCCCTAAGCCAATACCCTAAACCCTGAGCGATGGACCCTCAACCGTGAACACTAAGACTAAACCCTAAAACCTATAAACACTAAACCTTAAGCTCTAAATACTCCTAATCTCTAAGCTATCAGTCTTAAACCCTAAAACACTAAATGTTAAATCCTAAATACTAAGCCCTCAATCATAAATCATGAGCCCTAAACCCTAAATGCAAAACCTTCAACTATAAACCTCGAACCCCAAACCCTAAAACCTAAGCCCCAAAACCTAAACCCTAAACCCTAATTATTAAACCCTAATCCTTGATCACTTAACCATGAATAATCCTTGGTATTTTAAAAAACTTGGGAATTTCTAAAAGTGAAGATTTTTGAAAAAGTCAATACTTTTGAAAAAATGTCAATTTTAAACAAAGTTGTTATTTTTGAAAACATCAAGATTTTAAAAATGTTCATATTTTCAAACAAGAGGGTGATTTTTGAAAAATAAATATTTCAAAAAAGTCAAGATTTTTGAAAATTTGGGATTTTCGAAAGAGTTGGGTTTTTTGTATTTTCGAAATGTCAAGATTTTTGAAAAAGTCAGGATTTTTTAAAGAGTCAAGATATTAAAAAAAATCCTGATTTTTAATATTTGTGATTTTTAAAAAATAATAATTCTTTTTAAAAGTAAAGATTTTCAAAAAAGTCGGCAATTTTGATAAAGTTGTGATTTTAGAAAATTCAAGAATTTTTTAAAAGTTGGGATTTTTGAAAAAGTTTTGATTTTCGAAAACATCGCGATTTTTGAAATAGTTGTGATTTTCATAAAAAAGTGGGATTTTTTAAAAAGGTTATAATGTCAAAAGAATCAAATATTTTCAAAAATGTAGTGATGCACCAAAATTAGCAGGAACTTGAAATGTCATAACTTGTGCTTCGGGTGTCCGTTTGAGTCCATTTGTTTTTAAACCACGTGTTTTAAAAATAGATTTTTTTTTTAAAATATCAAGATTTTCAAAAAAATAGCCAATAATTTGAATAATTTATATTTTCCTGAATTTCTAAATTTTTCAATATGTTTCAATTTTTTAAAAAGTTGTGAATTTCAAAAAAAATAGGATTTTAAAGAATTTGAAATTTTAGAAAAAAAATATGATTTCATAATTCCAAAAGAGTTTGAATATAAAAAATTTTAGGGTTTTTGAAAAATTTGAGATTTTCAAAAAAGTCACGATTATGAAAAGGTTGCAATTTCCAACAAAAATTGTGATTTCAAAAAAGTTGTAATTTTGAAGAAGACAAGATTTTGAAAAAAGGTTCAATTTTCAAAATATTTCCTTTTTCAAAACTACAACTTTTTATAAAATTGTGACTTTTTTGAAACTTATGAATTATTAAAAAATAACGAGTTTTTTAAAAATTGTGAAATTTTTAAAATCATGACTTTATCGCTTTCAAAATCTTTGAAAATACAAACTTTTTTGTAATTGTAACGGTTTCATAATCGAGATATTTGTTAAATCATGACTTTTTGAAAATCACAACCCCTAATCCCTAAAACTTGAAACCTGTGTAATAAAGGCTAAACCCTAAACCCTAACATCCTAAACACTAAGCACAAAACCCTAAATCCTAAACCATAAAACATAAATCCTTAACACTTAATCCTAGACCCTAAACCCTAAGCCATAAACCATAAACTCAAATCCCTAAATCATAAAAACTAAACTCTAAACCCTAAACCTTAAACCATAAACCCGAAAACATGATCCCTAAGCCATGAAGACTAAAACCTAAACCTTAAGCCCTAAACCCTAAACCCTAAAGAATAAACACTAAACCCCTAACCCTGAGCCTTAAACCCTATACATTGAACCGTGATTTCTAAGCTAGAAACCTAAACCGTAAACCCTAAACTCATAACCCCAAACCTCAAACCCTGACCCGTAGACCCTCAACCATGAAACACTGAACTAAACCCTAAACCTTAAGGTCTAATTGCTCCTCAACAGTAATTTCTTAGTCTTAAACCCTAAAACCCTAAATGCTAAATCCTAAATTATAAACCCTTAATCGTAAACCATGAGCCTTAAACCCTCAACCATAAATCTCGAACCCCAAACTCTAAAACTTGAGTAGTAAAACCTAACCCTTGAACGTTTAGCCCTGATCCCTAAATCCTAAATTCTAAACCCTAAGGCCCAAATCATGAGCCCAAAAACCTTGAACCTAGAAACCTTAAAATGGTTAGATTTGGAAAAGGTTGGTGTTTTGCAAAACTTGGGATTTTCAAAAAAGTCAGGATTTTCAAGAGCTTGAGATTTTCATAAAAGTCACGACTTTCGAAAAAGATGTAATTTTAAATAAAGTTGTTATTTTTGAAAACATCGAGATTTAAAAATGTTGGGACTTTGAAAATGTTTTTATTTTAAAACAAGTCGGGGTTTTCAAAAAATGAATATTTCGAAAAGTTGTAATTATCTAAAATAGAAGATTTTTTATAAAGTCAGGATTTTTAAAAAGGTCAAGATTTTGATAAATGTTGGGATTTTTAAAAGGTCAAGATTTATTATTAAGTCGGGATATTCAAAAAAGTCCCGATTTTTAATATATGTGATTTTGAAGAAAAATATAATTTTTTAAAAACGTAAGGATTTTCAAAAGTGTCAAAAGAGTCAAGATTTAAAAAATGAAGTGATGTGCCAAAATTAGCAGGAACTTAAAAATGTCAGAACTTATGCTCTAGGTGTCCGTTTGAGTCTGTTTTTTTAAACCATGACTTTATCACTTTCAAAATATTTGAAAATAAAGACTTTTTGAAAATCAAGATATTTTTCAAATGGTTACTTTTTCAAAATCGTGACCCCTAAACCTAAAACATTAAACCTGAGTCGTAAACACTAAACCCTTAACCCCAAAACTCTAAATCCTTCACACTTACGCAAATTAAGTCAGGAGTTTGAATAATTTAGATTTTCCAGAAAATCTAGATTTTTTAATATGTCATGATTTTTTTAAAAGTCATTATTTTCAAAAAAGTTTTGAATTTGAAAAAATTATTTTAAGGAATTTGCAATATTAGAAAAAGATAGAATCTCATAATTCTAAAAAACTCCAAATTTAAAAAAATTTAGGGTTTTTGAAAACTTTGAGATTTTCAAAAAAGTTAGGATTATGTAAAGGTTGGGATTTCGAACAAAAATTGAGATTTTAAAAAAATCGTGATTTAAAAATAGCTAATTTTTTTGAGAAAGTTGAGATATTCAAACTTTTTATCAAATCGTGACTTTTTCGAAAATTACATTTTTTTATAAACCATGATTTTTTTTAAAATTCTGAATTTTTAAATAAAGTACTTTATCAATTTCAAAATCTTTAAAAATAAAGAGTTTTTGAAAATCATGACTTTTTTGAAACCCTAATTGTTTCAAAATTGGGATATTTTTGAAATCGTGACCCATAAACCCTAAAACCTGAAAACTTAGTCATAAATGCTAAACCATAAACCCCTACTTTGTAAACAATAACCCCTTAATAAATAATCCTAAACCCTAAACCCTAAACCCTCAACCATAAACCATAAACCCAAATCCCTAAATCATAAAACCTAAACTCTAATCCCTAAACATTAAACCATAAACCCTAAACCTTGATCCCTGAGCCATGAAGCCTAACCTAAACCCTTAACCCTTAACCTTAAACCCTAAATCCTAAAGCCTTAGGCTTAGCCCTAAACCCTATACCTTGAACCGTGACCCCTAAATCAAATACATAAACCCTAAACCTTTAGCTAAACCCTAAACCCTTACCCCTACACCCTAAACGTAATCCTTGAACCCTAATCTCTGAGCCCTATACCGTATAAGCCCTAAACCTTAAGCTCTAATTACTTCTAAATACTAAACCCTTAATCATAAACCATGAGCCCTAAACCCTAAATGCAAAACCCTCAACCATAAATCTCGAACCCCAAACAAACCTGAGCCCTAAATCTTTACCCTAAACCTTAAAACCAAATTCTTAAACCCTAAACCTTGATCCCCGACCCTTGAACCCTTAGCCTTAAGCCCTAATCCCTAAACACTAAGCCCTGAACCTCGAATCCTGAGCCCAAAAATATAAACTGAAAACAACAAATCCCTTGAGCCCTTAACCCTCAACCTAGAAACGTTAAAACAGTTAGCTTTGTAAAAAAATTGGTATTTTGAAAAAAGTCATGAGTTTTGAAAAAGTTGCAATTTTAAACAAAGTAGTTATTTTTTAGAACATCAAGATTTAAAAAAATGTTAGGACTTTGAAAATATTCATATTTTCAAACAAGTTGAGAGGTTTTTGAAAAATGAATATTTCAAAAAAGTCAGGATTTTGAAAGAGTTGGGCTTTTCACATTTTTGAAGAGTCTGGACTTTTGAAGAGTATGGATTTTTTTAAAAGTCAATATTTTTTAAAAACTTGACATTTAAAAAAAAAGTTAGGGTTTTTTAAAAGACGGGATTTTAAATTTTTTCAAATTTTCCAAAAAGTTGTGATTTTGTAATAGTGAAAATTGTCAAAAACAGTCGACATTTTTTATAAAGTTGAGATTTCAGAAATTTCAGGAATTTTTAAAAAGGATTTCTAGAACAGTTTTGATTTTTGAAAACGTCCCGATTTTTGAAATAGTTTTGATTTTTAAAAAATTTATAATATCAAAAAAGTTGAGATTTCAAAAATGTAGTGATGCACCAAAATTAGCAGGTACTTGACAACGCCATAACTTGTGCTCCAGGTTCGTTTGAGTTCATTTTTATTTAAATCACATGTTTCAACAATGTTAACTTTCTTAAAATTTCAAGATTTTCAAAAAAAGTTGGAATTTTGAATAATTTAGATTTTCTAGAAATTTTGGATTTTTGAATATGTCATGATTTTTGAAAAAGTCATTATTTTCCAAAAAGTTGTGAATTTCAAAAAATTTAGGATTTTAAAGAATTTACAATTCTAGAAAAAGATAGAATTTCATAATTCTAAAAAAGTTTGAATTTCAAAAAATTTAGGGTTTTTGAAAAAAGTTGAGATTTCCAAAAAGTCACTATTTCAAAGAAGCCAAGAATTTTGAGAAAGTTAAGATTTTCAAAAAAGACAAGCTTTTTTAAAAAGGTGTAATTTTCAAATAAGTTGAGAATCACAAAACTAAAGATATTTTTAAAATCCCAACTGTTTTGAATATCCTAATTTTGAAAAAAATCCTAACATTTTAAAAATCTTTACTTTTTCAAAGTTTTAACTTTTTATAAAATCACCATTTTTTTAGAAATTACGAATTTTTAAAAAATCACAATTTTTTAAAAAATTGTGAACTATTTAAATTCATGACTTTTTTGAAATCCTAACTATTTCAAAATCAGGATATTTTTAAATCGTGACTTTTTCAAAATTGCGACCCCTAATCCTAAACCCTAAAACCTGAAACCTTTCATAAATGCTAAACCCTAAACCCTAATCCTAAACACTAAACCCAAAACCCTAAATCTTAAACCATAAACCCTTAACATAAACCCTAAACCCCTAACCCTGAACCATAAACCATAAACCCTAAAAATTGTAAACCTAAACTCTAAACCCCAAACCTTAAATCCAAATCCTAAACCCTAAATCTTAAAACCTAAACCTAAACCCTAAACCTTAAACCCTAAACCCTATACCTTGAAAAATTAAACCCTAACCATGAGCCTTAAACCCTAAAGCCTTGAGCCTAACCCTAAACCCTAAACCCTAAACCCTAACCTCAAACCCTGAGCCATGGATCCTCAACCATGAACACTGAGACCTAAACCCTAAACCCTGAACCCTTTTAAAAAAGACCTAAACGCTAAACTCTTAGCCCTATACCATATAAACCCTAAACCTTAAGCTCTAATTGCTCCTAAACCCTAAATTCAGAGTCTTAAACCCTAAAACCATAAATGCTAAATCCTAATACTAAACCCTTCAATCGTAAACCATGAGCCCTAAACCCTAAATGCAAAACCCTCAACCGTAAACCTCAAACCCCAAACCCTAAAACCTGAGCCCTAAATCCTAAACCTTAAACCCTAAACCCTGAACCCTAAACCTTGACCCTAAACCCTAACCCTGAAACCCCCTAAACCCCCCTAAACCCAAATCCTGAGCCTAAAAACCTAAACCCTAAACACTAAATCCCTGAGCCCTAAACCCTCAACATAGAAACCTTAAAATAGTTAGATTTGGAAAAAGTTGGTATTTTGAAAAACTTGGGATTTTCAAAAAGTCAAGATTTTTTAAAAAGTCAGGATTTTAAAAAACTTGAGATTTTAAAAAAAGTCACGACTTTTGAAAAAGTTGCAATTTTAAACAAAGTTGTTATTTTTTAAAAAATCAAGATTTTAAAAATGTTGGGATTTAATAATGTTCATATTTTCAAAGTAGTTGGGGTTTTCGAAAATGTTAGGATTTTTGAAAGAGTTGGGCTTTTTCGCATTGTTGAAGAGTCAGGATTTTTGAAAAAGTCAAAGATTTTTGAAAAGTTGGATTTTTTAAAAGTTATGATTTTAAAAAAGTTGTGATTTTTGAAAAAGTGAAGATTTTTGAAAAATTTAGGATTTTCAAAACGTTAGGATTTTGAAACAAATCAAGAATTTGGAAAATGTCAAGATTTTTAAAACGTCAAGATTTTTGAAAAAGTCAAGATTTTTGAATAAGTCAAAGATATTTGAAAAAAGTCCTGATTTTTAATATTTGTGATTTTCGAAAAAATAT
Source organism: Taxus chinensis (assembly GCA_019776745.2). NCBI lineage: Eukaryota > Viridiplantae > Streptophyta > Pinopsida > Cupressales > Taxaceae > Taxus > Taxus chinensis. The sequence goes on along the minus strand of CM034147.1, from coordinate 477,523,629 downwards.
TTTTTTAAAAAAAGTAAGGATTTTTAGAAAAGTTGACATTTTAGAAAATTCAGGAATTTTTAAAAAATTTAGATTTTAAAAAAAGTTAATATTTTCAAAAACGTCATGATTTTTTAAATAGTTGTGATTTTCAAAAAAGTTGGGATTTTTGAAAAAGTTATAATCTCAAAAGAGTCAAGATTTCAAAAATGTAGTGATGCACCAAAATTAGCAGGAACTTGAAAAGGTCATAACTTGTGCTCCAGGTGTCCATTTGAGTCTGTTTTTTTAAACCACATGTTTCAAAAATCTCAACTTTTTTAAAATATCAGGATTTTCAAAAAAAAGTTCAGTCGGAGTTTGAATAATTTAGATTTTCCAGAAATTCTAGATTTTTGAATATGTCATGATTTTTGAAAAAGTCATTATTTTCCAAAAAGTTGTGAATTTAAAAAAAATTAGGATTTTAAAGAATTTGCAATTTTAGAAAAAGATAGAATTTCATAATTCTAAAAAATTTTAAATTTAAAAAATTGTAGGGTTTTTAAAAAAGTTGAGATTTTCAAAAAAGTCAGGATTATGAAAAGGTTGGATTTTGAAAAAAATTGGATTTCAAAAAAGTAAAGATTTTCAAAAAGCCAAGAATTTTGAGAAAGTTGGGATTTTCAAAAAGATGCAATATTTTGAAAAAAGGTGCAATTTTCAAATAAGTCATGAAATACAAAATTGGATATATTTTTAAATCCCAACTATTTTGAATATCCTAATTTTTTTTGGAAATTTTCAAAATTCCAAACTTTTAAAAATCCTTACTTTTTGAAAAATTCAACAAAAAATCACAAGTTTTTAAAAAATTGTGAACTTTTTAAATCATGACTTTATCACTTTAAAATCTATGAAAATACAGACTTTTTGAAAATCATGATTTTTTTGAAATCCTAAACTGTTTCAAAATCAAGATAGTTTTCAAAAATTTTCAAAATTTTTTTAAACCCTAAACCCCTAAACCTGAGTCGTAAACGCTAAACCCTAAACCCCAACATCCTAAACACTAAGCCCAAAACCCTAAATCGTAAACCATAAACCCTTAACATTGAATCCTAAACCCTAAACCCTCAGCCATAAACCATAAACCCAAATCCCTAAATCATAAAACCTAAACTCTAAACCCCAAACCTTAAACCATAAACCTTAAAAAACCCTTATTCCTAAGCCATGAAGCCTAAACCCTAAACCCTAAAACCTAAACTCTAAACCCCTAACCTTGACCCTTAAACCCTAAATAGTGAACCCTAAAGCCTTCGGCCTAACCCAAAACCCTAAACCCTAAACTCATAACCCCGAACCTCGAAACCTGAGCCAACCTCAACCATGAACACTGAGACCTAAACCCTAAACCCTAACCCCTACGCCTTAAACCCTAAACTATGAGCCATATACCCTATAAACCCTAAACCTTAAGCTCTAATTGCTCCTAAACCCTAAATGCTAAATCCTAAATACTAAACCCTCAATCGTAAACCATGAGCCCTAAACCCTAAATGCAAAACCCTCAACCGTAAACCTCAAACCCAAACCCTAAAACCTAAACCCTAAACCTTAAATCCTAAACCCTAAACCCTAAAACCTAATTCTTAAACCCTAAACCTTGAATCCCTAAACCCTAATCCTCAACCCCTAAACCCTAACCCTGAACCCTAAACCCTAAACCCTAAACCCTACACTCAAAACCCTAAACCCCGAATCATGAGCCCTTAAACCCTCAACCTAGAAACCTTAAAATAGTTAGATTTGGAAAAAAGTTGGTATTTTGAAAAACTTGGGATTTTCAAAAAGTCAAGATTTTTGAAAAAGTCAGGATTTTCAAAAACTTTAGATTTTAAAAAAAGTCACAACTTTTGAAAAAGTTATAATTTTAAATAAAGTTGTTACTTTTGAAAACATCAAGATTTAAAAAATGTTGGGAATTTAAATATGTTCATATTTTCAAACAATTTAGGGTTTTTGAAAAATGAATATTTCAAAAAAGTTAGGGATTTTTGAAAAGTTGGGATTTTTGAAAGAGTTGGGCTTTATCACATTTTTGAACAGTCTGAATTTTTGAAAAACTTGACATTTTTAAAAAAGTTAGGATTTTTGAAAAGATGGGATTTTAAAATTTTTGAGATTTTCCAAAAAGTCGTGATTTTGTAAAAGTGAAGATTTTAAAAAAAGTCAAAATTCAGGATTTTTAAAAAAGTCAAGATTTTTGAAAATGTCAAGATTTTTGAATAAGTCAGGATATTTGAAAAAGTCTTCACGATTTTTAATATTTGCGATTTTAGAAAAAATATTAATTTTTTTAAAAGTAAAGATTTTAAAAAAGTTAGCATTTTTTATGAAGATGAGATTTTAGATAATTCAAGAATTTTTGAATATTTGGGATTTCTAAAAAAGTTTTGATTTTAGAAAACATAGCGATTTTTGAAATTGTTACGATTTTCGAAAAAGTTGGGATTTTTGGAAATTTTATTATCTCAAAAAGTCAAGATTTTTCAAAAATTAGTGATGCACCAAAAAGTTATTAGGAACTTGAAAAATTTAAACTTGTGCTTCGAAACATTTGAGTCCAACACTTTTTTAAACCAACATGTTAAAAAAAAGGCTAAGTTTTTAAAACCCTCAACCGTAAACGTCAAACCCCAAAAAGGCAAACCCTAAACCCTAAAATCTAATTCTTAAAACCTAAACCTTTATCCCTTATCCTTGAACCTTAACACTAGACCTTGAACACTGAACCCTGAGCCCTAAGCCCTAATGCCTAAACCCTAATAAACACTAAACCTTGAAACCTAAATCCTTAGCTCAAAAATTTAAACATTAAAAAGTAAATCCCCTTAGCTCTATACTCTAAACCTAGAAACCTTAAAATTGTTAGATTTGAAAAAATTTGGTATTTTGAAAAACATGGGACTTTCAAAAAGTCAAACCCTTTTTGGAAAAAGTCAAGATTTTCAAAAAATTCTAGCACGAATTTTGAAAAGGTTGTAATTTTAAACAAAGTTGTTATTTTTAAAAACATCAAAATTTAAAAAATGTTGGCGCTTTAAAAAATTTGATTTTTAAAAAGTTGGGGTTTTCAAAAATCTCAATATTTTTAAAAAGTCAATATTTTTGAAAAAATTGGGATTTTCGAAAGAGTTGGGTTTTTTATTTTTGAAAAGTCAAGATTTTTGAAGAGTTTAGATTTTTGAAAAACTTAATATATTTTACAAACTCGGCATTTTCAAAACATTTATGATTTTTGAAAAGATATGATTTTGAAATTTTTTGATATTTTCCAAAAATTCGTGATTTTGTAAAAGTGAAGATTTTTGAAAAAGTTAAATTTTTTGGAAAGTCGGGATTTTTTTAAAATGTCGAGAATTTAGAAAATCACAGGATTTTTAAAACGTAAAGATTTTTGAAAAAGTCAAGATTTTTTAATAAGTCAAGATATTTGAAAAAGTCCTGATTTTTAATATTTGTGATTTTCGAAAAAATATATATTTTTTTTAAAAGTAAGGATTTTCAAAAAAGTCGACATTTTTGATAAAGTTGAGATTTAAGAAAATTTTTAAAAAGTTAGGATTTCTAAAAATGTTTTGATTTTTGAAAACGTCGTGCTTTTTGAAATAGTTGTTATTTTCGAAAAAGTTGGGATTTTCAAAAAACTTATAATCTCAAAATAGTCAAGATTTCAAAAATGTAGTGATGCGCCAAAATTAGCAAGAACTTGAAACGGTCATAACTTGTGCTCTAGGTGTCTTTTATAGTCCATTTTTTTTTCAAACCACATGTTTCAAAAATGTCAACTTTTTTAAAATTGTGGGATTTTTAAAAAAATGTCAGGATTTTGAATAATTTAGATTTTCAAAAAAATTTGGATTTTTGAATATGTCATGATTTTTGCAATTTCGTTATTTTCCAAAAAAATTGGGATTTTAAAGAATTTGCAATTTTAGAAAAAGATAGAATTTCATAATTCTAATAAAGTTCAAACTTCAAAAAACTTAAGGTTTTTGAAGAAACTGAGATTTTCAAAAAAGTTTGGATTATGACAAGGTTGGGATATCGAACAAAATTTGAGATTTCAAAAAAGTCACGATTTTGAAAAACCCAAGAATTTTGAATATTTTAAAAAAAGATGTAATTTTCAAATAAGTCATGACTTACAAAACTGAAGAGATTTTTAAATCCCAACTATTTGAAGTATACTATTTTTTTTTAAAATCCTAACATTTTAAAAAAATTTACTTTTCCAAAATTCCAACTTTTTTAAAAATCGTGACTTTTTAAAAAATTGTGAATGTTTAAAAAATCACGAGTTTTTTTTTAAATTGTGAACTTTTTAAATTCATGACTTTATCAACTTTAAAAATCTTTGAAAATCATGACTTTTTCAAAATCCTAAATTGTTTCAAAATTAGGATATTTTTAAAATGGTGACTTTTTCAAAATCGAGACCCCTAAACCCTAAACACTAAAACCTAAAACCTAATTCATAAACTCTAAACCCTAAACACCAAAATCCTAAACACTAAGCCCAAAACCCTAAATCCTAAACCAAAAACCATAAACCCTTAACACTAAATCCTAAACCCTCAGCCATTAACCTTAAACCAAAATCCCTAAATCATGAAACCTAAATCCTAAACCCTAAATCTTTAACCATAAACCCTAAACCATGATCCCTGAGCCATGAAGACTTAAACCCTAAATTCTAAGACCTTAACCCTAAACTATAAACCCTAATCCTTGAACCGTGAGCCCTATGCCAAAATCCCCTAAACCTTTAGCTAGAGACCTAAACCCTAAACTCATCACCCCAAACCTTGAAACCTAAGCCATTGACCCTCAACTAAGAACACTTAGACCTAAACCTTAAACCCTAACCCCTACGCCGTAAACCCTAAACTCTAAGCCCTATACCTTATAAACAATAAACTTTAATCTCTAATTGTTCTTAAACCCGAAAACCCTAAATGCTAAATCATAAATATAAACCCTCAATAGTAAACCATGAGTCCTAAACCCTAAATACTAAACCCCCAACCTTAAACCTCAAACCCCAAACCCTAAAACCTGAGCCCTAAATCCTTAACCTAAACCCTAAAACCTTATTCTTAAACCCTTAACCTTGATCCCCGAACCCTAAAACTAAAACCTAAATACTGAACCTTAAACACTGAGCCTTAATCTCTAAACCCTAAACACTCAAACCTAAATCCTAAATGCTAAATCCCCTGAGCCCTAAACCCTCAACTTAGAAACCTTAAAATAGTTAGGTTTGAAAAAATTTGGTATTTTGAAAAACATGGGATTTTTAAAAAGTTAGGAGTTTTAAAAAATTCCTGAATTTTGAAAAGGTTGCAATTTTAAACAAAGGTGTTATATTTTAAAACATCAAGGTTTATAAAATCCTGGAACTTTGAAAATGTTCAAATTTTCAAACAAGTTGGGGTTTTCGAAAAATGAATATTTCGAAAAAGTCAAGATTTTTTAAGAGTCTGGATTTTTTTTAAATTCCATATTTTTGAAAAACTTGATTTTTGAAAAGATGGGATTTTAGAAAATTTGAGATTTTCCAAAAAGTCGTTATTTTGTAAAAGTGAAGATTTTTGAAAACTCGGGATTTTTTAAAAAGTCAATATTTTTGAAATGTTGGGATTTTTAAAATGTTTAAGATTTTTGAAAAAGTCAGAATTTTTTAATATGTAAGGATATTTTAAAAAGTCTCGATTTTTAATATTTTTGATTTTCAAAAATAAATAAATTAAAAGTATGGATTTTCAAAAAAAATTGGAATTTTTGATAAAATTGATAGTTTAGAAAATTTAGGAATTTTGAAAAAGTGTATTGCCCACAGTTTACACACCCAAATACAACAGTAAAATACTAGGATAATTTTTTTTTTGACTTACATTGCTCACTACACACAACACCGTAAGGGCTCCAAGTACAAAACTCGACTCACATGCAACAATCACATAAGTCATCGACTCACATAGACACATGTAAATGACATCATCATGTTGATGCCACACTTTTCCCAATGAACGAATACTAGTGATAACATGACCACAATAAAAAGGGACTTAAGGATTGACAACCCACAACACAACATTACCATGCTTACATCTAGAGTACGTTAACCATCCAATAACATTATAAGGTAAGCAAAAATTTCTCCCTTTTCCCACCTACATGTTCTGAAAATTCATTTCATCTTTAACTTATTGTTTAACCATTTGATTTTTTTTACTCCTTACCCTCTCATGCCAATCTTCATAACTTATATAAGTATTTTTCATATTTCAAATTTTATACAAAATTCTAACTCTCTCATTCTTATGTTAAGATTATGCTTCTCAAACGTTTATTTAATGTTTAAAATTTTCCCTTGCTACACAAGTGAATCTAACATGATGTCAAGGTGAAATCTTGGGATCAAGGAAGACATAGATTTGAAATAGCTTTTTCCCCAAGAACATCTATCGATCACGGAATAGTTATTTCACTACCATTATTATTATAGTTCAATAGCTTGTTAAATTCCAAATTTGATTTTTATATGTATATCTTTTGTTTTCTCGACGTTTGGTCACACCAAGGTAATTTATATTCTTTGTAACGCATGAAAATTTTTAATTAAGTTATAAGGACTCCAAGATTGACCTCAATCCTAATCTCCAAACTCGAGTGCAGCATTACATGATATGGTCTTACATTGCACTAAGGTCTTGTTCTTAGCATTGTTTTGTAATCAGGAGTTACAGAAGTATTTGACTAACATCTTGAAGGGGTACATGATCGGAAGAATTGTAACTATACATGAACCACAAGTGACACCTACTAATCAGCTGAGGTTTGGTTTCTCCCAATATGCACTTAATGATCCACACCTCAACTATATAAGAGTTTTAAGGCAGGAGGACATATTTATACTAAACCACCTTCAAGAAGATACCAAGATGTTATTTTGATAGAAACCAAGGTAACACCGTTTAGTCGTTCCTTCGAACAAGGACTCATAAGGTGACTTCCAAAGCTGGTCTTCGCCACTCAACCTGGTGTCGGACCTGAAGAGAGGGTATTCTTCTCACGATTACAAAAATTAGAAGGAAACCACATACTCTGGATAAAGTTGGACCATGCCATTCCTAAAATATGGGTTCACGACAATGTCGCTAAACATAATGAATATGACGGTAAACTCCAACTAGGGGTTTTTATTTACCTAACCTAGAGTGTTCCATCAAGTGCAAAGCTTAAGTTCATTCTACGGTCTTAAATTTCTTATATCATAAAAAAAAGGATCACACATGCAGGCAAGTTATGCAAGAATATTTTATTAAGGTTGAGTGTTCCCATTAAAACTCTTTATTATGTTTGCAAGGTAAGAAGATAACCCAATAATTAATGTAATCGTTTAATGAATACTGAGAAAGTACTACAAGATATTAACTTCAATTTCAATTTACTATGTATAAATCAAACCCTTTTTTACAATACACAACTAAGAAACAAATTGAACTGGTGATTAGATGCACATTTCCTAAGGTATCCCTAAAACTAGCATCTCATGCATATTATCAAATTTCAATTATAACTTTTCAGTAACAAGAGACTACATTAGATAGTTATTCATTTTACAATGACCTATAAAAATTACAATAATAATAATTAAATTACACATCGCCTTTTTTTCGTCGTCATTCTTCCATCCTGCAAAACCCACGTGAGCATGATATCAGCGATAAATCGCTGGCATGGCATCCACCCTAATCAATCATAATTATCATTTTTCAGTTTCCCATTTACATCTGACAATAATCACAATTTGCAATCGAAATAAAAAGGTCTAAAAACATGTATTCATTGCATTTCATTTTTCTTCATTTTGTAACCCAGGAGAGAGAAAGAGAAGGGAAGAGAGAGAAAACACCATTTTGTTAAAAGTTCTAATACACACAATAAGTTTCATTATCATGTTTTAAACAGTTATTTGTATGTGCTAAATGTTTTCAGCAAGGTTTGACAACCCTACGAGGTCCTGTAGCTTTCTATTCTTACATTTTCTCACTAGCTACAAAACGTTCAAAATGGGCTCGGAGGCTAAGAAACTACTTCCAAAGGTTATCTTCCGATGAGCACGCACACCATGATTAACTTTCTATGTGTCCCTAGATATACCAAGAGTTCATAACAACTGATAGAATTGAAAAAAAAATGAACTGTTTAGGTTTGGCGGCTATTTTTTCGGGGCCACTAGTCGTAGTTCACCCAGTTGTAAAATGACAAAAGTTATCTTAAGGGCCCAAAAAACTACGTCCAAAACAAGCGTTTGATGGAGGAGCACACAACGAGACATCTCCTACTAGTTCCCCTATATAATGAGAATTCATCAGAGTCAACGGGACAGAGAACTAGAGAACCATTTTAAACATCAACAAGTTTTCTAGAGCAACAAGACAAAATTGGTCCAGTTTGACCTCGTCAAACTGCGACCGGAGACCTACAAAATGGCTTCGCCAAACTATCCCGAAAAGTATTCTTTTCTATACTGAATGTTCCATGCATTTGTCTAGTATAAACGCTAGAGGTTTGCGAAGACGGAACGTGATTTCTCTTTCCAAGATTCAAAAGGTTGTCCAAAACGAAAGCCACATTTCTAGTTTTAACTTCCTACTGTTGTAAACCAGTGTAACAAGGCTCCTATAAGAGCATCAAAAGGATATCATATGTTCGTTTCGGATCAAACCAAAGGTCAAGGTGACTCCTCGTATACCAAGGTACATGAATGAAACTTCACATCTCGTTTCTAGAGTTGTGAAGGGTAATTAGTGAGTCTCCGAAAATTGCAAAATTTAACTATTTAAAACAAGGAGAAGGTCAACTTTATCAATGGGGAGTCAAATTCATCTGGTCGATAAAATGATATTAGAGTGATCAAGAAGGGTAAGAGTTTTCTAAATCATCTCGAAGCGACGGTGATAGTTCATGGTTTAAAGTAGACGAATTAAAATGACCTTGTGAGTTATGACACGACAATTTATTGTTTTGCAACGAGTTGAAGGGACATTTAACTATATTAAAAATCCTAATAATTTAAAATTCTATTTAGTTGCAAAAGAGAACTAAAACACAAGAATTATGAAAGGTAAAGGAAGAAGAACCATGCCTGGAGAATGAAGTTGGTCGAAACTGCGGGATTCAGTTCAGCATCTCACCTGACACTTCGTCAACCAGATCACGAGCCTGGATCAAATCTCCACCACGTCACACCAACTTCCCGATCACTTGAAGTTTCCCAACAGAATAAGTAGTTGCTTGAAAGTTTTGAGCTTTTTAACATACCCACTTCGTACAAATCCTGTTAATCGATGATGCAGTGTATGAGGTGCCCCAAGCTAGTTAGAACGCATACAAACAACAAGTCCACCACATGACAATCTTGCTCCAAAATTCACATCTCGGCACAAGGAGTTAGGATGCTTGCAAAGGTTATGAAATTTGGCTTTCACCCACCATAGTAGGTTATGAGCACGCATATCTCCATGAATGAATCCAAGCTCAACCGATCCTTATGAGCACCAACTTGTTTGTACATCCACAACTTACATACAGAACTAACAAACCATTCTGTGTAAAAACTACATGTATTCAATCTATAATACCAGGTTCCTTTCCATTAGGCCGTATTTTTATCAAGCGTTTTAGTCAAACAGATCTCATGCCTTGTGTTTATTTCCACATTTTGTATGCACTTTTACTAGTCCATATACTGATTTAAAGCTCCCATTTAGGCACACACACGGGGAGAATACAGCTAAGGTTGTGGGATATGGTTTTGCATCTGCTTGAAAGTTTCCAAGGCCTTTTCAACAAACTCATTTTTTTGCACATCCTACAAATCATAGCATTCTATGAGACCGCATTTCTTTGAGGCATTCAAACAAATAGTTCAACGCCTTTTTAACAGACCCATTTTTTTACTTATCCTGCTATCATTGCAGTCCCTGAAACTGCATTCCTTCCATGCATTTAGTCAAATGGTTCACATGCCCTATTTCGAAGCTCCTATTTTTATACACAGGCTGGAGATTTGTTTGTTGCAAGGGGAAACAGTGTGACTATTATGAGGAAACCACACCTTCTACAAACTACCATCCCCCAAGCCCATGAGGAGCTGGCTCGTTCTATCATTTGATTAAACAAAGAAGCGGTGCCTCCAAAGAAATTTGTAACAGCAAGCAACATCTAACAAATTTTCCCTATCTCTCATGCATTGAAACAAAAAAAACACCCACATTTGAACAGTTTGGCACGGCTGGAAGGATGTTGAACCAAGTTGGAGTCTGCCATGCCAACACCCTCCCCAAACTCGCACCTTCCAAGATCTAAAAGGATAAAACCCTAACGCCAAACTTTGAGATTTTTTCACCCTTCTCCACTTTGCCCTAATCCGCCCCCATAATCACGAATATTTTAAATTTTAGTTCTTTTATTTTATTTTTATTTTTATTATTATTATTTTTTAAATTTTTCTTTTTACAAATATAATTAATAATATTCCTTTGCATACAACAACCAACACAGCGAGACGAACAAGACTCCCCTTCTATCCTAGAGGCGCGTTCAAAACCAAATGCAAGACAAGGACCGACCACGGCATCACAACAAGAGACTGTCTTCTTGCACGGAACGAGGTAACCAATCCAAACAAATAAAATCACTTATCGATAATCAACAATAAAATTGGTAACAAATCAACGATCAACAGAAGAAGTTATCGTCCATCGATAATTAAAATAATAATATTGTTATCATTATTATTATTATTATTACCACTTAAAATAATTATTAATTATACTAACAAAGACTGACATACCCACTCGACAATAAGGTAAAACAATAATACTATCAAATAGAGGCCAATCGTCAATTAAATTAAAATAACATCATTATCATTATATATTATAAATATATAAATATAATCACTATTCACATTGATAATGACTATCGGTCCAGCTTTACCAGGTGACAACAAGGTCCTCCTTCAAATAGGTTAACGAACAGGACATTACACAGTCCACACACAAAGGTGTCGATAACGACTCGAGAGAGCAAGGAGAGGGAAGGTGCTAAAACATCACTGAGACAAGGACAAGATCAACAATGGTCAATGAGAGCACATGCACACAAGTCTCCCAGGCTTAGCAACAGGGTCCGCAGGTCAGGGACTGGGGAACATCGAATGGGGCATTACATCCTCCTCCCCTTAAGAAAGCATCATCCTCGATGTGACATACAATGAAGAAGGAGAAATGGTAAACAACAAGGAACGAATAAGGTGAAGGCACACGCTGAGGTTAAGATTTCAGTCACAAAAGCACGGTCACAGGGTGGCCCTAGGAACAATTGGTAGAAATTTCAACTTTCAAGGTTCTGTGAAGATTGGCAGTTCTCTCTTATTTGTTATTTCATTAATCTCTTTCCATTAAAATTATTCTTAATTCAAGTCCTTTAAAATTTCATTTTTATCAAATTTCAGTTTACTCATTCCTGTGGGTTCCCATCATGGACTATAGTCACGACACCCTACCAGGGTCATACACAACAATAAAATTTCACAAGCATACTTTTACATACTTGCACGACCATATCACATCACAAGGGTTTCACCAAACCATGGAATGACAATAGGTAGACCACATAGCAAATAATTTCCAACAATTAGGTCCTAGACATAGATCTACGTTGTACACACATATGACTGATAACAAAATCAACACACTGATACATATACAATGGGTATCACAAGTGTTAATAATCCATGACTGTAAAAACATAGTTCCAATCCAATATCCAATAGTCCATACTAACCAGGAGAAGAGTCAAACCTCAAACATAACCAGTGTCAAAAAGGCTCGCAAGGGTACACATAACTCACCATACCAACTCCCCACATAACAAGACATCACGAAACAAACCCCAGATATCTCCAAAAGTACCAGGTAAAACTCCATATATCTCCTAATGTATCCATATACCTCCCCAAAGCATCACTAGATAAACTCCATATACCTACCAAGAGGAAGAAACATAGTGCCAAAACCAAGTCGGGTCACTCAACCATAGAGCACTATAAAGAATAACAGGTCGCTCAACCATAGAGGCCCATCTCCTTTCTCCTTTTAAATGAGGTCGGGTCACCCTATGGCCCTAGGCACATAGAGCCCCGTCACCCCCAACCCAAGTGACATAATAACTCGTGGCTCAACAACCCGCTAGTTATTTGTAACTCCTTAGGGTGTACCCCCATACAACGAAGCAGGCCCATAGGTTCAACCACTCCATGGTTAATCCCATAACCCTATTCCAACACATTACGACATTAGAACTAGCATAACAATATAATCAAATTCCAAGTGGCAAAATCAAAAGCCTTGGGCTAGGCTACAAATCTTTTAAATATGAAAAGAAGGTTTTAAAACTAAGAAAACAAATGGCTAATTAGCCATGGTTAGTGTAAAATCCAAATGTTAATGCAACAATCAAATAAATGCCCAAAATATAAGAACATGTCAATCAAGAAAATGGTTGGTTCTAACAATAAAAGAGAAAGATTAATTTACGAATAAAATACGTATTGAGAAAATAGCACATTACAATCACTATGTGGCCTCATACCGCTACCAAAGGGGTACTCATCGAGTTGCTGGCACTTGGACATCGAGCCTCGGCTCGTGAAAATATACATGTAACCAGAAATGAGCATATCAAATAATGTAACTGTCATCATCTCTGCCTGAACCATTCCTCCATACTCCCACAAGGATCAACATAGTCAAAATCACATAGGATTATTCAATGAACAATCCAATAGGAAAGAGCAGGGGACACAAGGTTGCATAAGTTGAGCCTAAGGTGGTGCGCACCCATAATATACTGAGCAAGCTTGAAGTATACTAAACAGATAAAAGTGGGTTTTCAATCTATATAAGACTCCACTTTCTCACTTGTACTCAGCTCAAGATTATGACAATCTGGTCCACACCTCCTCTCTCCACACATACACTCTTGACAATTTATCCCCTTAGGGTCGTCTAGTGTAAGGTCCACAACATACACATAACTACATCACTAACACAATGGTAATTCACACACAACAACCATAACGTATTACGCATTGTATATATATATATATAGGGTATAACACAATCATTACTTTCATGAGTTACGATACATCACATTACCACATCCTGCACCCAAAGTGCAATCACTGTTCACAATAGGGTTCATAGGCTCACTGTCCCTATATCACAACATGAATCATTACATATTACATAAATCATACATACAATGGACATAGCAACATCACAACATAACATTCATTTACTACATACAAGGTGATACACACATTTCTTCAAAACATGGTAAAACATCATGATACAATTCAATTCACTTTACATCAATCTAGTCATACAATATATCGACACACCCACATATCACAATATCATTCCATTCACACAAAACAAGGCGGTACATCACACACGGATTCCTCATTGGATCCACAAAAAGGAGAGTCAATACTCTCATCATAAACAGTAATTCACACGTGAATTTTTCATAGAATCCACACGCAGGAGAGAGAATACTCCCATCCCCAGCACGTCAACATGATAACAAATGCGCACTAAGTGACATAAACATCATGTGCATTCACATCATCACAATTACGACATAGATCACATCACTCTTAAAATACATTACTCTTCCAATATTTATCACCATCATGAAACACCATCCCATCATGCAACCCGTCATGTAACACCATCACTATCATGAAAAATCATCACAACTCCAATCCATCCCAGATGTTCAAGAGCATGAACCTATGCTCTGATACCATATGTAGTGCCCATAGTTTACACACCCAAATACAACAGTGAAATACCAGGATAACTTTTTTTTTGACTTACATTCCTCACTACACACAACACCGTAAGAGCTCCAAGTACAGAAATCGACTCATATGTGACAAATCACATAAGTCATCGACTCACATCAGACACATGCAGACGCCATCGACATGTCGATGCCACACTTTTCCAAACAAATGAATACTAGCGATAACACGACCACAATGAAAAGGGACTTAAGGATTGACAACCCACAACACAACATTACCATGGTTATATCTAGAGTATGTTAAACATCCAATAACATTATTATGTAAGCAAAATTTTCTCCCTTTTTCCACCTACATGTTCTTAAAATTCATTTCAGCTTTCACTTATTGTTCAACCATTTGATTTTTTTTGCTCCTTTACCCTTATGCCAATCTTCATAACTTACATAAGTATTTTCCATATTTCAAATTTTATACAAAATTCTAACTCTCTCATTCTTATGTTAATATTATGCTTCTCAAATGTTTATTTAATGTTTAAAATTTTCCCTTGCTACACAAGTGAATCTAACGTGATGTGAAGGTGAAATCTTGGGATCAAGGAAGACATAGATTTGAAATAGCTTTTTCCCCAAGAACATCCATCGATCACGGAATAGTTATTTCGCTAACATTATTATTACAGTTCAATAGCTTGTTAAATTCCAAATTTGATTTTTATATGTATATATTTTGTTTTCTCAACGTTTGATCACACCAAGGTAATTTATATTCTTTGCAACGCATGAAAAAGTTTAATTAAGTTATAAGGACTCCAAGATTGACCTCAATCCTAATCTCCAAACCTAATTGCAGCATTATATGCTATGCTCTTACATTGCACTAAGGTCTCGTTCTTAGCATTGTTTTGTAATCATGAGTTACATAAGTATTTGACTTACATCTTGAAGGGGTACATGATCAAGAATTGTAGCCACCAAGTGACACCTACTAATCAAATGAGGTTTGGTTTCTCCCAATATGCACTTAATGATCCATGCCTCAACTATATAATATTTTTAAGGCAGGCGGACATATTTATACTAAACAACCTTCAAGAAGATGCCAAGATGTTATTTTGATAGAAACCAAGGTTACACCATTTAGTCATTCCTTCGAACAAGGACTCATAAGGCGACTTCCAAAGAGGTCTTCGCCATTCAACCAGGTGTCAGAACCTGAAGAGATGGCATTCTTCTCTCGATTACCAAAATTAGAAGGAAACTGCATACTCTGGATAAAGTTGGACCATGTCATTCCTAAAATATGGGTTCATGACAATGTCGCTAGACATAATGACTATTACGATAAACTCCAACTAGGGGTTTTATTTACCTAACCTAGAGTGTTCAATCGAGTGCAAAGCTTAAATTCATTCTACGGTCTTAAATTTCTTATATGGTAAAAAGGATCACACATGCAGGCAAGTTATGCACGAATATTTTATTAAGGTTGAGTTTTCCCATTAAAAATATTTATTATGTTTGCAAGGTAAGAAGATAACCCAGTAATTGATGTAATCGTTTAATGAATACTGAGAAATTACTACAAGATATTAACTTCAATTTCAATTTACTATGTATAAATCAAACCCTTTTTTTCCATACACAACTAAGAAACAAATTGAACCGGTTATTACATGCACATTTCTTAAGGTATCCCTAAAACTAGCATCTCATGCATATTATCAAATTTCAATTATAAATTTTCGGTAACAAGAGACTACATTAGAAAATTATTCATTTTACAATGACCTATAAAAATTACAATAATAATAATTAAATTACACATCGCTTTTTTCCATCATCATTCTTCCATCCTAAAAAACCCACGTGAGCATGATATTAGTGATTAATCGCTGGGATGGCATCCACCCTATTCAATCATAATTATCATTTTTTAGTTTCCCATTTACATCTGACAATAATCACAATTTGCAATCGAAATAAAAAGGTCTAAAAATATGTATTCATTGCATTTCATTTTTCTTCATTTTGTAACCTAGGAGAGAGAAAGAGAAGGGAAGAGAGAGAGAAAACACCATTTTGTCAAAAGTTATAATACACACAACAAGTTTCATTATCATGTTTTAAACAGTTATTTACATGTGCTAAATGTTTTTAGGAAGGTTTAGCAACCCTACGAGGTCCCACAGCTTTCTATTCTTACATTTTCTCACTAGCTACAAAACGTTCAAAACGGGCTCAAAGGCTAAGAAACTGCTTCCAAAGGTTATCTTCTTATGAGCATGCACACCACGATTAACTTTATACGTGTCCCCAGATATACCAAGAGTTCATAGCAACTGACGGAATTGAAAAAGAGCAAATGGTTTGTGTTTGGAAGCTAGTTTTCTTGGGCCACTGGTCGTAGTTGACCCAGTTGTAAAATGACAAAAGTTAGCTCGAGGGCCCAAAAAACCGCATCCAAAATGAACGTTCGATGGAGGAGCACACAATGAAACATATCCTACTAGTTCCCCTATATAAGGAGAATTCATCATATTCGATGGGACTGAGAACTAGAGAACCATTTTTAAACGGTAACAAGTTTTCTGGAGCGACAAGATGAAATTGGTCCAGTTTGACCTCGTCAAACTGTGACCAGAGGCCTACAAAATGGATTCGCCAAACTATCTCAAAAAGTGATCTTTCCTATAAAGAATGTTCCATGCATTTTTCTAGTATAAACGCTAGAGGTTTGCGAAGACGGAACGTGATTTATCTTTCCAAGTTTCAAATGGCGGTCCAAAATGAAAGCCAACTTTCTAGTTTTAACAACTTCCTACTGTTGTAAACTAGTGTAATAGGGCTCCTATAAGAGTGTCAAAAGGATATCATATGATCATTTCGGATCAAACCAAAGGTCAAGGTGACTCCTCATATACCAAGGTACACGAATGAAACTTCACATCTCGTTTCTAGAGTTGTGAAGGATAATTAGTGAGTCTTCGAAAATTGTAAAATTAAACTGTTTAAAAAAAGGAGAAGGTCAACTTTATCAATGGGGAGTCAAATTCATCTAGTCGATAAAATGATATTAGAGTGATCAAGAAGGGTAAGAGTTTTATATATCATCTCGAAGTGAGGTTGATAGTTCATGGTTTAAAGTAGACGAGTTAAAATGACCTCGTGAGTTATGACACAACAATTTATTATTTTACAACGAGTTGAAAGGACATTTAACTGTATTAAAAATCTTAATAATTTAAAATTCTATTTAGTTGTAAATGACACCCAAAATCTTAATAATTTAGGCGGCGGCATGACACCCACGTTTTATTATTTAGTTGGAGTCTGTCATTCCGCCGCCCTCCCAAAAATCACCCCTTCCAAGAGCCAAAATAATAAAACCCTAACGCCACATTTTAAGCTTTTTTCACCCTTATCTACCCCCACAGTCATGAATATTTTAAATTTTAGTTCTTTTATTTTATTTTTATTATTATTATTATTATTATTATTATTAGTATTAAAATTCCTTTTTACAAATATAATTAATAATATTCCTTTGAGTATAAAAACCAACACAACGAGACGAACAAGACTCCCCTTTTGTCCCAGAGGTGTTTGAAACCGAACGCAAGACAAGGACCGACCGTGGTGTCACAACAAGAGATTGTCTTCTCACGTGGAACGAGGTGACCAATCGAAAGAAATAAAATTGCTTATCGATAATCAACAATAAAATTGGTAACAAATCGACGATCAATAGAAGAAGTTATTGTCCATAGATAATTAAAATAATAATATTGTTGTCATCATTATTATTATTATTTAATTATTATAATTATTATTATTACCACTTAAAATAATTATTAATTATACTAACAAAGACTAACATACCCGCTCGACAATAAGGTAAAACAATAATACTATCAAATAGAGGCCAATCGTCAATTAAATTAAAATAACATCATTATCATTATATATTATAAATATATAAATATAATCACTATTCACTTTGATAATGACTATCGGTCCAGCTTTACCAGGCGACAACAAGGTCCTCCTTCAAATGGGTTAATGAACAAGACATTACACAGTCCACACACAAAGGTGTCGATAACGACTCGAGAGAGTAAGGACATGGAAGAGCTAAAACTTCACTAAGACAAGGACAAGGTCAACAATGTTCAATGAGAGCCCACGCACACAAGTCTCCAAGGCTTAGCAACGGGGTCGGCAGGTCATGGACTGGGGATCATCGAATGGGGCATTACAAAAAGTTGGGATTTCTAAAAAGGTTTTGTTTTTTTTAAAACGTCGCAATTTTTGAAAAAGTTATAATATAAAAAAAGTCAAGATTTAAAAATGTAGTGAGTGAGTCATAACTTGTGCTCCAGATGTCCGTTTGAGTCCTTTTTTTTTAAACCACATCTTTCAAAAGTATTAATTTTTTTAAAATATCAATATTTTTAAAAAATATTCAGGAATTTGAACACTAAGCATCCTAAACACTAAGCACAAAAACCTAAATCATAAACCATAAACAACAAACCCTAAACATTAAATCCTAAACCCAAATCCCTAAATCATAAAATCTAAACTCTAAACCCCAAACCGTAAACTATAAAACCTAAACCCATATCCCTGAGCCATGAAGCATAAACCCTAAGTCCTAAACCCTAAACCCCTAACTGTGACCCTTAAACCCTAAAAAGTGAACCTTAAAGCCTAAGGCTTAATCCTAAACCCTAAAACCTAAACCCTATACCTTGAACTATGAGATATAGACCTAAACCCTAAACACATAACCCCAAACCTCAAACCCTTAGCCATGGAACCTCAACAATGAACAGTGAGAACTAAACCCTAAACACTAAACCCTAAACATTAAATCCCTTGAGCCCTAAACCCTCAACCTAGAAACCTTAAAATAGTTAGATTTGGAAAACATTGGTATTTTGAAATACTTTGGATTGTCAAAAAGTAAAGATTTTTGAAAAATTCAAGATTTTAAAAAAAGTCATGACTTTTGAAAAAGTTGCAATATAAACAACGATGTTATTTTAGAAAACATGAATATTTAAAAAGTGTTGGGACTTTCAAAATGTTAATATTTTAAAAATAGTTTGGGTTTTCAAAAAATGAATATTTATAAAAAGTAAGGATTTTACATAAGTTCAGATTTTCGCATTATTGAAGAGTCAGGATTTTTGAAGAGTCTAGATTTTCGCATTATTGAAGAGTCGGCATTATTGAAGAGTTAGGATTTTTGAATAAGTCAAGATATTTGAAAAAGTTGCATTTTTTAATATTTGTGATTTTTGAAAAAATATAAATTTTTTAAAAAGTAAAGATTTTCAAAAAAGTCAACATTTTTGATAAAGTTGAGATTTTAGAAAATTGAGGAATTTTTAACAAGTTGGGATATCTGAAAAAAAAATTCATATTCGAAAACATTGCGATTTTTGAATAAGTCGTATTCGAAAAAGTCCCGATTTTTAATATTTGTGATTTTTGAAAAATATAGTTTTTTTAAAAATAGGATTTTAAAAAAATTCAGCATTTTTTATAAAGTTGAGATTTCAGAAAATTAAGGAATTTTTAAAAAGTTGGGATTTCTTAAATTGTTTTGATTTTCAAAAACATCGTGATTTTTGAAAATGTTGGGATTTTTGAAAAAGTTATAATCTCAAAGAAATCAAGATTTCAAAAATGTCACAACTTGTGCTCAAGGTGTCCGTTTGAGTCCCTTTTTTTTAAACCACATGTTTCAAAGATCTCATTTTTTTTAAAATATAAGGATTTTCATAAAAAAGTCGGGAGTTTGAATAATTTAAATTTTTCAGAAATTCAGAATTTTTTAATATGTTATGATTTTTGAAGAAGTTGTGAATTTAAAAAAATATAGGGTTTTAAAGAATTTACAATTTTAGAAAAAGATAGAATTTCATAATTCTTAAAAAGTTTGAATTTAAAAAGTTTGAAAAAGTTGATATTTTAAAAAAAGTTAGGATTAGGAAAAGGTTGGGATTTTTAAAAAGTTTTGACTTTGAAAAACCCAAGAATTTTGAGAAAGCTGGGATTTTAAAAAAAGACAAGATTTTAAAAAAGGGTGCATTTTTCAAGTAAGTCAGGAATTACAAAATTGGAGAAATTTTTAAATCCCAACTGTTTTGAATATCCTATTTTTTTTAAAAAACCTAACATTTTCAAAAACTTTACTTTTACAAAATTCCAACTTTTTATAAACTCGAGACTTTTTCAAAAATTACAAATTTTTAAAAAATCACGAGATTTTAAAAATTGTGAAATATTTAAATTCATGACTTTATCACTTTAAAATATAGGAAAATCAAGAGTTTTTCGAAATCCTAACTATTTCAAAATTTGGATATTTTTGAAATCGTGACTTTTTCAAAATCTCGAACCCTAAACCCTAAAACTTGAAACCTGATTCGTAAATGTTAAACCAAAAACCCCAACTTCCTAAACACTAAGCACAAAACCCTAAATCTTAAACCATAAACCATAAACCCTTAACACTAAATTATGAAAAGATTGGTATTTCAAAAAAATCATGATTTCAAAAAAGTGAAGAATTTTGAGAAAATTGAGATTTTCAAAAAAGACAAGATTTTGAAAAAAAAAAGGTGCAATTTTCAAATAATTCAGGAATTACAAAACTTAAGAGATTTTCAAATCCCAACTGTTTTGAATATCTTAATTTAAAAAAAAATCCGAACATTTTAAAAATATTTAACCCTAAACCTTGATCCTAACACTATGAACCTCGACCATAAACCGTGAACCCTAAGCCCTAAACAATAAACCCTAAACCCTGAATCCTGAGCATAAAAACCTAAACCCTAAATCCTTTGTGCCCTAAACCCTCAACCTAGAAAAATTAAAAATAGTTAGATTTGGAAAAAACTTGGTATTTTGAAAAACTTGAGATTTTCAAAAAGTCAAAAATTTAAAAAGGTCAGGATTTTAAAAACTTGAGATTTTCAAAAAAGTCACGACTTTTGGAAAAGTTGTAAATTTAAACAAAGTTTTTATTTTCGAAAACATAAAGATTTAAAAAATGTTGGGACTTTGAAAATAGTTCAGATTTTCAAACAAGGTGTGGGTTTTTGAAAAAGTAAATGATTTTCGAAAAAGTTGGGCATTTTGGAAAAGTTGGAAGATTTTCACATTTTTGAAGAAGTGAGTATTTTTGAAAAAGTTAAGATTTTTTAAAAGACGTCGAGCATTTTAAAAAAACCTATGATGTTTGAAAAGACAGGATTTAAAAAAAATCTAGATTTTCCAAAATTTCGTGCCTTTGTAGAAGTGAAGATTTTCGAAAAAGTAAGGATTTTTGAAAATTTAACATTTTCAAAAAAAGTCAAGATTTTTGAAAAAGTCAGGATATTCGAAAAAGTCCCGATTTTTAATATTTACGATTTTTTAAATAATATACTTTTTTTTAAAAGTAAGGATTTTCAAAAAAGTCGGCATTTTTGATAAATTTGAGATTTTAGAAAATTCAAGGATTTTTAAAAAAGTGGGATTTCTAAAAAAATTTAAATTTTTGAAAACGTAGCAATTTGTTAAAAAGATGGGATTTTCGAAAAAGTTATAATCTAAAAAAAGTCATGATTTCAAAAATGTAGTGATGCACCAAAATCTCATCATTTTTAAAATATTAGGATTTTAAAAAAAAAGTCGGGAGTTTGAATAATTTGGATTTTCCATAAATTAAGTATATTTGAATATGTCATGATTTTTGAAAAAGTTGTTATTTTCCAAAAAGTTGTGAATTTCAGAAAACTTAGGATTATAAAGAATTTGCAATTTAGGAAAAAATAAAATTTCATAATTCTAAAAAACTCTGAATTTAAATTTTTTAGGGGTTTTGAAAAAGTTGAGATTTTCAAAAAATTCAAGATTAGAAAAAGGTTGGGATTTCAAACAAAAATTGGGATTTTATAAAAGTTGTGATTTTGAAAAAGCCAAGAATTTTGAGAAAGTTGGGATTATCAAAAAAGACAAGATTTTGAAACAATGTGCAATTTTCAAAAATGTCGGGAATTACAAAACTGGAGAGATTTTTAAATTCCAAATTGTTTTGAATATCCTATTTTTTTTTAAATCCTAACATTTTCAATATCTTTATTTTGAAAAAATTCCAAATTTTAATAAAATTGACACTTTTTCGAAAATTATGAATTTTTTAAAAATTACAATTTTTTTAAAAATTACAATTTTTTTAAAAATTATGATCTTGACATTGTTACTTTCAAAATCCTAACTGTTTCAAAATCGGGATATTTTTGAAATCGTGACTTTTTCAAAATCATGACCCCTAAATCCTAAAACTTTAAACTTGAGTCGAAAATGCTAAATCCTAAATCCCAATATCCTAAACACTAAACCCTAAACCCTAAATCCTAAACCATAAACCATAAACCCTTAAAACTGAATCCTAAACACTCAGCCATAAACCATAAAACAAAATCCCTAAATCGTAGAGCCTAAACTCTAAACGCCAAACCTTACACCATAAATCCTAAGCCCTAAACTCTAAACAATAAACCCTAAACCCCTAGCTATGAGCCTTAAACCCTAAACCCTAAACAATGAACCATAAAGTCTTAGGCTAGAGACTTAAACCCTAAACTCATAACCGCGAACCTCGAAACTTGAGCCATGGACCCTCAACCATCAACACTGAGACCTAAACCCTAAACTTTAATCACTATACCATATAAGCCGTAAACCTTAAGCTCTAATTACTTCTAGATACTAAACCCTAAATGCAAAACCCTCAACCATAAACCTCGAACCCCAAACCCTAAAACCTGAGCCCTAAATCCTAACCTCAAACCCTAAACCCCAAAATCCTAAAAAAAAAACTTGATCCCCGAACCCTGAATCATGAGCCCTAAACCTAGAAACCTTAAGATATTTAGATTTGGAAAAATTTGGTACTTTGAAAAACTTGAGATTTTCAAAAAAGTCACGACTTTTGAAAAAGTTCTAATTTTAAACCAAGTTGTAATTTTCTACAACATCAAGATTTTTAAAATGTTTGGACTATGAAAATGTTTAGATTTTCAAACAAGTTGGGGTTTTCTAAAAATGAATATTTTGAAAAAGTCTAGATTTTTGAAATGTTGTGATTTTCAAAAGAGTTGGGCAGGCATTTTGCATTTTTGAAGAGTCTTGATTTTTGAAAAAGTCAAGATTTTTGAAAAACTTGACATTTGCAAGAAAGTTAGGTTTTTTGAAAAATATTAAATTTTCCAAAAAGTCGTGATTTTTTAAAAGTGGAGATTTTTTAAAAAGTCAGGATTTTCAAAAAGGTCAAGATTTTAGAAAATGTTGGGATTGTTAACACGTCAAGATTTTTGAATAAGTCAGGATATGCAAAAAAAATTGATTTTTAATATTTGTGATTTATCACTTTAAAATTTTCATTTTAAATTTAGAAAGTTCGTTTTAAAAATTAAAAAATTTAAACTCATGACTTTATCTCTTTCAAAATCTTTGAAAATACCAACTTTTTTAAAATCCTAACTGTTTCAAAATCGGGATATTTTTAAAATTGTGACTTTCAAAATCGTGAACCCTAAACCCTATAACTTGAAACCTGAGTCATAAATATTGAACCCTAAAACCCAAAATCCAAAACACTAAGCCCAAAACCCTAAATCCTAAACCATGAACCCTTAACATTGAATCCGAAACCCTCAATTATAAACCATAAACAATAAACCCAAATCCCTAAATCATAAAACTTAAACTCTAAACCCCAAACCTTAAACCATAAACCCTCAATCGTAAACCATGAGCCCTAAACCCTAAATTCAAAATGGTCAACCGTAAACCATGAACCCCTTACTCTAAAACTTGAGCCCTGAATCCTAACCCCAAACCCTAAACCCTAAAACCTTATTCTTAAACCCTATAACTTAATCCCCGAACCATGAACCTCAACTAACTTTATTGCAATTTTAGGCTTCACTTAAAAATAAGCATCAATCCTAGCCAGAGATTATTGCTTATTATCTCTCTTGGGATTTTGATTTTGGGCTATTTCAAGAGAGAGAAATAGCCACTAGGGGAAAAGCTATCAAAGACCAACTAGCTAGTCTGTATTTACAAATTATTCTAGATGGGTCATATGTGGAATGGAAGAGATTGGACGAGATTATATCTATATTTTTTACAGTGATTGAGGATGTAGAACAATATGTAGAAGAGGAGAAGAGATTGATGTATGATAAATTTAACGAGTAAGGACTTCAAAAACTACCCTTAACCTAGAACCCTAAGCCCTAAGCCCTAATCCCTAAACCCTAAACACTAAACACTAAATCCCCTGAGCCCTAAACCCTCAACCTAGAAATCTTAAAATAGTTAGATTTGGAAAAAGTTGCTATTTTGAAAAACATGGGATTTTAAAAAAGTCAAGATGTTTGAAAAAGTCACGACATTTGAAAAAGTTGTAATTTTAAACAAAGTTGTTATTTTTGAAAACATCAAGATTTAAAAAATGTTGGGACGTTGAAAATGTTAAGATTTTTGAAAGAGTCTGAATTTTTTAAGAAGTCAAGATTTTTTAAAAACTTGAAATTTTCAAAAAAATAAGGATTTTTGAAAAGACGGGATTTTAAAAAAATGGAGATTTTCCAAAAAGTCGTGATTTTGTAAAAGTGAAGAATTTTGAAAAAGTCAGGATTTTTGAAAAGTCTAGATTTTCAAAAAAGTCAAGATTTTACAAAATGTTGGTATTTTTAAAACGTCAAGATTTTTGAATAAGTCAAGATATTTGAAAAAGTACTATTTTTTAATATTCATGATTTTCAAAAAAATATAATTTTTTAAAAACCTAAGTTTTGATTTTAAAAAACGTCACTTTTTGAAAAAAAAATTGATTTTCCAAAAAATTATAATCTCAAAAAAATCAAGATT
The DNA here is from genome assembly GCA_019776745.2 of Taxus chinensis. Classification (NCBI taxonomy): domain Eukaryota; kingdom Viridiplantae; phylum Streptophyta; class Pinopsida; order Cupressales; family Taxaceae; genus Taxus; species Taxus chinensis. The sequence goes on along the minus strand of CM034147.1, from coordinate 477,498,768 downwards.
TCAAAATGTAGTGATGCGCCAAAATTACCAGGAACTTGAAAAGGTCATAACTTGTGCTCCAAGTGTGCATTTGAGTCCATTTTTTTTAAACCACATGTTTCAAGAATCTTAACTTTTTTAAAATATCAGGATTTTAAAAAAAAAGTGGGGATTTTAAATACTTTAGATTTTCTAGAAATTCTGGATTTTTCAATGTCATAATTTTTGAAAAATTCATTATTTTCAAAAAGTTGTGAATTTAAAAAAAATTGGATTTTAAAGAATTTACAATTTTAGAAAAAGATAGAATTTCATAATTCTAAAAAGGTTTGAAATTACAAATTTTTAGGGTTTCTAAAATCTTGAGATTTTAAATATACTCAGGATTAGGAAAAGGTTGGGATTTTGTAAAAAAATAGGGATTTCAAAAAAGTTGTGATTTTGAAATAGCAAAGAATTTTTGAGAAAGTTTGGATTTTCAAAAAAGATAAGATTTTGAAAAAAAGGTGTAATTTTCAAATAAGTCAGGATTTAAAAAACTCTAGAGATTTTTGAATCCCAACTATTTTGAATATTCTAAATTTTTTTGGAAAATCCTAACATTTTTTAAATCTGAACTTTTTCAAAATTCCAACATTTTATAAAATCGCAACTTTTTGAAAATCATGACTTTTTTGAAATCCTAACTGTTTCAAAATTGGGATATTTTTAATATCGTGACTTTTTCAAAATCGCACCCCCTAAACACTAAACCCTAAAACCTAAAACTTGAGTCAAAACTGCTAAACCCTAAACCCCAACATCCTAAACACTAAGCCAAAAGCCCTAATTCCTAAACCATAAACCATAAACACGGATTCTTAAACCCAAACCCATAAACCATAAACCCAAATCCTTAAATCGTAAAACCTAAACTCTAAACCCCAAACCTTAAACAAGAAACCCTGATCCCTGATCCCTGAGCCATGAAGCCTAAATCCTAAACCCTTAGCCCTAAACCCTAACCAATAAACCTTAAAACCCTAAACAATGAAACCTAAAGCCTTGGGCCTAACCTTATACCGTGAACCATGAGCTCTCTAAGCCAACACCCTAAATCTTTAGTTAGAGACCTAAACCCAAAACCCTAAACTCATAACCCCAAACCATGAACCTTGATCCATGGACACTCAACCATGAACACTGAGTCCTAAACCCAAAACCCTGAGTGTTAAACCCTAAATGCTAAATCCTAAATTCTAAACGCTCAATCATAAACCACAAGCCCTAAACCGTAAAACTTGAACCCTAAATCCTACCCACAAACCATAAACCGTAAACCCCAAAAACCTAAAATCTAATTCTTAAACCCTAAACGTTGATACCTGAACGTTGAACCTCAACCCTAAAACCTGAGCCCTAATCCATAAACCCTAAACCCCAAATCCTGAGCTCAAAAACCTAGAAACCCTAAATAGTTATATTTGGAAAGAGGTTGTATTTTGAAAAACTTGGGATATTAAAAAAGTCAAGATTTTTGAAAAAGTGAGGATTTTATAAATATTTTGATTTTCAAAAAAGTCACGACTTTCAAAAAAATTGAAATTTTAAAAAAAGTTGGTATTTTTGAAAACATCGAGATTTTTTAAAAACTTGAGATTTTCAAAAAAAAAGTTAGGACTTTTGAAATGATGAGATTATAAAAAATTTGAAATTTTTTAAAAAGTCATGATTTTGTAAAAGTGATTTTTTTTGAAAAAGTGAAGATTTTCAAAAAGGTCAATATTTTGGAAGATGTTGGGATATGGGAAAGTTTAAAGGATTATCTTGACTTGGTACGTGGGAAATCTGTCTTTTTCATGGGAGATAATCTGCTAGAAGTCTCTCTAGCAAGATTCTTAATCAGATGTGGAATGATCGTTCATGAAATTGGTATTCCATATATGGATAAATGATATCAAGCTGCTGAATTATTACTTTTACAAGATACATGTATAAAGATGTGTGTACCAATACCACGAATTGTGGAAAAACTGGATAATTCGAATCAAATACAACGTATACATGAATTACAACCCGACTTAGCTATTACTGGAATGGCTCATGCTAACCCGTTAAAGGCAAGAGGAATTAGTACTAAATGGTCAGTTGAATTTACCTTTGCCCAGATTCATGGGTTTGCCAATGCAAGAGATGTACTTGAATTGGTTACTCGACCCCTACGACGTCAGAAAAATTTAGAAAACTTGGGTCGGACCACCTTAGTCATAAAAAAAACAAGTTTAAAATGTCCCAGTAATTCTCATTATTATATTATTATAAATTAATTATTTAATTTAATCTATCCAATTTGATTTCGATTATTTCTAAAAATAAGTTGTGGGGTCGATATATAAGAGAGTAAAGATCAAAATTGGGATCAATTCTGTCATTTTCAATTAAATTCGTGGATGTGAACGATAACTAAGATAATTAATATTTATTCTTTTCTATGGGAGATAGAAGATATTTCTATAATAATTTCACAATCTCCCATACTTCTATGGGATATAATAATTATGATTTATGATAATAATCATAATGTCACACCATAGATGGACATAGAATAGAGATCATTGACACTTTTGGGATTGAGATATATAATTTTAATGTATATTGTTTGATTAATAAAGTGTAAGGAAATAGGCATATAATAAGATAAACAGATAAACTTAAACCATAAGGAGGTTTTATTTTTATATGGTAATCAATATATTAATATATTAATATGAAAATATATCATATTGATATGCCAATAAATATAGTAAGCCAATCAATATATAAATATATGTTACTAATATAGTTAGTTAATAATATTGCCAATCAATATATAAATATATGTTATTAATATAGTTAGTGAATAATATTGACAATCAATATATTGACTATATATAATAATTAATAATATAGTCGTCACATTATTATAAACCCTGTTATTCTATTCCCTTTCTCAAAAATATTATTCTATCCCATTTCTCAAAAATATACTTAAATCAAACCATAAGGAGTTATATAATATGATTATTCAAAATATCAATTTTATTTATAGTCTAGTATCATCATGGGTCCTAACGTTTAGTCTGATGGTCATATTTGGTTTCTATTATGGCTTCTTAACTACATTGCCGATTAGTCCGGCACAAATCTATTACGTAAGATCTTTATTAATAAAAGATCTTAGAATTTACAAGGAAGATAAAATGATTCCTACGGGAGGAATAATTCTCAGTGGTTCTTTTGTAGGTCAAGTTCTAGTCTTCTCATCCATTTACCTTTCTCCTATTTATGCAGCATTATAGAAGCCTCATACAATGGCTCTAATGGTTACACCAATTATGTTTTTAATTTTTATTAAGGTACTATTTTGTGATCTATGGGACTCCTCAATCAACAAGTTTATTCCTTGGATCAACAATATAGAAATGGAATTCATTGTTGCACTAATTCTACAATTGCTAAATCCTGCCCTTTTTTTAGCAAGTCTATTTATAGCAGACTGATAAACCTAATATTATTTCACTATAGTAGAAGCCTTTTGTTTCTGCTAAGTACCACCGCCGGATGGTTAAGCGGACAACTTCTATTCATAAAAGCGACATAAGTATTCAGTTCAAGTGTGGAACATGATTCACCCTTTAGATTGGAAGCAAGAAAACGACATATTGGTGTAACTTTCCAAATGCTTTTCTTGGGTTACTTTGTACTCATGTGTTATGGTAGAACCCCTACCCCACTAATTACTAAGTGGTTTGGCAATAAATTCTTGAGTCGAGGTCCTCAAGAGGAAGAAGAGGACAAAAATACAAAGGTAGATGATGTTAACAAAAAAAGTGGTAAAAAGAAAAAAGAAGCTTTGAAGAAGAAAAAAGAATTCTTGAAAGAAAAGGACAAAGAGAAAGATGTAATACTATTAGATATCATGTGTAAACCGTTGCCCACAATATTTTTTGATTATCACCGATTCAATCAGCCATTACATTATGTCGGTATTGGTGATTTCTTTCTTCGCGGTCCTATCAATACCCAACTCGCTGAGTATTTTTTTGATGTTTGTCTCAGTGATGGGTGCCAAAGAATTTCTTTTACAGCTCTACCCAGTATGACTTTCTTTGAGAAAATAGTCAATTTAGGAAGTGAAAATTCTATCACAAATCAAGATCATCTTGATAGATGGATAGTTACCAAAAAAGAAAGAAAGAATTCCTTAGGCAAAGAGCTTGAAGACCGAGTTAAAGCTCTAAGCAATGGATTTCCTGTTGAAAATGTAATGGATAAAAGAGCGAGATTTTTGATAACCAACAGTGGAGAGTGCCTTCCAGAAATAAATGATCCTTTACTGAGCGGGCCATTCCGTGGGGTGATGAATCAATTTAAATCACTGTGGATGTTACCTTCTTTGAACTTGGATGATAAGGGATTTTATTTATTTTTATTTAAAAAGCATCAAAAAGTGAAAGTCCATTTTACCAAGGAATTTGGACTTTGTTCATTCGAACGATCAAATCATTCGACCAAAAAATGAAAATGATAAATTAAAAATGATTTTCAAATGGTGGTTTGATAAAATCCGTGTATTCTTATTAGAAGAACAGGAAACACGAACATTTCTGGATGAAGTGACATTGAAAAAGTTGTCGAAAATGTTTGACAATATTTATCCAAAAGATTCGTTGGAATATGTTTTATTGGCCCCAGCAGATTTAGAAGCGGAAATAGCTTCATGTGATAAAAAAATATATAATAACTATTTGTTGAATATTTTTCTTCAAACGATGGGTACGAAATGGGAATTACTTCTTAGTATCCTTTCTACAAAACAGGCTTTTCTTTGTGAGTGATTTTTTCTAATGAGATCAAAAAAACTTCCAGATTCTATAATATCTATAGATATTCCTGAAGAGATTTCTTATGAAGATCTTCCTTATCCTTATAAAGATACTATTGATGGATATATAAATATTTCTGAAGAAGAAATTCCTCATAAAGATTTTTTTGTGCTTTATAATAAAATCCTGAAATTCAGGGAGTTTTTAAATGATAATGAACCGCGAATTAAAGATTTTAGTAAAATTATTGTGCCTACATGCCCTAGGATACTATTAACAGGCTTTTACGATAATATCATTGTCAAAGATTCCCTGGAGGTTCATCCAAGAAAAGCTCGAAGTTATCTAGTTATAAAACCCTTTGAAAAAATTGAAGAAGAATGACTAGAAAAGGAAAAACAAAATAAAAAAGGAATTATAGACAACTTCTTAAAAAGATTCAAAAAAAAGGAAGAGGAAGAGGACGAGGAAGAAGAAGAAGGAGAAGGAAACGAGGATGAAGAAGATGATGAGGATCCGATGTCAAAGGATCTACATGTATTTAGTTATCCGCATGAGGGAAATTTTTGTTGGTTCCTAGTCAAAGAAGCTCTACATTTTAAAAGACACAAACTTTCATTGTTTAGCATTTGGACAGCAAAACCACGGTCGAGTCTTTTTGAGAGACTAAAGGAGATGACTAAAATGAAAATGCATCACAAATCTAAATCCAAACCTGTACCTAAAGCAAAAATTCAAATTGGAGAGACAAAGGAAGATAAACAACGGAGGATTTTTAAAGTATTTGAAAAATTATTCAAAAAAAAAAACAAAGAGGAAGACGTCGTACGAAAGAATTCTTTCACCGTACTAAAAAGCAGGCATTCGATTGGGAAATCTTTCATTATGTAAGAGCTACTATATTATTTACTCATACATTTATTAGAAAATGAGTATATTTACCTTCATTGATAATAGCTAAAAATATTGGTCGTATTTTATTATTGCAGTTACTCGAATGGGAGCAGGAAACAAAGGTATTTTCAAAAAATTCCACATTTTTGATTAAGTTGAGATTTTATGTAAAATGTAAGAATTTTTAAAACGGTTAGGATTTCTGACAAACGTTTGGACGTATCTTAAACACTCATGATTTAGAGACTACCTAAGAGTTGGGAATTTCAAATTAAAATTCTTAACCCTTTTCGATTGAGACCATAGTATGATGAATCTACAACCGAATCTACTCCTAGTAAAGACAATACTAGTTTCTTAACCCTGTATGGAACATAAGCTAAAAAACCTTTCGGAAAGCCAATTTTAAAATACCTTCTTTTTGGAAACCTATAGACGAATTGGATTTCGGGATTACATTTTGAAACGTACAAATTTCATTATCAAATGGGTTTTTGAAAACCTATTATCGATTGGAAAAAACCAATCATTACAATGGATGAAAATTATTGGCCAATCGATATCACTAATTTACTCAAAAATAACAAAAGTATTTTGTAAAAAATCTGAACTTCGACCAAATACTCGGAGTACATAAAATCTTCAAATGAATAATCGAGTCCCTGTACTGATTCGGACTAGGCCTACGTCTAATATGAAATTTACTCTAGAGATAGTACAGGATCCATTGGAACCAAATCTAATTGAAATCGAATAAATTGAACTAGATGTACATATGGAAGATCAAGATCTAAATGAGTGGCGAACTCGGATGAAAAAGATGAATGAACAATATTTGTTAAACTTAGATATTTTAAACAAATTAAAAGCCGATGTGAAAAAGTTGGAAAATAAAATGGATAGGGATCAACCCGGCATAATCGCCACAAATTTAAACCAGGGCACGGGTTAAAATAAAAATTTGAGTTTTTTGGTTTCCGAATAACCCTAATCGCTCGATTCATTACGAGGAAATTGTCATATTTTATAAAGGTTTTTATTTTAATACCCTGGAAAGAACATTTATTGATCTTAAAATAAGTGTTCTTAAACTCATCCTTTCAAATTTCCAATTTATAATGCTTTTAATGCAATTTAGGACCCTGAATATTGCAGCAATCCTAAATCAGAATATTTATTACGTAATATGAAATAGAACTCTATAAGAGTAGTCATTAAGACTAGAAACCATAATTTTAAACCCAAAAAAACCATAAAGATTTAACCCCTAAAACCCTGAAATCCCTAAGCATAGCTGTAATCCCTAAACCCTATGGCAACAAATATGGGCTATGAAGGGGTCTTAAGCCTTAGGGATTTACCTACAATACTAGAACATCATATCCTTTAATTAAAAAGGATATCAAAGAATTCCTACATATGTAAGGAATATTGGATTCTAAAGGGCCTCAAGATTTAAGGGTAAAACATTGGAAACAATGGTTAAAATGGTGTGCCGGGTACAGAATAGCACCCCAAAAAAAAAGGTAAAAGGTTCGAAACAATGGTTAAAATGGTGTACTGGGTACATAATAGGACACCAGAAGAGGAGAAATGTAATTGGTAACCGATTGGGATGGAGTTAATTTGCATCTATTTTGGGAGACATTAAATTTGCATCTTTTATAGGATGACTCCAGAAAAAGATCAAAAGTAACAGATATAATCTTTTAGCATATAGTTATCTCGATTATATGAAAGAGGATACTCACGGATCCCCTATACACTATATACCAAAACCGGACAATCAAGCTATTACCAATTTTCAAATAACCGAAAAGGATTCCGATTACTCCGAGAATTCCAATGATTTTGATGATTCCGAGGATTCCGATTACTCCGATTCTGAAGGAGAAAACTAGGAAGGAGAAAATTAGGAAGGAGAAAACTATAAAGGAGAAAGCTAGGAGAAAACTAGAAAGAGTTCCGATGAATTGACAACTCATAAGAAGCCCTATTACAAATTTTAATTTTGGCTTTTCCCAAAAATTAGAAAAAAAACAAAAAAAACAAGAAAACTTGGTGACCTTTTTCCTCCAGACATATTTAGAACGCGTCTTCTTCAAATATTTGAATGACTTTGAAGAGTTTTGAAATACCAGAGGACTTTGAAAAAGTTGATGCTTTTCTTAATGGAACTGGAAAGAAAAAGCGAAGAAGAAAAATTAAAAAAACAGGAGGAAGAACAGAGAATTAAGCAAGAAAAAGAACAAAAAAAGAAAGAGAGAGAACAGAAAAAAGCAGAAAGAATGCAAAAACTGAAGGCGGCAACTACTCGAAAACAAGTAAAAAAACTGAAAAAGGCATTCAGGAAAGAAGATAAGGATAAGAGAGAGAAAAAAATGAGGGACAAAATAAAGGAAAGAAAGGATAAAAGAGTAAAAAAAAGCTGAACAAGCTAAAAAATAGGCTGCTCGACGAGCTGATCGAGTTAAAAGAGACAAAAACCCTGAAAGAATCTTAAAATATAGAGACTTTCTAAACCCTAAGACTTTAGGAGTCTTTAACCCTAAAGACACAAAAGAAAGAAAACATCCCAAAAAATTTTGAAAAGGAAAAAAAGAAAATACTTTTAAAAACTTGAGATTTTGAAAAAAAGTCACAAGATTTTGAAAAAAGGGATGGGACAATTTTAAAACAAAGTAGTTATTTTGGAAAACATACAAGATAATGAAGAATGATTGGGAGTAATAAAGAACTATTTGAATTTATAAACTAAGTTGGGTTTTCAAAAATTCCAACTATTTTGATAAAAGTCACGACTTTTTTGAAATCCTAACAATTTTCTAAAGAGTTGGGCTTTTCACATATTTTTAAGCAACTCGTGATTTTTATAAGATGTCTAGACCCCAAAACTACCTTGAACCGTGAAGATTTTTTAGACAAAATTGTAAACCATTAAACCTTGTTCACTTTTATGCCCTAAACCCTAAGACTCTAAGCCTTATTACCCTATAATGAGATTTTCCAAAACCTTTAGCTCTATTTGCTCCTAAGCCCTGAAGATTTTCAAAAATGTGTCTTAAGATTTTGAAAACCCCTGGGAAATGCTTGAAATCATCAATTTTTATACAGTGAATAGTAAACTGATCAGCCCTAATATTTTCCATTTTCTAAATGCAAATATAATTTTTTTAACCGTTAATGATTTTCAATCCAATGTCAACATTAATCTTCAAAATATCAAATTTTAGAAAATTTAGGAACCATTAAAAAGTTGGGAGCCCTTATCCCTAACAGTTTTGGTTTTTGGAACATCACGATTTAACCCTAATACCCTCAACCTGCGACTTTTCAGAATAAGGTGGGATTTTTGAAAATTTATAATCTCAAAAGAGTCATGATTTCAAAAATGTAGTGATGCGCCAAAATTAGTAGGAACTCAAAAAGGTCATAAATTGTACTTCGGTAAAAACTTTTCATTTATAACCACATGTTTCAAAAGTCTCAACTTTTTAAAAAGTTATCAATATTAAAAAAAAAAAAACTGGAAGTTTGAATAATTTAGATTTTCCATAAATTCTAGATTTCTAAAAATGTCATTAGTTTCCAAAAAGTTGTGAATTTTAAAAAATTAATGACAAGTTAAAGAATTTGAAATTTTAGAAAAAGAAAGAATTTCATAATTCTTGAAAAAGTCACGATTTTTAATTTTTTTAAGGATTTTCGAAAAAGTTAGTATTATGAAAAGGTTTGGGATTCGATTTTTTAAGCAACTGGGATTTAAAAAGAGTCTATGATTTCAAAACAGATAAAGTCAAGATTTTTTAAAAAGACAAGATTTTGAAAGAAGGTACAATATTTCAAATAGTTCAGATAATTTAAAAATTGACGAGATTTTAAAGTACCAAATGAGATTTTGAAAAAAGTCCTGATTTTATAAAAGTGAAGATTTTCAAAAATGTCTTAAGATTTTTCACAACTGTTGGGAGTTTTGAAACATACAATTTTTCAGTGAAAGTCACGAGATTTTTAAATATTTGTGAACTTTTCAAATTCATTACTTTATCACTTTTAAAAAGTAAGGATTTTCAAAAATGTCAGCATTTTTCGATAAAATATAAATTTTAGAAAATTTAGGAATTTTTAAAAAGTTGGGATTTTTGAAAAAGTTATGGTCTCTGGAAACATCACGATTTTTGAAAACTTGCGATTTTAAAAAAGGTGCTATTTTTGAAGCCCCATACATCTCTAAAAGAGTCATGCGTTCAAAATGCTAAATCCTAAACCAAAATTAGTATAATCCTTGAAAAGGTCATAAACTTGTACTCAAGATAAATCAGTTTCAACTAAACTCTAAACCCCAACTTTCAAAAAAAGTCGGGAACTTTTTGCCTGAATAAAGCATCAATATTTCTAAAAAAAAAAACTGCTAAGCCTTTGTAATAAACCTATGATTTTCCATGGAATTCTAGATTTCTAAGTCATTATTTTCCTAAAAAGTTGTGAATTTCAAAAAAATTAAGGATTTTAAAGAATTTGAAATTTTAAAAAAGACCTAGAATTTCATAATTCTACCTTGAAAAAGTTGTGAATTTAAATTTTTTTAAGGATTTCGAAAAAGTTAGATATTATAAAAAAGTCAGGGATTAATCGAAAAGTTTAAAATGGGATTCTTAAACAAATATTTGATCCCCGAATTTCAACCCTAAACTAGAAACCAACCAATGAGTTTAAACCTTAAAAAAGTTGGATTTTGAAAAACAGGTACCTTAAACACTAAATCCCCTGGGATTTTCAAAAAGTCAGTGATTTCCGAAAAAGACAGAGATTTTCAAAAAAGTCACGACTTTTGAAAAACCTTGCAATTTTTAAACAAAGTTGTTATATTTTTATAAATCAATCAAAATGTTAAAAATATTCAAATTTTCAAACAAGTTGGGATTTTCAAAAATTGAATGATTTTAGAAACTTTATCACTTTTGAAAAGTCAGGATTTTCGAAAGAGTTGGGATTTTCACATTTTTGAAGAGTCTGCTATTTTCAAAAGTCGGGAACTTTTTTTAAATACAAGATTTTTTTAAAAATTGACCTTTTAAAAAAACTTAGGATTTTTTAAAAGATGAAATTTTTCGAAAAAGTTTGTAGCATTTTCCAAAAAACTAAGTAAAATGCTAAATTTTAAAAAAGTCAAGATTTTTGAAAATGTTGGGATTTTTAAAACATCAGGACCCTAAATCATGAAAAAGTCAAGATTTTTGAATAAGTTTAGGATATTGGAAAAACTCCCGATTTTTGATATTTGTGATTTTCGAAAAAACCCTATAATTTTTTTAAAAGTAAGGATTTTCAAATAGTTTGGCATTTTTGATAAAGCTGAGATTTCTAGAAAAATGAAATTTTTTGGGATTAAAAATTTTTAAAACGTCATGATTTTTGAAACAATTGTGATTTTAAAAAAACTTTGAAAAAGTTATAATCTCAAAAGAGTCAAGATTTCAAAAATTGTAGTGATGCGCCAAAATTAGTAGGAACTTGAAAAGGTCATAACTTGTGCTCCGGGTGTCCGTTTGAGTCTGTTTTTTTTAAAACCACATGTTTCAAAAATCTCAGTTTTTCAAAAAATCAGGATTTTCCAAAAAAAATCAGGAGTTTGAATAATTTAGCTTATCAAGAAATTATGGATTTTTGAATATGTCATGTTTTTGAAAAATTCATTATTTTAAAAAAGTTGTGAATTTTTCAAAAAATTTTTAAAGAATTTATAGTTTTAGAAAAAGATAGAATTTCCTAATTCTAAAAAAGTTTGAATTTAAAAAATTTAGGGTTTTGAAAAAGTTGAGATTTTTAAAAAGTCAATTATGAAAAGGTTGGATTTCTAAAAAAATGGTGATTTCGAAAAAGCCAAGAATTTTGAGAAAATTGGGATTTTCAAAAAACACAAGATTTTGGAAAAAGGTGCAATTTTTAAATAAGTTTGAATTACAAAACTGAAGAGATTTTTAAATCCCAACTATTTATAATATCCTTTTTTTTAAAATCCTAACATTTTCAAAATCTTTACTTTTTCAAAATTCCAACTTTTTAAAAAATTGTGACTTTTCTGAAAATTATGAATTTTTTAAAAATAACAAGTTTTTTTTTAAAATTGTGAACATTTTAAATTCTTGAATTTATCACTTTCAAATTTTTGAAAATACAGATTTTTTGAAAATCATGATTTTTTTGAAATTCTAATTGTTTAAAAATCAAGTATATTTTTGAAATCGTGACTTTTCAAAATCATAACCCCTAAACCTAAAACTTGAAACCTGAGTCGTAAATGCTAAACCCTAAAACCCCAACACCCTAAACCCTAAAACACCTAAACCCTAAACCCATAAACCATAAACCCTTAACATTGAATCCTAAACCCTAAACCCTCAGCCATAAACCATAAACCAAAATCCCTAAATTATAAAACCTAAACTCTAAACCCCAAACCTTAAACCTTAAACCCTGATCCCTGAGCCATGAAACCTAAACCCTAAACCCAACTAAACCTAAGCCTTTAAACCCTAAACCCTAATCCCTATACCTTGAACTTTAAGAAAAATACCCTAAACCCTAAACCCTAAACTCATAACCTTGAACTTCGAACCCTGAGCCATGGACCCTCAACCATGAACAATGTGAGACCCAAACCCTAAACCCTAAACCTCTACACCCTATACCCTTTAAACACTAAACCTTAAGCTATAATTGCTCCTAAACCCTAAAACCCTTGCTAAATCTTAAACCCTAAACACTAAATCAAATCCTAAATACTAAACCCTTAATCAATAAACCATTTGATACCCTAAACCCTAAAATTTGAGCAAAATCCTCACCCTAAACCACAAACCCCAAACCATAAAACTTGAGCCTTCAATCCTAACCCTAAACCTTGATCCCCGAACCCTGAACCTCAACCCTAAACCCTGAGCCCTGAGCCCTAATCCCTAAACCCTAAATACTCAACCATAAACACTTAAACACTAAATCCCTGAGCCCTAAACTATAAACCTAAAACCTTAAAATAGAAGATTTGGAAAAAGTTAGTTCTTTTGAAAAACTAGGATTTTCAAAAAGTTTTGAGATTTTTGAAAAAAAGTAAATTTTCAATTTTAAACCTTGAGTTTTTTTAAAAAAAGATTTTAAAAATGTTGCGACTTTTGAAAAATGTTAGATTTTCAAACAAAGTTGTTATTTTGAAAACTCAATTTTTGACAAAAATCAAGATTTTTGAAAAGACAATTTTTGAAAAAGTGTTCAGGATTTTCAAACAAGTCTGAATGTTTTCGAAAAATGCTAAGATTTTTTAGAAAGTCAAGATTTTCAAAAGAGTTGGGATTTTTAAAAGAGGGATTTTTAAAATCTTGAGATTTTCAAAAAAGTCATTTTTGAAAAGTTAAGCATTTTTAAAAAATCTAGGTCATTTTTGAAAAACTTAACGATTTTAAAAATGTTAGGATTTTTAAAATGTCCAATTTTAAAAAAGTCAAGATTTTTTAAAAGTCAGGATTTTAAAAAGTTTTTTTAAAAATTCACTAATTTTTAAAAGTTTAAGATTTTTGAAAAAGTTAAGAATTTTTAAAGAGTCATGATATTCAAATAAAAAGTTAATTTTAAAAAATTTGATTTTCAAAAAGAGATTTTTTCAAAAAAATCCCTGATTTTTGAAATAGTTGTCCGTTTACTTCTGATTTTTGAAAATGTTGTGATTTTAAAAAAGTCATTATTTTAAAAAAGTTGTGAATTTAAAAAAAATTCTGATTTCAAAGAATTTGCAATTTTAGAAAAGATTTGAATTTCATAATTCTAAAAAAGTTAAATTTTCAAAATATTTAGGAATTTTGAAAAAGTTGAGATTTTAAAAAAAGTCACAATTTTGAAAAGGTTGGATTTTGAACAAAAATTGGGATTTCAAAAAATTTGTGATTTTAAAAAAGCCAAGGATTTTGAAAAGTTGGGATTTTAAAAAAGATAAGATTTTGAAAAAAGTTAAGATTTCAAAAATAAATAGATTTTTAAACCCCAAACTATTTTGAATATCTTAATTTTTTTTCAAAAATCCTAACATTTTAAAAATCATTTACTTTTTTCAAAACTCCAAACTTTTTAATCAAAATCTTGACCCTAAAATTATGAATTTTTAAAAAATCATGAGTTTTTTAAAATTGTGAAAATTTAATTCATGACTTTAACTTTAAATCTTTGAAACTACAAAAAAATCCATTTTCAAAATCATGACTTTTTAAAAATCCTAAATTTTTTAAAATCAAGTGATTTTTCAAAATCATAACCCCTAAACCCTAAACCCAAAACCCTCAAGAATCATAAACCCTAAACCATAAACCCTAAATCCCTAAAGCCTAAAACCCCTAAACCCTAATCCATAAACCCTAAACCCAAATCCATTAATCGTAAACCTTAAACCCTAAACCTCCTAAACCCTAAACCCTAATAATCCCTAAACCCTAAAAAACCCTAAACCCTAAACCTTAAAACCTTATACACATAAATGTAAGCCCTAAAACCCTAAACCCTAGAACCTTTAGCTTGAGCTTGAAGAAAAAGTCCTAAACCCCTTAAAATAACCTTGAACCTCAAACCCTGAGCCATTTACCCTTAACCATGAAGTACAGGAGACCTAAACCCTAAACCCTGACCCCTACATCCTAAACCCTAAACTCTGAGCCCTATATAACCCTAAACACTTAAGCTCTAATTAGTCCTAAACCCTAAATTGTGAGTCTTAAACCCTAAAACCCTGAATTCTAAATCCTAAATGTCTAAACCCTCAATGCAAAACCGTAAACCTTGAAACCTAAACCCTATAAAAATCCTGAGGTTTAAACCCTAAACCCTAAACCCTAAAACCTAATTCTTAAACCCTAAACCTTGATCCTCGAACGCAAACCTACACCCTAAACCCTGAATTTTGAGCCCTGAGATCCCTAAAATTAAAGAGTAAACCCTAGATTTTGAAAAACATAAGCCCAAAAAAATAGGATTTTCAAAAACTCAACATTTTCAAAAACATGAGATTTTTAAGAAAATGCTCAACCAAATTTGAAATTTTCAAAAAGTATTTGAGGTTTGAAAAATTTGTATTTTTGAAAAACATGGGATTTTCAAAAAGTTCGTGATTTTTTAAAAAGTTTGGATTTTTCTGAAAAATTTATTTCCTTCAGTTTTCTAAAATTAGTTGGATTTTGAAAGAGGCATTTTACAATTTTCCTTCCTTGAAAATGTCATGATTTTTTAAAACGTGAAGATTTTAAAAAAATATCATGCATTTTTAAAAGTAAGATTTTAAAAAAAATTAGATTTTTAAAAATTGGGATTTTGAAAAGTCCTTTTTTTTTTAAATCCTAATCATTTTGAAAATCTTTTCTTTTTTAAAAAGTTGAGATTTTTATAAAATTATAAAACTTTTAAAAATAAGTCACGATTTTTAAAAAAATTTGAAAATTGTTAACTTTTTAAAAAATCATTACTTGATGCAAAATTCATAATTTTGCTAAAAAGTCCCATTTGAAAAACCTTGGGATTTTAAACCAATAAACCCTGAAAAGTCTCAACTTTTTTCAAAAATATTAGAAAATAAAAGTTGAGAGTTTGATAATTTAGATTTTCCGGAAATTCTGAATTTTTTTTAAATGTCATGATTTTCAAAAACGTTTATCTTTCAAAAAGTTGTAATTTTGAAAAAATTAAGGATTTTAAAAATTTGGTTTTTGATGGAAAAAAGAATTTCAAATTGTAAAAAAGGTTGAGATTTTTAAAAATATTAGGACTTTTGAAAAAGTTGTTTCATTTTAAAATAAATCCTTGCTTATGAAAATTGGGATTTAAACAAAAACCTTGGGATTTCAAAAAAGTCGTGATTTCGAAAAAGCCAAGAATTTTGAGAATGTTTGGATTTTCAAAAAAGACAAGATTTTGAAAAAACGTGCAATTTTCAAATAAGTTAGAATTAGAAAACTAAGAGATTTTTAAATCTCAACTGTTTTGAATATCCTAATTTTTTTAAAAACCCTAATCCTAACATTTTCAAAATCTTTATTTTCAAAATTCCAACTTTTTATAAAATCACTATTTTTTAAAAATTATGAATTTTTAAAAAATCATGAGTTTTTTAAAAATTGTAAACTTTTTAAATTCATGACTCTATCACTTTCAAAATCTTTGAAAATACAAGACTTTTTTGAAAATAATGAAGTTTTTTTCTCAAAATCCTAACTATTTCAAAATCGAGATATTTTTTAAATTATGACTTTTTATAAATCGCGACCCCTAAAACCTAAAACCTGAGTCATACCTGAGTCCCTAAACACTAAACACCTAAACCCCAACATCCTAAACCTAAACCCAAATCCCTAAATTATAAAACCTAAATCCATAAACCATAAACCCTTAACACTAAACCCTAAACCCTGAACCCTGAGCCATAAACCATAAACCCAAATCCCTAAATCACTAAAACTAACTCTAAACCCTAAACCCTAAACCATAAACCCTAAAGCCTTAAGCCATGAACCCTAAACCCTAAACCCTAAACATTGAATTATGAAGCCTAAGCCTAAAACCCTAACCCTAAACCTTCAGCTAAGACCTAAACCCTAAATAAACTCATACCCCAAACCTCGAACCCTGAGCCATGGACCCTTAACCATGAACACTAAGACCTAAACCCTAAACCCTAACTTTGAGCCATATACCCTATAAACCCTAAACCTTAAACTCTAATTTCTCCTAAACCCTAAATTCTGAGTCTTAAACCCTAAAACCCTAAATGTTAAATCCTAAATACTAAACCCTCAATTTAACCATGAAAACCCTCAACCGTAAACCTCGAACCCCAAAACCTAATATTTAAGCCCTAAATCCTAACCGTAAACCCTAAAACCTAATTCTTAAACCTAATTCTAAACACCTAAACCTTGATCCCTGAATCTTGAACCGCTCAAACCTCTAACCCTAAATCCTAAACCCTAAGCCCTGAATCCCTAAACCTTAAACACTATAAACCCTTTGGAAACATTTACGAATGCCTGAATCCTGAGCCCTAAAAACCTAAACCCTAAACACTAAATCCCCTGAGCCCTAAAACCTCAACCTAGAAACCTTAAAATAGTTAGATTTGGAAAAAGTTGGTATTTTCAAAAACTTGGGATTTTCAAAAAGTCAAGATTTTTGAAAAATTCAGGAGGATTTTGGTATAAAACAAGATCACGACTTTTGAAAAAGTTGAAATTTTAAACAAATTTTTTATTTTTGAAAACATTTGCAAGACTTTAAAAAGTTTTGGGATTTTGAAAATGTTCAAGATTTTCAAAAAGTTGGGGTTTTCAAAAAATGAATATTTCAAAAAGTTGAGGATTTTTAAAAGTTGAAGATTTTCGAAAGAGTTGGGATTTTTGCATTTTTAAAGAGTCAGATTTTTGAAAAAGTCACAATTTTTGAAAAACTCAATCATTTTCAAAAAAGTTAGACATTTTTGAAAATGAGTTGATTTTAAAAAATTTGAGATTTTCCAAAAAGTCGTGATTTTGTAAAATTGAAAATTATCAAAAAAGTCAGTGATTTTTTAAAAGACAAGATTTTGGATTTAATGTTGGGATTTTTAAAACGTCAAGATTTTTTGAAAAATTCAAGTTTAGAAAAAGTCCTGATTTTTTTAATGTTTCAAAAAATTAATTTTTTTAAAAATGTCAGGATTTTAAAAAAAGTCTCCGGATTTTGATGAAGTTGATTTTAGAAAATTCATTTTGAAATTGTTTCAGAAAAAGTTTTTTGTTTTCGATTCGCTATTTTCAAATTTTTAAAAAGAGTAAAGATTTTTCAAAAATGTAGTGATGCGCCAAAATTAGCAGGAACTTGAAAAAGTCAAAACTTGTGCTCCGAGTGTCCATTTGAGTCCTTTTTTTTTAAACCACATGTTTCAAAAATCTTAACAGGTTTTTAAAAATATTCAGATTTTAAAAAAAAGTCAGGAGTTTGAATAATTTTATTTTCAAGACATTTTAGATTTTTGAAAAATTACAATTTTTTAAAAAGTCATTATTTTAAAAAGTTGTGAATTTTTAAAAACTTAGGATTTTAAAGAATTTGTAATTTTAGAAAAAGATAGAATTTTCATAAAGAAAAGATTCTGAAAAAGTTTGCAATTTTAAAATTTTTTTAAGGATTATGAAAAAGTTGATATTTTCAAAAAAGTCAAGATTTGAAAAGGTCCTTTTGATTTTTTTTAAAAATCCTGGGATTTTTTAAAAAGTCTTTAATTTTTCAAAATTCTAACTTTTTGATAAATTTAGCGTCAACTTTTTCAAAATTATAGAATTTTTAAAAAACTATCTTGAATTTCCTAAGTTTTTTAAAAATCATAACTTTTTCAAACTCTTTACTTTAATTTTGAAAATACAGAATTTTTGAAAATCATGATTTTTTCGAAATCCTAACTGTTTCAAAATCGGGATATTTTTGAAATCTTGCACTTTTTCAAAATCACAACCCCTAAACCCTAAAACTTGAATCCTAAGTTGTAAACGTTAAACCCTGAACCCCAAAAAGCACTAATCCCAAAACCCTAAATCCTAAACATAAACCATAAACCCTTAAATCTTAATTGTAAACCCTAAACCATAAACCATAAACCTAAAACCCTAAATCAAAACCCTAAATTTTAAAATGATTCTAAAAGCCTAAACCCTAAACCTGTAAAGCCTAAACATAAACCTAAAGCCTAAAATCCTGAGCCATGAAGCCTAAACCCTAAACCCTAAAACCCCTAAAGAAAAAAACCCTAAACCTTTAGCTAAACCCTAAAATTATAACATTGAACCTTAAAAACCTGGAAACCATAACACTAAACCTTAACCCTAAAACTTGAACTCCTGATGCCCGAAACCCTAAACCTTAAATCTAAAACCCTAAACCTTTTTTTATTGCAATAAACCCTAAACTCTAAATCCTATATATAAACCCTCAATCGTAAACCATGAGACCCTATAAACCTTCAAACCATGAAAACTTGAGCCCTAAACCCTAAACCCTAAACCCTAAACATGCTAAAACATAATTCTTAAACCCTAAACCTTAAAACCCTAATTGCTCCTAAACCCTAAACCTTTTCCTGAACCTTAAACCTCAACAATAAACCCTAGCAATGCCTAAACCATTAACCTAAACTAGTTAGATTCTAAACCCTTGGTATTTTGAAACCATGAGCCCTTGAAAATGTTAATTTTGAAAAACCCTGAGATTTTTAAAATTCAAACCCTTGAAACCCTAAATTTTAAAAAAAGTTATAAAAAATATCTAAACCAAAAAATGTAGGGACTTAAAAAAATATATTTTTAAACCCTTTTGGAAAATCCTTTTTTTTTCAAAATTGAACTATTTCAAAATCAATATTTTGGAAATCGTGACTTTTGTAAAATCGTGAGCCCTAAACCCTAAACAGTGAAACCCTAAAGCATTAAACCCTAAACACCCCTAAACCTAAGCTTTATCCCTAAAAACCCTAAACCCTAAACCTTTAGATAAACCTTAACCCTAAACCCTAAACCTCAAACCCAGACACTCAAATCCCTATCCATGGACCCTCAACCTGAAACTGCACCTAAATCATAAACCCTGACCCCTACACCCTCAACCGTAAAATCTCAGATTGCCCTATAAACACTAAACCTAAGCTCTTTTCCTAAACCCTAAATTCTATTCTTAAACCCTAAAGGAATCTAAAGTGCTAAATCCTTTAAAACAAACCCTCAATCGTAAACTTTGAGTCCTAAACCCTAATGTTGGCAAAACCCTTTGTAAAATGTTCAGATTTTCAAACAAAACTTGGGACCTTCCTGAAAAACCTTAAAACCTAATTTTGAAAAAGATCAAACCATTTTGAAAAGTTGAAATTTTCCCTAAAAACCCTTCAATTTTGAGTCCTAAACCCTCAACCTAAAAACCTTAAAATAGTCCAGATTTGAAAAACTTGAGATTTTCAAAAATTCAAGATTTTTGAAAAAGTTAGGTTTTCAAAAACTTTGAGATTTTAAAAAAAAGTCATGACTTTTGAAAAAGTTGAAATTTTAAACAAAGTTGTTAATTTTGAAAACATCAATATTTAAAAAATGTTAGGACTTTGAAAATGTTTAGATTTTCAATCAAAGTTGGGGTATTTGAAAAAATGAATATTTTGAAAAAGTCGGGATTTTGAAAAGTTGGGATTTTCGAAAGAGTTAGGATTTTAAAATTTTTGAAGAGTCAAGATTTTTGAAAAAGTTCAAATTTTTTAAAAACTTGACATTTTCGAAAAAAGTTAGGATTTTTTAAAAGATGGGATTTTAAAATTATTTGATATTTTCAAAAAAGTTTGATTTTAAAAATATGAATAAAGATTTTTGAAAAGTCAAGATTTTTAAAAAAAGTCAAGATTTTGGGAAATGTTTGTATTTTTAAAAAAAGTCAAGATTTTTGAAAAAGTCAAGGATTTTTTAATAAGTTATGATATTTGAAAAAGTCTCGATTTTTAATATTTGTGATTTTTCAAAAAATATAAGCATTTTTAAAAAAGTTGGCATTTTCAAAAAGTCCTGAAGATTTTAAAAATTTTTTTAAAAAGTTGGTATTTCTGGAAACATTTTGATTTTTAAAAAGTTGGGATTTTTTCGAAAAAGTTATAATCTCAAAAAAGTCAAGATTTCAAAAATGTAGTGATGCGCCAAAATTAGAAGGAACTTGAAAAGGTCATAACTTGTGCTCCAGGTGTCTGTTTTAGTTTGTTTTTTTTAAACCACATGTTTCAAAAATCCCAACTTTTTTAAAATATCAGGATTTTCAAAAAAGAAAGTCGGGAGTTTGAATAATTTAGATTTCACCAGAAATTCTAGATTTTTGAATATGTCATGATTTTTGAAAAAGTCATTATTTTCCAAAAAGTTGAGTTTGAATTTTTTTTAAAAAATAGGATTTTAAAGAATTTGTAATTTTAGAAAAAGATAGAATTTCATAATTCTAAAAAAGTTTGAATTTAAAATTTTTTAAGGTTTTTGAAAAAGTTGAGATTTTCAAAAAATTCAAGATTATGAAAAGGTTGGATTTCAAACAAAAATTGGGATTTCAAAAAAGTTGTGATTTCGAAAAAGCCAAGAATTTTGAGAAAGATGGGATTTTAAAAAAGGAAAGATTTTTTAAAAAGGTGCAATTTTCAAATAAGTTAGGAATTACAAAACTGAAGAGATTTTTAAATCTCAACTATTTTGAATATCCTAATCTTTTTTAAAATCCTAACATTTTTAATATCTTTACTTTTAAAAAATTCAAACATTTTATAAAATTATGACTTTTTTTCGAAAATTATGAATTTCTAAAAAATCACGAGTTTTTTAAAAAAATATGAACTTTTTAAATTCGTGACTTTATCACTTTCAAAATCTTTGAAAAAACATAATTTTTGAAAATCATGACTTTTAAAATTCCTAAATCTTTTTCAAAATTCAGGATATTTTTGAAATCGCAAGCCCTAATTTTTAAACCCTAAAACTTGAAACCTGATTCCTAAACCCTAAACCCCAACATCCTAAACACTAAGCCCAAAACCCTAAATCCTAAACCATAAACCATAAACCCTTAACACTGAATCTTAAACCCTAAACCCTCAGCCATAAACCATAAAACCAAATCCCTAAATCATAAAACCTAAACTCTAAACCCCAAACCTTAAACATAAACCCTAAAAAACCTAAGCCCAAATTCCTAAACAATAAACCCTAAATCCCTAATCTTGAGACCTGAACCCTAAACCCTAAATAATGAACCCCAAACCTTGAACCATGAGCCCTAAGTTAAAACCCTAAACACTAAACCTTTTTTGAACACCAAGACCTAAACCCTAAACCCTCAACCCCTAAGCCCTAAACCCTAAACTCTAAGCCCTATACCTTATAAAACCCTAAATCTTAAGCCTAATATACTCCTAAACCCTAAGGTTTGAGTCTTAAACCCTAAACCCCTAAATGCTAAATCCTAAATACTAAACCCTCAATCGTAAACCATGAGCAACCCTAAATGCAAAACCCTCAACCGTAAACCTCGAACCCCAAACCCTAAAACATGAGACCTTAAAACCTAAATCCTAAACCCTAAACCCTGAAACCCTAAACATCTTCAACCCTAAACCTTGATCCCTAAACCCTAACCTCAACCCTTAAACCCTAAACCCTAATGTCTTAAACCCTGAATCCTGAGGCCATAAACATAAACCCTAAACACTAAATCCCGTGAGCCCTAAACCCTACACCTAGAAACCTTAAAATAGTTAGATTTGGAAGAAGTTGGTATTTTGAAAATCTTGGGATTTTCAAAAAGTCAAGATTTTTGAAAAAGTTAGGATTTTCAAAAACTTGAAATTTTCAAAAAAGTCAACTTTTGAAAAGTTGCATTTTTAAAATATTGAGATATTTTAAAACATCAAGACTTAAAAAATGGGACTTTGAAAATGTTCAGCTTTTGGGTTTTTCGAAAAACGAATATTTTGAAAAAGTCAGGATTTTTGAAAGAGTTGGGCTTCTCACATTTTTGAATAGTCAAGATTTTTTAAAAAGTCAATTTTTTAAAAAAACTGAACATTTAGAAAAAACTTAGGATTTTCAAAATGACAAGATTTTAAATTTTTTGAGATTTTCCATAAAGTCTTTATTTTGTAAAAGTCAATATTTTAAAAAAAACTCCGGATTTTTGAAAAAAGAAAAGATTTTGGAAAATGTTGGGATTTTTAAAATGTTAGGATTTTAGAAAAAGTCAAGATTTTTGAATAAACTAGGATATTCAAAAAATTCCCTCTTTTTTATATTTCTGATTTTCAAAAAAAATATAATTTTTTCAGAAAGTAAGGATTTTACAAAAATTCAGGAATTTTTCAAAAGTTGCGATTTCTGAAAAAGTTTTGATTTTCGAAATCATTGCGATTTTTGAAATATTTGTGATTTTCAAAAAATATGGGATTTTTGAAAAACTTACAATCTCAAAAGAGTCAAGATTTCAAAAATGTAGCGATGCATCAAAATTAGCAGGAACTTCAAAAGGTCATAACTTGTGCTCAAGGTGTCCATTTGAGTCCGTTTTTTTTAAACAACATGATTCAAAAATCTAACCTTTTATAACATATGAGGATTTTCAAAAAATGTCAAGAGTTTGTGTTTAAATTTTTCTAGATTTTTTATTCATAAAAAACTTCTTTATTTTTGTGAATTTAAAAAAATGGATTTTAAAGAATTTTTGAAAAAGTCATTATTCTACAAAAAGTTGTGGATTTCAAAAAATTTAGGGTTTTTGAAAAATTTGAGATTTTCAAAAAAATCAGGATTATGAAAAGGTTGGGATTTCAAAACATTCGTGATTTGGAAAAAGCCAAGAATTTTGAGAAAGTTTTGATATTCAAAAAAGACAAGATTTTTAAAAAAGGTGCAATTTTCAAATAAGTCAAGAATTACAAAATTGAAGAGATTTTTAAATCCCAACTATTTTGAATATCCTAATTTTTTTAAAAATCCTAACATTTTCAAAAAAATTTAATTTTTAAAAATTCCTATCAAGTTGTTTTAAAAATCGTGAACTTTTTAAATTCATGACTTCATCATTTTTAAAATCTTTGAAAATACAGGCTTTTAGGAAATCTTAATTAATACAAAGTCGGGAGATGTTTGAAATCGTTACTTTTTCAAAATCGCGACCCCTAAACCCTTAACCCTAAAACCTAAAACTTGAGTCATAAACACTAAACCCTAAACACTAAGCCCAAAACCCTATAAATCCTAAACAATAAAACATAAACTCTTAACACTAAATCCTAAACATGAAACCCTCAACCATAAACCATAAACCCAAATCCATTAATCGTAAAACCTAAACTCTAGTCCCCAAACCTTAAATCGTAAACCATAAACCCTGATTCCTTAGCCATTAAGCATAAACCCTAAACCCTAAACAATGAACCCTAAACCTTGTACCTTTAACCACGAGCCCTAAGCCTAAATGTACTGCCCACTTTCCTTGGACACTATTCAGATACTGCTTTTGACACTACTAATCATATTTTGGACATTATTGTGTTTTGATATAGCAAGATGTGTATATACTAGCTCTTGGATTACTATGGACATTATTATATTTTTCTCAATATGATGATTAGATGATAGACTATGGATTGACATTGATCTGGATTCAGTTATTGTACTTGATGATCATTGAGACATTATTATTTTTATGTGGATGATGATATACTAGTTCACATGGACAGGTTATTAATGTTGATTTTAGACATGTGATAGTTGATATTATGGATAGTGCTAGTATAGAGATCTACTGGATGATAATAAAAAGTTACAAATTAAATTTTAAATGATAAATATTAAATCCTTAATATTGTTGTGATTTGAAATTAATAATTATATGTTGCTTATATCATTTAGATGTTCTGATGTGGCCATGAGGCTGAAGGAGGTATTGTTATTTTGCAGGTAAAAATCACAACAATGTCGAGGGACTTAAGACTAACCATATTGGAATTCAATGTGAAATCAACAAGGTCACCATGGCAACTGTGTTTGATTTGTGTGTGGTGCTCTATGTAAGGACTTCCCGTGGGGGGATTTCCATTATTGTGACCATGCACATTTGTGCTTTATTTGTTGTGTCCCTTTTTAAAATTATTGTTGTATGTATTTCATTTGTGAGGTGTTCTTTCTTTTAATTTATTTTAATGTCGTAGTATAATGTGAGTCATATAGTTAAATTTTAATTAAATTAATTGGGATGTGGAATGTAAATTATATGTTGTTGCCTTGATTATTAATTAAATTTGAATTATATTATGTATCACTATATACGATAAATAAATAAATCTTATGTCAAAAGATTGAAATAAATGAATGTCATAGATATTAATGCATTTTGAAAGAGTGTGTAAGTTACCATGTAAGGATGTGTAAGAATTTGTAAGAGGTTGTAAGGCTAATTTTTGAAGGTCAAACACTCCTTGCTCTTTGAAATTCAAATTTGGCCTTGAAGGACCAAATTTGGAGGCTTGTGGGATAAGTTAAACTTATTCCACACCTCTCAAAAATCTCCACCAACCATGATTATTATTTTAGAGTCAAAATAAATATATTTTATTATGTTTTGATATGATTTTGTGTAGGTATTGATTGCACTTATCTTACCAATTTTAAAAGCATTCCTTTTTTAGTATGGGTTGAGTTTGTGTATGTAAGTAATTTTTTCATTTACATTTATTGTAATTTAATTGTATTTGATGTTGATTTCATGTTGGGATGAAGAAAAATGATGTGGCATCCCACTTAGAGACCACATCATCCTCTTCCACCTTCTCCTTTAAAAATGTAAATTACCTCCTCATTTGTGGTTGTTGAAAGTTTGTGATTTCACTCTTGGGGGTTGAATTTCCACTTGCATTAGGAGTTTACTTGTGGAAGGAGCTTGGATTGTTTTGCATTTTCTTCATTTGTTGTTTTGGAATTGGTTTTTGTGAAATAAAGGACTATTGTTTTGGAAACAAGTCTCCATTATGGAGAGGTAGGCTCTCACTCTTTTAAAAATTTTGTTTTCCCTCTGTTAGCATGAATTTTGAATGTGTTTGTGTTTGTAATTCTTAGAGGGGTGGGTAGAATGCTTAGGGCACGGTGTGGAGAGAAGAGTATGAGGTTTATCAGAAGAGGGATAAGGGATTTGCCATTCACACTTATTCTTGTGGAGGGTGTGTTGGTTTGGGATCCACCTAGAAAAAGAATATGCTTACAATTCTTACTTTTTAGGGAGGCATAAGGGATAAATTTGGAGGATGGATAAGGAGGGGTTGAGGAGGGATAAGGTTTATGGGATTGATATGTTTTGGCGGTCTATTTGTTTTTTTGTGGATGCCCAATTCCAACATGGGGGGCATAAGTAGACCTCCATAGTTCTTGCTCTTGTTTGGCTTGCTTGCTTGTAGAAGGAGCCTTTGTTTTGATTGAAATTGGTTGTTGTAGTTGAGAACTACATATTTTGTTTGTGTATTTCCTTGTGCATAAGAATGTATGTTATATGTGAAGGAGCTATGTTGCCATGTGTTATTTTATCATGTTCCATTTCAATATGGTTGGGGCTCGGGGGCCAATGGGGAAATATGGCTTCTCTTTTTCCCATTGATGTCTTGGTTGGGTGGAGAGCGTTGCCTTTCCCCCTTCCTTGTTGTGATCAAAAGAAGGATGAAAGAAGAAGAAAATAGCATGCTGCTATTTGGAGAAGAATTCCACATTTTGACAGTTATCTCCTTGAGTAGATTTGAATGTAACTTGACCCACTTTGAGTGGATGAGTGTATATATCTTTTAATACGAAATGATGGCATTGTAATGGAAGTTATAATTGAATTGAGAAATGTAAAGAAAAATTATATTCCTTGTTTTACTTGGATAGAAAATGTGAAAGATATTTCATACCATGTATTAGAAAAATTGAAATCAAATTGAAAAAGGAAATCAGTTGTAAGTTATTTGAACTATCAATAAAGTGTTGAAAATGATTCCTTTAAATTTTATATGGCAATGTATTCTAGATTTGTATTGTTATCCTTGAAAGAAATTTTGTTTTGAAAAGAAATAAGAACCTCTGTTTTGAAATGTTATCTTTGTGTGAAAAGAAAATGCGTATGAGAGATAAATACAACATTTTGTTCCTTGTAATTATTAAAATTTGAAATACTAAACGTTACCTTATTGTCTGAATGAGAAGATGGATAAATTAATTGTTTAGACAAGATTTTACAAGTTTACCAAGTTTTGGAAGTGGCAAATAGATCATTACAGTTGTTATAAATGAATTATGTTTCTTTTCTTTTATAAATCTGACAATTAAATTTTATCTAATAAATGTGCAGTTCAGATCTGTAAACTTAAATTAAGTATTGAAACAATGTAATTTAGATGCAATAAGTCATAAGGAATGCAATTTGACCTCAACACTAGAGAAGGATATTTAAGAACTTCACAAAATCAATTTTTGAACTTGCTGTCAAAGGATTTAAAATATATCAGTTGCAACTCAATCCATAAATTTAACTTTAAAAACAATCTAAAATCTACCTAATATCATTCCTCCATGTTCAATTTACATGTTGAAAAAAAGAAATATTAAAATTGAACAAATCCTACAAGTAGGTAAAATTGTTAGTTTTAAATGTGAAACCCTACAGATCGATTTCTTAAAATTGACCATCAAAACTTCACCAAATTCTAAAATTGATGTTTTATGTACAAAGAGGACTCCGAGTGCTTTTTGGAAAGTCCTTGTTTTCCCAAAATGAAGTTCCTAATCAAAAGTTATGGCCATTTGAAGTTTTACTTCAACAATGGCCATACAAAACCAAAAATGAAATAATTCGACCTTAGAAAAAATTTAAATTTTGGACTTCAGAAAAATTTCTAAAAAAGTTCCGTGGCCCCGCCACCCTCTCATCATATAAGAAGTCACCACGTGGCACCTTGGAGGGGCAGACCCTTATTAAAACTTAACATTTTGAAAATTTTGCCTTGAGAATTTTTTTCCAATTTTCCCCGCAACCCCACGGCCCCCAACCAATCACGTGCTGACATGTGGCAGGGAGGGTGCGCGGGTTCAAATTGAAAACTTAGATTTTTTTTGAAAAATTTACATTTAGAAATTTTTCAAAAATCTCCCCGCAACTCCAGATCCCCGCAGCCAATCACGTGACGACACATGGCATGGCGGGTGCGAAAGAAAATTTAAAAACATAACTTTTTGCCTTTGGAAAAAATTTCACTTTTTCCTCCGCGGACCCGCACCCCCGCAGCCAGTAGGGTGTTGACACATATCACCCTCGGAGGCACGGGCCTGCGCAATTCATTTTACCTTTTAGTTACTCTTTTGGCCAAAAAAAAATACAAATATTCTCCTCCGGCCCGCGGCCAATCACAAGGCGCCACGTGGCCATTTGAGCTAGCGTGGAGGCATAAAGGGAAATTTTCCTTCAAAAAATTATTTGAGAAAATTTTCAAGTTTTTCCCCATGACCCGTCGGCTCGACCCAATAGGGTGTTGAAACGTGGCAATTTGGGCATCGGCGGGGGTGTGGAGATATTTTCTCCCTAAGCCCGCGGACCTTCAAGGGAAAATTTTCCCCCAAAACTCCGCCAGCCATAACTTGAGTTTTACAATGAGTTAGGAGGACTTCTTTATATGGTTGGAAAAATGAGAAAATTTCCTATCCAATGTACCTAGTTTAGAAAAGTTTTGATAAATATAATTGTGTGAAAAATCTTGTTGAACTTCTGGGCCTGTTTGAGAGCAGGCAAGAGGGAAATTTGCTCCCTGAACCTAAGTAAAACATGTAACCCTAATTTTAGAACCTTGTGAACTTGCGATAAGATAAAAATGGAAATCTTGTGTTTGGTTAATCAGAATCTGTTCTGGAACCTGTTAGTTCAAACTAGTGTCTTGCAACTTAGTTGTAGACTCTTCTTATAAAAAAATTATTCCATAATTATTCCTAGTTTGTTTCTTGGTCTCAAGTGATAGTTTAAGTAGGCATCACAGTAAACCCTAAACTCATAACCCCGAACCTTGAAACCTAAGCCATGGACCCTCAACCATGAACACTGAGATGGAAACTAGAAACCCTGACACCTACACCCTAAACCCTGAACTTTGAGCCCTCTACCCTATAAACCCTAAACCTTAAGCTCTAAATGGTCCTAAACCCTAAATTATGAGTCTTAAAGCCTAAAACCCTAAATGCTAAATCCTAAATACTAAACCCTAAGTGTAAAACCCTCAACCGTATACCTTGAACCCCAAACCCTAAAACTTGAACCCTGAACCTCAATCCTAAACCCAAAATGATGAAGCCATAGCTCTGAGCCCTAAACCTCAAATCCTGAGCCAAAAAACCCAAACCCTAAATACTAAATCCCCTGAGCCCTGAACCCTCAACCTAGAAACCTTAAAATACTTAGATTTGGAAAAAGTTGGTGTTTTGAAAATGTTGCAATTTTAAACAAACTTGTTATTTTTTAAATCATCAAGATTTAAAAAATGTTACGACTTTGAAAATGTTCAAATTTTCAAACAAGTTGAGGTTTTTAGGATTTTTGAAAAGTTGGGATTTTCGAAATAGTTGGTCTTTTTGAAAAAGTTAGGATTGTTGAAAATATGAGATTTTAAAAATTTTAAGATTTTTTAAAAAGTCGTGATTTTGTAAAAGTGAAGATTTTGTGAAAAAGTTAGGATTTTTGAAAAGTTAGGATTTTCAAAAATGTCAAGATTTTGGAAAATGTTGGGATTTCTAAAACGTCAAGATTTTTAAAAAAGAAAGGATTTTTTAATAAGTCAAGATATTTCAAAAAAGTCCCGATTTTTAATATTTGTGATTTTCAAATAATATAATTTTTTTAAAAGTAAGGATTTTCAAAAAAGTCAAAAAAATTTATAAAGTTGAGATTTTAGAAATATCAATAATTTTTAAAAAGTTGGGATTTCTAAAAAAGTTTAGATTTTTGAAAATGTCACGATTTTTGAAAAAGTTGTGATTCTCGAAAAAGTTATAATCTCAAATGAGTCAAGATTTTAAAAATCTATTAATTCATCAAAATTAACAGGATCTTGAAAAGGTCATAACTTATGCACCGGGTGTCTGTTTTTTTAAACAACCTATTTCAAAAACCTCAAATTTTTTAAAATAATAAGATTTTTTTAAAAAAAAGTCGAGAGTTTGAATAATTAAGATTTTCTAAAAATTCTAGATTTTAAAGTATTTACAATTTTAGAAAAAGTTAGAATTTTATAATTCTAAAAATGTTTGAATTTAAAATTGTTTATGGTTTTTGAAAATGTTGGGATTTCGAATAAAAATTGAGATTTCAAAAAATTTGTGATTTTGAAAAAGCCAAGAATTTTGAAGAAGTTGGGATTTTAAACAAATACAATTTTAAAAAAAGGTGCAATTTTAAAATAATTCTCAGGAATTAAAAAATTTAAAAGATTTTTAAATCCCAACTATTTTGAATATTTGATATTTTTAAAATCTTAACATTTTAAAAATCTTTCCTTTTTCAAATTTCGAACTTTTTCAAAAATTATGATTTTTTAAAAAATCAAGAGTTTTTTTACAAACTTTGAACTTTTTAAATGCATGACTTTATCACTTTAAAAATCATGACTTTTTAGATAGCCTAACTTTTTAAAAATTGGGATATTTTTGAAATCGTGACTTTTTCAAAATCACAACCCCTAAACCCTAAAACATGAATTGTAAACGCTAAACATCAATATCCTAAAAACTAAGCCCAAAACCCTACATCTTAAACCATAAACTATAAACCCTTAACACTAAATCCTAAACCCTAAACCCTCAGCCATAAACCATAAACCCAAATCCTTAAATCGTAAAACCTAAAATCTACACCCCAATGTTAAACTTTAAACCTTAAACCCCTGATCCATGAGCAATGAAGCCTAAACCCTAAACAATGAACCCTAAACCCTTAACCTGAAACCTTAGAGCCTAAACAATGAACCCTAAAGCCTTATTCTTAACCCTAAACCGTATACCTTATACCTTGAACTGTGAGCCCTAATCTAAAACACTAAACCCTAAACTTTTCGCAAGAGACCTAAACTCTAAATTCATAACCCCAAACCTTGAACCCTAAACCATGTACCCTAAACCATGAATATTTAGACTGTAGTGCCCACATTTTAAACATAATTACAACAATAAAATACCAAGATAATTTT
The DNA here is from genome assembly GCA_019776745.2 of Taxus chinensis. Classification (NCBI taxonomy): domain Eukaryota; kingdom Viridiplantae; phylum Streptophyta; class Pinopsida; order Cupressales; family Taxaceae; genus Taxus; species Taxus chinensis. The sequence continues at coordinate 477,468,240 of CM034147.1, read as the reverse complement.
TTTGACTTACATTGCTCACTACACACAACACAACAAGGGCTCCAAGTACAAAGACTCAACTCGCATATAAAAATTACATAATTCATCGACTCACATAGACACATGAAAACAACATAGGCATGTCGATGCCACACTTTTTCCAGTGAATGGTTACTAGTAATAACCCGACCACAAGAAAAATGACTTTAGGAATGGTGAATCAGCTACACATCATTTCTTTAATTGTATTTTAGTTATGATTAACATTCCAAGAACATTATTGTACAAGGATAAATTTCTCGTTTGTCCACCTATTGATTGTTAAGTTCATTCCATGCTTAAAATTATCATTCAACCCTTTTAAGTTGGCTTCTTATTCTTTACAAAATTTTCCATAACTTACATACTTTTTTGGCATAATTCAAATACATATAAAGTACTTAATTACCTTATTCTTATGTTAAGAATATTCTTCTTGAACATATATTCAATGTCTACCTTTTTACTCTTACAACTCAAGTGAATGTGACTTAGTGTCCATATAGCGATATTAGGATTTAACAGAAATTTAAATACAAGATAGTTTTTTACTAAAAACATTCTTCCATCACGGAATAGTTATTTCCCTACCATAGTTACTCTATTTCAATAACTTGTAGAATTTTATTTTGATTTTTATATGTATTTTGTTTTCTCGAAGGTTGATCACACCAAGGCAATTCATATTCTTTGAAACAAAAGAGTATATTTAATTGAGATATAAGGTCTCTGAGAGTGGCATTATTCCAAACCTCAAATCTTATTTTTTACTCTTATGTGCTTTATCTTCTACGTCACATTATGGTCTTATTATTAGCATTGTCTTGTAAAAAGGAGCTACAAAGTGTTTGTCTAATCTCTTGAAGACATATAATATTAGAACACTTGAAGCTACACACGAACCCTAAGTTAAAATCCAAATCAATGGAGGTTTAAATTAATTACAACTTCATCTAAGGGTCGACCCCTCAACTATATGTGATTTTTAAGCGAGAGGACATATTTATGCTAAACCACCTTTAAGAAAGGACCAAGGTGTTATGTTGATAGAATCCAAGGTAACACATTTAACTGAGCAGAGTTAAGGGGTTTATTAATAAGAGTTTAAGACCTAGAACAACTAAGTCACAACCTCTATCTATGTCGTCTAGATCCTATAGGGATTTTATTCGATGAAGAAATTTAATTTTAAATCTATCTTCAGAAAATAAAGTAATCCACTAGGATACGAAGGAAGAGTTAGCTCTACTTACTCCAAATGAAGTTTGACTATGTCAATCCTATCAGATAGGTTTATGACAATGTCACTAAACATATTGACTAAGACGATAAGCCCATTCTTGGGATTTGATTTACTCAAACTAGGAGGTTCCATCGAGTGCATAGTTTCATTTCATTCTACGGTAAGGAGTATCACACATGAAAATAAGTTATGTTCCAATATTGTACAAGGGTAAAATGTTTCGATGAAATCTCTTTATTACATTTAGAAAGTCTGAATGCACAAGATGACTCATTAATTATTTATTGAATACTAAATATGTACTACAAGATATTACTGTAAATTCATTTACCTTATATAAATATCAAACATTTTTACCATGTGTACTCTGAATCAAATTGAACCTATGATTAAATGTGTATTTCCTAGATGTCCTTGAAACTAGCATCTCATCCATATCAACAAATTATCAAATATAACATTCTGTAACATGAGACTACATTATACATTTATTAATTTAACAATGAACTATATAGATTACAATGATAATTAATGTATTACACATTTCCTTTTCATCGTCATTCTTTCATTCTATAAAATCACGTGAGCATGATATCAGCGATAATTCGCTGGCATGGCATCCACCATAATCTAACATAATTATCATTCTCCAGTTTCCCATTTACATATGATAAAAATTACAATTTGTAATCAAAATTAAAGGTTTAGAGACATGTTTTCCTTACATTTCATTTTGTAACCCAGGAGAAAGAAAGAGAAGGGAAGAGAGAGAAAACACCATTTGTCAAAAGTTCTATGTCACACAACAAGTTACCCTATAGAGTTTTAAATAGTTATTTACACGTGTCAAAAGTTTCCACGGTGGTTTGGCAACCTGACGAGGGTCCCAAAACTTTCTATTTTTACATTCTCTTACTAACTACAAAGACGTTCAAAATGGGCTTGGAGGCTAAGAAACCGCTTTCAAAAGTTGTCTTCTGATGAGAACACAAACCACGATAAAATTTATACGTGTCCACCTATATACCAAGAGTTCATAGCAACTGACGGAATTTAGAAAAAGTGAATGGTTTACGTTTAGCGGCTAGTTTTCTGGGGCCACTGGTCGTAGTTGACCCGGTGTAAATCTACAAAAGTTAGCTCGAGGGCTCATAAAACCACGTCCAAAATTGACGTTTGATGGATAAACATGTAACGAGAAACTTCCTACAAATTTCCTTATATAAGGAGAATTCAACAGAGTCAACAGAACTCAGAACTAGAAAACAACCTTTAAATGGTGACAAGTTTTCTAAAGCCACTGGAATTAATTGGTCCAGTTTGACCTTGTCAAACTATGACCAGAGGCCTACAAAATGCCACAAACCCTAAGCCCAAAACCCTAAACAATAAACCCTAAAACCCTAAACTTGAGCCTTAAACCTTAAACCCTAAACAGTGAAGCCTGAAGCCTTTGCCCCACCCCTAAAACCTAAACCCTATGCCTTAAACCATGAGCCCTAAGCCAAAACCATAAACACTAAACCTTTAGCTAGAGACCTAAACCCTATAACCTAAACTCATAACCCTAAACCTCAAACCTTGAGCCATGGACCCTCAACCATGAACACTTAGACCTAAACCCTAAACCATAAACCCTATGCCTTAAACCCTAAACCTTACTCTAACTGCTCCTAAACACTAAATTCTGAATCAAAAACCCTAAATGTAAAATCCTAAATATTAAACCGTTAATCGTAAACCATGTGCCCTAAACCCTAAATGCAAAAACCTCAACCATAAACCTCGAACCCCAAACCCTAAAATAGGTGCTCTAAATCCTAACCCTAAACCTTAAACTTTAAACCCTAAACCCTAAAACATAATTCTTAAATCCTAAACCTTGATCCCTAAACCCTGAACCTCTGTCCTGAACCCTGATCCCTAAACCCTAAAACCCTAAATCATGACCCAACAAAACTAAACCCTAAACACTAAATCCCTTAAGGCTCTCAACCTAGAAACCTTAAAATAGTTAGATTTGGAAAAAGTTGGTATTTTGAAAAACTTTGGATTTTCAAAAAGTTAGGATTTTAAAACATTGAGATTTTCAAAAACATCACGACTTTCAAAAAAGTTACATTTTTAAACAAATATGTTATTTTTGAAAACATCAAGATTTAAAAAAATGTTGGGAATTTGAATATAATAATATTTTCAAATTAGTTGGGGTTTTCGAAAAATGAATATTTCGAAAAAGTTGGGCTTTTCGCATCTTTGAAGAGTTTGGATTTTTTACAAATGTCAATATTTTTGAAAAAGTCAGAATATTCGAAAAAGTTCCGATTTTTAATATTTGAAATTTAAAAAAAACAAAAAATTTAAAAATAAATATTTTAAATTTTTTTTGGCATTTTTGATAATGTTAAGATTTTAGTAAATTCAGGAATTTTTATAAAGTTGGGATTTCTGAAAAAGTTTTCATTTTCGAAAACATTGTGATTTTCGAAAAAACTTATAATCGAGAGTTTGAATGATTTAGATTTTCAAAAAATTCTTGATTTTTGAATATGTCAAGATTTTTGAAAAAATTATTATTTTTCAAAATGTTGTGAATTTAAAAAATATTAGGATTTTAAAGAATTTGTAATTTTAGAAAAAGATAAAATTTCATAATTTTAAAAAAGTTCAAATCTCAAAAAAATTAGGGTTTTTGAAAAAGTTGAGTTTTTTAAAAAAATCAAGATTATCAAAAGGTTGGGATTTCGAACAAAATTTTGGATTTCAAAAAAGTCGTGATTTTGATAAAGCTAAAATTTTTTAGAAAGTTGGGATTTCAAAAAAGTGATGATTTCAAAAGCTTGGGATTTTTAAAAAAGTCGGGACTTTTGACAAATTTACAATTTTAAACAAAGATGTTATTTTTTAAAACATCAAGATTTTAAAAATATTGGGACCTTGAAAATGTTTAGATGTTCAAACAAGTTGGGGTTTTCAAAAAATGAATACTTCAAAAAAGTCAAGATTTTTGAAAAGTTGAGATTTTCGAAAGAGTTGGGATTTTAACATTTTTGAAGAGTCAAGATTTTTGACGAGTTTGGAATTTTGAAAAAGTCAAAACATTTGTAAAACTCGACATTTTCAAAAATGTTAGGATTTTGAAATGATGATATTTTAAATTTTTTGAGATTTTACAAAAACTCGTGATTTTTTAAAAGTCAAGATTTAAAAAAAAAGTAAAGCTTTTGGAAAATGTTGGGATTTTTAAAACGTCAAGATTTTTGAAAAAGTCAGGATTTTTGAATAAGTCAGGATATTTGAAAAAGTCTCAATTTTTATAAATTGTGATTATTGAAAAAATATATATTTTTTAAAAAGTAAGGATTTTCAAAAAAAGTTACATTTTTAAACAAATATGTTATTTTTGAAAACATCAAGATTTAAAAAAATGTTGGGAATTTGAATATAATAATATTTTCAAATTAGTTGGGGTTTTCGAAAAATGAATATTTCGAAAAAGTTGGGCTTTTCGCATCTTTGAAGAGTTTGGATTTTTTAAAATGTCAATATTTTTGAAAAAGTCAGAATATTCGAAAAAGTTCCGATTTTTAATATTTGAAATTTTTATAAAAAAAAAAATTTAAAAATAAATATTTTAAATTTTTTTGGCATTTTTGATAATGTTAAGATTTTAGTAAATTCAGGAATTTTTATAAAGTTGGGATTTCTGAAAAAGTTTTCATTTTCGAAAACATTGTGATTTTCGAAAAACTTATAATCGAGAGTTTGAATGATTTAGATTTTCAAAAAATTCTTGATTTTTGAATATGTCAAGATTTTTGAAAAAATTATTATTTTTCAAAATGTTGTGAATTTAAAAAATATTAGGATTTTAAAGAATTTGTAATTTTAGAAAAAGATAAAATTTCATAATTTTAAAAAAGTTCAAATCTCAAAAAAATTAGGGTTTTTGAAAAAGTTGAGTTTTTTAAAAAAATCAAGATTATCAAAAGGTTGGGATTTCGAACAAAATTTTGGATTTCAAAAAAGTCGTGATTTTGATAAAGCTAAAATTTTTTAGAAAGTTGGGATTTCAAAAAAGTGATGATTTCAAAAGCTTGGGATTTTTAAAAAAGTCGGGACTTTTGACAAATTTACAATTTTAAACAAAGATGTTATTTTTTAAAACATCAAGATTTTAAAAATATTGGGACCTTGAAAATGTTTAGATGTTCAAACAAGTTGGGGTTTTCAAAAAATGAATACTTCAAAAAAGTCAAGATTTTTGAAAAGTTGAGATTTTCGAAAGAGTTGGGATTTTAACATTTTTGAAGAGTCAAGATTTTTGACGAGTTTGGAATTTTGAAAAAGTCAAAACATTTGTAAAACTCGACATTTTCAAAAATGTTAGGATTTTGAAATGATGATATTTTAAATTTTTTGAGATTTTACAAAAACTCGTGATTTTTTAAAAGTCAAGATTTAAAAAAAAAGTAAAGCTTTTGGAAAATGTTGGGATTTTTAAAACGTCAAGATTTTTGAAAAAGTCAGGATTTTTGAATAAGTCAGGATATTTGAAAAAGTCTCAATTTTTATAAATTGTGATTATTGAAAAAATATATATTTTTTAAAAAGTAAGGATTTTCAAAAAAGTTGACATTTTAGAAAATTCAGGAATTTTTCTACAAAAGTATGTATTTTCAAAAATGGTGATTATTGATATAGTTGGGATTTTTGAAATAGTTATAATCTCAAAAGAGTCAAGATTTAAAAAATGTAGTGATGCGCCAAAATTAGAAGAAACTTAAAAATATCATAACGTATGCTCCGGGTGTCTGTTTGAGTCCATTTTTTTTGAAACCATATGTTTCAAAAATCTCAACTTTTATAAAATATCAGGATTTTCAAAAAAAAGTTAGGATTGTCAAAAAAAGTCATTATTTTTATAAATTGCAGTTATTGAATTTTTTTTTTAAAGTAAGGATTTTCAAAAAAGTTGACATTTTAGAAAATTAAAGAATTTTTAAAAAGTTGGTATTTCTTAAAAAGTTTGTATTTTCAAAAACGCCATGATTTTTTATATAGTTGTAATTTTTGAAAAATTTATAATCTCAAAAGAGTCAAAATTTAAAAAATGTAGTGATGCGCCAAAAGTAACAGGAACTTGAAAAGGTCATAACATATGCTCCGGGAGTCCGTTTGAGTCCATTTTTTTTGAAACCACATGTTTCAAAAATCTCAACTTTTATAAAATATCAGAATTTTCAATAATAAGTCAAGATATTTGAAAAAGTCCTAATTTTTATAAATTGTGATTATTAATTTTTTTTTAATGTAAGGATTTTCAAAAAAGTCGACATTTTTAATAAAGTTGACATTTTAGAAAATTTAGGAATTTTTAAAAAGTTGGTATTTCTTAAAAAGCTTGTATTTTCGAAAACGCCATGCTTTTTTATATAGTTGTAATTTTTGAAAAAGTTGGAACTTTTGAATAATCTCAAAAGAGTTAAAATTTAAAAATATAGTGATGTGCCAAAATTAGCAGGAACTTGAAAAGGTCATAACGTATGCTTCGGGTGTTCGTTTGAGTCTATTTTTTGGAAACCACATGTTTCAAAAATCTCAACTTTTATAAAATATCAAGATTTTCAAAAATAAGTTAGGATATTAGAAAAAGTCCTGTTATTTACAAATTGTTGTTATTGAATAAATATTTTTTTTTTTAAAAGTAAGGATTTTCAAAAAAGTTGACATTTTTAATAAAGTTAACATTTTAGAAAATTCAGGAATTTTAAAAAAGATGGGATTTCTTTAAAAGTTTGTATTTTTGAAAACGTTTTAATTTTTGATATAGTTGTAATTTTTGAAAAAGATGAGATTTGTGAAAAAGTTATAATCTCAAAAGAGTCAAGATTTAAAAAATGTAGTGATGTGCCAAAATTAGCAGGAACTTGAAAATGTCATAAAATATGCTCGGGGTGTCTGTTTGAGTCCATTTTTTTTAAACCACACACATGTTTCAAAAATCTCAACTTTTGTAAAATATCAGGATTTTCAAAAAAAGTCAAGAGTTTGAATAATTTAAATTATTTAATTTGAATCATTATTTAGGATTTTAAAGAATTTACAATTTTAGAAAAAGATAGGTTGTCATAATTTTTAAAAAGTTTGAATTTCAAAAAAATTAGGGTTTTTGAAAAATTTGAGTTTTTTAAAAAAGTTAGGATTATGAAAGTGTTAGGATTTCAAACAAAAATTGGGATTTTAGAAAACTCGTGATTTCAAAAAATCCAAGAATTTTGAGAAAGATGGGATTTTCAAATAAGACAAGATTTAAAAAAAAAGTGCAATTTTAAAATAAATCAGGAATTTAAAAATTAAAGAGATATTTAAATCCTAAGTGTTTTGAATATCCTAATTTTTTTTTGAAATCCTAACATTTTCAAAATCTTTACTTTTTAAAAATTACAACTTTTTATAAAATCGTGACTTTTTTGAAAATTATGAATTTTTAAAAAATCAAGAGTTTTTAAAAAATTGTGAACTCTTTTTAAATTCATGAATTTATCACTTTAGAAATCTTTGAAAATACAACCTTTTTTGAAATCCTAACAGTTACAAAATCGAAATATTTTTGAAATCTTGATTTTTTTAAAATCGCGACCCCTAAACCCTAAAACCTAAAACTTGAGTTTGTAAACACTAGACCCTACACCCCAACATCTCAACACTAAGCAGAAAAACATTAATTCTAAACCATAAACCATAAACCCTTAATCTTGAACCTTAACCCTAAACCCTGAACCCTAAGCCTTGAGCACTTATCCCTAAACCCTAAAACCTAAACACCCTGAGCCCTAATCCCTCAACCTAAAAACCTTAAAATAGTTAGATTTGGGGAAAAATGTTTTTTTTAAAAAATTAGGATTTTTAAAAGGTTAAGATTTTTGAAAAAGTCTGGATTTTTAAAAAAATGAGATTTTCGAAAAAGTTACGACTTTTGAAAAAGTTACATTTTTAAAAAAGTTGTTATTTTTAAAAACATTAAGATTTAAAAAATGTTAGGTAATGTGGCCAAATTATGAACAAACCAGATATACTTCAAATAATATGAACTCCAAAAGAAAATAGATCTTCTTCTTTGTTATCAAATAATGAATTACAATGTTTCGTAAATAGGAAAACAACTCCCAACTTGAGTGGCAAAGTATACTCTAGCTAACTCTGACTAAATGTACTATGGTGGTGGAAATTACTATTTTTAGCAGTTTACTAGAACTTGCTATTCTTAGTAAGTTCACATTTTAATTCCTACGGGCACAGAAATTGCCACGCATCTTCTACATCCCTAAATTAGAGGAATTGCCAACTTTCTAACTCATAATGCAACTAATAGACTATATAATTAACTAATGCTAAAAAATAGGAAAAAACTGAACTATAACTTAAATCCTAATTTTTAGCCTCAAGATGGTGGATTTATGGCTCGAAAATGTGTCAAAAACTTGCCCCAACTAGTAGGGCCAGCGTTCATCTCATTGAAACACGTGGTTTAAAAAAAACAGACTCAAACGGACACCCAGAGCTCAAGTTATGACCTTGTCAAGTTCTTGATAATTTTTGCGCATCATTCTCCCCTCCTTGAAAAAAACGCAGCTCCTGCAAGTTGTCTTCTTCAAACTGCTTCCATTTATCTGCATCCAACTTCTTAATCTCCCACTATGTGACTCAAGTATTGTCCTCTTGTTCTAGTCCTTTCCAATGTACCAAATATTTGTTGTATTTCCCATGTCGCGTGTCTATTGTTTTCTTATCTAGAATCTGATCCAATTCTTCTTTCTTCTTCACCAGAATCTACTACCTCAAGTCTACTACTTCATCAATAACATCCCCTTCTGCACCATCCCCATAAAAAAGAATACAAATCTGAAACATTAAATACTTGAGAAATATCAAAATTCCCTGCAATTCTACCTCATAAGCATTATTGTTTATTTTTTTTCGCGATTTTACAAGGACCAATCTTCTTGTACTTCAGCTTGTTATAGGTTCCTCTTGGAAACCTTTCCTTCTGCACATATACCATAACCAACTCACCAACTGTAAATACCTTTCTCAATCTATGCACATCTGTTATTTCCTTATACTTATCATTACTATTCTACAGCTTTTTCTGCACTTCTTCCTGCAATTGTTGTATATGTTCGGTAAATGCTTCTACATCATCATTGACTCAGCCATCAACTAGTAGCTTCTACTCCATTTGGATTACTCCCATGCACAATTGAAAATGGAGACTTTCCCGTGGATCTATTTATGGAACTGTTATATGTAAACTCAGCTTTTGGTAATGCTAAGTCCCATTGTTTCAGCTTTCCCCCAATGATGCACCTTAACAGGTTTCCCAAACTCTGATTTACCACCTCTGTTTGCCAATCAATCTATGGATGATAGGCACTGCTGAATTGTAGTTGAGTTCTAAATTTCTTCCATAAAGTCTGCCATAAGTGACTTAAGAACCTTGTGTCCCTATCTGAAGTAATGGTTTTTAGAACACCATGCAAATGAACAACTTCTCTGAAAAATAAATCTGCTACGCCTGTTGCATCACTTGTTTTCTTGCAGGCAATAAAATGAACCATCTTAGAAAATCTATTAACAACCACAAAAATTGAGTCATTACCTCGTTGTGTTTTTGGTAATCCCAAAACAAAGTCCATACTCAGATCACTCCACGACCCTTTAAGAACATGCAATGGCATATACAACCCTGTATTCTGTGCATGGCCTTTCGAGACTTAGCAAATTTGACATCTCTTCACATATCTTACCACATCTCTTTTCAACTTTGGCCAATTGTATTTGTCTGCTACTAAGGCTATCGTCTTATCTTTACCAAAATGCCTAGCCAACCCTCCGATATGCAACTCTTTCACTATATTCTCTCACATAGACCCAACTGGAATACAAAGTTGGCGTCCCTTGAATAGGTAGCCATCCTATAAAATATACTCATCCAGGACATCTCTTGCATTATCTAACAATGGACTAATTAGTCTTTCAATAATATCCTTGAAATCAGAATTAAAAGAATACAAAACCCTTTATTGCTTAAAAACCCACCACCTGATTTTCCATAGTGGTAAACAAAGTCATACGCCTACTCAATGCATCTGCAACTTGATTCTGTTTTCCAGATTTATGTTTTAGAGAAAAAGAATATCCCTGTGAAAATGATACCCACTTTACATGCCTACTATTCAACTTCTTTTGGGTATTCACGTACTTCAGGGTTATGTGGTCTGTAAATAACACAAACTCCTTAGGCACTAAGTAATGCCTCCAATACCTTAATGCTTGTACAATTACATAAAATTCCACATCATAAGTAGAGTAGTTATTTCTTATCTCATTCAGTTTATCACTAAAGAAAGCTACTGGCATTCCTCCTTGACTTAGAACAGCTCCAATACCCACATGTGAGGCGTCACAATCAACCTCAAACACTTTATCAAAATCTGGTAGTGCCAAAATGGGTGCCTCTATCACCTTCTTCTTCAAGAATTGAAAACTATCCTCAACTGCCTTTGTCCACAAAAACTCCCTTCCTTTTGTGCAATCTGTTATAGGTGCTACTATACTGCTGAAATTTTTAATAAATTTTCTGTAAAATGTTGCTAGACCATGAAAGCTTGTTAGCTCTGTTATAATCCGTGGAGTAGGCCATTCAATAACTTCTCTTATCTTTTCTGAGTCCATCTGTGCCCCATCTACTGAAATAATAAAACTCAAGAATACCAAACTCTCTTACATGAATGTGCACTTCTTCATATTTGCATAGAGTTTCTTTTTCCTTAACACTTCAAATACCAATCTTAGATGCCTCAAATGTTCTTATTTAGTTTTACTAAAGATCAAGATATCATCAAAATAAACCACAACAAACTTACCATTATACTCCCGTAGCATGGTGTTCATCAATCTCATAAAAGTACTAGGTGCATTAGATAACCCGAATGGCATCACCAACCACTCATATAATCTATTTCCTGTCTTGAATGTTCTTTTCCACTCATCTCCTTCTCTGATTTGAATTTGATGATAATCGCTTCGAAGATCAATCTTGGTGAAATACTTAGATCCAACAAGCACATCCATCATATCATCAAGGTAAGGTATTGGGAACTGATACTTGATTGTAATTTTATTGACCGCTCTGCTATCCGTGTACATTCTCTATGTTCCATCCTTCTTTGGTGTTAATAAAGCTGGTGTTGCATACAGACTCGTGCTCTCCCTTATGATTTCCTTTCACATGAACTCTACCACTTGCCTATTCAACTCTACATGTAATGTTGGGTTCATCCTATAAGCTGCTTGATTTGGGAGTGAAGACCTTGGAATCAAATCAATATTGTGTTAAATATCTCTTTTGGGTGGTAATCCATCTGGTAGCTCATCAGGAATAACATCTAAAAATTCTTCTATTAATTCTAATGTTTCTATTGGTATTTGACCACTTAGAAGTTCATCCTTATTTAAAACTAGTGCATAAGAAAAACCAGTTGCCTTTGCCTCCTTCACAAATTCCTTTGTAGAAAGCATATTTTCAGCCTTCCCCTCTTCTTTAAGAGGTAACAAAACAATTTTTGTGCCATCCTTCCAGAAAGTATAAGTATTCTTTCCCCCATCATGAGTGACTTTTCTATCAAATTGCCATGGTCTTCCTAGCAGCATATGACATAGCCTTCCACTCAAAAAAATTTCCCATGCTAGTCAACCAGTCTATCAACTCATCTAGTTTTACACTACCACCATACTTTGAAACATTAACTCTTATCCCATCATTTTTTTCTTCTAATGCTCGAAGCATCCTTTCTTCAAAAGCAAATAGTGGTGCTTGTGTTTCCTCCTCTTCACAAACTTCTTCTTCATCTATGTCATCTCCACCTTGATTTCCTCTCTGGGTTATCATTGCAGTAAGAGCAGCAACTTATCTCTGTAAATCTTGCATATTTCTATTCATCTGGGAAATACCGCCTCCTCTTCCTCTTCCTCTTCTTGCTATTTTGTTTTTAAACAAAAATACTTCGAACCAGCTCTGATACCAGATGATGTGGCCAAATTATGAACAAACCAAATATACTGCAAATAATATGAACTCCAAAAGAAAATAGATCTCCTTCTTTGTTATTGAATAATGAATTACAATGTTTCCTAAATAGGAAAAAAAATCCCAACTCAATTTACCAATTAAACTCTAGCTAACTTTGACTAAATCTACTATGGTGGCGGAAATTACTATTTTTAGCAGTTTACTATAACCTGCTATTCTTAGTAAGTTCGCATGCTTATTCCTACGGGCACATAAATTACCACGCATCTTCTACATCCCTAAATTAGAGGAATTTCTAATTTTATAACTCATAATGCAACTAATAGACTATAATTAACTAATGCTAAAAAAAAAGGAAAAAACTGAACTATAACTTAAATCCTAATTTTCAGCATCAAGATGGCGGATTTAGGGCCCAAAAATGTGTCAAAAACTTGCCCCAACCAGTAGGGCCAGTTACAACTGCGTTCATCTCATCGAAACACGTGGTTTCAAAAAAAAACGACTCAAACGAACAACCAGAGCTCAAGTTATGACCTTGTCAAGTTCTTGCTAATTCTGGCGCATCATTGGGACTTTCAAAAGTTAAGATTTTCAAACAAGTTTAGATTTTCGAAAAATGAATATTTTGAAAAAGTCATGAATTTCGAAAAGTTGGGATTTTTGCATTTTTGAAGAGTCTGGATTTCTGAAAAAGTCAAGATTTTTAAAAAACTTGACATTTTCAAAAGCGTTAGGATTTTTGAATAGACAAGATTTTAAAAAATTTGAGGTTTTCAAAACAATCGTGACTTTGTAAAAGTGAAGATTTTCGAAAAAGTCAAGATTTTTGAAAAGTCAGAATTTTCAAAAAATTCAAGAATTTGGAAAAATTTGAGATTTTTAAACGTCAAGATTTTTGAAAAAGCCAATATTTTTGAATAACTTAGGATATTTGAAAAAGTCTCGATTTTTTATATTTGCAATTTTTGAGAAAATATATATTTTTTTAAAAAGTAAGTATTTTTTAAAAAGTTGGCATTTTTGATAAAGTTGAGATTTTAAAAAATTAAGAAATTTGTAAAATGATGGGATTTTTCAATATTTTGTTTTTCGAAAACATCATGATTTTTCAAAAACGACGCGATTTTTGAAAAAAATAGGATTGACGAAAAAGTTGTGATTTTCGAACAAAAATTGGGATTTCAAAAAAGTCGTGATTTCAAAATAAGCAAGAATTTGGAGAAAGTTTGGATTTAAGAAAAAAGAAAAGATTTTAAAAAAAGGTGCAATGTTCAAATAAGTTAGGAATTACAAAATTGAAGAGATTTTTAAATCCCAACTATTTTGAATATGCTAATTTTGTTGAAAATCCTAACATTTTAAAAATCTTTACTTTTTCAAAATTCCAACCTTTTATAAAATTGATGTTTTTTCAAAATTTACGAATTTTTAAAGAATCACAATTTTTTTTTAAATTGTGAACTTTATTTATTCATGACTTTTTTTAGAAATCCTAATTGTTTCAAACTCATGATATTTTTTAAATCATGACTTTTTCAAAATCGCGACCACTAAATGCTAAACCCTAAAACATGAATCCTTAGTCGTAAACTTTAAACCCAAAACCCTAAACCATAAACAATAAACCATAAATCCTAAACAGTTAATCTTAAAGCCTTAGTCCTAACCCTAAACCCTATACCTTGAACCGCAAGCCCTAAGCCAAAACCCTAAAACCTTTAGCTAGATACCTAAACCCTAAACCATAAACTCATAACCTCGAGCTATGGAACCTTAGCCATGAACAACTAAGACATAAACTCTAAACTCATCAACTGTAAACTCTATACCCTATACTCTATAAACCCTATACCTTAAGCTCTAATGGCTCCTAAACCCTAAAACCCTAAATACTAAACCCTCAATCATAAACCATGATCCCTAAACCCTAAATACAAAACCCTCAACCATAAAACTGAGCCCTAAATCCAAACCCTAAACTTTAAACTCTAAACCCTAAACCAAAAAACCTCTTAAACCCTAAACCTTGACCTCTGAACCCTAAACCTTGAACCCTGAGCCCTAATCCCTAAAGCTACACTAATCCCCGAATCTTGAACCCTAAACCCTCAACCTAGGAACCTTAAAATATTTTTGGAAAAAGTTGGTATTTTGAAAAAAATTGGGATTTTCAAAAAGTCAATATTTTTGAAAAAGAAAAGATTTTCAAAAACATTAAATTTTAAAAAGTCACGACTTTTGAAAAGGTTGCAATTTTATACAAAGTTGTTAACTTTGAAAACATCAAGATTTCAAAAATGTTGGGATTTTGAAAATTTTCATATTTTCAAACAAGTTGGGGTTTTCGAAAAATGAATATTTCAAAAAATCAGGGTTTTTGAAAAGTTTGAATTTTCTAAAGAGTTGCGCTTTTGATATTTTTTAAGAGTTGGGATTTTTGAAAAAGTCAAGCTTTTTGAAAAATTCGACATTTTAAAAAAAGTTGGGATTTTAAAAATTTTGAGATTTACATAAAAGTCTAGATTTCGTAAAAGTGAAGATTTTCAAAAAAGCCAGGATTTTCAAAAAATTCAAGATTTTTGAAAAATTCCGATTTTTGAATAAGTCTGAATATTCGAAAAAGTCTCGATTTCTAATATTTGCATTTTTCGAAATAATATTATTTTTTTTAAAAGTAGGGATTTTATAAAAAGTTGGCATTTTTGATAAAGTTGAGATTTTAGAAAATTCTAGAATATTAAAAAAATTGGCATTTACGAAAAACCTTTGATTTTCAAAAACGTCGCAATTATTGAAATAGTTCAGATTTTCAAAAAAGATATAATCTCAAAAGAGTCAAGATTTCAAAAATGTAGTGATATGCCAAAATTAGCAGGAACTTGAAAAGGTCATAACTTGTGCTCCAACTGTCCATTTGAGTCCTTTTTTTTAAACCACATGTTCCAAAAGTCTCAACTTTTTTAAAATATCAAGATTTTTTAAAAAAAGTTGGGAGTTTGAATCATTTAGATTTTCAAGAAATTTTAGAATTTTAATTTCATTATTTTCAACAAAGTTGTGAGTTTAAAAAAAATAGGATTTTGAAGAATTTGCAAATTTAGAAACAGATAAAAATTCATAATTCTAAAATAATTTGAATTTAAATTTTTTTAGGGTTTTTGAAAATGTTGAGAATTTTACAAAAGTCAAGATTATGAAAAGGTTGGGATTTTGAACAAAAAATGGGATTTCAAAAATGTTGTGATTTTGAAAAATCGAAGAATTTTGGGAAAAGTTGGGATTTTCAAAAAGATAAGATTTTGAATAAAGGTGCAATTTACAAATAAGCCGGGTATAAAAAAACAAAAGATATTTTTAAATCCCGACAATTTTGAATATCTTGATTTTATTGAAAATCCTAACATTTTAAAAATATTTTACTTTTTCAAAATACCAATTTTTTTTATAAAATCATGACTTTTTCGAAAATTATGAATTAAAAAAAATTACAATTCTTTAATTTTATTGAAAATCCTAACATTTTAAAAATATTTACTTTTTCGAAAGTTATGAATTTTTAAAAAATCATGATTTTTTAAAAAATTGTGAACTTTTTAAATTCATGACTTTATCACTTTTAAAATCGTAATTTTTTCAAAATCCTAATTGTTTCAAAATTGGGATATTTTTGAAATTATGACTTTTTCAAAATCATGACCCCTAAACCCTATAACCTAAAACCTAAGTCGTAAACGCTAAACCCTAAACCCTAACATCCTAAACACTAAGGCAAAAATCCTTCATCCTAAACCGTAATCAATTAACCCTTAACACTGAATCCTAAACCCTCAGCCATAAAACATAAAACCTAAACACTAAACTTCAAACCTTAAACCATAAACCCTAATCCCTAATCCATTAGCCATAAAGCCTAAACCCTAAGAATCTCGAAAAAGCCAGGATTTTTAAAAAGTTGGGATTTTCTCATTCTTTAAGAGTCAGGATTTTTGAAAAGTCTGGATTTTTTAAAAAAAAAAAATTTTTTGAAAAACTTGACATTTTCAAAAAAGTTTGAATTTTTGAAAAGACGTGTTTTTTAAAAAAATTGAGATTTTTGAAAAAGTCAATATTTCTGAAAATGTTGTGATTTTTAAAACGTCAAGATTTTTGAAAAAGTCATAATTTTTGAATAGGTCAGGATATTCGAGATTCTCATCTTTATTAAAATATCAGGATTTTCACAAAAAAGTCGGGAGTTTGAATAACTTTGATTTTCCAAAAATTCTGGATTTTTTAATATGTCATGATTTTTCAAAAAGTTGTGAATTTAAAAAAAAAGGATTTTAAAGAATTTGTAATTTTAGAAAAATATAGAATTTTATCATTGTAAAATAGTTTGAATTTCAAAAAATTTAGGGGTTTTGAAAATTTTAAGGTTTATTAAAAAAGTAAGGATTATGAAAAGGTTGGGATTTCAAAAAAGTCATGATTTCGAAATAGCCAAGAATTTTTAGAAAGTTGGGATTTTCAAAATGGACAAATTTTTGAAAAAAGGTGCAAATTTCAAATAAGATGGGAATTACAAAATTGAAGAGATTTTTAAATCCCAACTATTTTGAATATCTTATTTTTGTTTTAAATCCTAAAATTTTCAAAATCTTTACTTTTTCATAATTCTAACTTTTTATAAAATTGTGACTTTTTGAAAATTACAAATTTTTAAAAAATCATGAGTTTTTGTTAAAATTGTGAACTTTTTTAAATTCTTGACTTTATCACTTTCAAAATCTTTGAAAATCCATACTTTTTAAAAATCATGATTTTTTCAAAATCCTAATTATTTTGAAATCATGATATTTTTTAAATCGTGTATTTTTCAAAATCGCGACCCATAAACCCTAAAACATGAGACCTAAGTTGTAAATCTAAACCCAAAACCCCAACATCCTAAACACTAATCCAAAAACCCTAAATTGTAAAACCTAAACTCTGAACTCCAAACCTTAAAACATAAACCCTAAACCTTGAATCGTGAGCCCTAAGAAAAAATCCTAAACCATAGGATTTTGAACAAAAATTTAGAGTTCAAAAAAGTCGTGATTTTGAAAAAGGTAAGAACTTTGATCAAGTTGGGATTTTACAAGAAGAAAAGATTTTGAAAAAATGTGTAATTTTAAAATAAGGAATATTTTTAAATCCCAACTGTTGTGAATATCCTAATTTCTTAGAAAATCCTAAATTTTTAAAAATCTTTACTTTTTAAAAATTCCAAATTTTATAAAAGCATGACTTTTTTGAAAATCACAAGTTTTTTAAAAATTGTGAACTTTTTAAATTCATGACTTTATCACTTTCAAAATCTTTGAAAATACAAACCTTTTGAAAATCATGACTTTTTCGAAATCCTAATTGTTTCCAAATCGAAATATTTTTTAAATCGTGAATTTTTCAAAATCGCGACCCCTAAACCGTAAAACCTGAAACCTAAGCTGTAAATGTTAAACCCTAAACTCCAATATGCTAAACACTAAGCCCAAAACCCTAAATCCTGAAACCTAAGCTGTAAATGTTAAACCCTAAACTCCAATATGCTAAACACTAAGCCCAAAACCCTAAATCCTATACCCTTAAACCCTTAACAATGAATCCTAAACCATAAACCCAAATCCCAAAATCGTAAAACAAAAAATTTAAACCCTAAACCCTAAACAATGAACCTTTAAAGTCTTATGCCTAACACTAAACCCTAAACTCTATACCTTGAACCGTGAGCCCTAGCCAAAACCCTAAACCCTAGGATTTTGAACAAAAATTGGGATTTAATAAAATTCAAGAATTTTAAGAAAGTTGGGATTTTTAGAAAAGACAAGGTTTAAAAAACAGGTGCAATTTTCAAATAAGTCAGGAGTTACATAACTGAAGAGACTTTTAAAACCCAACTATTTTAAATATCGTATTTTTTTTTTAAATCATAACATTTGAAAAGTCTTTATATTTTAAAAATTCCAACTCTTTAAATTCGAGACTTTATCACTTTGAAAATCTTGATATTTTTTGAAGCCCTAACTGTTTCAAAATTGTGACCCTTAAACCCTAATCCCCAACATCCTAAACACTAAGCCCGAAACCCTAAATCATAAACCATAAACCATAAACCCTTAACACTCATAAATTCTAAACCCTCAGCCATAAATCATAAACCCAAATCCCTAAATCGTAAAACCTAAACTCTAAACCCCAAACCTTAAACCATAAACCCTAAACTCTGATCCCTAGCCATGAAGACAAAACCCTCAACCCTAAGCCATAAACCCTAAACCCCTAACACTAAGCCTTAACAGTGAACCCTAAATCCTTAGGCCTAACCCTAAACCACCTTATACCTTAAACCGTGAGCCCTAAGATAAAACCCTAAACCCTAAACTCATAACCCCAAACCTTGAACCCTGAGCCATGGACCCTTCAACCATGAATACTAAGACCAAAACTCTAAACCTTGAGCCTTATACCCTTTAAACCCTAAATTCTAAGTCTTATAACCCCAAAACCCTAAACCCTAACATCTAATTGTTAAATCCTAAACCTTGATCTCTG
This sequence comes from Taxus chinensis, assembly GCA_019776745.2. Classification (NCBI taxonomy): domain Eukaryota; kingdom Viridiplantae; phylum Streptophyta; class Pinopsida; order Cupressales; family Taxaceae; genus Taxus; species Taxus chinensis. Next base: position 477,449,308 of record CM034147.1, on the reverse strand, counting down.
AACCCTTAATCTCACCCCTAAACACTGAGCCCTAAACCCTAAACACTAAATCCCCTGAGCCCAAAAACCTAAATCCTAAACAATAAATTCCCTAAGCCCTAAACCTGAACCAAGAAACCTTAAAATGGTTAGATTTGGAAAAAGTCAGGATTTTCAAAAAAAGTCATGACTTTTGAAAAGGCTGCAATTTTAAACAAAGTTGGGACTTTAAAATGTTCAAATTTTGCAAAAAGTTAGGGTTTTTGAAAAAGTTGAGATTTTCTAAAGAGTTGGGCTTTTCACATTTTTGAAGAGTCAGGATTTTTGAAGAGTTTGGATTTTTGAAAAGTGAATATTTTTTGAAAACTTGAAATTTTCAAAAAAAGTTAGAATTTTTAAAAAGACGAGATTTTACAGAAAGTTATGATTTTGTAAAAGTAAATATTTTCAAAAAATTCAGGATTCTCAAAAAAGTCAAGATTTTGAAAAATGTTGAGATTTTGAATAAGTCAAGATTTTTTTTAAACTTAAGATTTTTGAATAAGTTGGGATTTCTAAAAAAAAAAATTCTAAAACTTATAGATTTTTTAAATAGTTGTGATTTTAAAAAAAGTTGGGCTTTTTGAATAAGTTATAATCTCAAAAGAGTCAAGATTTCAAAAATGTAGTGCTACACCAAAATTAGTAGGAACTTGAAAATGTAATAACTTGTGCTTCGGGTGTCCGTTTGAGTCCATTTTTTTAAAACTCATGTTTCAAATATCTAAACTTTTTTAAAATATCAGGATTTTAAAAAAAAGTTGGTACAGTAAATAATTTAGATTTTCCAAAAATGATTGATTTATGAAAAAGTCATTATTTTCCAAAAAAGTGTTGAATTTCAAAAAAATTATGATTTTAAAGAATTTGCAATTTTTAAAAAAGATAGAATTTCATAATTATGAAAAAGTTGGAATTTAAAATTTTTTATGGTTTTTGAAAAAGGTTAGATTTTCAAAAAAAGTTAGGATTATGAAAATGTTGGGATTTTCAACAAAAAAATTGGGATTTCGAAAAAGCCAACAATTTTGAGAAAGTGGTGTTTCTAAAAAAGACAAGATTTTGAAAAAAGGTGTAATTTTAAAATAAGTCAGGAATTACAAAATTCAATAGATTTTTAAATCCCAACTATTTTGAATATCTTTTTTTTTTAAATCCTAACATTTTAAAAATCTTTACTTTTTCAAAATTCCAACTTTTTATAAAATTGTGACTTTTTTCGAAAATTATGAATTTTTTAAAAATTGGGATATTATTTAAATCGTGACTTTTTCAAAATTGTGACCCCTAAACCCTAAAACCTAAAACCAAAGTCATAAACGCTAAACCATAAACCCTTAGCCATAAACCATAAACAAAAATCCCTAAATTGTAAAATCTAAACTCTTAACCCCAAACCTTATATCATAAAGTCTTAACCCTGATCCATGATCCATGAAGCCTAAACCATAAGCACTAAGCCCTAAACAATAAACCGAAAACTCCTAACCCTAAGCCTTAAATGCTAAACCATAAATAGTGAACCCTAAAAGTCTTAGTTCTAACCTTAGACCCCCTTTAACCATGAACCCTAAGCCAAAACCCTAAACCCTAGAATTTTGAAGAAAAATTGGTATTTCAAAAAAGTCGTGATTTTGAAAAAGTTAAGAATTTTGAGAAAGTTGGGAATTTAAAAAAAGACAACATTTTAAAAAAAGGTCTAAATTTAAAATAAGTCGGGAATTAATAAACTGAAAACGATTTTAAATCCTAACATTTCAAACTCTTTAATTTTTCAAAATTTAAATTTTTTATAAAATCTTTAGTTTTTAAATATTGATAACTTTTTAAATTTAAGACTTTATCACTTTCAAAATCTTTTAAAATACAAAGTTTTTTAAAATCATGACTTTTTTGAAACCCTAACTTTTTCAAAATCAGGATATTTTTGAAATTGTGACTTTTTCAAAATCGCAAACCTTTAACTCTAAACCCTAAAACTTGAAACCTGAGTCGTAAATGCTAAACCCTAAACCCTCAACCAAAAACCATTCACCCTCAACACTGAATCCTAAACCCTAAACCCTCAAACATAAACCATAAACCCAAATCCCTATATCATAAAACGTAAATTTTAAACCCCAAACCATAAACCATAAACCGTAAACCGTGATCCCTGAACCTAAACACTATAAACCCTAAAGTCTGAGCTCTATACCCTATAAACCCTAAACCTTAAGATCTAATTCCTCTTAAACCCTATAAAACCGTAAATTCTTAATCCTAAATACTAAACCTTCTATCATAAACCGTTAGCCATAAAACCTTAATGCAAAACCCTCAACCATAAACCTCAAACCCCAAATCCTAAAACCTAATCCCTAAATCCTAAACCCTAAACCTTGATCCCCAAACCTTAAACCCTGAACACTGAACCCTGAGCCTTGAGCTTTAAACCCTAAACCCCAAATGTTGAGCCCAAAATCCTAAACTGTAAACACTAAATCCCCCGAGCCTAAACTCTCAAACTAGAAACCTTAAAATAGTTAGATTCGGAAAAAGTCATGATTTTTGAAAAGTTTATTATTTTCCAAAATATTATGAATTTTAAAAAAATTAGGATTTTAAAGAATTTGTAATTTTGGAAAAAGATATAATTTCATAATTTTAAAAAAGTTTGAATTTCAAAAAATTTAGGGTTTTTGAAAAAAAAGTTGAGATTTTAAAACAAGTCAGGATTATGAAAAAAGGTTGGGATTTCGAACAATATTTTGGATTTCAAAAAAGTCATGATTTCGAAAAAGCCAAGAATTTTAAGAAATTTGGGATTTAAAAAAATATAAGATTTTGGAAAAAGGTGCAATTTTCAAGTAAGTTAGGAATTACAAAACTGAAGAGATTTTTAAATTCTAATTGTTTTGAAAATCGTAACATTTTTAAAATTCCAACTTTTTAAAAAATCTCAATTTTTTTGAAAATTATAAATTTTTAAAAATTCACAAGTTTTTTTAAAATTGTGAACTTTTTAAATTCACAACTTTATCACTTTCAAAATCTTTGAAAATACAATTTTTTTGAAAATCATGACTTTTTTCGAAATTGTGATATTTTTGAACTTATGACTTTTTCAAATTTTTAACCTATAAACCCAAAACCCTAAAACCTAAAACCTGAGTCATAAATGCTAAAGTCTAAACCCCCACATCCTAAACACTATACCAAAAACCTTAAATCCTAAACCATAAACCATAAACCCTTAACACTGAATCCTAAACACTAAACCCTTAACAATAAACCATAAAATAAAATCCCTAAATCATAAAACTTAAACTGTAAACCCTAAAACCCTAAATTGTACTGTGAGTGTTAAGCCAAAACACTAAACTCATAACCTTGTACCTCAAATGCTGAGCCATGGACCCTCACCCATGAAAACTGAGGCCTAAACTGTAAACCCTGATCCCTACACCCTAAAACCTAAACTCTGAGCCCTATACCCTATAAATCCTAAGCCTTAAGCTCTAATTTCTCCCAAACCCTAAATTCTGAGTCTTAGACCCTAAAACCCTAAATGCTAAATCCTAAATAAACCCTCAATCATAAACCAACCCTAAATGTAAAACCCTCAACTGTAAACCTTGAAACCCCAAACCCTAATACTTGAGCCCTAAATCCTAACCCTAAACCCCAAAACCGTAAATCCCTAAAACCTAATTCTTAAACCCTAAAATTTGATCCCTGGATCCTTAACTCTGAACCTTGAATCGTGAAACCCGAATCCTGAGCCCAAAAACCTAAACACTAAATCCTCTAAGCCCTAAACCCTCAACCTAGAAACCATAAAATAGTTAGATTTGGAAAAAAGTTAGTAATTTGAAAAATAATGGATTTTCAAAAGTTAAGATTTTAAAAATCTTGAGATTTTCAAAAAATGAATATTTCAAAAAAGTCAGAATTTTTCAAAAGTTGGGATTTTCGAAAGAATTGGGCTTTTTACATTTTTGAAGAGTTAGGATTTTTGAAGAGTTTAGATTTTTGAAAAAATTTGCATTTTTCAAAAAGTTAGGTTGTTTGAAAAGACAAGATTTTTTTTAAAAATTAGATTTTCGAAAAAGTCATGATTTTGTAAATGTGAAGATTTTCAAAAAAGTTGGGATTTTTGAAAAGGAAGAATTTTCAAAGAAGTCAAGATTTTGAAAAATGTTGGGATTTTTAAAATGTTAAGATTTTTGAAAAATTCAAGATTTTTGAATAAGTCAAGATATTTCAAAAAGTCAAGATATTTAAAAAAGTCCTAATTATTAATATTTGTGATTTTTGATTAAAAAATAAAAAATTAAAAGTAAGGAGTTTCAAATCTTAAGCCCAAAAACCTAAACCCTAAACACTAAATCCCCTGAGCCATAAACCTCAACCTAGAAACCTTAAAATAGTTAGCTTTTGAAAAAGATTCAATTTTAAATAAAATTGTTATTTTTGAAAATGTTTAGATTTTCAAACAAGTTGGAGTTTTTGAAAAATGAATATTTCAAAAAAGTCAAGATTGTTGAAAAGTTGGGATTTTTTTAAAGAGTCTGTATTTTTGAAAAAGTTTAGATTTTTAAAAAACTCAACAGTTTCAAAAAAGTTAGGATTTTTGAAAAGACGGGGATTTAATTTTTTTTGAGATTTTCCAAAAATTCATGATTTTGTAAAAGTAAAGATTTTCGAAAAATTCAGAATTTTTGAAAAGTCAAGATTTTCAAAAATGTCGTGATTTAGGAAAATGTTACGATATTCGAAAAAGTCTCGATTTTTAAAATTTGTGATTTTCGAAAAAATACAATGTATTTAAAAGTAAGGATTTTAAAAAATGTCAGCATTTTTTATAAAGTTGAGATATTAGAAAATTCAAGAATTTTTAAAAAGTCGAGATTTCTAAAAAAGTTTTGATTTTTGAAAATGTTGCAATTTTATAAAAAGTGTCAAGATTTAAAAAATATAGTGATGCGCCAAAATTAGCATGAACTTGTAAAGGTCATAACTTGTACTTCCGGTGTCTATTTGAGTCCATTTATTTTTTAAACCACATGTTTTAAAAATCTCATCATTTTAAAACTATCTAGATTTTCAGAAAAAAAGTTGGAAGTTTGAATAATTTAGATTTTTTAGAAAAAGATAGAATTTCACAAATTTTAGGGGTTTTGAAAAAGTTAAGATTTTTTAAAAAGTCAGGATTATGAAAAGGTTGGGATTCAAATAAGTCAAGAATCACAAACTGAAGAGATTTTTAAATCCCAACTATTTTGAATATCCTATTTTTTTGAAAATCCTAACATTTGTAAAATCTGTACTTTTTCAAAAATCCAACCTTTAATAAAATCCTGTCTTTTTCAAAAATTACGAATTTTTAAAAAATCATGAGTTTTTTTAAAAATTGTGAACTTTTTAAATTCATGACTCTATCACTTTCAAAATCTTTGGAAATATAGACTTTCTGAAAATTAGACTTTTTCAAAATCTTAACCTAGAAATCTTAAAATAGCAGCTAGATTTGGAATACATTGGTATTTTGAAAAACTTGGTATTTTAAAAAAGTCAAGATTTTAAAAAAGTTATAATTTAAAACAAAGTAGTTGTTTTTTAAACATCAAGATTTTAAAAATGTTGGGATTTTTGAAAGAATTGGGCTTTTCACATTTTTGAAGTGTCTGGATTTTGATAAAAGTGATTTTAAAAAAAAAATTGACATTTTCAAAACAATTAGGATTTTTGAAAAGACATGATTTTTAAAAATTTAAAATTTTCCAACAAGTCATGATTTTGTGAAAGTGAAGATTTTCGAAAAAGGCAGGGTTTTCAAAAACGTCAAGATTTTAGAAAATGTTGGGATTTTTAAAACGTCAAGATTTTTTAAAAGGTCAGGATTATTGAATTAGTCAAGATGTTCGAAAAAATTCTGATTTTTAATCTTTACAATTTTCGAACAAATATCTTTTTTTAAAAAGTAAGGATTTTCAAAAAAGTCGGCATTTATGTTAAAGTTGTGATTTTAGAAAATTCAGGAAATTTTAAAAATCTGGGATTTCTGAAGATTCAAGATTTTTGAAAAAAGTCAAGAATTTTTAAAAAGTTGACATTTTCTAAAAAATAGGATTTTTGAAAAGACAGGATTATAAAAAAATTGAGATTTTCCAAAAACTCATGATTTTGTAAAATTGAAGATTTTGGAATGTTGTGATTTTTAAAACGTCAATATTTTTTAAAAAGTCACGATTTTTAATATTTTTGATTGTAAAAAAAAACAAGTTTTTTAAAAAAGTAAGAATTTTATAAAAAGTCGGTATTTTTGATAAATTTAGGAATTTTTTAAAAGTTGGTATTTAAGAAAAAGTTTGGATTTTCAAAAACATAATGATTTTTTAAATAGTTGCATTTTTAAAAAAAGTTGGGAATATTGAAAAAATTATAATCTCAAAAGAGTCAAGATTTCAAAAATGTAGTGATGCGCCAAAATTAGTAGGGACTTGACAAGGTCATAATTTGTGCTCCTAGTGTCCATTTGAGTCCATTTTTTATTTGAAACCAGATGTTTCTAAAATCTCAACTTTTTTAAAATATAAAAATTTTCAAAATAAAAGTTAGGAGTTTGAATAATTAAGATTTTCAAAAAATTCGAAGTTTTTGAATATGTCATGATTTTTGAAAAAGTCATTATTTTCCCAAAAGTTGTGAATTTGAAAAAAAAATAGGATTTTATAGAATTTAACATTTTAGAAAATGATGGAATTTATAATTCTAAAAATGTTTGGATTTCAAAAAATTTAGAGTTTTTGAAAAAGTTGAGATTTTCAAAAAAGTCAGGATTATGAAAAGGTTGGGATGTCGAACAAAAATTTGCATTTAAAAAAAGCCAGGAATTACAAAACTGAAGAGATTTTTAAATCCAAATTGTTTTGAATATCCTATTTTTTAAAAATCCTAACATTTTCAAATTCTTTACTTTTTCAAAATTCAAACTTTTTATAAAATCGTGACTTTTTCGAAAATTATGAATTTTTAAAAAATCACAAGATTTTTAAAAATTGTGAACTTTTTAAATTCATGACTTTATCACTTTCAAAATACAAACTTTTTGAAAATCACGACTTTTTCAAAATGTTAACTATTTCAAAATCAGGATATTTTTTAAATCATGACTTTTTCAAAATCGCGACCCCTAAATGCTAAACCCCAAAACCTGAAACACGAGTCGTAAATGCTAAACCCTAAACTCTAACATCCTATACACTAAGCTGAAAACCCTAAATCCTAAACCATAAACCATAAACCCTTAAAACTAAATCCTAAACCCTAAACCCTCAGTCATAAACCATAAACCCAAATCCCTAAACCATAAAAAACTAAAGTCTAAACCCAAAATCTTAAACCATAATAACCCTTAAACCCTAATACCTAATCCATCAAGCCTAAGCCCTAAACTCTACACTCCTAACCATGAGCCTTAAACCCTAAAACCTAAATAATGAACCCTAAAGCCTTAGGCCTAACCCTAAACCCTATACCTTGAATCGTGATCCCTAAGCCAAAACCCTAAAACCTAAACCTTTAGCTAGAGACTTAAACCCTAAACCCTAAACTCATAACCCCGAACCTCGAACCCTGAGCCATGGACCCTCACCCATGAACACTGAGACTAAACATGAAACCCAGACCCATACGCCCTGAACCCTAAACTCTAAGCCCTATAGGCTATTAACCAAAAACCTTACATTCCAATTGCTCCTAAACCCTAAAACCCTGAATGCTAAATCCTAAATACGAAACCCTTAATCGTAAAGCATGAGCCCTAAACCCTAAATGTAAAACCCTTAACCTTAAACCTCAAACCCCAAACCTTAAAACTAGAGCCCTAAATCCTAACCCTAACCCTAGACCCGAATTCTTAAATTGTAAACCACAACCCTAAGCCCTGAGTACTAAAACACAACCCCTAAACCCTAATCACTAAACCCCGAATCCTGAGCCAAAAAACCTAAACCCTAAACACTAAATTCCTTGAGACCTAAACCTAGAAACCTTAAAATGGTTAGATTTGGAAAAAATTGGTATTTCGAAAAAAATTGGGATTTTAAAAAAGTTAAGATTTTTGAAGAAGTTAGGATTTTTGAAAACTTGATATTTTAAAAAAGTCACGACTTTTGAAAAGGTTTCAATTTTAAACAAAGTTTTTATTTTTGGAAACATCGAGATTTCAAAAATGTTGGGACTTTGAAAATGTTCAAATTTTCAAACAAGTTGAGGTTTTTGAAAAATGAATATTTCGAAAAAGTTAGGATTTTTGAAAAGTTTGGATTTTTGAAATAGTATTGGTTTTCAGATTTTTGAAGAGTCTAAAATTTTTAAAAAGTCATTTTAAAAAAAAAACTTGACAGTTTAAAAAAAGTTAGGATTTTGAAAAGACGAGATTTTCGAAAAAGTCGTGATTTTGTAAAAGTGAAGATTTTTGAAAAAGTATGGATTTTCAAAAAAGTCAAGATTTTGGAAAATGTTGGGATTTTTAAAATGTCAAGCTTTTTGAAAAAGTCAGGATTTTTGAATAATTTGGAATATTTAAAAAAATCCTGATTTTTAATCTTAGCGATTTTTGAAAAAATATAATTTTCATAAAAAGTAAGGATTTTTAAAAAAGTCAACATTTGTGATAAAGTTGAGATTTTAAAAAATTCAGGAATTTTTTAAAAGTTGGGAATTCTGAAAAAGTTTTGATTTTCTAAAACGTCACAATTTTTTAAATAGTTGCAATTTTTGAAAAAATTCTTAACTTGTGCTTCAAATGTCATTTTAAGTCCATTTTTTTAAACCACTTGTTTAAAAAATATCAACATTTTCAAAAAAAAAGTCAGGATTTTGAATAATTTAGATTTTCCAAAATTTTTGGAGTTTTTAATATGTCATGATTTTTTAAAAAGTCAATATTTTACAAAAAGTGTTGAATTTAAAAAAAAATTGGATTTATCAAAATTTGAAATTTTAGAAAAAGATAAAATTTCATAATTCTAAAAAAGTTTGAATTTTAAAAATTTTAGTGTTTTTCAAAAAGATAAGATATTGTAAAAAGTTAGCATGATCAAAATGTTGGGATTTCGAACAAAAATTGGGATTTCAAAAAATTCGTAATTTCAAAAAAGTAAAGAATTTTGAGAAGGTTGGGATTTTCAAAAAAGATAAGACTTTGAAAAAATGTACAATTTTAAAATAAGTCAAGAATTAAAAAATTGAAGAGATTTTTAAATCTCAATTGTTTTGAATATCTTAATTTTTTTAAAAATCCTAACATTTTATAAATCTTTACTTTTTCAAAAGTCCAACTTTTTATAAAATCACGATTTTTTCAAAAATTAGAATTTTTTTAAAAAACATGAGTTTTTAAAAAATTGTGAACTTTTAAAATTCATGACTATATCACTTTAAAAATCTTTGAAAATATAGTCTTTTTGAAAATCGTGACTTTATCAAAATCCTAACTATTTAAAAGTCAAGATATTTTTTAAATCATGACATTTTCAAAATCGTGACCCCTAAACCGTAAACTCTAAAACTTAAAACACAAGTCATAAATGCTAAACTCTAAACACCAACATCCTAAAAACTAAGCCCAAAACCCTAAACCATAAACCATAAATCCTTAACACTAAATCCTAAACCTTAAACTCTTAACAATAAACCATAAACCCAAATCCCTAAATTGTAAAACCTAAATTATAAACCCCAAACCTTAAACCATAAACCGTGATCCCTGAGCAATGAATCCTAAAAATTAAACCCTAAGACCTAAACCTTAAACACCTAACCCTGAGCCTTAAATCCTAAATAATGAAAACCCTTAAACCTATACCTTCAATTGCGATCCCTAAGTCAAAACCCTAAACCCTAAACCTTTAGTTAGGGACGTAAACCTTAAACTCATAACCCCGCACCTCGAACCCTGAGCCATGGACCCTTAACAATGAACACTGAGACCTAAAGCCTAAACCCTGACCCCTGCGCCCTAAACCCTAAAATCTATGCCATATCTATAAACCCTAAACCTTAAGCTCTAGTTGGTACCAAACCCTAAATTGTGAGTCTTAAACCCTAAAACCCTAAATGCTTAATCCTAAATACTAAACTCTCAATCATAAGGCATGAACTTTAAACCCTAAATGCAATACCCTCGACTATAAACCTCGAACCCCAAACACTAAAACCTGAGCCCTAAATCCTAACCACAAACCCTAAACACTAAACTTTAAATCCTAAAAACTAATTCTTAAACCTTGAACTCTGAACTTTGGAGTTTTGAAAAAGTTCAGATATTTGAAAAACTCGACATTTTCAATAAAGTTAGGATTTGTGAAAATACAGTATTTTATAAAATTTGATATTTTAAAAAAAGTCAAGATTTTAAAAAATGTTGGGATTTTTAAAATGTCAAGATTTTTTAAAATTGAATAAGTGAGGATATTCGAAAAAGTTCATATTTTTAATATTCAGGATTTTCAAAGAAATATATATATTTTTTAAAGTAACAATTTTTAGAAAAGTTGGCATTTTGATGATGTTGAGATTTCAGAAAATTCAGGAGTTTCCAAAAAGTTTGGATTTCTAAAAAATTATGATTTTCAAAAATGACGCGATTTTTGAAATAGTTGCGATTTTCGAAAAACTTGGGATTTTTGAAAAAATTATAATCACAAAAGAGTCAAGATTTTAAAAATGTAGTGATGCACCAAAATTAGCAGGAACTTGAAAATTTCATAACGTTTGCTCTGGGTGTCTGTTTGAGCACATTTTTTTAAACCACATGTTTCAAAAATCTCACCTTTTTTTATATATCAAGATTTTCAAATAAAATTTGGGAGTTTGAATAATTTAGATTTTCCATAAATTATGGAATTTTTAATATGTCGTGATTTTTTAAAAAGACAATATTTTACAAAAAGATGTGAATTTTAAAAAAATTAGGATTTTAAAAAATTTCAAATTTTAGAAAAAGATTGAATTTCATAATTCTAAAAAAGTTTGAATTTAAAAAATTTAGGGTTTTTGAAAAAGTTAAGATTTTCAAAAAAGTTAGGATGATCAAAACTTGGTATTTCGAACAAAAATTGGGATTTCAAAAAAGTCGTAATTTTCAAAAAGCCAAGAATTTTGACAAAGTTGGGATTTTGAAAAAAGATACAATTTTCAAATAAGTATAGAATTACAAAATTGAAGAGATTTTTAAATCCTAATTATTCTGAATATCTTAATTTTTTTAAAAATTTAAACATTTTCAAAATCTTTACTTTTCAAAATTCCAACTTTTTATAAAATCACGAGTTCTTTTAAAATTGTGAACTTTTTAAATTCATGACTTTATAACTTTCAAAATATTTTAAAATACAGTATTTGTGAAAGTCATGACTTTATCGAAATCCTAATTGTTTAAAAATTAGGATATTTTTTAAATCATGACACCTAAACCGTAAACCCTAAAACCTAAAACATGAGTCATAAATTCTAAACTATAAACACCAACATCCTAAAAACTAAGCCCAAAACCCTAAATCCTAAACCATAAACCATAAATCCTTAACACTAAAGCCTAAACTCTTAACAATAAACCATAAACTCAAACCCCTCAATTGTAAAACCTAAATTCTAAACCCCAAACCCTAAGCCCTAAAACTTAAACCCTAAGCCATAAAACTTAAACACCTAACCATGAGCCTTAAACCCTAAACAAAGAACCCTAAAGCCTTAGGCCTAACTCTAAACCCCTAAACATATACCTTGAATTGTGATCCCTAAACAATAGCCCTAAACCCTAAACCCTTAGAACCTAAACCCAAAACCTCATAACCCCGAAACCTCGAATATTCTGAGCTCATGGACCCTTAACTATGAAGACTAAGACCTAAATCCTAAACCCTGACCCCTACACCCTAAACCCTAAATGCTTAATTCTTAATCCTAAACTCTCAATCATAAGGCATGAACCTTAAAAAGTCAAATATTGCAAACCTCGAACCCTCAAAAAAACCTGAGCCCTGAATTTTAAAAACCCTTGAAACCCCTAAAAAAACCCTTTAAACCTGAGCCCTAAAACCTAAACCTAATTTTAAACTAAGCCCTGAATGATTGGAATTTTTTTCCCTAATACTATTTAGATTTTTATGGGCCTAAAAACTCGACATTTTCAAAAAAGCTAGGATTTGTGAAAAAACTTAAAATATTTTCCAAAAATTGAGATTTTCGAAAAAGTCATGATTTTTAAAAAAGTTAAGAGTTTGGAAAATGATGGGATTTTTAAAAAGTCAAGATTTTTGAATAAGTGAGGATATTCGCAAAAGTCCCGATTTTTAATATTCGAGATTTTCAAAAAAATATAATATTTTAAAAAATTTTCAAAAAATGAATTTTTCGAAAAAGTCAAGATTTTTTAAAAAGTTGAGATTTTTAGAAAATTCAAGAGTTTTCAAAAAGTTGGGATTTCTAAAAAAATTGTGATTTTGAAAAATGTCGCGATTTTTGAAATAGTTACGATTTTCAAAAAACTTGGGATTTTTGAAAAAGTTATAATCTCAAAAGAGTCAAGATTTTAAAAATATAGTGATTTTCCAAAAGGAACTTGAAAATGTCAAAACTTGTGCTCTCGGTGTCCATTTGAGTCCGTTTTTTTTTAAACCACATGTTTCAAAAATCTCACCTTTTTTTTATATATCAAGATTTTCAAATAAAATTTGGGAGTTTGAAGATTTTAGATTTTCCATAAATTATGGAGTTTTTAATAAATCATGTTTTTTTTAAAAGTTAATATTTTACAAATAGTTGTGAATTTAAAAAAAATTAGGATTTTAAAGAATTTGAAATTTTAGAAAAAGATAAAATTTCATAATTCTAAAAAAGTTTGAATTTCAAAAAATTTAGGGTTTTTGAAAAAGTTGAGATTTTCAAAAAAGTCAGGATTATGAAAAGGTTGGATTTTGAACAAAAATTGGGATTTCAAAAAAGTCGTGATTTCGAAAAAGCCAAGAATTTTGAGAAAGTTGGGATTTTCAAAAAAGATGAGATTTTCAAAAAAGGTACAATTTTAAAATAAGCATATAATTACAAAACTGAAGAGATTTTTAAATCCCAAATTTTTGATATCCTAATTTTTTTAAAATTCTAACATTTTCAAAATCTTTACTTTTTTAAAATTCCAACTTTTTATAAAATCATGGACATTTCAAAAATTACGAATTTTTTAAAAATCACGAGTTTTTTTTTAAATTGTAAACTTTTTAAGTTCTTGACTTTATCACTTTCCAAATCTTTGAAAATACAGTCTTTGTGAAAATCATGACTTTATCAAAATCCTAACTGTTTAAAAATTAGGATATTTTCTTAAATTATGACATTTTCAAAATCGTGACCCCTAAACTACAAACGCTAAAACCTAAAACATGAGTCATAAATGCTAAACTCTAAACACCAACATCTTAAAAAACTAAGCCCAAAACCCTAAATCCTAAACCATAAACCCTAAACCATAAACCATAAACCCAAATCCCTAAATTGTAAAACATAAACTCTAAACCCCAAACCTTAAACCATAAACCCTAAACCCTGATCCCTGAGTGATGAAAGCCTAAACCCTAAACCCATAAACCTGAGCCTTAAACCCTAAAAAATTGTGACCCTAAAAATTAAATCCCTAAACCTAAAACTTAAATTCATGATTTATCCTAAACCAAAACCCTAAACTCATAACCCAAACCTTAAATTTTTTAGCCATGGACCCTAAACTATAAACCCTGAACCTAAACCCTATGACCCTATAAACCCTAAAACCCTAAACCTTAAGCTCTAATTGCTACCCCTAAACCCTAAATTCTGAGTCTTAAAACCCTAAATCGTAAAACCTAAACAATCTAAACCACTTAAACTCTTAAATCGAAACCCTGAAAAGCCCTAAATGTAAAACCCTAAACCCTAAACTTGTGAACCCCTAAACCTAAGTCCTAAACCTAAATCCTTGAGGCAACCCTAAACCCTAAACCCCAAAACCCTAAAACCTATTTTAAAAAAGTTACTAATTTTAAAAACCTAAATTTTAAAAGTTGATAAACCATTTGGATTTTTAAAAATTAAGCTCTAAATTTTCCTAAAAAAATTATGATTTTTAAAAACTAAAGATTTAAAAATAGTTAATTTTCAAAAAATTTTTATGTCATTTTTTTTGAAAAAGTTATATTTTCAAAAGAGTCCAGATTTTAAAAATGTAATATTTTCAAAAAATTTGCAATTTTGAAAAAGTCATAACTTTAAAAATTCTGGGTTTGTTTTGAAAATTTTTTTTTTAAAAAAGGTGAGATTTTCAAAAATCTCAGGATTTTTTAAATATGGGATTTTTTAAAAAAATGATTTTGAAAAAGTTTAGATTTTCCAAAAAGCATGGAATTTTGAGAAAATGTTGGGATTTTTTAAAAAGAGAAGATTTTGAAAAAAGTTGTCAATTTTCAAAAAGTCATAGAATTACAAAACTTGAAGAGATTTTTAAATCCCAATTGTTTTGAATATCCTTAATTTTCTTAAAAAAATCCTAACATTTTAAAAATTTAACCTTTTATAAAATTCCAACTTTTTTTAAAATTAGAAATTTTTTAAAAATCACGAGTTTTTAATAAAATTGTGAACTTTTAAAATTCACAAGTTTATCAATTTCAAAATCTTTGAAAATACGGTCTTTGTGAAAATTATGACTTTATCAAAATCCTAACTGTTTAAAAATTAGGATATTTTTTAAATCATGACATTTTCAAAATCGTGACCCCTAAACCGTAAACCCTAAAACATAAAACATGAGTCATAAATGCTAAACCACTAAACACCAACATCCTAAAAACTAAGCCCAAAACCCTAAATCCTAAACCATAAACCATAAATTTTAACAGTGAATCCTAAACCCTAAACCCTCAGTCAATAAACCATAAACCCAAATCCCTAAATTAAAAACCTAAACTCTAAACCCCAAACCTTAAAACCTAAACCCTAAATCCCTGGTCCCTGAGTGAATCCTAAACCCTAAACCTTTAAGGTCTAGCCCTAAACAATAAACCCTAAACCTAACCCTGAGCCTTAAACCCTAAACCCTTATGAAAACAATGAACCTTAACCCTAAACCCTAAACAATGAAACCTTAACCCTAAACCCTATACATTGAACCATGAGCCCTAAGCCAAAACCCTAAACCCTAAACTCATAACCCTGAACCTCAAACCCTTAGCCATGGACCCTTAACCATGAACACTTGAGACCTAAACCATAAAATACACCCTAAACCCTAAACTTTATAAACCTAAACCCTAAACAGCCCTAAAGCCTTATGCTAACCTTAAACCCTAAATTAAATTCTGATCTTCCCTAAAACCCTAAATGCTAAATCTTAAATACTAAATCCTCAATCGTAAACATGATCCCTAAACCTTAATGCAAAATCCTAAACCCTAAACCTTAATCCCTAAAACCTAATTCTTAAACCCTATAAAACTTGAACCTTAAAAACCTTTGAAAATTAAGCCTTGATTAATCCCTAAAAACCCTACCCTAAACCCCGAATCCTGAGCATTAAAAAGTAGAAACCCTAAAACTAAATTCCCTTAGTCCTGAAAGTCTGAACCTATTTTCAAAAATAGTTAAGATTTGGAAAATAGTTGGGATTTTTAAAATGTTGATTTTTGAAAAAGTCAAGATTTTTGAATAACGGGATATTTCAAAATCTTCCCGATTTTTAAAATTCACAACTTTTCAAAAAATTAATTTTTTAAAAAAGTTGTTTTTTTTCAAAAGTCGGCATTTTTAAAATGTTGGGATTTTAGAAAATGTTCAGGAATTTTTAAAAAGTTGGGATTTTAAAAAAGTTAGGATTTTTGAAAATTTGGGCTTTTTGAAATAGTTGACTAGATTTTTGAAAAAACTTGAAATTTTTGAAAAATGTTATAATTTCAAAAAAGTCAAGGATTTTTAAAATGTAGTGATTTTCAAAAATGACGAACTTTGAAAAGTCATAATTTTGCTCCAGTGGGATTTTGAGTTTTTTATTTTTCTATTTGAGTATGTTTAAAAAATCTTAACTTTTTTAAAATATCAAGATTTTCAAAAAAATTTGGAGTTTGAATAATTTAGATTTTTCAGAAATTCTAGATTTTTGAATATGTCAAGATTTTTGAAAAAGTCATTATTTTCGAAAAATTTGTGAATTTCAAAAAAATTAAGATTTTAAACAATTTGCAATTTTAGAAAAAGATAGAATTTCATAATTCTTAAAAAGTTGTAATTTCAAAAATTTTAGGGTTTTTGAAAAAGTTTGAGATTTTAAAAAATTAGGATTATGAAAACGTTGGATTTCAAATGAAATTGGGATTTCAAAAAAGTCATGATTTGAAGAATTTTGAGAAAAGGTATTTTCAAAAAAGACAATTTTTAAAAAAGGTTGGGAATTTTTTCAGCATAAAATTACAAAACTGAAGAGATTTTTAAATCCCAATTCAAATATCTAAATTTTTTTCAAAATCCTAACATTTTTAAAATCTTTTACTTTTTAAAAATTCTAACTTTTTATAAAATCGTGACATTTTTTAAAATTACCAATTTTAGGAAAAATCATGTG
Source organism: Taxus chinensis (assembly GCA_019776745.2). NCBI lineage: Eukaryota > Viridiplantae > Streptophyta > Pinopsida > Cupressales > Taxaceae > Taxus > Taxus chinensis. The sequence continues at coordinate 477,432,654 of CM034147.1, read as the reverse complement.
TTTTTTTTAAAATTGTGAACTTTTTAAAGTCATGACTTTATCACTTTCAAAATCTTTGAAAATGTCTTTGTGAAAATCATGACTTTACCGAAATCCTAACTGTTTAAAAATCAGGATATTTTTTAAATCGTGACTTTTTCAAAATCGTGACCCCTAAATTGTAACCCTAAAACCTAAAACATGAGTTATAAATGCTAAACCCTAAACCCCAACATCTATACACTAAGCCCAAAACCCTAAATCCTAAACCATAAAGCATGAATCCTTAACACTGAATCCTAAACCCTAAATGCTTAACAATAAACTATAAAACCAACTCCCTAAATTCTAAACCCCAAACATTAAACCCTAAACCCTGATCCTTGAGCAATGAAGCCTAAACCCTAAACCCTAAGCCCTAAACCGAAAGCCCTAACCCTGATCCTTAAACCCTAAACAATGAACCGTAAAGCATTAGGACTAACCCTAAACCCTTAAACCCTAAAAGCCTTAGGACTAACCCTAAACCCTAAACCTAAACTACCTTGAACCCTGAGCCACTAAGCCTAAACCCTAAACCTTTCTAAATTAGGGAAACTCATAACCTAAACTCGAACCCTTAGCCCTTGGACCCTCAACCATGAACATTGAGACCTAAACCTAAACACTGACCCTGTGTACGCCCTAAACTCTAAAGCCCTAAGCTCTACTAAATGCTTAATCCTAAATACTAAACTCTCAATTGTAAGGCATGAACCCTAAACCCTAAATGTAAAACCCTTTAACTAAAAACTTCAAACCCCAAACACATAAAACCTGAGCCCTAAATCCTAACCTTAAACCCTAAAACATCAATTCTTAAACCCTAAACCTTGATTCCCGAACTAAACTTTCAACCCTGAAAAAGTAAGCCTTGAGCCCTAAAACTTAAATTTTCTAAAAAGTTAGGATTTTTCAAAAGAGGGGATTTTAAAAAAATTGAGATTTTCCTAAAAAGTCAATTTTAAAAAATCTCAAGATTTTTGAAAAGAGGAGAATTAAAGAAAACTTACTTTTAAACATTTGGGATTTTTGGCCACTAGTGAGTCCATTTTTTTAAAAGGTAAGATTTTTAGAAAAGTGGGATTTTTGAAAATGAAGATTTTGAAAATTCAGGAGTTTTCAAAAAGTGTTTGCTTTCTAAAAAATCTTACTGATTTTTTGAAAACACACCATTTTTGAAATAGTTGCGATTTTGAAAAAACATTTTGAAAAATTTAGATTTTTCAAAAGAGTCAAGATTTTAAAAATGTCAGAATTTAGAACTTGAAAATGTATAACTTATGCTCTGGGTGCATCCAAGTCTATTTTTTTTAAACCATATGTTTCAAAAATCCATGCTTTTTAAAATTCCTCAATATTTTCAAAAAAATCCCCAGTGTCCCAGATGGAGTTTGAATAATTTAGATTTTCCAGAAATTACGGGATGTTTAATATGTCATGATTTTTATAAAAGTCAATATTTTACAAAAAGTTGTGAATTTAAAAAGATTTAGGATTTTACAAAATTTGAAATTTTACTAAAAAAGATAAAATTTCATAATTCTAAAAAAGTTTGAATTTCAAAATTTTTAGGGTTTTTGAAAAAGTTAGATTTCAAAAAATCAGGATTTCCCTCAAAGGTTTGGGATTTTGAACAAAAAATTGGGATTTCAAAAAAGTCAAAAATTTTAAAAAGCCAAGAATTTTGAGAAAGTTCTGATTTTCAGAAAAGACGAGATTTTGAAAAAAAGTACAATTTTCAAATAAGCATAGAATTACAAAAATGAAGAAATTTTTAAATCCCAATTGTTCTGAATATCTTAATTTTTTTGAATCCAAACATTTTCAAAATCTTTTACTTTTTCAAAATTTTAACTTTTTATAAAATCATGAATTTTTCGAAAATTAGGAATTTTTTTAAAATAATGAGTTTTTAAAAAGTTGTGAACTTCTAAAATTCATGACTTGATCACTTTCAAACTCTTTGAAAATACAGTCTTTTTGAAAATCCTGACTTTATGGAAATCCTAGCTGTATTAAAATTAGGATATTTTTTAAATCATGACATTTTAAAATCACGACCCCTAAATCGTAAACCCTCATGATAAAACCCATTCTAAATCCTAAACTTTAAACACCAACATCCTAAACCCTAAGTCTGCTAACCCTAAACCTGCTAAACCATCCTTCTAAATCCTTAACACTGTCTTCCTAAATTCTTAACAATAAACCATAAATCCAATCCTCAGCAAATGCCTAAACTCTAAACCCTAAACCTTCAAACCCTCAATTAGAACCCTAAAGCCTCAGTTGTTGGGTAATCCTTCCTTAAGCCTAAACATTAAACACCTGAAACCCTAAAGGGTATTAGGCCTTACCCTAAACTCTTAAACCCAATTCTTGAATCATGAGCCCTAAGTCCAAACCCCTAACCTGGTAATTGAAATAGACCTTAAATTGAACCCTAAACTTTGTTAGGTATGTAAACCCTAAACTGGCTTAACTCTCAGAACCTGTCAACCCTCTTCCATGGATGTGAATGAGTACACTGGACCTAAACCCTAAACCCTGACCCTATGCCTTAAAACCATGTAACTCATGTGATTTTAAACCCTAAACCTTAAGCTCTAATTTCTCTTAGAAACCCTAAATTATAATCCTAAATAAAAACATTGAGTCATTTTTAGGTGTAAAAATGCAAAATTTGCCTCAACGGTAAACACTTTTGAAAAACTGTTGGCTAGAAAATTTGTCTTGAATAAATTGGTGGGTTTCAAGCACAAACCCTATGGGAATCTAAAACCCTCTAAAATTAAACAGTAAATCTTTCTTAAATTCTGCATTTAAAAATTGGTGGATTTTTAAAAAATCTGGATTTTTGAAAAATCTGACATTTTCAAAAAAGTTAGGATTTTTGAAAAGTCTAGCATTTTTCAAAAGAGAAGATTTTCTGAAAAGTTTGCATTTTTGAAAATGTTGGGTTTTTAAAATTTTCAGATTAATGTTGTGATTTTTAATATTTGGGATTTTCGAAAAAATATAATTTTTTAAAAGTAACATTTTTACAAAAATTGGCATTTTTTATTGTTGAGATTTTAAAAATTCAGGAGAAGCAAAAAGTTGGGATTTTGAAAAAATTTTTGATTTTAAAAACGTCACAATTTTTGAAATAGTTGTAATTTTAAAAAAACTTGGGATTTTTGAAAAAGTTATAAACTCAAAAGAGTCAAGATTTTAAAATTGTAGTGATGCGACAAAATTAGCAGAAACTTGAAAAATGTCATAACTTGTGCTCTGGGTGTTTGTTTTAGTCCGTTTTTTTTAAACCACATGTTTCAAAAATCTCAACTTTTTTAAAATATCAAGATTTTCAAAAAAAATCGGGAGTTTGAATTATTTAGATTTTCAAGAAATTCTTATTTTTACAAATATGTCATGATTTTTGAAAAAGTCATTATTTTTCGAAAAATTGTGAATTTAAAAAAATTAAGATTTTAAAGAATTTAATTTTAGAAAAAGACAAAATTTTATAATTCTAAAAAAGTTTGAATTTAAAATTTTTTGTAGTTTTTGAAAAAGTTGAGATTTTCAAAAAAGTCAGGATTATGAAACGGTTGGGATTTTGAACAAAAATTGGGATTTCAAAAAAGTCTGATTTTGAAAAAGCCAAGAATTTTGAGAAAGTTGGGATTTTCAAAAAAGACAAGATTTTGAAAAAAGGTGCAATTTTCAAATAAGTCAGGAATTACAAAACTGAAGAGATTTTTAAATCCCAACTATTTTGAATATCCTATTTTTTTTTTTCCTAACATTTTCAAAATTTTACTTTTTCAAAATTCAACTTTTTATAAAATTACTTTTTCCTTGAAAATTACAAATTTTAGTTTTTTTTAAAATTGTGAACTTTTTAAATTTATGACTTTATCACTTTCAATATCTTTGAAAATCCTTACTTTTTTGAAATCCTAACTGTTTCAAAATCAGGATATTTTTTAAATCATGACTTTTTCAAAATCATCCTAAACCCTAAAACCCTACGTCGTTGTAAACGTGAAACCCTAAACCCCAACATCCTAAACACTAAGCCCAAAACCCTAAATCCTAAACATAAACCATAAAACTTTAACATTGATTCCTAAACCATAAATCCTAAACTATAAACCATAAAAGCCTTAAATTGAATCCTAAACCTAAATTGCCCAAACCATAAACGTTAAACCCAAACCCTGTTCATAAAACCTAAACTTAAACCCTAAACCCTAAACCTTAACCCTAAACCCTAAACCTAAGCCAAAAGCCTAAACCCTAAAGAAATGCCCTAAACCCCGACCTGTGGAAACCCTAAATGAGTGAACCCTAAAACCTTAAACCCTAACCCTAAACCTAAATCTTCGGATACCTTGAACCAGAGGCATGAAGCCAAGACACTATGTGCATAAACCCTAAACCTTTAACTAAAAAAATGAGCTAAACCCTAAACCTTTAACTCATAACCTAATTTCTTGAACTAAACTATGAGACCCTAAACCCATGAAACTTGAGAGCCAAAAACCTAAACCTAAACTATAACTCTGAAACCCTATAAACTTAAATTACCCTAAACCTTGAGCTCTAATTCTCCTAAACCCTAAAACCCTAAATGTTAAATCCTAAATAAATAAAACCCTTAATCCCTAAACCATTAAGCCCTAAACCCTAAATTTTTTAAAACCCTCAAGATTGTAAAAAACCCCAAACACTAAAATGTTTGCCCTAAAACCCTAAACCCTAAAACTCTTAAACCCTAAGTCAGGATACTTAAAAAAATCCTAATTACTAAACCCTAAACCCTGAGCCTTCGAAAAAAATAAATTTTTAAACCCTCAATCTTGAGCCCAAAATCATAAACCCTAACTACAAATCCCATGAGCCCTAAACCTTCAACCTAGAAACCTTAAAATAGTTAGATTTACAAAAGGCTGGTATTTTGAAAAACTTGAGATTTTCTAAAAGTCAAGATTTTTGAAAAAGTCAATATTTTGAAAAAGTGTATATTTTAAAGAAAATTGTTATTTTTGAAAAATTTTTGAAGTTGGGATTTTTAAAAATGTTTGTATTTGTAGGGTCAAGATGTTCAAAAAAGTTGGGGTTTTTGAAAAATGAATATTTCAAAAAAAGTCAAGATTTTTGAAAAGTTAGGATTTTCAAAAAGTTGGGTGAAGATTTTTGATTTTTTTGAAAAATGTTTTTTTAAAAATTCAAGATTTTTGAAAAGTCTAGATTTTCAATAAGTTAAAATATTCAAAAAAAAGTCTTGATTTTTTAATATTTGTGATTTTCGAAAAAATATAGGTTTTTTTAAAAAAATAAGATTTTCAAAAAAGTCGGCATTTTTGATAAAGTTTGAGATTTTAGAAAATTCAGGAATTTTTTTAAAAATGTTGGGATTTCTGAAAAAGTTTTTTATTTTTGAAAACATCGTGATTTTTGAAATAGTTGTGATTTTTGAAAAAGTTGGGATTTTCGAAAAAGTTATAATCTCAAAAGAGTCAAGATTTCAAAAATGTAGTGATGCGCCAAAATTAGCAGGAACTTGAAAAGGTCATAACTTGTGCTCCGGTGTCCATTTGAGTCCGCTTTTTTTAAACCACATGTTTAAAAAATCTTAACTTTTTTAAAATATCAAGATTTTCAAAAAAAAATTCCCAATTTGAATAATTTTGATTTTTTAAAATTCTAGATTTTTGAAATATGTCTGATTTTTTAAAAAGTCATTATTTTCAAAAAAGTTGTGAATTTTTGAAAAAGTTTAGGATTTTAAAAATTTAGGATTTTAGAAAAAGTTGGAATTTCATAATTCTAAAAAATTTAATTTAAAAACATTTTAGGGTTTTTGAAAAAGTTGAGATTTTTGAAAAAGTTAGGTATTTTTGAAAAAGTATATTTCAAAAAAATCACGATTTTAAAAATTGTAATTTCAAAAAATTACAAGATTTTGAAAAATAGTTGTGCTTTTCGTAAAATTTCGTTTTTTTTATCAAGATTTTTATAAAATTCTTGCAGGACGTTTCAAAAATTTAATTTTCCAAAAATTACTGAGATTTTTGAAAATTGTCGAATTTTTTTTAAAAAGGTCATAATTTTTAAATAAGTCTTTACAAAACTGAAAATTTTTAACAACTTTTTTGAAATCATGACTTTTTTTTAAATCGTATTTGTTTCAAAATCGAAATATTTTTGAAATCGTGACTTTTTGAAAATCATGACTTTTTCAAAAACTTGAATTTTTAAAAAATGTGTTATTAAAATTGTGAACTTTTTCAACCCCACGACATCCTTTCAAAATCTTTAAGAATTTTTAAAAAGAACTTTTTCGAATCCTAAACCATAAACAGGAATTTTAAACCTAATTGTAGACCCTAAAATTGCAACCCCTAAACCCTAAACCATAAACTCAAAAACTTGAATCATAAAACCTAAATCCCTAAACCCCAAACCTTAAACCATAAACCCTAAATCATAAACCCGTAAACCCTAATCCATAAAGACTAAACCCTAAACCTTAAATCAGCCCTAAACCCTAAAGAATTAACCCTAAACCCCTAAACCCTAAACCCTAAACCTTATAGCATTTAAACCCTAAACCATAAATCCAAAACCCTAAACCCTAAACCTTTAGCTAGAGACCTAAACTGTAAACCCCAAACCTCGAACCCTAAGCCATAGACCCTCAACCATAAAACACTGAAACTAAAGCCTAAACCCTGACTTGGATGCCCTAATCCATAAACACTAAGCCCTATATACCCTATAAACCCTAAACCTTAAGGTCTAATTACTCCTAAACATTAATTTCTCAGTCTTAAACCCTAAAACCCTAAATGCTAAAACCTAAATTCTAAACCCTCAATCATAAACCATCGAACCTTAAACCCTAAATTAAAACCCTGAACCCTAAAAAGTTCATGAACCCTAAACCCTAAAACCTGAGCCCTAAACCCTAGTGATCCTAAACCCTAAACCTAAACCCTAAAAGCTAAACTTGTAACCCTAAACCTTAATTTTAAACCCTAAACCCCAAATCATGAGCCCAAAAAACCTCAACCTAGAAACCTTAAAATGGTTAGATTTGGAAAAGGTTGGCGTTTTGAAAAACTTGGGATTTTCAAAAAGCCCTAATTTTTTAAAACTGTATGAATTTTTGAAAAGTTGTCATTTTTTCATCAAGATTTAAAAATGTTGGGACTTTGAAAATATTTTGATTTTCAAACAAGTTGGGGTTTTAAAAAAATGAATATTTGGAAAAGTCATAATTTTGTAAAAGATAAGATTTTTAAAAAACTAGGGATTTTTGAAAAAGTAAGGATTTTTTAAAAAATCAAGATTTTGGAAAATGTTGGGATTATTAAAAAAATCATAAACCCTTTTTAAAAAGTCCTAAATATTCGAAAAAGACCTAAATTTTTAAATCCCTAAATGCAATTTTGAAAAAAAATTAAAAGCCTTTAAAAAAGTAAGGATTTTCAAAATGAGTGATCAAAATTAAAACCAAAACTTGAAAATTCTTTAAAATCCTAAACTTTTGAAAAAGTAATGATTTTTTAAAACCATGACTTTTATCAATCTTTCAAAATTTTAAAATTCAAACTTTTTGAAAATCAATAGTTTTTCAAAATCCTAAATTTTTAAAAAAACATATTTTTGAAATCATTACTTTTTCAAAATAATGAACCCTAAACCTTAAACCTAAGTCGTAAACGCTAAACCCTAAACCCCAACATCCTAAACACTAATCCCAAAACTCTAAATCAAAAACATTAAACCATAAACCCTAAACACTAAATCCAAAACCCTAAACCCTCAGCCATAAACCTAAATCCCTAAATCATAAAACCTAAACTCTAAACCCTAAAACATAAACCATAAACCCTAAACCCTGATCCCTGAGCCATGAAGCCTAAACCCTAAACCCTAAGCCCTAAACCCTTAACACCCTAAACCCTAAATAAAACTTAAACCCTGAATCCTGAGCCCAAAAACCCTAAACCCTAAACCCTAAACCATGAACCTAACCCCAAAGAAACCAAAAAAGCTATTTTGGAAAAACTTAAAACCAACTGGGAAACCTTCCATAAACCCAAGACTTTTGAACCCTAAAGTTTTTTAAACATTAAGATCTAAAAAAAGTCAAACTACTAAAAATTTGCAATTGTAAAAAATGAGCCCTTTGAAACCCTAAATGTAAAAAAATGTTGGTACTTTGAAAAACCTTTTAACCCCAAACTTTAAAACCTGAGCCCTAAAAAATTCTAAACCCTAAAACCTAATTTTAAACCCTTCAAACCTTGGGATTTTTGAAAACCCTGTAGCCTTGAGCCACTAAAAAAAATTAAACCCTGAAACACTAAATCCTTAGCTAAGCCCAAAAACCTAAACCCTAAACTCAAATCCCTAAGCCATGGACCCTTAACCCCTGAACCTAAAAACCGTAGTTAGATTTGAAAATTTTGGTATTTTCAAAAAGTTTGGACTTTTTGAAAAAGTTAAGATTTTCAAAAAACTCACGAGATTTTGAAAAAGACTTTTCAAAATGCTTTTTAAATAAAGTAAACCCTATTTTAAAAAACATCAAGATTTTAAAAATGTTGGGACTTTGAAAAACCTTCATATTTTAAACCCTAAGTTGGGGTTTTTGAAAAATTAAAATTTCCAAAAAGTCATGAACCCTTTTAAACCTGGGATTTTAAAATAAAGCTTTTCCCGAAATGTCAACCCTATTTGAAAACCCTAAGTTTTTTTAAAAATCATCCAAGATAAAAACATTTTTGAAAAACTTGAATTTAGAAAAAAATTAGCTAGATTTTCAAAAGTTGGTATTTTTAAAAATTTGAAATTTTCAAAAATCTTGTGATTTTTGAAAGTAGTTTTTAGGATTTTAAACCCAAGTTTTGATTTTCAAAAACATCAACATTTTTGAAAAGCGTGTTAGGATTCTTTGAAAATTCAGATTTTTAAAAAGTTGTAGTTTTGCGCCAAAATTAGAAACTTAGAAAAAGTCATAATTTTTCCAAAGTTGTTTTTGAAAGACCTGGGCTTTTTGCAATTTTTCAAAAATATCAATATTTTTTAAAAATCAGGACATTTTAAAAAAAAGTTAGGATTTTTGAAAAGTTTAGATTTTCCAAAAATTTTGGATTTTTGAAAATGTCATGATTTTGTAAAAGTCATTATTTTCTAAAAAGTTTGAATTTAAAAAAAATTAGGATTTTAAAGAATTTGTAATTTTAAAAAAAATCAGAATTTCATAATTCTAAAAAAGTTGGGATTTTGAAGGCTTTAAAATTTAGGGTTTTTGAAAAAGTTGACGATTTTGAAAAAAAGTCCAAGATTTTTTAGAAATTGTCAATTTTCAAAAATACAAGATTTTTTAAAAAGGTGAATTTTCAAAAAGTCAAGAATTAAAAAACTGAAGTGAGATTTTTAAAATTAACAGGAACTTGAATAAGTAATTTTTTTGAAAATCCTTGACCGTTTGAAAATCTTTTTTTAAAAATTCTAATTTTTTTTAAAATTGCTAACTTTTTAAAAATTATCGAATTTTTCAAAAAAAAGTTTTTTAAAAATTGTGAACTTTTTAAATTCATGACTTTTTTGAAATCCTAACTTTTTCAAAATCAGGATATGTTTGAAATCATGTCTTTTTCAAAATTGTGACCCCTAAATCCTAAAACCTAAAACCTGAGTAGTAAACGCTAAACCCTAAACCCCAACATCCTAAACACTAACCCAAAACAATAAATCCTAAACCCTAAACCCTAAATACTGAAACCCTGAACCAAAAACCCAAATCCCTAAATTTTAAAACCTAAACTCTAAACCCAAACCTTAAACCAAAATAAACCCTAAACCCTAAGTCATAAAACCTAAAGCCTAAAAACCTTAAACACCTAAATCATAGACCCTAAACCCTAAACAGTTAACACTAAAGCCTTAGGCCTAACAATAAACCCTTACCTTGAAACCTTAGCCCTAAACCAAAACCCTAAATCCTAAACTCATAACCTCAAACCTCGAACCTCGAACCCTAAGCCATAGACCCTTAACCATGAACACTGACACCTAAACCCTAGACTCTAAGTCGTATACCATATAAACCCTAAACCTTAAGCTCTAATGGATCCTAAACACTAAATTCTGAGTCTTAAACCCTAAAACCCTAAATGCTAAATCCTAAATACTAAACCCTCAATAAAAAAACCATGAGCCCTAAACCCTAAATGAAAAACCCTCAACCATAAAGCTCGAACCCCAATCCCTAAAATCTGAGCCCTAAATCCTAAACCCTAAAACCCTAAGACCTAATTCTTAAACCCTAAACCTTGATCCCCGAACCCCTGAATCTCAACCCTAAACCCTTGAACCTTGAGCCCTAAACATTAAACCCTGAACCCTGTGTCCTGAGCCTAAAAACCCTAACCCTAAACACTAAATTCCCTGAACCCTAAACCCTTAACCAAGAAACCTTAAAATAGTTAAATTTGAAAAAATTTGGTATTTTAGAAAACTTGGGATTTTCAAAATGTCAAGATTTTTGAAAAAGTCAGGATTTTAAAAACTTGAGATTTTCAAAAAAGTCACGACTTTTGAAAAAGTTGCAATTTTAAACAAAGTTGTTATTTTTGAAAACATCAAGATTTTAAAAATGTTGGGACTTTGAAAATGTTTAGATTTTCAAACAAGTTGGGGTTTTTGAAAAAGTATGAATTTTTGAAAAAAGTTGGGATTTTTAAAAGTTGAAATTTTTCACATTTTTGAAGAGTCATTTTTGAAAAAGTCAAGATTTTTGAAAAACTCGACATTTTCAAAAAAGTTAGGATTTTTGAAAAGATGGGATTTTAAAAAAATTAGAGATTTTCCAAAAAGTTGTGATTTTGGTAAAGTGAATATTTTTGAAAAATTCAAGATTTTTAAAAATTTGGGATTTTAAAAAAAGTCAAGAATTTGAAAAATGTTGGGATTTATAAAACGTTAGGATTTTTGAAAAACTTGAGATTTTTGAATAAGTGAAGATATTTGAAAAAGTCCATATTTTTAATATTTGTGATTTTTGAAAAAAAATAATTTTTTTAAAAAGTAAGGATTTTCAAAAAAGTTGGCATTTTTGATAATGTTGATATTTTAGAAAATTTAGGAATTTAAAAAAAAAATAGATTTCTAAAGAAGTTATGATTTTGGAAAACGTCGCGATTTTTGAAATATTTACAATTTTTTGAAAAAGTTGAGATTTTTGAACAAGTTATAATCTCAAAAGAGTCAAGATTTCAAAAATGTAGTGATGCACCAAAATTAGCAAGAACTTGAAAAGGTCATAACTTGTGCTCCAGGTGTCCGTTTGAGTATGTTTTTTTAACCACATGTTTCAAAAATCTCAACTTTTTTAAAATGTCAAGATTTTCAAAAAAAAGTGGGAGTTTGAATAATTTAGATTTTCCAAAAATTTAGATTTTAAATATGTCATGATTTTTGAAAAAGTCATTATTTTCCAAAAAGTTGTGAATTTAAAAAAAAATAGGATTTTAAAGAATTTGCAATTTTAGAAAAAGATAGAATTTCATAATTCTAAAAAAGTTTGAATTTAAAAAAATTTAGGTTTTTTTGAAAAAGTTGAGATTTTCAAAAAAGTCAGGATTATGAAAAGGTTAGGATTTCAAACAAAAATTGTGATTTCAAAAAAGTCATGATTTTGAAAAAGCCAAGAATTTTGAGAAAGTTGGGATTTTCAAAAAGACAAGATTTTGAAAAAGGTGCAATTTTCAAATAAGTCAGGAATTACAAAACTAAAGAGATTTTTAAATTCTAACTGTTTTGAACATCCTGATTTTTTTAAAAAAAATCCTAACATTTTAAAAATGTTTACTTTTTCAAAATTCCAACTTTTTATAAAATCGTGACTTTTTCGAAAATTACGAATGTTTAAAAAATCACAATTTTTTTTTTAAATTGTGAACTTTTTAAATTCATGACTTTATTACTTTCAAAATCTTTGAAAATACAAACTTTTTCAAAAATCATGACTTTTTCGAAATCCTTACTATTTCAAAATCAAGATATTTTTGAAATCGTGAATTTTTCAAAATCCTAAACCCTAAACTTTAAAACATGAAACCTGAGTCGTAAATGGTAAACCCTAAACCCCAACATCCTAAACACTAAGCCTAAAACCCTAAATCCTAAACCATAAACAATAAACACTCAACATTGAATCCTAAAGCCTAAACCCTCATCCATAAACCATAAACCCAAATCCCTAAATCATGAAACTTAAACTCTATCTAAACCACAAACCTTAAAACATAAACCCTAAGACCTAAACTCTAAACAATAAACTCTAAACCCCTAAGCTTGACCCTTAAATCATAAACAACAAACTTTAAAGCCTTCGGCCTAACCCTAAACCCTAAACCCTATACCTTGAGCTATCAGCCTTAAGCCAAAACTCTAAACCCTAAACCCTAAACTCATAACCCGAACCTCGAACCCTGAGCCATGGACTTTAACCATGAACACTGAGACTAAACCCTAAACTTTGAGCCCTATATACCATATAAACGCTAAACCTTAAGCTCTAATTGCTCCTAAACACTAATTTCTCAGTCTTAAACCCTCAAACACTAAATATTAAATTGTAAATAATAAACCCTCAATCAGTAGAGACCATGAGCCCTATACCCTAAATCAAAAACCCTAAACCGTAAACCTTGAACCCCAAACCGTAATAGTTAACCCTAAACGCTAAACTCTAATCCCAAAAACCTTAAACCCTAAAACCTAATTCTTAAACCCTAAACCTTGATCCCAAAACTTTGAGCCTCAACCCTAAACCCTCAACCCTGAGCCCTAATCCCTAAACCCTAAACCTTTAATGATGAGCCCAAAAACACTTAACCTAGAAACCTTCAAATAGTTAGATTTGGAAAAGGTTGGTGTTTTGTAAAACTTTCGATTTTACAAAATTCAGGATTTTCAAAAACTTGAGATTGTCAACAAAGTCACGACTTTTGAAATAGTTACAATTTTAAACAAAGTTGTTATTTTTGAAAACATCAAGATTTAAAAATGTTCGAATTTTCAAACAAGTTGGAGATTTTTGAAAAATGAATATTTCAAAAAATTCAAGATTTTTTAAAAGTTAAGATTTTCGAAAGAGTTGGGCTTTTTCCAATTTTTGAAGAATCTGGATTTTTAAAAAATGTGGGAATTTAAAAAAAGATAGTATTTTTGAAAAGATGGGATTTTAAATTTTTTAGATTTTCCAAAAAGTCATGATTTTGTAAAAGTCAAGATTTTCAAAAAAGATAAGATTTAAGAAAATTCAGGATTTTTAAAAAAGTCAAGATTTTTGAAAATGTTGGGATTTTAAAAACGTCAACATTTTTGAATAAGTAATAATATTTGAAAAAGACTCGAATTTTAATATTTGTGATTTTTGAAAAATAATATATATTTTTAAAAGTAAGTATTTTAGAAATAGTTGAGATTTTAGATAATTCAAGAATTGTTAAAAAATTTGGGATTTCTGAAAAGGTTTTGATGTTAGAAAATGTTATTATTTTTGAAGTTTTTGGGATATTCAAAAAAGTTAAGATTTTTTAAAAATTTATAATCTCAAAAGAGTCAAGATTTCAAAAATGTAGTGATGTGCCAAAATTAGTAGGAACTTGAAACCTTAGCTTGTGCTCGAGTGTCTGTTTGAGTCCATTTTTATAAACCACTTGTTTAAAAAATCTCAATTTTTTTTGGAAGTTTGAATAATTTAAATTTTCTAGAACCTTAAACAATAAACCCTACACCCTAAATAATGAGCCCTAAAAGTCTTAGGGCTAACCCTAAACCCTATCCCTTAAATTGTGAGCCCTAAGCTAAAATCCTAAACCTTAAACCTTTAGCTAGAGACCTAAACCCTAAACCCCTATCTCATAACCCAAAACCTAGAACCCTAAGCCATGGACCCTCAACCATGAACATTGAGACCTAAACCCTAAACCCTAAATTCTGAGTCTTAAACCCTAAAACACTAAATGCTAAATCCTAAATACTAAACCCTAAATTTTAGACCATGAGCCCTAAATCCTAACCCTAAACCCTAAACCTGGATCTTTGAACCCTGAACCCTGAGCCCTAAGGCCTAATCCCTAAACCCTAAGCACTAAACACTGAAATCTGAATCATTAGCTCAAAAATTTAAACTCTAAACAATAACTCCTCTTATCCCTAAACTCTAAACCTAGAAACCTTACAATAGTTTAGATTTTTAAACAAGTTGGGATTTTTGAAAAATGAATATTTCACAAAACTCAGGAGTTTTGAAAAGTTGGGATTTTAGAAAGAGTTGGGCTTTTCCAATTTTTGGAGAGTCTAGATTTTTTGAGAGTAGATTTTTTGAAAAAGTAAATAGTTTTTACAAACTCAACATTTTCAAAAAAATTAGGATTTTTGAAAAGACGAGATTTTGAAACATTTGAAAACTCGACCTTTTTAAAAAAAAAAAATCTTTTTTGAAAATGCAAACTTTCTCAAAATTCTTCGCATTTTCAAAATCACAACTTTTTTGAAATCCAAATTTTTATCCGAAATCCCAATTTTTGTTCGAAATCCATTCCTTTTCCTAATCCTGACTTTTTTTTTAATATTATGATATTTTACACAGTTGAGATTTTTGAAACATGTGGTTTCAAAAAAAAATAGACTCAAACAGACACTTTGACCACAAGTTATGACCTTTTCAAGTTCCTTCTAATTTTTGTGCATCACTACATTTTTGAAAGCTTGACTTCTAAAAAATCTAAAATTTCTACTTTATAAAAAATGCCGGCTTTTTTTTGCAAATCCTTACTTTTTAAAAAAAAAAAAATTTAAAATCACAAATACTAAAAATCAGTTCTTTTTTATCTTGACTTATTCAAAAATCCCAAATTTTTAAAAAATCTTGACGTTTTAAAAATCCCAACAGTTTTTAAAATCTTGACTTTTTGGAAAATATCAAATTTTTCAATATCTCGTCTATTAAAAAATCCTAACTTTTTTGAAAATGTCGAGTTTTTCAAAATTCTTGACTTTTTCAAAAATGTAGACTTCAAAAATCTTGACTCTTCAAAAATGCGAAAAACCCAACTCTTCCGAAATTCTCAACTTTTTAAAAATCCTGACTTTTTTGAAATATTAATTTTTTGAAAACCTCAACTTATTTGAAAATCTGAACATTTTCAGACTCCCAACATTTTTTAAATCTTGATGTTTTCAAAAACAGTTCAACTTTGTTTAAAATTTAAACTTTTTCAAAAGTCGTGACATTTTTTAAAATATCATGTTTTTTAAAATCCCAAGTTTTTCAAAATACCAAGTTTTTCCAAATCTAACTCTTTTAAGGTTTAAAGGGCGGTTGAGTGCTTAAGTGATTTGGTGTTTAGGTTTGTAGGCTCAGGATTTGGGGTTTAAGTGTTTAGGGTTTAGTGTTGTTGGCTCAGGATTCGGGGTTTAGGGTTTAGGGTTTAGGGATTAGGGCTCAGGGCTTAGGGTGTTGGTACCTAAATTTGTTCTCCTTTTCAGTCTGAGCAACATGGTTTAGATATGAGGGTTTATGAATCTTGAAGATAGATGGATCATGGTGTGTTTCATTTTGTAGCCGGGGATATGATCTAACTGGTACTCAGATTTGTGGAGAGATGGATAGACTCAAATAGGACTTGATCTTGTCCTAACTGTTTTAGGTTATGCCTTTCAACCAAGGTAAGACAACCTATTTTGTGACCCTAAATGGTGAAGGAGATAAGATATCCCTCAATTTGGGCTTTCAAATAGTATGAAGGGGCCTTGGGAAAAATTTCAACACTCCAAATCTAACTTTCACAAGTTGTCACTTCCAGATTATGGTGGAGGGTCCATTTCAATGTTCGAAGTCAATGGTTACTGAAGACATTTTGAAATCCTAAATGATCTTGTTCTAAAGTATTTAGGGTAAATGGATTTTGATCTTCTGTGGGTATATAGGTCAAAACAGGGTAGGATTAGTTATTTTGAATGATTTTTGGGTGGGAGTTTAGACAAGAAAAACCAAGGTTTCCAAGACTCTTTGAGAATTTCAGCAAAATATGGAGAAACTTAACAGTAGAAAGTATCAAAATGGTTAATCATCCTTTCAACTAGGATATGTGCATCAAATGGAGGCCCAGATCTGTACTTTTCCATGCAATCTTTGATCATCTATCACAAAAGCTTGAGTTAGAATGAATCAATGAAGCATTTAGCAATCATTATTAAATCAAGAACTAAGGTGCACCCAAAGGTTTACAAACAATCTCTGAAGTCAAGGATGGTAAAGTGATTTTAAATTTGTTTATCTCTTCATTAGATGAAAGCTTTTATGAATGTGAGATTGCAAATTTAGCCACTTAAACTATCACAAGAAATGAGACCATGGGTTATGATTTAAGAGAGATTTTAAACACAAGACTGCAACAGGAAACAAGAAACACAAATTTTAAATGCATTATGAAATGTAAGCATTCACAGAACATAGAATAACTAAAAAATGATCAGATTTATCAGTAGGGGAATGTTATGAAAACTACCTTAGAGCTTGTTAATGGCTATACATATGCAGCAAAATTAACATGATTTGAAATCTGATACAGAGAGAGTTATATGAGTTTCTCAGGTGGTCACTCATAGAATGGGTTTCTTCCCAGATTTTTTCGTGAAATTTTTAGTTTCCCAGGCTTTTTTAAACTCTTCCAACCCTTTGCATGACAAATTCATGTAATATATAGCATTCAATCTCCTTTGAGCCTTTTTTCCCAAAAAATAATATGCCAAAGGATCAAATTTGTTACAAAAATTCCTCATGATTCACAAACAGGGACATTTAAAAGATCACATCCAAAAAGTTGCCAGTTGTCTCAAAAAGAGATGAATCATTAAAAATTCACATCTTTATCCATTGTAGAGGCAAGTTTTTCATCTTCAAAGCATGTAGACCCCCCTTCCTTTCATTATTTCATCCTTATCCCTCAAAAATTTGACTCTACAACTTTTAGATATGATATTTTAAATTGTTAGACGGGTTAGGGAAATAATTCATTTCAAAAACATCTCTGATCTTCAAATTAATCCTCAAAACCAATTGCATTGGTCCTTTCAGGCATAAATGACACGAATTTCTAAAAAAATTGATGAAAATTGATGTAAAAAATGCATCTCAAAACTTCCTGGAGCTTAACTGGCAGCCAAATTGAAAAATGCATAGTTATCGTTGATCTTCTTTTATCCACGTGTCACAATGTGATTGGAAATGGGCTTGGGATCAATTTTTGAAAGGCACTTAACACTTTTAGAAAAATATTTCAAAAATTGACATTTTTCTCTGCTTCCTCCACCCTTTTGAAAATGAGTCTTGACACATATACCAATGTGGGTCCCAAAATCACGGCAACTCGTTTACTATTTTAAAATTTTTGATAAAAATAAAATTTTCAAAAATATCCCTGCATCTCCACCTCATGAAAACGGGCCTAACACGTGTCCCAAATCCCATTGGAATCGTAGAACTATACTACACATTTCCACCTCTTTTGGAAAAAAGAAAATTTTTCAATTTATCCCCGCGGACCCACACGTCTGATTCTGTCCTTGACACGTGGTTTTTATTGGTGGCTCAAGGAGTTAGGATTTAGGGTCGAGATTTTTGAAATATCCTAACTTAAAAAAATTGAAACATTTAGGGTTTTTAAGAATCATAACTTTTTAGGGTTTAGGGTTAGTAATTTGCCAAAATATTTTAAGGTTTAGTGGTTTGATAGGACTTTATTGGAAAATCTCAGGGTTTTTAGATTTAAGGTTTTTCAAAAATCCCAGTGTTTTTGAAATACCATGTCTCAGGGTTTGAAAATCTGTAATTCAGGAGTTAAACGTTTAGGCCGTTTAGGATTTAACGTTGTGGTGCTCATAAGTTCAAGGTATAGAGTCTAGGGTTTAGGTTAAGCCCTAAGTCATTATTATGGTTTCAGGGTTTATTAGGCTCGAGGGTTCCGTGTTTATTGTTCTAGATGTTCATGAGTTTAGGGTTTATGGTGGTTTGGCACTCATTTCGAGGTTACGTTTTAACGTCCTTTAACAGGATTTGGGTTTAAGGATTTATGATGTTTTCATAAGGGTTTATGGCTTAAGTTTTAAATTTAAGGCTTTATGGTTCAGGGATAATAGAGTTTTTGAATGTTTATTTTTAAGATTTGGGGTTAGAGTTTAGGTTTTACGATCAAATTTAACGTTTTAGGGGTCACGTTTCTGATGGTCAAGGGTTTCAGGGTTGAGGATTTTGTTAAGTGTTTAGGTTTTTAAAAAGTTTATTTTAAGATTTAGGGTTTTGAAAGGCTTAGGCTCATGAATTTAGGCAAGTTGGGGTTCATGATGTTTATAAAAAGTTTACGAATCAAAGGTTTAATTTTTTCACAAATTTAAAATTTTCAGGACATTCTAGATTTTGGAAAACCTAATTTTAGTTTTAAAAATCTCTTTAGGTTTTCAAAATTCTGAATTTAGGGTTCAAAATTTGCGGACTTTTCCTCAAAAATCATTTTATTTTTTAAAATTCCTAACTTTTTTAAAAGGAAATTCTATTTTTTTCTAAATTTTGTCTTTTTTTTGGAAAATCCCAATTTTTTCAAAAGTCCCAATTTTATCAGAAAATCATTGAATTTTTGGAAAAGGGTATATGACTTTTTAAAAAACATCTAGAATTTCTGGAAAATCTAAATTATTCAAACTCTCGATTTTTTTTTGAATAATCCTTGATATTTTAAAAAAGTTGAGATTTTTGAAACATGTTTTTAAAAAATGGACTCAAACAGGACACCCAGAGCACAAGTTATGACCTTTTCAAGTTAATTTTGGAGCATCGCTAATTTTTGAAATCTTGACTCTTTTGAAATTATAAATATTTTTTGAAAATCCCAACTTTTTTGAAAATCACAACTATTTTCGAAAATTGTGACATGTTTTGAAAATCAAACCATTTTCAGAAATCCCAACTTTTTAAAAATTCCTTGAATTTTTCGAAAATCTCAACTTTATCAAAAATGCTGATTTTTTTTAAAATCCTTACTTTTTAAAAAATATATATTTTTTCAAAAATTACAAATATTAAAAATTAGGACTTTTTTTCGAATATCCTGACTTATTCAAAAATCTTGACGTTTTAAAAATCTTATGTTTTAAAAATCTTCATCCCGAAAATCACGACTTTTTGGAAAATCTTGACGTTTTAAAAAATCCTGAATTCTTTTCAAAAATCCTAACCTTTTTTGAAAATGTCAAGACTTTTTGGAAAATCTTAACTTTTTTAAACATCCAGACTCTTCAAAAATCACGACTCTTCAAAAATGCGAAAAACACAACTCTTTAGAAAATCCCAACTTTTCAAAAATCTTGAATTTTTCTAAATATTCACTTTTTCAAAAACCCAACTTGTTTGAAAATTTGAACATTTTCAAAGTCCCAACATTTTAAAAATCTTGATGTTTTCAAAAATAACAACTTTGTTTAAAATTGCAACTTTTTCAAAAGTCGTGAATTTTTTTAAAATCTTGACAAGTTTATTGAAAATCCCTGACTTTTTCGAATCATCAATTTTTCAAAATTTTTCCAAATCTAACTATTTTAAAATTTACTAGGCTGAGAGTTTAGGGCTCAAGGGATTTATTGTTTAGGGTTTAGGTTTTTTGGGCTCAGGATTCGGGGTTTAGGGTTTAGGGGATTAGGCACTTAGGGTTTTGGGTTCAAGGTTCAAGTCAAGGTTTAGGGTTTAAGAATTTAGGTTTTCAGGGTTTAGGGTTTAAGGGCTCATGAGTTTGTCGATTTGTTTACGGTTGAGGGTTTCACATTTAGGGTTTTAGGGTTTTAAATGGTTTAATCAAATTTAGGGTTTAAGTCAAAGTTTATAGGATTAAGCATTTAGGTGTTTTGGCTGAGGGTATAGGCTCAAGGTTTAGAGTTTAGGGTTACGAGTAAGGGTTTATAGGGTTTAGGCTTAATCATGGTTCAAGGTTTAGGCGTTTATGGGGCCGAAGGTTTTAGGGTTTAGGGTTTAGTGTTTAGGGTTTAGGGTCAAGCTTAGGGCTTTAGGGTTTAGGGTTTAGGATTAATGGGGATCAGGTTTAGGTTAGGTTTTATGTTTTAGGGTTTATGGTCCTTAGGCTTAAGGATTTACGGTTTGTTTAGGGTTGGAGTTTAGGGTTTAGCATAAGGCTCAAGGTTAGGGGTTTAGGGTTTATGGTTTAAAGTTTGAGGTTTAGATTTTAGGTTTTATGATTTAGGGGTTTAGGTTTATGGCTAAGGGTTAGGGTCTAGGCTTCGTGGCTCAAGGATCATGGTTTATGGTTTAAGGTTTGGAGGTTTTGAGTTTAGGATTTAAAAAAATTAGGATTTAGGGATTTGGTTTTATGACTTTATGGTTGAGGGTTTAACAAGTTTATGATTCAAATTCCTGTTAAGGGTTTAGGTTTACAGTTTTGGGCTTATGTTGAGGATTTGGGCTTTAGGGTTTTAGCGTTTATCGAAAATCAAACTTTTTTAGGTTTTAGGGTTTAGGGGTTCATGATTTTAAAAAACCACGAACACTGATTTCAAAAATATCCCAATTTTGAAACAGTCTAGGATTTCAAAAAAGTCATGATTTTCAAAAAATGTCTGTATTTTCAAAGATTTTTCGAAAGTTCCAAAAAAGTCATGAATTTAAAAAGTTCACAATTTTTGAAAAAACTTTTATTTTTTGAAAATTTTTATAATTTTTGAAAATCTGATTATTTTATAAAAATTTTGAGTTTAAATTTTGAAAAAGTAAAGATTTTTAAAATGTTAGGATTTTCGAAAAAAATTAGGATATTTTTAAAATAATTTCTGAATTTAAAAATCTCTTCAGTTTTTTAATTCCTGACTTATTTTAAAAATTGCACCTTTTTTCAAAATCTTGTCTTTTTTGAAAATCCCAACTTTCTCAAAAATCTTGGTTTTTTGAAATCCCAATTTTTTTACTTTTTTTAAAATCTTGACCTTTTCATAATCCTAAATTTTTTGAAAATCTCAACGTTTTCAATAATCTTGACTTTTTCAAAAAACTTGACTCTTCAAAAATCTTAACTCTTCAGAAATTTGAAAAGCCCAACTCTTTCTGAAAATTACAAATTCGTTTGAAAAATCATGATTTTTTCGAAATATTAACAAACTTTTTGGAAATCCGCAATTTTTGTTTGAAAGTCCAAACATTTTCATAAGTCCTGACTTTTTTAAAAATTTCAACTTTTTAAAAAACCCTGACTGTTTTTAAAATCTCACACTTTTTTAGAATTATGAAATTCTGATCTTTTTTCTAAAAGTCCCAAGATCTTTCAAAATCTTAAATTTTTTGAAATTCAAAACTATTTTAAGGAAAATAATGACTTAATGGTTCAAAAGCTTATGACATATTAAAAAATCCCAAATTTTAGGAAAATTTGGATCAATTATTCAAACTCTTAGGGACTTAGGGCTTAGTGCTCAAAATCCTGGGTTTAGTTTTGAAACGTGTAGGTTCTAAAAATCAATGGACTGAAACGTTTAACACCTAGGTTTTTCAAGGATCTTAGGGCTCCAGTTTTAGGGTTTGAATTTCGAGGTACAATCTTGAGGGTCTTTACTCTTTTGAGATTATAGGGCTCATGGTTTACGATTAATCCCAACTATTATTTAAAAATTAGTGATATCTAGGGCTTCAAAAAAAAAAATTTAGGGTTCAGAAAGCCCACTTAGAGCTTAAAAATTCCTTTGATTTTAGGGTAAAGAGCTTAGAAGTTTATCAAAAATGGCGTAAGACTTAGGGTTTGAAAATCCTTAGGTCTCATTTTTTGTAAAATTGATATTCCTTGGCTCAGGGTTAGAGGTTTAAAAATAAAAAATCTAGACTTTTTCAAATGGTCTTGACTTACGGTTCAAAAATCCCGACGCTTTAGGGTTCACTGTTTAAGGTATTGACGTTTGAAAAGTCCCAGGGTTTATTATTCTAAAATATTAGGGACTTGGGGTTTAAAATCCTGACTTTTGGGTTTTAAAATCTTCAGGTTTTACAAAATCATGGACTTGGGTTTATGGAAAATGGCTCAAAATTTTTAAACTCTCGTCATTTAGAAAATCCAATGGTTTATGGTTTAAAAATCAGTGTTAAGTTTTTCAAAAATCCTAATGGTCTTAAAATTTAGTTGTGAAAAACGTAACTCTTCTTGAAAAATCCCAACTTTAGGGTTAAGCATTCCTGACGTCAGGTTCGAAATTAGGGGTCATGATTTTCAAAAACCCCCAACATGTTTTAAAATATCCTGATTTTGAAATAGGTAGGATTTCCAAAAAGTTAGGATTTTAAAAAAGTTAATGTATTTTCAAAAATTTTACAAGTTTGTTTAAGTCATTGCAACTTTTTTGAAAAGTTCACATACTCTTCAAAAATCCTGACATTATTCTTCTAAATTATTCAAACTCCTAACATTTTTTTTAAAAGTCCCTGATATTTCTAAAAAAGTTGAAATTTTTGAAAAGTAAAGATGGTTTAAAAAAATAGGACTTAAAAAAAAGGACACCCAAAGCACAAGTTATGACCTTTATCAAGTCTCATGCTAATTTGTGTGCATTCGCAACATTTTTTGGAAATCTTAAATCTTCTTGAGAATCTATAATCTTTTTCGAAAATCCCAACTTTTTTTCAAAATTCACAACTATATCAAAAATCGTGAGGTTTTCGAAAATCTCAACCTTTATCAAAAATGCCTGACTTTTTTTTAAAAATCTCTTACATTTTCAAAACCTCTAAGTTTTATGAAATTAAATGTTTTTTAGAATTATGAATATCTATCTTTTTCTAAAATTGTAAGACTTTTTTCAAATATCCTGACTTAATTTAAAAATCTTGACTTTTCAAATAATTCTTGACGTTTTAAAAAATCCCATGACATTTTCAAAAATCTTGAATATTCTTGAAAATCTGAACATTATTGGAAAATCTTCAATCGTTTTACAAAATCATTTTAGACTTTTTGAGAAAATGTCAAATTATTTAAAAAGGGACTCAAACGAATATTTGGAGCACAAATTATGAGTTTTTCAAAAATCCATACTCTTAATATATCTCGACTCTTCACTACATTGTTGAAAATCCTAGCTATTTAAAAATTATCCCAACTTTTTTGAAAATTGCTTAACATTTTCGAAATATTCAAAACTTTTTCAAAAATCCCAACATTTTAAAAATTCTTGATATTTTCTAAAATAAAAACTTTATCAAATTTGACAACTTGTTTTATAAGTCATGGTGACTTGTTTGAAAAATTACATTTTTTTCAAGAATCAAAAATATCTCAAAATCCTGGGACTTTTTCAACATATCTTAACTTTTTTAAAAATCCCAAGTTTTTCAAAATATCTTAATTTTTTTCCAAACATCCCAACTATTTTCCAAGGTTTCTAGGTTGACGGTTTAGCGGCTCATGGGATTCTAGTTTTTCAGGGTTTACGAATTTTCGGGCTCAAGATTCGGGGCTTAGGATTTAGAAATGTTAAGGTTTACGGATTAGGGCTCAAGGTTCAGGGTTTAAAATGTTTAGGGTTTCAAGAATTAGAACTTCATTTAAGTTTTGGGGCTTTTCAAAAGTCGTTTAGGACTTTAGGGTTTGAAGAATCTCAGGTTTTAGGGTAATCAGGTGCTAAGGGTTCAGCAATATTGACTTTGTGAAGAATCCCAGGTTTTTCAAGGTACTAGGGCTTAGGGTTCCAGGTTTTAGGGTTTAAGAATTAGCTTTCTCAGGGTTTAGGGTTTTGAGGTTTAGGGATCACGGTTTGGGGTTTGAGGTTTACGATTGAGGGTTTTGCATTTGGGGTTTAGGGCTCATGGTTTACGATTGAGGGTTTAGTAATTAAGATTTAGCATTTAAGGTTATAGGGTTTAAGACTTAGAATTTACTGTTGAAGAGTAATTAGAGCTTAAGGTTTAGGGTTTATAGGGTATAGGCCTTTGAGTATAGGGTTTAGGTCTCACTATTTTAAGCGTTTAGGTCTCTAGCTAAAGGTTTAGGGTTTAGGGTTTTTATATTAGGGCTCACAGTTAAAGGTATAGGGTTTAGGGTTAGGCTTAAGGCTTTAGGGTTCACTTTTTAGGGTTTAAGGCTCAGGGTTAGGGGTTTACAGTTTAGGGCTTAGGGACCATGGTTTAGGGTTTATGGTTTAATGTTTGGGGTTGAGAGTTAAAGTTTTACAATTTAGGGATTTATATTCAGTGTTAAGGGTTTATGGTTCACTGTTTAGGGTTTAACACTCAGGGTTAGGGGTTTAGGGTCTATTGTTTTTGAATTAGGGCTTAGACATTAGGGTTTAGGATTCGTGGATTAGGGATCATGGTTTAGGATTTATGGTTTAAGGTTTGGGGTTTAGAGTTTAGTAGGTTTTATGATTTAGGGATTTGGGGTTTAAGGTTTTGGGTTTAGAGTTTAGGTTTTAGGTTTTAGGGGTAAGAGTTTTGTGGTTTAGGACATGCCCTATAGATCTTTATGGCCCATATATCTATATAAACTATATTTTTTGAAAAATCACAAATATTAAAAATCAGGACTTTTTCGAATATCCTAACTTAATCAAAAATTCTGATGTTTAGAAAAATCTTGACGTTTTAAAAATCCCAACATTTTAAAAAATATTGACTTTTTTTTTAAATCTTGACCCTTTTCAAAAATCTTCGTCTATTGACAAAATCCACGCCTTTTTGGAAAATCTCAAGATTTTTAAAAATCTTGATCTGTTTAAAAAATCCTAAACTTTTTAAAAAAATTTGTGGTTCTTCAATAATCTTGACTTTTTCAAAAATCCAGACTCATTAAAAACTCTTGAATCTTCAAAAATTTTGAAAAATCCGAACTCTTTCGAAAATCCCTAACTTATTTGACAAATCCTGGACATTTATCCAAATATTCATTTTACAAAAACCCCAACTTGTTTGAAATCTATGAACATTTTCAAAGTATCAACATAGTTTTAAATTTTACATGTTGTTCAAAATTAATAACTTTGTTTGAAATTGTCAACTTTTTCAAAAGTCGTGACTTTTTTAAGACATCTCAAGTTTTTGAAAATCCTAAGTTTTTCAAAATACCAAATTATTCCAAATCTAACTATTTTAAGGTTTTTAGGATGAGGGATTAGGGTTCAGGGGATTTATTAGTGTTTAGGGTTTAGGTTTTTTGGCTCACGATTCAGGATTTAGGGTTTAGTATTTAGGGTATAGGGTGTAGTGCTCAGGGTTTTGGGTTGAGGGTTCAAGTGTTCAGGCAAAGTTTAGGGTTTAAGAATCAAGTTTTAGGGTTATGGGGTTCTATGGTTGAGGGATTTTCATTTAGGGTTTATGGTTCATGTAGGCTACGATTAAGGGTATAGTATTTAGGATTTATAGCATTTAAGGTTTTAGGGTTTAAGACTAAGAAATTTTGGCTTAGGATCAATTAAAGCATTAAGGGTTTTAGGGTTTATTATAAATATAGAGCTCAAAATTTAGGGCATTACGGTGTATGCGGTCATGGTTTAGGGTTTATGTCTAAGGTGTTCATGATCGAGAGTCCATGGCTCAGGGTTTAAGGTTGGGGGTTTAGTGTTTAGGTCTCTAGCTAATTGAGGTTTAGTATTTAGGACCTTAGCGGTTTATTGTTTAAGGTTTTAAGACTCAGAATTTAGGGTTTTGGAACAATTAGAAGGTTTATGGTTTATAGGGTAGATAGGGCTCAAAGTGTTAAGAGTTTAGTAGTGTAAGGATTTAGGGTTTAGGGTTTAGTGTCTCAGTATTTTTATGGTTGAGGGTCCATGGCTGAGGGTTTGAGGACTCGAGGTTCATGAGTTTAGGTTTTAGGGTTTAGGTTTCTAGCTAAAGGTTAGGGTTTGGGGGCTTCACTTAAGACTCACGATTCAAAAAAGTAATGATTTTCAAAAAGTCTGTATTTTCAAAGGTTGGAATTTTTAAAAAGAAAAGATTTTTAAAATGTTAGAATTTTAAAAAAAACTAGGATATTCAAAACATTTGGGTTTTAAAAAAATCTCTTTAGTTTTATAATTCCTGACTTATTTAAAAATTGTACCTTTTTTCGAAATATTTTCTTTTTTGAAAATCCCAACATTCTCTTTTCTGAAATCACGACTTTTTTAAAATCCCAATTTTCGTTCGAAATTTCAATCTTTTTATAATCGTGAATTTTTTAAAATATCAACTTTTTGAAAAACCATAAAAATTTTGAAACTCAAACTTTTTTAGAATTATGAAATTCCATTTTTTTCTTAAAATTACAAACTCTTGAAAATCTTAAATTTTTTTAAATTCACATTTTTATGAAAAATAATGAATTTTTAAAAAATCAAGACATATTAAAAAATCTAGATTTTCTAGAAACTGTAATTTATTCAAACTTCCGAGTTTTTTTGAATATCTTGCTTTTTTTTTCAAGTTGAGATTTTTAAAACTTAGGGTTTCAAAAACAACAAACATCCCGAGCACAAGTTATGAAATTTTAAATCTTTTGACATTAAATCTTTTTCAAAAATCCTTTTCGAAAATCACAACTATTCCAAAAATCACAATGTTTTGGAAAATCAAAACTTTTCCAAAAATCCCAACTTTTAAAAAATCTCTAAATTTTCTAAAATCTCAACTTAATCAAAATTACCGACTTTTTTGAAAATCCTTACTTTTTTAAATATATATATTTTTTCAAAAATAACAAATTATTAAAAATCAAGACTTTTTTTAATATTCCAACTTATTCAAAAATCTTGACGTTTTAAAAATCCCAACATTTTCCAAAATCTTGACTGTTTTGAAAATTGAGACTTTTCAAAATTCCTAACATTTTAAAAAATCTTCACTTGTACAAAATCATGACTTTCTGGAAAATATCAATATTTTTAAAATCTTGTCTTTTCAGAAATCCTAACTTTTTAAAAAATGTCATGTTTTTCAAATATCTTAACTTTTTAAAAATCCGGACTCTTCAATAATCCTGACTCTTCAAAAATCTTGACTCTTCAAAATCCAAAAAGCCCAACTCTTTCGAAAATCCCAACTTTTGCGAAATAATCATTTTTTGAAAATCCCAACCCAACTTGTTTGAAAATATGAACATTTTCAGAGTCCCGACATTTTTAAAATCTTGATGTTTTCAAAAATAACAACTTGGTTTAAAATTGATACTTTTTCAAAAGTCGTGACTTTTTTGAAAATCTTAAGTTTTTGAAAATCCCAACTTTTTAAAAAATCTTGAATTTTTGAAAATCCCAACATTTTCCAAAATCTTGAATGTTTTGAAAATTGAGACTTTTCAAAATTCCTAACATTTTAAAAAATCTTCACTTGTACAAAATCATGACTTTTTGGAAAATATCAATATTTTTATAATCTTGTCTTTTCAGAAATCCTAACTTTTTTAAAAATGTCATGTTTTTCAAATATCTTGAATTTTTAAAAATCCAGACTCTTCAATAATCTTGACTGTTCAAATATCCAAAAAGCCCAACTCTTTCAAAATTCCCAACTTTTGCAAAATAATCATTTTTCGAAAATCCAATCCCAACTTGTTTGAAAATATGAACATTTTCAAAGTCCCAACATTTTTAAAATCTTGATGTTTTCAAAAATAACAACTTGGGTTTAAAATTGATACTTTTTCAAAGTCGTGACTTTTTTGAAAATCTTAAGTTTTTTGAAAATCCCAACTTTTAAAATCTTGAATTTTTTGAAAATCCCAACATTTTCCAAAATCTTGAATGTTTTGAAAATTGAGACTTTTCATTTCAATTCCACATTTTAAAAAATCTTCACTTGTACAAAATCATGACTTTTTGGAAAATATCAATATTTTTATAATCTTGTCTTTTCAGAAATCCTAACTTTTTTAAAAAATGTCATGTTTTCAAATATCTTAACTTTTTAAAAAATCCGGACTCTTCAATAATCCTGACTCTTAAAATCTTGACGCTTCAAATCCAAAAAGCCCAACTCTTTCGAAAATCCCAACTTTGCGAAATAATCATTTTTTGAAAATCCCAACCCAACTTGTTTGAAAATATGAACATTTTCAGAGTCCCGACATTTTTAAAATCTTGATGTTTTCAAAAATAACAACTTGGTTTAAAATTGATACTTTTTCAAAAGTCGTTGACTTTGAAAATCTTAAGTTTTTTGAAAATCCCAACTTTTTAAAAAATCTTGAATTTTTTGAAAATCCCAACATTTTCCAAAATCTTGAATGTTTTGAAAATTGAGACTTTTCAAAATTCCTAACATTTTAAAAAATCTTCACTTGTACAAAATCATGACTTTTTGGAAAATATCAATATTTTTATAATCTTGTCTTTTCAGAAATCCTAACTTTTTTAAAAAATGTCATGTTTTCAAATATCTTAACTTTTTAAAAAATCCGGACTCTTCAATAATCTTGACTGTTCAAAATATCCAAAAAGCCAACTCTTTCAAAATTCCCAACTTTTGCAAAATAATCATTTTTCGAAAATCCAATCCCAACTTGTTTGAAAATATGAACATTTTCAAAGTCCCAACATTTTTAAAATCTTGATGTTTTCAAAAATAACAACTTGGTTTAAAATTGATACTTTTTCAAAAGTCGTGACTTTTTTTAAAATCTTAACTTTTTGAAAATCCCATCTTTTTAAAAAATATTGAATTTTTGAAAATCCCAACTTTTTAAAAAATCTTGAATTTTTGAAAATCCCAAGTTTTTCAAAATACCAACTTTTGCCAAATCTAACTATTTTAAGGTTTCTAGGTTGAGGGTTTATGGCTTAGGGCATTTAGTGTTTAGGGTTTAGGTTTTTGAGCTCAGGATTCGAGGTTTAGGGTTTAGTGTTTACGGTTTTTTTATTAGTGTTCTAGGTTCAGGGTTTGGGGATTAAGGTATAGGGAAAAAAAATTGGCTTTTTCAAAATTACGAGTTTTTTGAAATCCCAATTTTGGTTTCAAAATCCCCAACCTTTTAATAATCGTGAATTTTTTGAAAATCTCAATTTTTTCAAAAACTCTAAATGGTTTATGAAATTCAAACTTTAGTAAGAATTATGTAAATTCAATTTTTTTTCTAAAATTGCAAATTGTTTAAAATCCTAAGAATTTAGAGTCTTAGGGTTGACAACTAAGTGTTCATGGTTGAGGAAAATAATGACTTTTTCAAAAATTATGACATATCGAAATTACAAGTTTACGATTTGTGGAAAAGGTCTCTAATTATTCAAAGGTTCTCAACTTTTTGGCTTTGAAATCTCATGGTTCAAGGTATAAAAAAGATGAGGGTTTTGAAACATAAGTCATTTTAAAAAATGGACTTAAACAGCTTACCTGGTTAGCTGTTTAGGTGTTATTGCTATAAACTTTTCAGGGTTCTTATGGTTAAGGGGTTAGGATTTATGGCTCATGGATCAGGGGTTTAGGGTTTATGGTTTAAGGTTCGATTCTTTTGAGAGTTATAGGTTTTACGATTTGAAAATGGATTTGGGCTTAGGATTCAGTGTTAAGGGTGAATGGTTCTAAAATCTAGGGTTTTAGGCTTAGTGTCTTAGATATTGGGGACTTTAGGGTTAAAGCGTCTTGTGACTCAGGTTTTAGGGTTTAGGGGTCGAGATTTTTTCGAAAAGTCACGAACATTCAAAAATATCCCGACTTTTTTCGAAACATTTAGGACTTATTCAAGAAAGTCGTGACTTCTTCCAAAAGTCTTTACTTTTTAAAAATCCCAATATTTTGACCTAAACCCTAGACCCTTTGAAATTCATGTCTTTTTCAAAAATCTTCACTTTAACAAAATCACGAATTTTTTGAAAATTTCAAAATTTTTAAAATCCTAACTTTTCAAAATGTCGAGTTTTTATAAAATCTTGACTTTGTAAAATAAAATCTTGACTTCTTAAAAAAATGTGAAAAGCCGAACTCTTTCAAAAATCCTGACTTTTTTCGAAATATCCCATTTTTTGAAAAATCCTAACTTGTTTCGAAAATATTCAATATTTTTAAATTCCCAGCTTTGTTTGCAAATCTTAAATATTTTCAAAAATCATAAGTCGTGAGTTGTTTAAAAATCTTGTAACTTTTTCAAAAGTCCCAAGTACTTGGGTTTAATAATCTCAAGTTTTTGAAGATCCTGACTTTTGGGGTTTAGGGGCTCTTGACTTTTTGAAGGGTACCAAAATTTTCAAAATACCATGGTTGATGGTTCCAAATCTAAGGGGTTATGGCATATGGTTTCTACAATTGAGGGCTTTAGTATTCAGAGATTTAACTGTTTATGGGGTTAAAGTTTTTTGGCTTAGGATTTAGGAGCGATTAGGGTTTAGGGATTAAGTCTCAAGTGCTCAGGGTTAAAGTTTACCATGGTTTAAGCATTGAGGTTCAGGGTTCATTTGTTTAGGGGTCAAGGATTTATGATTTAAGGGTTAGGTTTCAGGGTTTAAGGTTTATAGGGTTTGGGGTTTAACGTCTTAGTGTTTTAGGGTTCACTGGTATAGGGTTAGGATTCTTAGGGCTTAGGTTTTAAGAATTTGGGGTTTAGAGGCTTACGGTTTAGGGTTTCATAGTTAAATGTTTGTGTTTTTAGAGTTCATGATTTACGATTTATGAATTTGGGTTTATGGTATTACGATTTAGGATTTAAGTTTTTTGGCTTGGTATTTAGGACTCATTGGGGTTTAGGGTCTAGAGTTTACAGAATCAGGGTTCAGGTTTATAAAAATTTGGTCGCGATTTGGAAAAAGTAACAGATTTCAAAAATATCTCGGATTTTCAAAAAAATTAGGATATTCGAAAATAGTCACGGGATTTTTCAAAAAGTCTGAATTTTCAAAGTGTTTGTAATGTGATAATTCGACTTAATTTGAAAATTCGACAATTATATCAAAATCTTGTCTTTTTTGAGGATCTCAACTTTCTCAAAAAAGTCTTGGAATTTTTTAAAATCGCCAAGATTTTATGAAATCCCATTTAAGGATTTTATATCCCAATAAGATATTCATAATCCAGATTGGGATTTACAAATCTCTTTACGTTTTCAAATTCCTGACTTGTTTGAAAATTACACCTTTTTTGAAAATCTCAGTCTTCTTTGAAAATCCCAGAGTTTCTCAAATTCTAGGCTTTTTCTAAAATTACGACTTTTTCAAAAGCCCGACCTTCTTCATAAATCTTTTTTTTTTTGAAAATAACAACTTTTCCAAAAACCCTAAAGATTTTTTAAATTTAAACTTTTTTTATAATTATGAAATCAATATCTTTCTCTAAAATCTGCAAATTATTCAAAATTGCTACTTTTTTTTTAAATTCACAATCCTGATATTTAAAAATAAGTTGATATGTTTCAAAAGTCATATGGTATTCAAAAAATACAGAATTCATGGACGAACATCTAAATTATTCAAATCCTGGCATTTTAGAAAGATGGGATCTTTAAAAACAGGTTGGTTTAATCACTAACAAATTTGAACGGACGCCCGGAGCACATGTTATGAGATTTTCTAGTTCCTAGTAATTTTGGCGCAAAACTACATTTTTTTAATCCTTACTTCTTTTTGAGACTTATGTTTTTTTCAAAAATTGCAAACTATTAATAAATCGGAATTATTTTGGAATATCGTGACATATTAAAAAAACTCAATTCTTTTATAAATTTTGACATTTTAAAAATTCCATTACATTTTCCAAAATCTTGACTTTTTTGAAAATATCCCGACTTTTTCAAAAATCCTCACTTTTACAAAATTACAACTTTTTTAAAAATCTAAAAAAATTTAAAATCCCCATCTTTTCAAAAATGCTATTTTCTTTTAAATGTCCATTTTTTCAAAAATCTAGACTTTTTCAAAAGTCTAGACTGTTAAAAAATCTTGACTTTTTTGAAAAGCCCAACTCTTTCGAAAAGCCCAACTTGTTTAAAAATCTAACTTTTTCAAAATGCTTGACATTTTTCAAAATCCCTAACTTTTTGAAAATCTTGATGTTTTCAAAAATACAACATTTTTCAAAAGTTGATGACGTTGTTTGAAAATCCTAACTTTTTTAAAATATCAACTTTAAAATTTGACTTTTTAAAAATCCCAAGTTTTTCAAAATACCAACTTTTTCCAAATCTAAAATATTTTAAGGTTTCTAGGTTGACAGTTTATGGCTCAAGATTTGGGATTTAGGGGTTTAGGGTTTAGTGATTTAGGTGCTAAGGTTTAGGGTTTGAGGTTAAGGGTTTAGGGGATCATAGGTTTTGCTCAAGACTTAAGGTTTAGGAGTTTCAGGGTTTAGGATTTTGGGTTTAGGATTTAGGATTTACGGTTTTAGGGTTTAGGGCTCACAAATTTTAGGGTTTCAGGGTTCGAGGTTTCTTTATTCTTTGGTTGAGATTTTAACATTTATGGCTTAGTGCTCATGGTTTACAATTGAGGGTTTAGTATTTAGTATTTAGTATTTAGATTTTTAGGGTTTAAGACTCAGACATTTAGGGCTTATGAGCAATAAAGCTTAAGGTGTTTATGGTATAGGGTTTTGATTTAGGGTTTAGGTCTTAGTGTCTTCGTGTAGAGCTTAGGGTTTAGGATTCAGTGTTAAGGAGTTATAGGTTTAGGGTTTAGGTCATTAGAGGGTTTTGGGCATAGTGTTTAAGATTTTGATCTAGGGTTCCCAATAGGGATATAGAGTCTAGGGCCGAGCCCCTATCTATTATCTGAGTGTTTGGTTCCCCTATGGCTTCCTTGTTACGGTCGAAGACCCATGGCTCGTGGTTCTAGGTTTGAGGTTACCAAAGTTTTTGGGCCACACTTAACACAAATAGCAAAACAGCTTAAATGCCATATATACGGTAGCCCCCCCCAGAACTAGATAGGCCCCATTTAGTGCTAGTAATAGAGAGATGGGGCCGAGAGCCGTATAGATTTAAGGCCCGCAAATTGTTCTAGCCCCCTTTAAGGCTCATGGCTGAGATATTTTAACGGATTGGTGATTATTGGTAGGTGCTTTATGAAACCAATTCCCAGGGTTTACGGGTTTATGGTATAGGGTTTGGGGTTAGAGTAAATTAGGTTTTGGCAAAATTTCGCTATTTTACTAAAGGTTCCAACTTCATTTCTCGAAAACATTGCAAGATTTTTAACAATCCGAACTGAGGTTTAACCTTTATGGATATTAGGATTTAGGGATTTAAAAATAGGCTTAGTGTTTAGCATGTTGGGGTTTAAGGTTTAAACTTTTTAGACGTTAGGAAGATTCTAAGTCATGATTTCTAAAATTTAGATGATTTTCAAAGATCCTAAGGTATTAAATTCAAACTTTTGAAAAAGTGACGATTTTCAAAAATCATGAGCATATTCAAAAAATCCAGAATTTTTGGAAAATCTAAGATTTTTCAAACTCCAAACTTTTTTTTTTAGAAAAATCTTGATATTTTAAAAAGTTGAGAATTTTAAAACATGTGGTTTTAAAAAAACGTACAAACGGACAACTGGAGCACAAATGATGTTCTTATTCAAGTTCCTGTTACTTTTTTGCGCATCACCTTATATTTTTGAAATCTTGACTTTTTTCAAATCCCAACATTTTCTAAAATCATTTTGGGTTTTTAAAAAATGTACAACTATTTTGAAATTCAAAACTTTTTTTCTGAAATGCGTAACCTTTTAAAAAATCTCTGAATTTTTTTAAAATCGAAACTTTTCAAAAATACCTAAATTTTAAAAATCAAACTATTTTAGAAATGAAATTTTGATCTTGATTCTAAAATTTACAAATTTTTAAAATCCTAAATTTTTTGAAATTCAAAACTTTTTCAAAAATCCAATCTTTTTCCAAAATCTTCACTTTTACAAAATCAAGAGTTTTTAGAAAATCTCAAATTTTTTGAAATCTCGTCTTTTCAAAAATCCTAACTTTTTTTGAAAATGTCAATTTTTCAAAAATCTTGACTTTTTCAAAAAATGCGAAAACGGACACTTGGATCACAAGTTATGTCTTTCTTGAAAAAGTGAAAATCCTAACTTTTTCGAAAATCCTAACTTTTTCGAAATCTTTGAATTTTTTGAAAACTCCAACTTGTTTAAAAAATTGATCAACTATTTTAAAAATCATGAACATTTTTCAAAAGTCGTGACCTTTTTCCCAAAATCCCAACTTTTTTAAAATTCCTAAACTTTTTCTAAAAATGCTTGACTTTTTTGAAAATCCCCAGTTTTTAAAATACCAACTTTTTCCAAATCTAGCTATTTTAAGGTTTCTAGATTGAGGGTTTAGGGATTAAAGGGATTTAATGTTTTTAGGGTTTAGGGATTTTGGGCTCAAGATTAGGGGTTCAAGGTTCAGGGTTTAAAGTTTAGAGATTAAGGGTTCGTGGATCAAGCTTTAGGGTTCCAAGATATTGAGGTTTTAAAAATTACATTTTGGGTTGAAGGGTTCCTAGGATTAATGATTTAGGGCTACAAGTTCAAGGGTACCAGGGTTTGAGGATTTATGGTTGAGTGTTCTATGCATTTAAGTGTTCACTGTTTCCCATGGTTTACAGATTTTTGAAAATCTTGCAATATTTCAAAAAAATTGTAGCAGTTTAATAATCAAAACATTTTTCAGAAATCCCAAATTTTTAAAAATCTCAGAATTTTAAGGTTTATAGAGTAATTAGAGCTTAAGGTTTAGGGGATTATAGGGTATATTCAGAGTTGACGTTTTTGGGCTAAGGATTCAGGGTTGAGGGTTTCTATGGCTAAGGGTTCAGAGTTCATTTGTTTCAGGGTTAGATGGTTTAAGTCTCTTAAAAGTTATCGAGTTTTAGGGATTTAGGGTTAATTTTCTTTAATTTAGGCGCATAACATTTCAAAAATCCCAACTTTGGATATTCAAAACATTTTAAAAAGGTTGAGGGTTTTTGAAATATTAGGGTTTTGTAATTACCGAACTTGTTTAAAATTGAGGAATATTTTCAAAGTACCAACATTTTTTACAATCTTGATGTTTTCAAAAATAACTGAACTTTTTTAAATTGCAACTTTCTCAAAATTCTTGTCTTTTTTGAAATATCTCAAAGTTTATTGAAAATTACTAACATTTTCAAAAATTTAGAAATCACTAAAATCCATAGTTTTTCAATAATCCCTGACTTTTTGAAATTATCTATTTTATGGTTTAACATTTAGGTTCTAGGGTTAAGGGCTCATATGAAATTGAGGTTTTGGCTTTTTGGGCTCACGGATTCAAGGTTTAACGTTTAGTATTTACTGTTTATTTTTTAAATGCGCTTTCAGGGTTCTTTAGGGTTTAGGCTTCATGGTTCGGGGATCATGGTTTTCAGGGTTTATGTATTAAGGTTTTAGGGTTTAGGGTTTAGGTATTTGGGGTTTAGGGATTAGGGGTTTATGGTTTGATGGTTTACTGTTAAGGGATCATGGTGATTTAGGGTTAAGGGTTGATGTGTTTAAAATTGAGGGTTTAAAATTTAGGGCTTAATGTTTAGGATTTTGGGTTTTACTCGGGTTTAAGACTCAAAATTTAGGGTTTAAAAGCATTTACAAGCTCCTAGTTTCAGGGTTTTGCGTAGGGTTTAGGGTTTATGGTTCGCGATTTTCAAAAATTTCATTATTTCAAAAATATCTCGATTTTGAAACATTTAGGATTTTGAAAAGTTCATGCATTTTATATGTATATTTCAAAAATCTTTTAAAATAACAACACTTTTTATGATTCCATTTTAAAACTTCTCGAAGGTTTTTAAAATCTTGACCATTTTAAAAAATCCCAACAATTTTTTGAGAATGGCTTGGTTTTTTCAAAAATTAGGCTTTCTCTAAAATTGAAAAATTTTCAAAAGTCGGAGGATTTTGAAAATCCTTAATGATTATTTGAAATTTATGACTTCTTCATAAATCACGACTTTTTGAAAATCTGTTTTTCAATTTTTTAACCAAAATCTCAACTATTTTAAGGTTTTTAGGATTTAGGGTTTATGGTCATGGAATTTTAGGATGTTGTTTAGGGTTTAGAGGAAAATGGATCCAAACTATTTCAAAAATGCCAACTCTTCAAAAATTGCTTACTTTTTTCAAAAGTCGTGACACTTTTCAAAAATCTTGACTTTTTCAAAATCCTAACTTTTCAGAAAATCTTGAAAATTTGAAAATACCTAAATATTTTCAAAATACTCAACTTTTTCCAAATCTAACTATTTTAAGGTTTCTAGGTTATGGGTTTAGGGGTCAGGGTTGGATTTAGTGTTTAGGGTTAGGGATTTGGGATCCTCAGGGGTTCGGGAATCAAGGTTTAGGGTTTAAAAATTATGTTTTAGGGTTTAAGGTTAAGGGTTAGGATTTAGGGCTCAGGTTTTAGGGTTCTGAGGTTTACGGTTGAGGGTTTTGCATTTAGGGTTTAGGGCTCATGGTTTAGGATTGAGGGTTTAGTATTTAGGATTTAACTTTTAGGGCTTTAGGGTTTATAAGAAATCAAATTTAGCTTTAGGAGCAATTAGAGCTTTAGGTTTAGGGTTTAGAGGTGTAGGGTCAAGTTTTAGAGTTTAGGGTTTAGGAGTCAAAGCCTTTTTAAGGTCATTGGTTCTTCAGGGTCCATGGCTCAAGGTTTGAGGTTTCAGGGTTATGAGTTTAGGGTTTAGGGCTTAAAGGTTTATGTTATAGGGCTTCATGGCTAAAGGTTTAGGGTTTAGGTTTTAGGATTTAAGGCTAAGGGAAACCATTAGAGTTTAGGTAGTGAGATTTAGGATTTAGGCAGTTAGGCTTCATGGCTCAGGGATTACGATTTATGGCTTTAAGGCTTTGGGATTTAGAGTTTAGGTTTTATGATTTATCGATTTGGTTTTAGATTTTATGGCTTAGGGTTTAGGGTTTAGGATTTTGAATTACGATTCAGAAATTCTAAGATTTTATAGTTAGGATTTAGGGTTTTGGGCTTAGTGTTTAGGATGCTGAGGTTTAGGGTTTAACGTTTACGACTCAGGTTTCTAGTTTTAGGGTTTAGGATTTAGGAGTCACGATTTTGAAAAAGTTATCATTTATAAAAGTTAATATTTTTAAATATTTTGAAAGTGATAAAGTGATAAATTTAAAAAAAATCAAAATTAAAAAAAAAACTTGTGATTTTTTAAAAATTCATAATTTTTGAAAAATTTGTGATTTTATAAATTTGTGATTTTGAAAAAGTAAAGATTTTTTAAATGTTAGGATTTTTTTTGATAAAAAAATATCAAAACGATTTGTGATTTAAAATTATTTTTAAATTCCTGCTTTTGTTCACAATCTCATGACTTAAATACTCTTTTGAGAGTTGCTTTTTTTAAAAAGTACCAGAATTTTTTTTTTCAAAA
This sequence comes from Taxus chinensis, assembly GCA_019776745.2. Lineage (NCBI taxonomy): Eukaryota > Viridiplantae > Streptophyta > Pinopsida > Cupressales > Taxaceae > Taxus > Taxus chinensis. Next base: position 477,395,233 of record CM034147.1, on the reverse strand, counting down.
AGCTTCAGGCACGAATATTCAAAATATTGGGATTTTTTTAAAATTAAATATTTTTGAAATTCCTGACTTCTTTCAAAATTGCTAAAATTTTCTAAAAATCTAACTTCAGTGGGATTTTTTCAAAAATTCCAACTTTCGCACAATTTCTTGGCTTTTTCTGCCGAAATCATGGGAATATTTTAAAAATCACAATTATTAAAAAATCAAGACTTCATAATATTGGGGGGACTTTTTTTTTTGAAAAATCCTAGGGATATTTTAAAAGAGTTAAGATTTTTTAAACATTGAAACATTGTGGTTTTAAAAAAATTAAAATTGGACAGTCTGGAGCACAAGTTATTACTTTTCTCAAGTTCCTGTGCTAATTTTGAGATGCATCAGCTTTTTTGAAAATACTAACTTTTTTGGCCAAAGTAAATTTTTCGAAAATCTATTTTCAAAAATCACAACTATTTAAGAAATCACGTGTTTTCAAAATTGCAAACTGTTTCAAAACATAATCGCTAATATTTGGACATTTTTAAAATTAAAACTTTTTCAGAAATCGAGGAACTTCTAAAAAAATCCTGAATTTTCTAAAATCTAAACTTTATCAAAAATGCACTTTTTTTTAAAAAATCCTTACTTTACGCAAAAAGTAGTAACAGTATTTATTTTTCAAAAATCACAAATATTAAAATCCCCTTGGAACTTTTTTCGAATTTCCTAACTTTTTCCTAAAATCTTGAATTTTTTTGAAAATCCTCAATATTTTAAAAAGTTGAACATTTTTGAAACATGATGACTTTTTTGATCAAATCACCACTGGTTTACAAACAGGTTCAACCGATTTATGAAAATTCAAAGTTCCTGCTAGTTTTCAAAATCATAGCATTTTTAAAATCTTGATTCTTTTGAGAATATAACTTTTTCAAAAATTGTTGACTTTTTAAGAAAATCATTGTAATTTCGAAAATCCATAACTTTTTCAAAATCTAAAACTTTTTCAAAAATCCTGAATTTTTAAAAATTCGTGAATTTTTAAAATCTCAACTTGTTTCAAAAATGTCCTAACTTTTTTTAAAAATCCTAACTTTTTAAAAAAATTATTAATTTTTTCAAAAATCACAAATATTAAATTAATTTGTGACTTTTTTGAATTTCCTAACTTATTGAAAAATCTTGAATTTATTCAAAAATCTTGATGTTTTAAAAATACCAACATTTTCCAAAATCTTGACTTTTTAAAAAATCTTCACTTTTACAAAATCCAGACTTTTTGGAAAATCTACAATTTTTTTAAAATCCCGTTTTTCAAAAATATTGACTTTTTTAAATATCGAGTTTTAAAAATCATTGACTTTTTCAAAAATCCCAAATGTTAGCCCAACTCTTTTCTCAACTTTTGAAAAATCCTGAATTTTTCAAAATATTCAATTTTTTGAAAACCCCTACTTGTTTAAAAATCTAAATATTTTCAAAGTCCTAACATTTTAAAAATCTTGATTGATGTTTTCAAAAATAACAAATTTTTCAAAATTTGTGACTTTTTTTGAAAATCTCAACTTTTTCAAAAATCCCAAGTTTTTTAAAATACCAACTTTTTCCAAATCTCACTATTTTATAGGTTCTAGGTTGAGGGTTTAGGGCTTGGTTGATTTTGTGTTTAGGGTTTATGGATTAGGGCTCAAGGCTCAAATTCAAGGTTCAGGGTTTAGGTTTGAAATTCAGTGTTCGAGGATCAAAGTTTAGGGTTTAAGAATTAGGTTTTAGGGTTTAGGGTTAGAATTCAAGGTTTTCAGGGTTCAGGGTTAGGAGGTTTACGGTTGGGGGTTTTAGGGTTTAAGATTTAGTTATCATTGTTTAGTATTTAGGGTTTAGGGTTTAGGATTTAGCATTTAGGGTTTAAAAATTTAGGGTTTAGGAGTAATTAGACATTTATGGTTTAGGGTTTAGACTCAGTTTAGGGTTTCTATGGTTTAGGTCTCAGTTTACAGTTCAGGGTTGAGGGTCTATGGCTCAGGGTTCGAGGTTCAAGGTTATGAGTTACGGTTATGGCTTTAGGGTTCAGTGTTTAGGGTTTAAGGTTCAAGGTTAGGGGTTTAGGGTTTAGGGTTAGGGTTTAGGGTTTAGGGATTAAGGGTTTAGGGTTTAGGCTTAATGGCTTTAGGGTTTACTTTTTAGGGTTTATGGTTAAGGTTTGGGTTTAGAGTTTAGGTTTTACGATTTAGGGATTTGGTTTTATGGTATATGGCTGAGGATTTAGGGTTTAGGATTCAATGTTAAGGGTTTTGTGTTTATGGTTTAGGATTTAGGGTTTTGGCTTAAGTGTTTAGGATGTTTGGGTTTAGGGTTTAGCAGTTTACAACTTAGGTTTAAGGTTTTAGGGTTCATGGTTTAGGGGTCACGATTTTGAAAAAGTCATGATTTCAAAAATATCTCGATTTGAAAACAATTAGGATTTCGAAAAAGTTTGATTTTGAAAAACTGTTTTCAATGATTTTGAAAGTGATAAAGTCATGAATTTAAAAAGTTTCATAATTTTTAAAAAAATTCATGATTTTTTAAAAATTCGTAATTTTTTTTTAAAAGTCATGATTTTATAAAATTTGAATTTTTAAAAAGTAAAGATTTTGAACTGTTAGGATTTAAAAAAAAGATATTCAAAACCTGGTATTTAAAAATCTCTTTGGTTTTGATTGATTTATTTAAAAATTACACTTTAAAATCTTAAATTTTTTGAAAAGTCCCAACTTTCTCAAAATTCTTGGCTTTTTCAAAATCACGACTTTTTTGAAATCACTGATTTTTGTTCAAAATCCCAACTTTTCATAATTCTTACTTTTTTGAAAATCCCAACTTTTTCAAAAACCCTAGAACTTTTTTAAATTCAAACTTTTTAATTTATGAAATTCTATCTTTTCTAAAATTGTAAATTCTTTAAAATCCTAACTTTTTTTAAATAATCACTTTTTAAAAAATAATGACTTTTCAAAAATAATGACAAATTTAAAAATCTAGAATTGTTCTAAAAATCTTGACTTTTTTTTTCAAATCTTGATTTTTTAAAAAAGTTGATTATTTTAAACAAAATCGCATCACTATATGACTTTTTTTAAAATTGGTTTAAAAAAAAGGACTTTCAAAACATCCCAGACTTTTCAAAAATTATGAATTTTCTAAAATCTTGAATTTTATAAAAAATGCCGATTTTTAAAAATCCTTACTTTTTAAAAAAATTATATATTTTTGGAAAATCACAAATAGTAAAAATAGGGATTTTTCAAATATCCCATTTTTTTCAAAAATCCTGACTTTTTAAAATGTTTTGAACATTTTCGAAAATCCCAACATTTTCTAGAATCTCGACTTTTTGAAAAATTGACAAATTTACAAAATCAACTTTTTGGAAAAGGTAAAATTTTTAAAATCCATAGTTTTTGTTTGAAATCCCAATTTTTCAAAATGTCAATTTTTTTAAAATTCAAATTTTTCAAAAACCAGACTTTTCCAAATTCAAACTTTTTTAAATAATGAAAATCTATCTTTTTCAGGGAATTTAAATTTTAAAATCCTAAGTTTTTGGGCTGACAACCATTTGCCCAACTCTTTAGAAAATTTCTTTCAAAAATAATGAAATATTCATTTTTCGAAAAATCTAGAATTGTCTAGAAAATATGAACATATTTCAAAGCCCCAACATTTTTTAAAAATCTTGATGTTTTAAAAAAGATAACAACTTTGTTTAAAATTAGTTTTGACTTTAGGACTCAAAAGTCATGAATTTTATCTAAAATCTCAAGTTTTTTTGATAATTTGCATAGGGTCAAAGTTTAGATGTTTAAGACATAGGGTTTAGGAGCAATTAGAGGTTAAGGTTTAAGGATTGTAGGGTATAATGCTAAGAGTTTAGGGTTTAGGTCTTTGTATTTCATTGTTGAGGGTCTTATGGCTCATGGTTCAAAATCAAGGTTAAAGTTTAGGGTTTAGTGTTTTGGCTCCTCACGGTTTAATGTTCCTAAATTTAGGGTTTAAGGCTCAGGGTTAGGGATTTAGGGTTTAGGCTTCATGACTCAGGGATTTAAATGGTTTAGGGTTTATGGTTTAAGGTTTGGGCTTTAATGGTTTAAGGTTTTATGATTAAGAGCTTTGGGTTTATGGTTTATGGCTGAGGGTTTACGCTTTAGGATTCAAGTCTTAAGGGTTTATGGTTGATGGTTTAGGATTTAGGGTTTTGGGGTTAGTGTTTAGGTTGTTGGGGTTTAGGGTTTAGCATTTATGACTCAAGTTCATGGTTTTAGGTTAAGGGTTTAGGACAATTTTGAAAAAGTCAAGATTTCAAAGATATCCTTATTTTGAAATAGTACGGATCTCGAAAATGTCTTGATTTTCAAAAATTTTGTATTTTTCAAAAATCTTCATTTTGAAAGTGATAAAGTCATGAATTTATAAATTTGCAATTTTTAAAAAAAACTCTTGATTTATAAAAAAATCGTAATATTTCGAAAAAGTTACGATTTTATAAAAAGTTTGGAATTTTGAAAAAGTCAAGATTTTGAAAATGTTAGGATTTTAAAATAGAATTAGGATATTTAAAAATCTCATTTAGTTTAAATCTTGAATTTTTCAAAAATACTTATTTGAAAATTGAACATTTTTTCAAAATCTTGTCTTTTTTGAAAATCTGAACTTTCTCAATATTCTTAACTTTTTTGAAATCACGAATTTTTTGAAATCCTACTTTTTATTCGAAATTCAAACTTTTTCAAAAATTTAATTATTTTTTAAATTTAAACTTTTTTAGAATTATGAAATTCCATTTTTTATGAAATTGTAAATTCTTTTAAATCCTTAATTGTTTGAAATTCATAACTTTTTGGAAACTAATTACGTTTTGAAATATCATGACATATTCAAAAATCAAGAATTTTTGGAAAATCTAAATTACTCAAAGACTTATTTTTTAAAATCCTGATATTATAAATTTTTTGAGATTTTTGAAACATGTGGTTTAAAAAAATGGACAACTGGATCACAAGTTATGACATTTTCAAGTTCTTGCTAATTTTGGCACATCACTACATTTTTGAAATCTTGACTTCTTTTGATTATAACTTTTTTGAAAATCCCAACTCTTTTGAAAATCACAACTATTTCAAAAATACCATCTTTTTAAAAAATTTGAAACTTTCTAAAATCTCAAAATTATAAAAAATGCCGACTTTTTTTGAAAATCCTTACTTTTTAAAAAAATTATATTTTTTCAAAAATCCCAAATATTAAAAATAAGAACATTTTTTTTTAAATACTTACTTTTTAAAATATCATGACAATTTAAAAATCCCCAACATTTTTTAAAATCTTGATTTCTTTGAAAATCTTGACTTTTTCAAAAATTCTTACTTTTTCAAAAATCTTCACTTTTACAAAATCCCAGATTTTAGGGTTATTTAGATATTTTTAAAATACCATCTTTTCAAAAATATCAAACTTTTTTGAAAGTGTCGAGTTTTTCAAAAATCTTGACTTTTTAAAAAATCCAGATTCTTCAAAAAATTACGAGTCTTCAAAAATGTGAAAAAGCCCAACTCTTTCGAAATTCCCAACTTTTAAAAAACCTGAATTTTTAGAAAATATGCATTTTTTTAAAACCCTAACTTGTTTGAAAATTTGAACATTTTCAAAGCCCCAACATTTGATGTTTTCAAAAATAGCAACTTTGTTTAAAATTGAAATTTTTTTAAGAAGTCGTGACTTTTTTGAAAATCTCAAGTTTTTGAAAATCTTGACTTTTTGAAAATCCCAAGTTTTTCAAAAAACCAACTTTTTCCAAATCTAACTTATTTACATTATTTTTTAATCATTTTTAAATTGAATATTATAGGGGTAAGGGGAAACTAGTGAAATTATGGTTTAGGTTTTTGGGCTTAGCAATTCTTTAAGATTTAGGGTTTAGGTATTACAGGGCTCAAAAAATAATGACTTCAAGGTTTAGGGTTGATGTTGAAGGTATTATTTATTGAATTAGACTTTTAGGGTTTAGGGTTTGGGTTAGTATTTAAGGCTTGAGTTAATTTTTTTGGGTTTATGGTTTGAGGTTTACCAAAATTGAATGGTATTGCACTTAGGGTTTAGGGCTCATGGTGTACCTTGAGGGTTTAGTATTTATTGATTTAAACATTTGGGGTTGAGTTTAAGACTCAAAATGTAATTTAGGAACTATTAGAGGTTAATAGTTCTTGAATTTATAGGGTATAGGGCTCAACTTTTAGGTTTAGGTCTTAATGTTCAAAATGGTTGAGGGTCAATTTACTCAGGGAAACATTCGAGGTTCAAGGTTATGAGTTTAAGGTTTAGGGTTTTGAATATCTTAGGGTTCAAGGTTTAGGATTTAGAATTGGGCACAACATTTAGGGTTCATAGTACAAATCTTAGATTTTTTTAAAATCCTTTAGGGTTAGTGGTTTCCAGATGACATCTTGGAGCTAGATTTCAGTGGTTCTTCACTCAATGGTTTAGGGTTAATGGTTTAAGATCATTTCGGTATAGAGTTTAGGTCTTTTTGATTTAGGGATTTGGGTTTGTGGTTTATGGCTGAACTAGTTTAGGGTTTAAGATTCAAATGTTAATGGTTTAGGAAAATTAGGGTGTTGGGCTTAGTGCTAAGGATGTTATTTAGGGTTTAGTGTTTAACGCCCCGCCTATTTGAAAATTAAACATTTTCAAAGATTTAGGATTTTGGGGTCGCGATTTTGAAAAAAAATCGAACTTTGTCAAAAATATCCCTTTTTGAAACAGTTAGGAATTCAAAAAAAGTCATAATTTTTAAAAAAGTCTGTAAATTCAAATATTTTGAAAGTGATTCTAGTTCATGTTAGTTTATCAAAAGTTGACAATTAGTTTTAAAAAACTTTAGTGATTTTTGGCCTAAAAAATTGTAATTTTGAGATAATATTTTAAAGTTGGAATCATCAGAATTTTGAAAATGTTAGAAATAGTTGGGATTAGGGAATCTATTTAGTGTTTTTTTCCTTACTTTTTTTAAAATTACACCTTTTTAAAAAAATAGGATTTAGGTGTTTTTAGGGTTTGAAAATCCTAACAATTGAGGGTACTCAAAATTCTTGGCTTTTTCAAAATCATGATTTTTTTGAAATCCCAACCTTTCATAATCTTGGCTTTTATGAAAATCTCAACTCATTCAAAAACCCTAAATTTTTTAAAATTCCATCTTTTTTAGAATTATGAAATTCTAGGGTTTTTTCTAAAATTGTAAAATGGCTTTAAAAGGTCAGGGTTATTTTTAAATTCACAACTTTTTGGAAAATAATGACTTTTTTATAAAGTCACGACATATTCAAAACCATAGAATTTATGTAAAATCAAAATCAAAATTATTCCAAAATCCTGACTTTTTCTTGAACAATCCTAATATTTTAAAAATTTAGGTTGAGTTTACTTTTGAAACATGTTAGGTTTCTTTTAAAAAGGACTCAAACGGGCATTAGGGTTTATCACAAGTTATGACTGTAGTGCCCACACTTTACACACATAAATACAACAGTAAAATACCAGGATAATTTTTTTTTGACTTACTATACATTGCTCAAACAACACAACAAGGGCTCCAAGTATAGAAACTCAACTCGTATATGACAATCACATAAGTCATCGACTCACATAGACTCATGAAAATGCAACATAGGCATGTCGATGCCACACTTTCCCAATGAACAAATACTAGCAATGACCCAACCACAAGAAACATGACTTCAGGAATGGCAACCCACAACACATCATTACTTTAAATGTATTTTAGTTACGATTAGCATCCCAAGAACATTATTATGTAAGCATAATTTTCTCCCTTTTTCCACCTACATGTTCAAAAAATTTGTTTCACATTTCACTTATTGTTCAACCATTTAATTTTGCTCTTTACCTTTATGGAAATCTTCATAACTTACATAAGTATTTTCCATATTTCAAATTTCATACAAAATTCCAATTATCTAATTCTTATGTTAAGATTATGCTTCCCAAAACACTTATTCCATGTTTAGAATTTAACCTTGCTACACAAGTGAACCTAACGTGATGTCAAGATGAAATCTTGGGATTGAGGGAGACATAGATTTGAGATAACTTTTTCCCAAGAACATCCTTCGATCATGGAGTAGTTATTTCGCTACCAAAATTATTAAGGTTTAATAACTTATTGAATTCCAAATATATTGATTTATATATATGTATATATCTTTTGTGTGTTTCCTCGAAGTTTGGTCACACCAAGGTAATTCATAATCTTTGAAACACATGAAAATATTTAATTAAGTTATAAGGACTCCAAGAGTGACCTTAATCCTAATCTCCAATCTCGTGTACAACATTATATGATATGCTCTTACATCACATTAAGGTCTCGTTCTTAGCATTGTTTTGTAATCAGGAGTTACAGAAGTATTTGACTAACATCTTGAAGGGTAACATGATCGGAATAATTGTAAACTATACATGAACCACAAGTGACACCTCCTAATCAGATTGAGGTTTGGTTTATTCCAATATGCACGTAATGATTTATGCCTCAACTATATAAGATTTTAAGGCAGGCGGACATATTTATACTAAACCACATTCAAGAAAATACCAAGATGTTATTTTGATAGAAACCAAGGCAGCACTGCTTAGTCATTCCTTCGAACAAGGACTTATAAGGTGACTTCCAAAGTGGCCTTCACCACTCAACCTGGTGTCAGACCTGAAGAGAGAAACAAAGGTAATCCACTAGAAGGAAACCACATACTTTGGATAAAGTTTGACCATGTCATTCCTAAAATTTGGGTTCATGACCATGTCACTAAACATAATGACTATGACGGTAAACTCCAACTAGGGGTTTTATTTTACCTAACCTAGGAGTGTTCCATCAAGTGCAAAGTTTAAGTTCATTCTACGGTTTTAAATTTCTTATATGGTAAAAAGGATCACACATGCAGGCAAGCTATGCATGAGTATTTTGTTAGGGTTGAGTGTTTCCTTTAAAAAAAAACTCTTTATTACGTTTGCAAGGTAAGAAGATAACCCAGTAATTAATTTAATCATTTATTGAATACTGAAAAAGTACTACAATATATTAACTTCAATTTCATTTACTATATATAAATCAAACCCTTTTTTCCATACACAACTAAGAATCAAATTGAACCGGTGATTAGATGCACATTTCCTAATATATCCCTAAAACTAGCATCTCAAACATTTTAACAAATTTCAATTATAACTTTTGTTGTAAAAAGAGACTACATTATACAGTTATTCATTTTACAATGAGCTGTAAAAATTACAATAATAATAATTAAATTACACATCGCCCTTTTTTTTTGTCATCATTCTTCCATCCTGTAAAACCCACGTGAGCATGATATTAGTGATAATTCACTTGGCATGGCATCCACCCTAACCTAACATAAGTATCATTTTTTCAGTTTCCCATTTACATCTGACAATAATTACAATTTGCAATTGAAATAAAAAGGTCTAGAAACATGTATTCATTGCATTTCATTTTTCTTCATTTTGTAACCCAGGAGAGAGAAAGAGAAGGGAAGAGAGAAAACACCATTTTGTCAAAAGTTCTATTTCACACAACAAGTTACACTAAAGGGTTTTAAACAGTTATTTACATGTGTTAAAAGTTTCTAGGGTGGTTTGGCAACCCTACGAGGGTCCTGTAGCTTTCTATTTTTACATTTTCTCACTAGCTACAAAACGTTCAAAATGGGCTCAGAGGCTAAGAAACCGCTTCCAAAAGTTATCTTCCGATGAGAACGCACACCACAATTAACTTTCTACGTGTCCCCAGATATACCAAGAGTTCATAGCAACTGACGGAATTGAAAAAGAGCGAACGGTTTGTGTTTGGCGGCTAATTTTCTGGGGCTACTGATCGTAGTTCACCCAGTTGTAAAATGACAAAAGTTAGCTCGAGGGCTCAGAAAACCACGTCCAAAACTAACATTCGATGGAGAAGCACGCAATGAGACATCTCCTACTAGTTCCCCTATATAAGGAGAATTCATTAGAGTCGACGGGACTGATAACTAGTAAACCATTTTCAAACGGCAACAAGTTTTCTGGAGCGACAAGATGAAATTGGTCTAGTTTGACCTCATCAAACTGCGACTGAAGGCCTACAAAATGGCTTCGCCAAACTATTCTGAAAAGTGTTTTCCTATGAATGTTCCATGCAATTGTCTAGTATAAACAATAGAGGTTTGTGAAGACGGGAAATAATTTCTCCATCCAGGTTTCAAATGGCAGTTCAAAATGAAAGCCAACTTTCTAGATTTAACATTTTTCTACTGTTGTAAACCAGTGTAACGGGGCTCCTATAAGAGCGTCAAAAGGATGTCATATGTTCGTTTCGGGTCAAACCAAAGGTCAAGGTGACTCCTCGTATACCAAGGTACACGAATGGAACTTCACATCTCATTTCCAGAGTTACGAAGGGTACTTAGTGAGTCTCTGAAAAATACAAAATTTAACTATTTAAAATAGGGAGAAGGTCAACTTTATCAATGGGGAGTCAAATTCTTCTGGTCGATAAAACAATATTGGAGCGATCAAGATGGGTAAGAGTTTTCTAAATCATCTCGAAGTGAGGGTGATAGTTCATGGTTTAAAGTAGACAAGTTATAATGACATCGTGAGTTACGACATGACAATTTATTGTTTTGCAACGAGTTGAAGGGACATTTAACTGTATTAAAAATCTTAATAATTTAAAATTCTATTTAGTTACAAAAGAGGAACTAAAACACAAGAATTATGAGAGGTAAGGGAAGAAGAACCATGCCTGGAGAATGAAGTCGGTCGAAGCCGCAGGCTTGGGTTCAGTCTCTTGCTTGGGCACTTCGTCAACCAGTCCACGAGTGTCCTCAACTCCACCATTTTGCATACATGTCTACCAGGGAAGCTACATTGCAAACAAAAACATCTTGTTTTCTATGCCTTGATGGTTTTCCATGTCTATCGAAAAGAACTCTTATTTTGCACATGTTTCAAGGTTAGTGGAATCTGGCTTTACACGTACCAATTGCATTTGCTATGGAAAGTTTCCAAGGCCTTTTCAACAAACTCTTTTTTTTTTACACATCCTACAATCATTGCAGCCCATAGACCACATTCCTCTCAAGAATTTTGTCAAACAGTTCACATGCATTGTGTATGCCTTCACATTTTGCATACATGCCTATCTGGGCACCTGACAAGACATTAAAAAAATATTATCTTTCCTTGATGCTTTGATGGATGTTCATGCACTGTTCTAATTTTCCCATCTTGGCACAGGCTGGGAAGATAGCAGCAAAGGTCGTGGGGTGTGGCTTCAAACTTGCAAATCGTATTTTGCTTGACATATTCCAATGTAGTTTCAACATAACCATTGTGCATATCCCGCCATCATGGCATTCCATGAGCCCACATCTATTTGAGGCATTATGTCAAATAGTCCTATGCCTTTTTAACAGACCCTTTTTTTTCATATCCTAATATAATTACAGTCCATGGAACTACATTTCTTCCATGCATTTAGTCGAATGGTTAGCAAGCTTCCAAATTTTGCATACGTATCTGCTAGGGCACTTGGAACTAAAACATTCAAAAATACCTTCTCCATAATGCTTTGACGGATGTGCATACTCTGTTTCAAGGCTTCCATTTGGCACAGTCCAGGAATGTGTTGGGCAAGTGTAAACACAACAGGCTGGAGATCTATTTGCTGCATGGTGAAATAGCATGACTGCCTCTTGAGGCAAAACCCCATGCACTCCATGCCCAACTGAAATCATGTTCCGTGAGAAGCTGTCTAGATCCTTCATTTGGTCAAACATTAAACCTAAACTACACATCTAACAAACATTCCTCTGTCCCCCTTTTTTATGCTTTGATAGGCGTCCATGCGAGAAGAAAGAGCTCAAGTTTTGACACAGGCTAGGGAAGGAGCTGGTACAGGCCGCCAACCATACAAATCCACCACATGCTATTTTCTGACCCCGTGGAAGGAGGTGAAGCGGTGTAGGGGAATTATGCCAGGCGTGGGTGTCTCCACAAGGAAAAGAATGGCCTCCCTCCTACCTGTTGGTGCACCAAACAAGTGTGGAGCTTCTCCCCATGGTGGCGGTGCTCCCTCACACTCAGAAAAAGCTAGAAAACAAAAACACAAAGGAACTCCCACCCCCCTTTTGCCCTAAATCCGGCCCCACAAACATGGGCCTCTTTCCTTTTTTTTAAATTTAATTATGCTTCTATTTCTCATTTTAATTTTATTTTAACTCCATTATTCTCATCAAAATAGGTATACCTAAAAAAAACAATACGAGAGGAGACTCGGTTGGCTTCAGGTGGTAGAAATCTTATTTCACCTTTAAAACGACAATTAAAACGAGTACGCAAGCAAGCCTGGTCGACCAAGGGGGAACTAGAGAGGAGTTTCAAAAACAAACGCAAGACAAGGGCCAACCACAACGTCGCAACAGGATACCCTCCTCTTGCGCGAATCGAGGCTCAATCCGTGAAGTGACCAATCCAAACAGTAAAATCACTTATCGATAATTTTAAAAAATAAAGTTGATAACAAATCGATAATCAGATAAAGAAGTTGTCGTCGATCGATAATTAAAATAATAATATTATTACTATTTATATTGCTATTATTATTACGACTTAATACTACTTATTAATCACATTGACAAGGATCAACAGGAGCACAACAACGTTAAATGCTTAGCAACACGGTCGTCGAAGAAGAACAGGAAGGATGAGGAACGTGGCATTACATTCTCCTCCCCTTAAGAAAGCATCGTCCTAGATGTGACATACAATGAAGAAGCAGAAAAAGGTAAGCAACAAGGAACAAATATGGGTGAATGTACGCTCTAAGGTTACGATTTCAGACACAAAATCAAGGCCACGGGGTGGCCCTAGGAACATTAGGTAGAAATTTTAACTTTCAAGGTTCTGTGAAGATTGGCAGTTCTCTCTTATTCGTTATTTAATTAATCTCTTTCTATTAACATTATTCTTAATTCAAGTTCTTTAAAATTTCATTTTTATAGAATTTTAGTTATTTCATTCCTGTGGGTTCCCATCATGGACTACAGTCACAACACCCCACCAGGGTCATACACAACACTAAAATTTCACAAGCATACTTTTGCATACTTCCATGATTGTATCACATCACAAGGGTTCTACCAAACCATGGAATGACAAGAAGTATACCACATGGAAATTCATTCCCAACAATTACGTCCTAGACATAGATCTAGTACACACATATGACTGACAAACAGAATCAACATGCTGCTACATATACAATGGGTATCACATGACCCAAAGAAAAGCATTAATGTTAACGACATAGTTCCATTCCAATATCCAAAAGTCCATACCAACTAAGGGAAGAGTCAAGCCTCAAATGTAAAAAGGTATCAAAAGAACTCACAAGGGTACACATAACTCACTATAACAACTCCACACATCTCAAATTATCAAAAAATAGCTCCATATGTCTCCTGAAGCATCATAAAACAACTCCATATACCTCCCAAACCATCCCCAAATAACTCTATATACCTCCCAACGAGAAATAATCATAATGTCAAAGCCAAGCTAGGTCACTCAACCATAGAGCCCCATCAAGAATATCAGGTCACTCAAGCATAGAGTGCCATAAAAATAATAGGTCACTCAACCATAGATGCCCGTCTCCTTTCTCCTTTTAATGAGGCTGGGTCACCCTGTGGCCCTGGGCACATAGAGCCCCGTCACCCCCAAACCCAAGTGACATAATAACTTGTGGTTCAATAACCAGCTAGTTATCTGTAACTCCTTAGGGTGTACCCCTATACAATGAAGCGGGTTTATAGGTACAACCACTCCATGGTGAACCCCATGACCCTATTCCAACACATTACAACATTAGAACGAGCATAACAATCCATTCAAATGCCAAGTGGTCAAATTAAAAGTCGTGGGCTAGGCTACAAAACTTTTAAATATGAAAAGAAAGTTTTAAAACTAAGAACAACAAATGGCTAATTATCCTTGGTTAGTGTAAAAATCTAGATGTTAATGGAACAATCAAATAAATGCCCAAAATATAAGAACATGTCAATCAAGGAAAATAGCTAGTTCTAGCTAAAAAAATAATGATCAATTTACGAATTAAAAAAACGTATTGAGAAAATAGCATATTATAATCACTATGTGGCCTCATATCACCACCAAAGGGGTACTCATCAAGTTGCTAGCAATCTGACATCGAGCCTCAGCTCGTAAAATATACATGTAACCAGAAATGAGTATATCAATTCATGTATCTGTCATCATCTCTGCCTGAATCATTACTCCAAACTCCCACAAAGATCAACATAGTCAAAATTACATAGGATTATTCAATGAACAATCCAATAGGAAAGAGTAGGGGACACAAGGTTGTATAAGTTGAGCCTAAGGTGGTGCGCAGCCACAATATACTGAGCAAGCTCGAAGTATACTAAATAGATAGAAGTGGATTTTCAGTCTATATAAGACTCCACTTCCTCACTCGTACTCGGCTCAAGATTATGAAAACCTGGTCCACACCTCCTCTCTCCACACATACACTATTGACAGTTTATCCCCTTAGGGTTGTCTAGTGTAAGGTTTCACAACATACACATAACTACATCACAAACATAATATAAATTCACACACAACAACCATAACGTCTTATGCATGGTATATATATACAGGGTATAACACAGTCATTACTTTCACGGGTTACGATACATCACATTACCACATCCTGCACCCAAAGTGCAATCACTGTTGACTAGGGATCATACTCACCATATGCCCCTAGAGCATGACGTAAAATCATTACATATTACACAAATCATAAGTATGACGAACACAATGTCTAACATTACAAAATATAGTCAATTGCAATACAACATGACGATGCACACAACTAATCACAATACGGTGATGACATCATGATGAAATATGATTCACTTTACGTCAATTTTGCCATGCAACACATCAATACACCTTCACATCACATGAGGTCAAAATGTCTCAACACTCTGCAATTCACCATATCATTCCTTTCACACACAAAAAGGTAGTACATCACACATAGATTCCTCATCGGGTCCACGAAAAGGAGAGTCAATACTCTAATCACAAGCAGTAATTGACACATGAATTCTTCATAGAGTCTACATGAAGGAGAGAGAATACTCCCCATCCCTAGCGCACTAAGTGACATTCACATCATGTGCGTTCACATTATCATAATTACGACATTGATCACATCACTCTTAAAACACATTACTCTTCCAATATTTATCACCATCGTGAAACACCATCACCATCATGTAACTCATCATGTAACATAATCACTATCATGCAAAATCATCACAACTCCAATCCATCCAAGAGGTTCTAGAGCATGAACCTTCGCTCTGATACCATATGTAGTGCCCACACTTTACACACACAAATACAACAGTAAAATACCAGTATAAATTTTTGTTTTGACTTCTATACATTGCTCATTACAAAATGCCACAAGGACTCCAAGTAGGAAAACCCAACAACATATACGACACATGACAACGCCATATACCTATCGATGCCACACTTTCCCCAATGAATGAATGCTAGAAATAACATGACCACAATAAAAAAGGGACTTAACGATTGATAACCCACGACATAACATTACCATGGTTACATCTAGAGTACGTTAAACATCCAATAACATTATTATGTAAGCATAATTTTCTCCCTTTTTCCACGTACATGTTCTAAAAATTTGTTTCACATTTCACTTATTGTTCAACCAGTTAATTTTTCTCTTTACCCTTCTGACAATCTTCATAACTTACATAAGTATTTTCCATTTTTCAAATTTCATACAAAATTCTAATTCTCTCATTCTTATGTTAAGATTATACTTTTCAAAACGCTTATTCAATGTTTAAAATCTAACCTTACTACACAAGTGAACCTAACGTGGTGTCAAGATGAAATCTTGGGGTTGAGGGAGACTTAGATTCAATAAAGCTTTTTCCCAAAACATTCTTTGATCATGGTATAGTTATTTCCCTACCATTATCATTGTAGTACAATAACTTGCTGAATTTCAAATTTGATATATATATATATATTCTCGAAGTTTGATCACATCAAACAATCCATATTCTTTGCAACACATGAAAATGCTTAAACAAGTTATAAAGACTCCAAGAATGACCTATCCTAATCTCTAATCTTGTTCTCATCTGATATGATATGCTCCTAAATCACACTATGGTCTCATTATTAGCATTGTTTTGTAACAGGAGTTACAGAAGTATTTGTCTAACATCTTAGAGAGATACATAATTAGAAGAATTGTAAACTATACAGGAACCATAAGTGACACCTCCTAATCAACTGAGGTTTGGTTTATTCCAATATGCACATAATGATACTAGCATCTCTTTTACATATTAACAAATTTCAAATGTAACTTTTCTGTAACAAGAGACTACATCATACAGTTATTCATTTTACAATGACCTATAAAAAATACAATAATAATAATTAAATTGCAACACCCACGTGAGCATGATATCAACGATAATTCACTGGCATGACATCCACCCTGACCTAACATAAGTATCATTTTTTAAGTTTCCCATTTACATCTAACAATAATTATAATTTGCAATTGAAATAAAAAGGTCTAGAAAAATGTATTCATTGCATTTCATTTTTCTTCATTTTGTAACCCAGGAGAGAGAAAGAGAGGGAAGAGAGAGAAAACACCATTTTGTTAAAACTTCTATTTCACACAACAATTACACTAAAGGGTTTTAAACAGTTATTTACATGTGTTAAAAGTTTCCAGGGTGGTTTTGCAACCCTACAAGGGTCCGTAGCTTTCTATTTTTACATTTTCTTACTAGTTACAAAAACGTACAAAACAGAGTCGGAGGCTAAGAAACCACTTCCAAAAGTTATCTTCTGATAAGAACGCACACCATGATCAACTTCTTACGTGTCCCCAGATATACCAAGAGTTCATAGCAACTGACAAAATTGAAAAAGAGTGAACAGTTTGCGTTTGGCGGCTAATTTTCTAGGGCTACTGATCGTAGTTCACCCAGTTGTAAAATAACAAAAGTTAGCTCGAGGGATCAAAAAACCACATCAAAAACTAACATTCGATGGATGTGCATGCAATGAGACACTTCCTACTAGTTCAATTATATAAGGAGAATTCATCAGAGTCGACAGGACTGAGAACTAGAAAACCATTTTCAAACGGCGACAAGTCAAAAATTAGTCCTACTTTGCCTCGTCAAACTGTGACCGGAGGCTTACAAAATGGCTTTGCCAAACTATCCCGAAAAGTGTTTTTCCCTAAACTAAATGTTTCATGTAATTGTCTAGTATAAACACTAGAAGTTTGCGAAGACAGAAAATCATTTCTCCATCCAGGTTTCAAATGGTGGTTCAAAACGAAAGCCAACTTTCTACTGTTGTGAACCAGTGTAACATGGCTCCAATAAAGAGCGTCAAAAGGATGTCATATATTCGTTTCGGGTCAAACCAAAGGTCAAGGTGACTCCTCATATACCAAGGTACACGAATGAATCTTCACATCTCGTTTCCAGAGTTACAAAGGGTACTTAGTGAGTCTTCGAAAAATGCAAAATTTAACTATTTAAAATAGGGAGAAGGTCAACTTTATCAATGGGGAGTCAATTTCATCTGGTCGATAAAACAATATTGGAGCGATCAAGAAGGGTAAGAGTTTTCTAAAACATCTCGAAGTGAGGGTGATAGTTCATGGTTTAAAGTAGATGAGTTATAATGACTCGTGAGTTACGACATGACAATCTATTGTTTTGCAATGAGTTGAAGGGACATTTAACTGTATTAAAAATCCTAATAATTTAAAATTCTATTTAGTTGTAAAAGAGAACTAAAACATGAGAATTATGAGAGGTAAGGGAAGAAGAACCATGCCTAGAGAATGAAGTCAGGTCGAAGCCGCAGGCTTCGGTTCAGCATCTTGCTTGGGCACTTTGTCAACCAGTTCACAAGCAACCTTAGCTCCACCATTTTACATACACATCTACCAGGGAAGTTTCTTTGCAAACAAAAACATCTTGTTTTCTATGCCTTGATGGTTTTCCATGGTCTATTCTAAAGCTCTTATTTTTACACATGCGGGGAGGATGCTGACAAGGCTGTGGAATCTGGCTTTACATGTACCAATTGCATTTGCTTGGAAAGTTTTCAAGAACTTTTCAACAAACTCATTTTTTTAACACATCCTGCAATCATTGCAACCCATAAACCACATTCTTCTAAGACATTTTGTCGAACAGTTCACATGCGTTGTGTATGCCTTCACATTTTTTATACATGCCTATCTGGGCACCTGACAAGACATTAAAAAAAAATCTTTCCATGATGCTTTGATGGATGTCCATGCGCTGTTCTAATTTTCCCATCTTGGCACAGGTCGGGAAGATAGCAGCAAAGGTTGTGGGATGTGGCTTCAAACCTGTCGACCGTATTTTGCTTGACATGTTCCAATGCAGTTTCAACAAAACCATTTTGTGCATATCCCGCCATCATGGCATTCCATGAGCCCACATCTATTTGAGGCATTATGTCAAATAGTCCTATGCCTTTTTAACAAACCCTTTTTTTACATATCTTGCTATCATTGCAGTCCATGGAACTACATTTCTTCCATGTATTTAATCGAATGGTTTGCATGCTTCCAAATTTTGCATACGTATCTGCCAGGGTGCTTGGAACTAAAACATTCAAAAATACCTTCTCCATAATGCTTTGACGGAGGTGCATACTCTGTTTCAAGGCTTCTATTTGGCACAGTCCGGGAATGTGCTGGGCAAGTGTAAACACAACAGGTTGGAGATCTATTTTCTGCATGGTGAAACAACATGACTGCCTCTTGAGGCAAAATCCCATGCACTTCACACCCAATTGAAATCATGTTCTGTGAGAAGGTGTCTAGATCCTTCATTTGGTCAAACATTAAACCCAACACCCCCTTCAGCATTTGCAAACTACACATTTAACAAGCATTCCTCTATCTTCCTTTTTTATGCTTTCCTAAGCGTCCATGCAGGAAGAAAGAGCTCGAGTTTTGACGTAGGATGGGGAAGGAGCTGGTACAGGCTGCCTAGCCATACAAATTGCATCCACATGCCAATTTCTGACTCCGTGGAAGGAGGTGAAGCGGTGTAGGGGAATTATGCCAGGCGTGGGTGTCTCCACTAGGAAAAGAACAACCTCCCTCCTACCTGTTGGTGTGCGAAACAAGTGTGGACCTTTTCCCCTTGGCGGCGGCGCTCCCTCACACTCAGGAAAAGCCAGAAAATAAAAACTCAAAGGAACTCCCACCCCCCTTTTGCCCTAAATCCCCTCCCACAAACATGGGCTTCTTTCCTTTTTTTTAAAATTTTTTAATTATTCTTCTATTTCTCATTTTAATTTTATTTGAACTCTATTATCCTCATCAAAATAGGTATACCTAAAAAAAACAATACGAGAGGAGACTCGATCGGCTTCAGGTGATAGAAATCTTATTTCACCTTTAAAACGAGTACGCAAGCAAACCTGGTCGACCAAGGGGGAACTAGAGAGGAGTTTCAAAAACTAACGGAAAACAAGGGCCAACTAGAACATCGCAACAGGATACCCTCCTCTTGCGTGAACCGAGGCTTGATCCGCAAAGCGACCAATCCAAACAGTAAAATCACTTATTGATAATCAGATAAAGAAGTTGTCGTCGATCGATAATTAAAATAATAATATTATAATAATTTATATTGCTATTATTATTACGACTTAATACTACTTATTAATCACATTGACAAGGATCAGCAGGAGCACAACAATGTTAAATGCTTAGCAACACGATCATCGAAGAAGAACAGGAAGGATGAGGAACGAGGCATTACAAAACCTATGGGACAGATTGGAGTTGTGATGATTCTGCATGATGGTGATGGTGTATCATGATGGGATGCACGATGGAGATGGTGTTTCATGATGGTGATAAATATTAGAAGAGTAATGTGTTTTAAGAGTGATGTGATCTATGTCATAATTGTGATAGTGTGAACGCACATGATGTGTATGTCACTTAGTGCGCATTTGTTATCATGTTGATGTGCTGGGGATAGGAGTATTCTCTTTCCTTCGTGTGGATTCTATGAAGAATTCACGTGTGAATTACTGCTTGTGATGAGAGTATTGACTCTCCTTTTCGTGGATCCAATGAGGAATCCATGTGTGATGTACCACCTTGTTTTGTGTGAAAGGAATGATATTGTGAATTACAGAGTGTTGAAACATTTTGACCTTATGTGATGTGAAGATATATTGCATGACAAAATTGATGTCAAGTGAATTACAGTTTATCATGATGTCATCACCGTATTGTATTAGTTGTGTGCATCATCGTGTTGTTTTGTAATTTGACTATATGTTGTAAGGTTAGACATTATTTTCCACATACGCATAATTCATGTAATATGTTATGGTTCATGTTATGTTTTAGGGGCATATGGTGAGTGTGATCCCTAGTGTACAGTGATTACACTATGGGTGTATTATGTGGTAATGTGATGTATCGTAACCCGTAAATGTAGTGATTGTGTTATACCCTATATATCTATACCATACGTAATACGTTATGGTTGTTGTGTGTGAATTACCATTGTGTTAGTGATGTAGTTATGTGTATGTTGTGGACCTTACACTAGACAACCATAAGGGGATAAACTGTCAAGAGTGTATGTGTGTAGAGAGGAGGTGTGGACCAGGTTTTCATAATCTTGAGCTGAGTATGAGTGAGGAAGTGGAATCTTATATAGACTGAAAACCCACTTCTATATGTTTAGTATACTTCAAGTTTGCTCAGTATATTGTGGGTGCGCACCACCTTAGGCTCGCTCAACTTATGCAACTAGAGTTCCCTTCTCTTTCCTATTGGATTGTTCATTGGACAATCCTATGTAATTTTGACTATGTTGATCCTTATGGGAGTTTGGAGTAATGATTCAATCAGAAATGATGACAGATACATTATTTGATTTACTCATTTCTGGTTACATGTATATTTTATGAGTTGAGGCTCTATGTCCGAGTGCCAACAACTCGATGAGTACCCCTCTAGTGGTGGTATGAGGCCACATAGTGATTGTAATGTGCTAGTTTCTTAATACGTATTTTATTCCTAAATTGATCATTATCTCTTTTAGCTAGAACCAGCTGTTTTCTTGATTGACATGTTCTTATATTTTGGGCATTTATTTGATTGATTGCATAACATTTAGATTTTGCACTAACCATGGATAATTAGCCATTTGTTTTTTTTCTTAGTTTTAAAACTTTCTTTCATATTTAAAAGTTTTGTAGCCAAGGCTTTTGATTTTGCCACTTGGCGTTTGATTGGATTATTATGCTGGTTCTAATGTCGTAAAGTGTTGGAATAGGGTCATGGGATTCACCATGGAGTGGTGGAACCTATGGACCTGCTTCGTTGCATGGGGGTACAAGTTACAGATAACTAACAAGTTGTTGAACCATGATTTATTATGTCACTTGGGTTGGGGGTGATGGGGCTCTATGTGCTTAGGGCCATAGGGTGACCTGGCCTCATTTAAAAGGAGAAAGAAGATGGGCCTCTATGATTGAGCGACGCGATGTTATTTATGGCACTCTATGCTTAAGTGACCTGATATTTTGAATCGGGCTCTATGGTTGAGTTACCTGATATTCTTTATGGCACTCTATGGTGGTTTGAAAATGTTCATATTTTGAAAAAAGTTAGGGTTTCCAATGAAGGAATATATCAAAAAATCAGGATTTATTAAAACTAGGGATTTTCGAAAGAGTTGGGCTTTTCACATTTTTGAAGAGTCAAGATTTTTAAATAGTTTGGATTTTTGAAAAAGTCATAATTTTTTAAAAACTTGACTTTTTCAAAAAAGTTAAGATTTTTGAAAAGATGGGATTTTTAAAAATTTGAGATTTTCCAAATAGTCATGATTTTGTAAAAGTGAAGCCTTTCGAAAAAGTCACAATTTTCAAAAAAATAAAGTTTTTTTAAATTGTTGGGATTTTTAAAACGTCACGATTTTTGAAAAAGTTAGGGTTTCTGAATAAGTCAAGATATTAAAAAAAGTCCTGATTTTTAATATTTACGATTTTAAAAAAAATTAAAAATTAAAAAGTAAGTATTTTTTAAAAAGTCGGCATTTTTTAATAAAGCTTAGATTTTAGAAAATTTAGGAATTTTTAAAACGTTGGTATTTCTAAAAAAGTTTTGATTTTCAAAAACGTCGCAATTTTTTATTTTTGAAAACGTTGTGATTTTTAAAAAAGTTATAATCTCAAAACAATCAAGATTTCAAATATGTAGTGATTCGTCAAAATTAGCAGGAACTTGAAAAGGTCATAATTTGTGCCCCGGGTGTCCATTTTAGTCCATTTTTTTGAAACCTCATATTTCAAAAATCTCACATTTTTTAAAATATCAGGATTTTAAAAAAAACTGGGGAGTTTTAATAATTTGTATTTTCTAGATATTCTAGATTTAATAATATGTCATGATTTTTAAAAAGGTTATTATTTTTCAAAAAGTTGTGAATTTTAAAAAAAAATAGGATTTTAAAGAATATTCAATTTTAGAAAAAGATAGAATTTTATAATTCTAAAAAAGTTTAAATTTCAGGTTAATGAAAACGTTGGGATTTTAAACAAAAATTGGAATTTCAAAAAGTCGTGATTTCGAAAAAGACAAGAATTTTAAGTAAGTTGGGATTTTAAAAAAAGACAAGATTTTGAAAAAGGTGTAATTTTCAAATAATTTTAGAATTACAAAACTGAAGAGATATTCAAATCCCAACTATTTTGAATATCCTAATTTTTTTAAAATCCTAACATTTTCAAAATCTTTACTTTTTCAAAATTCCAACTTTTTATAAAATCACGAGTTTTTTAAAAAATTGTGAAAATTTTAAATTTATGACTTTATAACTTTCAAAATATTTGAAAATACATACTTTTTGAAAATCCTAACATTTTCGAAATCCCAACTGTTTCAAAATCGCGACCCCTAAACCCTAAACCTAAAACCTGAAACTTGAGTCATAAATGCTAAACCCTAAACCCTAACATCTTAAACACTAAGCCCAAAACCCTAAATCCTAAACCACAAAGCATAAACCCTTAACACTGAATATTAAACCCTAAACACTCGGCCATAAACCCAAATCCCTTAATCGTAAAACCTAAACTCTAAACCCCAAACCTTAAAACATAAACCCTAAACCCTGATCCCTAAGCCTTGAATCCTAAACTCTAAACCCTAAACAGTGAAGCCTAAAGCCTTAGGCCTAACCCTATACCCTATACCTTGAAACATGAGCCCTAAGTTGAAACCCTAAACTCTAAACCTTTAGCTAAAAACTTAAACCCTAAACGCTAAACTCATAACCCCAAACCTCGAACCCTGAGCCATGGACCCTCAACCATGAACAATGAGACCTAAACTATAAAATATGATCCCTATGCCCCAAACCCTGAAATCTTAGTAGCCATATAAACCCCAAAAATCCTAAATGTTAAATCTTAAATACTAAAAACCCTCAATCATAAACCGTGAGCCCTAAACCCTAAATTAAAAACCCTCAACAGTAAACTTGAGCGCTAATCCTAACCCTAAACCCTAAACTTTAAACCCCTAAACCCTAAATAATAATTTTTAAACCCTAAACGTTGATCTGCCAACCCCGAACCTCAACCTTAAACCCTGAACCCTAAACCCTAAACCCTCATTCCTGAGCCTTAATTCCTAAACCCTAAACCTCGAATCTTGAGCCCAAAAACCTAAACCCTAAATGCAAAATCCCACGAGCCCTAAACCCTTAACCTAGAATCCTTAAAAAAGTTAGATTCGCAAAAAATTGGTATTTTGAAAAAATTGGGATTTTCAAAAATTGAGATTTTCAAAAAATTCACAACTTTTGAAAAAGTTGTAATTTTAAACCAAGTTACTATTTTTGAAAACATCAAGATTTAAAAAATGTTAGGAATTAGAAAATGTTAAGAGTTTCAAACAAGTTGGGGTTTTTGAAAAATGAATATTTCGAAAAAGTCATGGTTTAAAAAAAGTTAGAATTTTCTAAAGAGTTGGGCTTTTTAAAAATTCCATCTTTTCAAAACCATAAACCCTAAAGTCATAACCCTGAACCTTGAACACTGGCCATTGACCCTCAAACCATGAACACTGAGACCTAAACCCTAAACCCCTTACCCCTAAGCCCTAAAACCTTAACCTTAAACTCTAATTGCTCCTAAACCCTAACTTTTGAGTCTTAAAACCTAAAACCCTAAATGGTAAATCCTAAATACTAAACCATCAATCGTAAACCATGAGCCCTAAACCCTAAATCCAAAACCCTCTACCATAAACGTTGAACCCCAAACCATAAATCCTGAGCCCTAAACCCGAAACCATAAATCCTATCTATACCTTGATCTTCGAACCCTGAACCCTGATACATGAGCCCTAATCGGTAAACCCTAAACACTAAATGCTAAACCCCGAACCCTGAGCCAAAAAACTAAACCCTCATCCTAGAAACGTTAAAATAGTTAGAAGTGGAAAATGTTGGAATTTTTAAAAACTTGGGATTTTCAAAAAGTTGAGATTTTTTTAAAAAGTCAAGATTTTCAAAAACTTGAGGTTTTAAAAAAAGTCATGACTTTTGAAAAAGTTGTAATTTTAAACAAATTTGTTATTTTTGAAAACATCAAGATTTAAAAAGACTGGATTTTAAAAAATTAGAGATTTTTAAAAAATTCAAGATTTTTGGAAAATATGGATTTTGAAAAAATTTTGAATTTTTGAAGAGTCGGGATTTTGGAAGAGTTTGGGATTTCGACCAAAAATTGGAATTTCAAAAAAATTGAGATTTCAAAAATCCCAAGAATTTTGAGGAAATTGGTAATTTCAAAAAAGACAAGATTTTGAAAAAAGCTACAATTTTCATATAAGTCTGGAATTACAAAACTAAAGAGATTTTTAAATCCCATTTGTTTTTAATATCCTAATTTTATTGAAAATCCTAATATTTTCAAAATCTTTACTTTTTCAAATATCCAACTTTTTATAAAATCGTGACTTTTGTGAAATTTATGAATTTTTATAAATTTAGGATTTTTTTAAAAAATTGTGAACTTTTTAAATTCACAACTTTATCACTTTAAAAATCTTTGAAAATATAAACTTTTTGAAAATCATGACTTTTTCAAAATCGTGACCCCTTAACCCTAAACCCTAAAACCTGAAACCTAAGTCGTAAATGCTAAACCCTAAACCCCAACATCCTAAAGACTAAGACCAAAACCCTAAATCCTAAATCCTAAACCATAAACCATAGACCCTTAACACTGAATCGTAAACCCTAAATCCTCAGCCATAAAGAATAAATCCCTTAAACATAAAATCTAAACTCTAAACCCCAAACCTTAAACTATAAACCCTAAACCTTGATCCCTGAGCTATGAAGCTTAAACCCTAAACCCCTAACCCTAAGCCCTAAACTCTAAACACTAAGCAGTGAACCCTAAAGTCTTAGGCCTAACCCTAAACTCTAAACCATATACCTTGAACTATGAGCCCTAAGCAAAAATCCTAAACCCTAAACTCATAACCCCAAACCTCAAATCCTAAGCCATAGATCCTCCACCATGAACACTGAGACCTAAAACCTAAACCCAGAACTCGACGCCATAAACACTAAAGTTTAAGCTCTAATTGCTCCTAAACCCTAAATTCTGAGTCTTAAACCCGAAAACCCTAAATACTAAACCCTCAATCGTATACCATGAGCCATAAATCCTAAATGTAAAACCCTCATCCATAAACCTTGAACCCTAAATCCTAACCCTAAACCCTAAAGCATAATTCTTAAACCCTAAACCTTGATCCCCGAACACTAAACCTCAACCTTGAACCCTGAGCCCTAATCCCTAATCCCTAAACCCTAAACACTAAACCTCGAATCCTGAGCCAACAAACCTAAACCTTAAACACTAAACACCCTGAGCCCTAAAACACTTAACCTACCTTTAAGTTGTTAGATTTGGAAAAAGTTGGTATTTTGAAAAACTTGAGATTTTCAAAAAGTCGAGATTTTTGAAAAAGTCAGGATTTTCAAAAACTTGAGATTTTCAAAAAAGTCATGACTTTTGAAAATGATTCAATTTTAATCACATTTTTTTATTTTTGAAAACATCAAGTTTTAAAAATGTTGGCACTTTGAAAATGTTCAAATTTTTAAACAAGTTGGAGTTTTCAAAAAATGAATATTTTGAAAAAGTTAGGTTTTTTCAAAAGTTGGGATTTTTTAAAAGAGTTTGGCTTTTCACATTTTTGAAGAGTGAGGATTTTGAAAAAGTCAAGTTTTTTGAAAACTCAATATTTTTTCAAAAAATTAGGATTTTTGAAAAGAAACTTTTTTGAAATATTTAGATTTTCAAAAAAGTCATGATTTTGTAAAAGTAAATATTTTTTAAAAAGTCAGGATTTTTAAAAAGTCTATAATTTGGAAAATGTTGGAATTTTTAAAACGTCAAGATTTTCGAAGAAATATAATTTTTTGAAAAAGAAAGGATTTCAAAAATAATAAGATTTTGAAAAAAGGTGCAATTTTTGAATGGCCAACAATTTTGAGAAAGTTAGGATTTCAAAAAAGATAAGATTTTGAAAAAAGGTGTAATTTTCAAATAAGTCAAGAATTACAAAAACTAAAGAGATTTTTAAATCATAATTGTTTTGAATATCCTAATTTTTAAAAAAATCCTAACTTTTTCAAAATTCTAACTTTTTATAAAATCGTGACATTTTCAAAAATTACAAATTTTAAAAAAATCATGAGTTTTTTAAAAATAGTGAACTTTTTAGATTCATGACTTTATCACTTTAAAAAAAAATTAAAATATAAATTTTTTGAAAATCATGACTTTTTCGAAATCCTAACTATTTCAAAATTTGGATATTTTTGAAATCTTGATTTTTTCAAAATCGCGACCCCTAAACCCTAAACCCTATAACTTGAAACATGAGTCGTAAATGCTAAACACTAAACACCAAAATCGTAAACACTAAGACCAATTCCCTAAATAATAAACCATTAACCATTAACTCTTAACACTGAATCCTAAACCTTAAACCCTTAGCCATAAACCATAAACCCAAATCCCTAAATTTTAAAACTCTAAATCCTATACCTTAAACCGTGAGCCCTAAGCCAAAACCATAAACCCTAAACCCTAAACTCTAAACTCATAACCCTGAACCTCAACCTAGAGCCATGGACCCTCAACCATGAACACTGAGACCTAAACCCTAAACTCTGAGCCCTATACCCTTTAAACCCTAAATCTTAAGCTTTAATTACCCTAAGACCTAAATTCCAAGTCTTAAACCCTAAAACCCTAAATGTAAAACTGTCAACCATAAACATCAAACCCTAAACCTTCAAACTTGAGCCCTAAATCTTATTAACCCTAAACTCTAAAACCTAATTCTTAAACCCCGAACCTTGATCCCTGAACCCTCAACCTCAACCGTAAACCGTGAGACATAATCCCTAAACACTAAACTCCAAATCCTGAGCCCAATATCCTAAACCCTAAATACTAAATCCCTGAGCCCTAAACCCTCAACCTAAAAAACCTTAAAATAGTTAGATTTGGAAAAGTTGGTATTTTGAAAAGCTTGGGATTTTCAATAAGTCAATTTTTTTGAAAAAGTTAGGATTTTCAAAAAAGTCACTACTTTTGAAAAACTTACAGATTTAAACAAAGTAGTTATTTTTTAAAACATCAAGATTTTAACAATGTTTGGACTTTAAAAATGTTCAGATTTTCAAACAAGTTGGGGTTTACGAAAAATGAATATTTCAAAAAGGTGGGATTTTCGAAAGAGTTAGAATTTTCACATTTTTTAAGAATGAGGATTTTTGAAGAGTCTTTAAAGATTTTTAAAAAATTTAGATCTTTCAAAAAGTCGTGATTTGGTAAAAGTGAAGATTTTTGAAAAAGTCAGGAATTTCAAAAAAGTCAAGAATTTGGAAAATGTTGGGATTTTTAAAATCTCAAGATTTTTGAAAAAGTTAGCATTTTAAAAAAAAAAGTGAGGATATTTAAAAAAGTGCCGATTTTTGAAAAAATACAGTTTTTAAAAAATTAAGTATTTTCAAAAAAGTCAGCATTTTTTATAAAGTTGAGATTTTAGAAAATTCAAGAATTTTTATAAAGTTGGGATTTCTGAAAAAAATTTGTTTTTCAAAAGCATCACGATTTTTTAAATAGTTGCGATGTTCACAAAAGTTGAGATTTTAGAAAATGTAGTGATGAGCCAAAATTAGCTAGAACTTGAAAAGGTCATAATTTTTGCTCCAAGTGTCTATTTGAGTCAAAAAAATTTGAAATCACATGTTTCAAAATATTAACTCTTTTAAAATATCAGGATTTTCAAAAAAAAGTCATGAGTTTGAAAATTTTAGATTTTCAAGAAATTATGGATTTTTGAAAAAGTCGTTAATTTCTAAAAAGTTGTGAATTTCAACAAATCTAGGATTTTAAAGAATTTGGAATTTTAGAAAAAGATAGAATTTCACAATTCTAAAAAAGTTAGAATTTCAAAAATGTTAGGGTTTTTGAAATAGTTGATATTTAAAAAAAAGTCAGGATTACGAAATGTTTGAGATTTCGAACAAAAATTGGGATTTAAAAAAGTCATGATTTCGAAAAAACCAAGAATTTTGAGAAAGTTGGGATTTAAAAAAAACAAGATTTTGAAAATAGGTACATTCTTTAAATAAGTCGAGAATAACAAAACTTAAAAAAGGTGCATTCTTTAAAAATTCTAACATGTTGAAAGTCTTTACTTTTTCAAAATTCCAACATTTTATAAAATCACTTTTAAAAATTGTGAACTTTTTAAATTCATGACTTTAATATTTTTAAAATCTTTGAGAATACAAACTTTTTTAAAATCATAACTTTTTTCAAATCCTTATTGTTTCATAATCAAGATATTTTTGAAATTGTGACTTTTTCAAAATTGCAGCTCCTAAACCTTAAACCCTAAAACATAAACCTGAGTCATAAATGTGAAACCCTAAAACCCCAACATCCTAAACACTAAGCCCAAGACCCTAAATCCTAAACCATAAACCGTTAGCCATAAACCATAAACTCAAATCCCTAAATCGCAAAAGCTAAACTCTAAACCCCACTTAATCAATAAACTCTATGTACCTGAACCCCTAAAGCCTTGAGGCCTTAACCCTAAACCCTAAACCCTATACATTGAACTATGAGCCCTGAAGCCAAAACCATAAACCCTAAACAATAAACTCATAACCCTGAGACCTTGAACCCTGAGCCGTGGACCCTCAACCACGGACACCTAAACCCTAAACCATAAACTCTAAGCCCAAATTCCTAACCCTAAACCATAAAACCTCTTCAAGCCCTAAAGCTTGATCCCAAAACCTGAACCTTAAGTGCCCTAATCGCTAAACCCTAAACCCCAAAATCCTGAGTCTAAAAACCTAAAACCCTAAACATTAAATCCCCTAAATGCCCTAAACCCCAACCTAGCAAACCTTAATCAATAGTCAGATCCTGGAAACCCCAAGTTGGTATTTTGAAAGAATTGGGATTTTTAAAAAAATCCTGGATCCCTCAATGATAAAGTCACTAATTCTTAAACCCTTAACCTTGTTATTTTTGAAAACATCAAGATCCCTAAACGCTCAATGTTAGCGACTTTGAAAATAGTTCAGATTTGTCAAACAGAGTTGGGTTTATCGAAAAACTTGGGATATTTCGAAAAAGTCAGGATTTTTGAAAAGTTGGGATTTTCAAAAGAGTAGGGATTTTAGCACTTTCGAAGAGTTAGGATTTTTGAAGAGTCTAGATTTTTGAAAAACTTGACATTTTCAAAAAAGTTAGCATTATAGAAAAGACATGATTTTAAAAAAATTCAAATTTTCGAAAAAGTCAGCATTTTCCAAAAACTCAAGATTTTGGAAAATGTAGGGGTTTTTAAAAAGTCAAGATGGGATTTCTGAAAAAGTTTTGATTGTTGAAAACGTCGTGATTTTTGAAAAATTTATGATCTCAATAAAGTAAATATTTCAAAAATGTAGTGATGCACCAAAATTAGCAGGAACTTGAAAATGTCATAACTTGTGCTCCAATTGTCTGTTTGAGTCCGTTTTTTTTTAAACCGCATGTTTCAAAAATCTCAACTTTTTTAAAATATCAGGATTTCAAAAAAAAATGTCGAGAGCTTCAACAATTTAGATTTTCATGAAATTCCAGATTTTTGAATATTTTACGATTTTTGAAAAAGTCGTTATTTTCCAAAAAGTTATGAATTTGAAAAAAAATAGGATTTTAAAGAATTTGCAATTTGTATAAAAAGATAAGAATTTCATAATTCTAATAAAAGTTGAATTTCAAAAAAATTAGGGGTTTTGAAGAAGTTGAGATCTTTGGAAAAGTTAGGATTATGAAAAGGTTGAGATTTCGAAGAAAATTTGAGATTTTAAAAAAGTTGTGACTTCGAAAAAGCCAAAATTTCTGAGAAAGTTGAGTTTTTTCAAAAAAGACAAGATTTTTTTTTTTTAAAAGGTGTAATTTTCAAAAATGTCAGCACTAACAAAAACTTAAGATATTTTTAAATCCGAACTATTTTGAATTTCCTAATTTTTTTGAACATCCTAATATTTTCCAAATCTATACTTTTTCAAATTTCCAAAATTATGTAAAATTATGAGTTTTTCAAAAATTAAATTTTTGTAAAAAATCATGAGTTTTTTAAAAATTGTGAACTTTTTAAATTCATGACTTTATAACTTTCAAAATCTTTGAAAATACAGACTATTTCTAAAGATCATGACTATTTCAGAATCATAACTATTCGAAATCGGGATATTTTTTAAATCGTGACTCTCAACCCCGAACCTCAAACATTGAGCCATGGACTCTCAACCACAAACATTGAGACCTGAACTTTAAAGCCTGACCCCTATGCCCTAAACCCGAAACTCTGAGCCCAATACCCTATAAACCCTAAACCTTAAGCTCTAATTGTTACTAAACCCTGAAACCCTAAAAGCTAAATCCTTGAACAGTGAGACCTAAACCCTCAATCATAAACCCTAAATGCAAAACCCTCAACCTAAAACCTCGATCCCTAAACCATAAAATTTGAGCCCTAAATTGTAACCCTGAATCCTAAGCAAGAAAACTTAAAACCTAAACACTAAATCCCATGAGATTTAAACCCTCAACCTAGAAACCTTAAAATAGATAGATTTGGAAAATGTTGGTATTTTAAAAAAACTTTGTATTTTAAAAAATTTAAGCTTTTTGAAAAAGTAAGGATTTTTAAAACCATGGCTTCAGCATTTCCAAAATCTTTGAAACTACATGACTTTTGATAAAGTCATGTAATTTTAAACAATCCTAACTATTTTAAAATCGGGATATATTTTTCAAAGCATCAAGATTTAAAAAATGTATGGTACCCCTGAAAACCTGAGTCCTAAATTTTCAAAAGTTTGGCTTTTCGAAAACCCTGAATATCCTACACCATAAACCATAAACCATTAACACTTAATCCTAAACCCTAAACCCTTAGCTATAAATGATAAACCTAAATCCCTGAATCGAAAAACCTAAACTCTAAACTGCTGACCTTAAAACAAAAAACCTTAAACCTTGATCCCTGAGCCATGAAGCCTAAACCTTAAACCATAAACCCTAAATTTTTTCCAATAAATCGTGATTTTGTAAACCAGTGAACCCTGAGCCTTCAAACCCTAAAGCCTAAGATTTTGGATCCCTAAATGCCTTGGGCCTAACCCTAAAATGTCTAGTTTTTTGAACCATGAGTCCCTAAGTGAAAACCTGTATAAGGCAAGATAGCTTTAGCTAGAGATCTTGATTTTTTAACCCTAAACTCGATTTCGAAAAACCTCGAACCCTGAGCCATGGACCCTCAACAATGAACACTGAGTCCTAAACCCTAAATCCTAAACTCTTAGTCGTATACTATATAAAACCTAAACCTTAAGCTCTAATTACTCCAAAACCCTAAATTCTATGTCTTAAACCCTTAAAATCTAAGATTTTTGAACCCTCAAGTTAGAAACCTTGAGCCCTAAATGTCTCAATTTTTAACCATTTACATTTTAAACCTTGAACTCCAAACCCTATAACCTTGTTCTCAAAAAGTAAGCCCATTTTCCTAAACCCTTAAGTCAGAATTCCCTGATAAAGCCTTAAGATTTTAGTAAATTTAGGAATATTTAAAACGTTGACATTTCTGAAAAAGTTTTGATTTTTGAAAACGTCACAATTTTTGAAATAGTTACAATTTTTAAAAAACTTGGGATTTTCAAAAAGGTTATAATCTCAAAAAAGTCAAGTATTCAAAAATGTAGTGATGCCCCAAAATTAGCAGGAACTTTAAAAGGTCATAACTTGTGCTCCGAGTGTCCTTTTCTGTCCATTTTTTTTGAAACCACATGTTTCAAAAATCTCAAGTTTTTTAAAATATAAGTCTTTTAAAAAAAAGTCAAAAGTTTGAATAATTAAAATTTTCTAGAAATTCTAAATTTTCGTAGATGTCATGATTATTGAAAAAGTCATATTATTTTCCAAAAAGTTACTAATTTTTTTTAAAATAGCATTTTTAAGAATTTGCAGTTTTTTAATAAAGATAGAATTTCATAATTCTACAAATAAAATAATTTCAAAAAATTTAGGGTTTATGAAAAAGTTTTAAAATTTGAAAAAAATGAGGAATTACAGAACTAAAGAGGTTGGGATTTCAAACAAAAATTGGGATTTCAAAAAAGTCATGATTTCAAAAAGCCAAGAATTTCAAGAAAGTTAGGATTTTATAAAAAGACAAGATTTTTAAAAAAAGACAAGAATTTGAAAAAAGGTGGAATTTTAAAATAAGTTCGGAATTACAAGAATAAAGAGATTTTTAAATTCCAACTGTTTTGAATATCCTATTTTTTTTAAATCCTTACATTTTCAAAATCTTTACTTTTTCAAAATTCTAACTTTTTATAAAATCATGAATTTTTCAAAAATCACGACCCGTAAACCCTAAAAATTGTGAACTCGAGTTGTAAATTCTACGACTTTAAACCATAACTTTCTAAACACTATTTGTAAAACCCTATAGTCCTAAACCAAAATTATAACTGTTTCAAAATCAGGATAATTTTGAAATCATGATTGTTTCAAAATTTAAACCCCTAAACCCTGAAACCATAGATTTGTAAACCCTGCTGATCCATGAGCCACTAAACCCTAAAGCCTAATCCCTAAACCACTAAGCCCAAAACCCTAAGCCTTCTAAACGTGTTGCACTTATACCTAGAACCTCAAACCCTGACCCTTGGACCCTCAATCATGAACATTGATACATAAACCCTAAAGCTTGACCACTAAACTCTGAGCCCTATACCCTATAACCTTAAGCATCTGCCAAGGACTTCTAAATCAATAAACATTTGAGTACCTAAACACTATAAACCTTAAACCTTAAGCTCTAATTTATTATAAACCCTAAAACCTTAAATGTTAAATCCTAAATACTAAACCCTCAATCGTAAACCATGAGCCCTAAACCCTAACTACAAAATCCTAAACCGTAAAACTCAAACTCAAAACACTAAAACCTGAGCATTAAATCCTAAACCCTAAATCCCAAAATCTAATTCCTTAAACCTTAAACCTTGATCCCCGAATCCTGAACCTCAACCCTAAACCCTGAACCCCGAGCCTTGCACAAAAACCTAAATCTTAAACATTAAATCCCTTGAGACCTAAACCCTCAACCCAGAAACCTTAAAATAATTAGATTTGGAAATAGTTGGTCTTTTGAAAAACATGGGATTTTCAAAAAGTTGAGATTTTTGAAAAAGTTGGGATTTTCAAAAACTCGAGATTTAAAAAAAAATTATGACTTTTGAAAAAAATTCAATTTTAAACAAAGTTGTTATTTTTCAAAACATCAAGATTTAAAAAATGTTGGGATTTTGAAAATGTTTATATTTTCAAATGAGTTGGAGTTTTTGACAAATAAATATTTCAAAAAATCCAGGATTTTTGAAAAACTCAATATTTTTGAACAACTCGAAATTTTCAAAAAAGTGAGGATTTTTAAAAAGACAGGATTTTTGAATAAGTTAGGATATTCAAAAAAGTCTCAATTTTTTAAAATTTGTGATTTTCAAAAAACTCGTAATTTTTTAAAAGTGAAGATTTTCGAAGACATGATTTTTAAAAAGGTCGACATTTTTGAGAAAACTGAAATTTTAGAAAATTCAAGAATTTTTAAAAAGTTGGGATTTCTGAAAAAAAGTGATTTTTGAAAACATCGCTATTTTTGAAATAGTTGCAATTTTTGAAAAAGTCTGGATTTTTTTTTAAAATTTAAGTGAATCTCAAAAGAGTCAATATTTCAAAAAGTTGAGAGTTTAGAAAATGTGCCAAGAATTTTTAAAAAGTTGAGATTTTTTAAAAGGTTATAACTTTTGTTCTATGACATTTTCGAAAAAGTTGGGATTTTCAAAACAGTTCATAATCTAAAAAAAATTTAAGATTTCAAAAATGTAGTGATATGCGCAAAAATTAACAGGAACTTGAGAAGGTAATAACTTGTGCTTCGGGTGTCCTTTTGTCTAGGTTTTTGTTTGAGTCCTTTTTTCTTCGAAACCACATGTTTTAAAAATATCAACTTTTTTTAGATTTTAAGATTTTCAAATAAAAAGTTGAGAGTTTGAATAATTGATATTTTCCATAAATTTTGGATTTTTTTAATATGTTGTGGTTTTTGAAAAGGTCATTATTTTCCAAAAAGTTGTGAATTTAAAAAAAAAAAAAGAATTTTAAAGAATTTACAATTTTAGAAAAAGAAAAAATTTGACAATTCTAAGAAACTAAGAATTTTAAAAAAAAAAGGGTTTTTGAAAAAGTTGAGATTTTCAATAAATTAAGGATTAAGAAAAAGTTGGGATTTTGAAAAAAAATTGGGATTTCAAAAAAATCGTGATTTTGAAAAAGCCAAGAATTTTGAGAAAGTTGGGATTTAAAAAAAAAAGATGTGATTTTGAAAAAAAAGATGCAATTTTAAAAAAATTGGGAATTACAAAACTGAAGAGGTTTTAAAATCCTAACTGTTTTGAATATTTGATTTTTTATAGAATTATAACATTTTGAAAAATATAGATGTAATGCCCTACCGCGAGACACCGGAAACCAGGCCACTAAGTTGGATTTTTTTTTTGATAGTGAACTAATGATCTTCTTAACCCCTTTTCATTAATAATTAATTCATATTAATTATTAATTTCTAAGGTTGCCTAAATGCTAGTCCAATGTGAACTTGATTATTTTTTTTACTAAGTATTAATTTAAAAACAAAAAGTTTACTAAGTCTATACAACCTCTTTAATTCAATTAGTCTCCGCTTTTTATTAATTACCCACATACCCTTCTAAATTTATTTTCTCACTCCCATAAAATGCTCATGACTTAAAATGTGGAGGAGCAAGCATAGGCCCTTGGATCTAATCTAATCCTGGCCCTTGATTTGAAACTTTGCCGTAACACTGCCCTAACTTTCTCTATGTTTTCTTTCCATCTCTTTTCTCTTCTATTCCTTCATTTTGAAATGTGCAGGTTTTGGAAGAAGCCATGAATTTTCAAGAAGAAATCTCAAGTTTCCCTTGTGTTTTATTCTTGGTTTTGGTTTATTTATATATTATACAAACAAATATATATATATATATATATATATATATATATATATATATATATATATATATATATATATATATATATATATATATATATGCGGCTAGGGTTTATTGTTTTTTTTTGTTTAGAAAACTATATATATTTATTTATATATCCCCTTTTTTTTGTTATGTGTTATAAGGGGGCGAGGGGTGGGGGCAGATTAGGTTTTGTTTGTTGCACGCAGATGGGGAAAATGACAGCGGTGGCAGGTGGTGTGCGGTGTTGCACAGACGGAAGGGGAGACAGGTGCGGCCGAGGGGAGACAGTCCACAGGGAAGGGGGCAACTATGGGTGGGGGAGTGGGGTTCGGCCCTCACCGTTGCTAAAAAAAAATTGTTTATTTTTATTTTATTTTTGATTGGTTTTCAAATAAAAACTTAAATACATTTGGTACTTATTTATATTTGATTTTATTAACAATATATAAATATATATCTAATTTAAATCTGCATTCACTATTTTACCATATACATATATTTTTTATATGTATATAATGTGATGATAAATATAATGTTTTATTTTTTTCAACTATTATAAATAAAGAGAATTTGATTAGATTAATATTTGTAAGAAATATTGTATTGTAACTTTTTAACCAAATAAATGCATTACAACATATCCATATTCTAAGTTATTCATGTTCCATTTAATAATGTTTCAAAAAGAATAAGAGTAGTTACTTTCTTTCCAAGGTAATAATAATGTTTTCTTCAGATTTACATACAAATAAAAATCTCCAACAATTAATATATTTTTTTCTTAATCTAGTTCCACTTAGTTTTTACATCCATGAAAATTTTACAAAGAAATGCACTTTAAAAAATAAAATAGTTCCTTTCAATATTAAATAGCAACTTAATATAACAAAACAAATTTCATTTCCAATAAATAATCTCTTTTTTTTGTCCAAATAATATTCTGAAACCAAGGCATGTTGAAGGAATGTACCTATGTCCTACTAAAAGTATTTTAAAGAATTACAATATTATACAAGGCTTCTCTTGTCCAATCTCTCAATACATCATATTTCAAAAGAACATGCTAAAATACATAAGAAAACAAAATAAAAACTCCTTCCCAAGGTTGGAAGGAGGCTTTTAAATACAAATGGAATATAAATCTTACAAGTGATTATCAAATACCAAAAGGAAGAGGAATCACAATAAAGAGAAAGTTTCCGCAAGTCATTTCCCAAACGGGTTACAATGAGGTAATATCCACAAATAAAATGAAGATGACCAAGAGCTCTAACCACCATCCAACTTTGAGATCCAAATGCACATGCCTTTAAGGAATCTAAACAAGGAGAAAAAACTTGTTTTGCCACCCAACCATAGGCATCATTACATGCCTTTCCCCAGATTGGGATGCATATAGCCTCCCCCAAACCCATAGGAAAGAGGACAACTAATCACAACTTTGTCCAAGAGGGAGGGTGAACAAAAAATATTACATCCACAGAAAAATAAAGTAAAAATCAAAATAATACTCCAAATTTGTAAAAGTGAAAATGGTGAGAACCCAAGTTCTACCTCTATAATGGGGAAGAGAAAAGAGAATTTCTCTAAAAGTTATAACCAACAGTAAATACACAAAAGCAAGATCTCCATATCCTTCTTATTTTTACATTTTAATTCAAGCCCTCCTTATTTTTCGCTTTCACCAATCCTTCTTGGAAGGATTTTCAAATCCCAAAGGGGTTTCTTTACAAAAAATGGGGAAGGGGGTCTATGTAAAATGACCCACTTTCTCCACCTCAACCATTTGAGGGGAGTACTAAATCCTACAAGGCTTGCCCACTAAGCCTATAAGGATTGAGAGGGAAAAATTCTTCTCTCTTCCCCCACAATTCCAAAACTCCATCATGCTTTATGATGAAGAGAGTAAAATCAAATAACAAAAAAAATCTTCATACAACAACAAACATTTCCAAGAAACAACTAATATCTAACATGTATAACAAATAAAAATAAGCTCAAGAAACATACCTCAAAGAAAATCTCTCCAACTTCAATCTTTTCCACTTCTTGACTCAAGCAAACTTCAGCTCCAAATCCACAAGCATCCAAGTAAAAGCTCCAAAAAAGAAAAATCCTCTTCTTTTCCCATGAAGGAGAATTTGAAGAGGAGTACGTAAAAATCCTCACAAATGAGGGGGTGATATGTGTCACCCCTCTCCTCCTCTAATGTCAAAGATGCCAAAGATAAATGAGAGAAAAGATAAAATGACTTTTAGCCCTCTTCTCCCAAATTACTTTAAATGATAACAAAACAATTCTTGTGCAACTTTTAACAAGCACACTAA
Organism: Taxus chinensis; assembly: GCA_019776745.2. Lineage (NCBI taxonomy): Eukaryota > Viridiplantae > Streptophyta > Pinopsida > Cupressales > Taxaceae > Taxus > Taxus chinensis. The sequence continues at coordinate 477,356,946 of CM034147.1, read as the reverse complement.
TCCATACCCCTTACATGGATGTGACCAAACAAGAGGTAAAAAGGGAGAGAAAACTCCATCTAGTCTTGAAAATAAGCCCCCCTACCTATTTGGAAGAGTCCAAGGGCTCATTTTCATGTTAAGGGAACTCCCTAACTAAAAAGGGGTCCCAAAAATGCCTAAAATAACTCAATTTCGGGTTTGAAAAATTTGGCACAAGGTTAGAAAGTGTGGGGCCCACCTAAGGGTTCATATGTGACACTAAACCCTCTAGATTAAATATATCATTAAACTAAATTTATAATTAATGCAAGTGGGGTCATTAATTACCCAAAACAAGTTTACAACAAAACTAGACACCCTAAGCAAAATTAATAATTACAAGACATATTACATTACAAATGAGGATCACCCATGGTGCCCAAAACAATAATTCTAACGCCAAGGCCTCAAGCAATAAACATGGCTAGGACTTAGCCTGTGGGCTACTTGTGCAAAGTTACGTAGTTTGCCTGAGTCTCATGTTCTTCTATGACCTATCACCTACACACTCATTACACACATTAAATGCACCTGTTCGATAAAATATAAATAAACTACTAAACAAGATAAAAATAAATTCTAGACTAACATATCATCTTTTGAGAATCGAAAGTGCGACAACGTGCACAACTATACATAATTCACCTTAAGTTAGTCATAATGATAAAATTAAATGTATCCATAGAATCCCAACATGTAACAACTAAGTATCCATCAATATAATTACGTTCCAAAACAACATTATATCAATTAGTATCTATGACATCATAAGATAATGCAAACAACATAGTAATCAAGCTAAATAAGCGTTATATGCCTAAATGTCCATACATGACTAATCAGATCAAATCTCCTTATGTAATGTCTAAAATATAACAAATCTCTGTCAAAACATGTCTATGAGTAATGAGCAACAAGTAACTGAGCTATAAAAATGTGGGCACTACATCCCCCTCTATTAAAATTAGAATTCCTCCTAGAAGTCACTGAAAGAGATAGGGATATCTAGCCCTCAAAGGTGTCACATCCTCCCAGGTAGCTGTTGTCTCGTCGTATCGGTCCCACTGCACTCTAACCTGGTATAAGTCTCGATTCTGAAGGGCCAACCTCTAGTGCTCCAGTATGTGTATGGGCTCCAGTCTCCACTGTCCTCCGTACTCTACCTGTAATGCTGACCAATCCAAAACTTGAGAAACATCTGGTACATATCTACGTAGTACATAAAACAAGAAAATATCGTGGGCCCATACAAGGCGTGGTGGTAAAGCCAGGCGATAGGCAACTAGATTGATGACCTCTAAAATCGCCAAAGGACCCACAAAACACGCGATAGCTTAGAACCCTTTCCATAACGGATTGGGCTCTTATGCGGACGAACTCTCAAAAAGACTTTATCACCCACTGAGAAGTGACGATCAATCCTCTTGGTGTCTGCATACACCTTCTGGTGTGCTCTAGCCTGCTCAAGATGTTGTCTAATCAGAACAAGCTACTGCTCTAAATCCTATAGATAAGCTGGTCTTAGGATAATCCTGTCATCTAGTTTATCCCAACTCAAAGGTGTCCTGCAAGGTTGTCCATAGAAAGCCTTGTAAGGAGCCATACCAATGGAACTCCAATAGTTGTTATAGGTAAACTCAACTAAATGTAAATAATCTTCCTATTTCTTCTGCCGATCCATCACATACATCCTCAACATGTCCTCCAGTACATGATTAACTCTCTCTGTCTGTCCATCTATCTTTGGATGATAAGTTGAACTGAAATTAATCTGAGTACCCAGAGTGGTCTAAAAAGAAGTCTAGAAAACTAAAGTGTAGATGGTATCCCTATCATTGATGATGGTCTTTGGAATCCCATGCAACCTAAAAATGTCCTCCATAAATACCTTGGCAATGCCCTGTGCATTATAGGTGACCTTGGTTACCGAAAAGTGCGCAACCTTAGTCAACTTATTCACGATGACCATAATGGCATCATGATGATAAGAGGACATAGGAAGTCCAATTATGAAATCTATGGAGATCACATCCCATTTCCACTAAAGAATATGATGAGGATGTAAGAGTCCTGCGAGATGAGAATGCTCTGCCTTGACTCTTTGACACTCAAGGCAACGTACAACAAAATCTGCTATGTTCCGTTGAAGACCCAGCCAATAATATAACTCCCCCAGATCAGCGTGCATTTTCTTCACGCCTGGGTGTGCTGCATATGGGGCTCGATGTGCCTCTGTAAGGATGAAGCTACGTAGATCACCTGACTTAGGCACATAGATGCACCTATGGAACCCTGAATATCTGCCCTCTAATGAACCTTGAGACTCCAACATCTGTCTAGCTCCCTCATAAAACTTGTCCTTTGGAAGGTTCTCAAGAATCCTGCCTCTCAAATTTGACTGAAGTTTCATTGAATCAATCACATGTCATACTCACATAGGAACTCCATCCAACGTCGTTGACGAGTGTTGAGGTTTAGCTGTGAGAAGATATGCTACAAGCTACAATGATTTGTTCTCAAAATGAAAGGTCTACCCAAAAGGAAGTGTCACCAACGCACAATTGCATGAATAACTGCTACAAGCTCCAAGTCATGAGTAGGGTAATTAAGCTTGTAGTCCTTGAGCTTACGAGACTCAAATTTAATAACCTGATGCTCCTTCATAAGAATTGCTCCCGAACCCTCTAGTGATGCATCAGTACAAACAACAAAATCCTCTGTAGGGTCCGGAACTGCTAAGATGGGCACCGTGGTAACCTTTTCTTAAGCAACTAAAAGTCCTGCTCGCACTTTTCTGATCAATCAAATTTCTTCCCTTTTCTCTGAAGAGAAGTAATAGGGTGAATAATCCTAGAAAAGTCCTGTACAAACCTGTGATAATAAGTTGCTAAACCCATAAAAAATTTCACCTCAGTAACTGATGTGGGTGTTGGCTAGTCCGAAATAGCCTGTATCTTAGAGGGATCTACTGAGATACCCTCACCTAATATGATATGACCCAAGTACTGAATATTTTTCTGAAAGAAGCTACATTTTCCAAGTTCCCATACAACTTTTGTTCTCTCAAAACTTGAAGTAAATGTCTCCTCGTGTTCCTCCTTGGAATGAGAATAAATCAATATGTCACCAAGGAACACTAAGACAAAGTGATCTAGAAATGTCCTGAATACTCCATTCATGATGCTCATAAAGACAACTCGGGCATTGGTCAATCCAAATGGAATAACTATGAACTCATAATGCCCATAACATGTGCGAAATATTGTCTTATGAATGTTTGCATCTGATATGTAGAACTGATGGTACCCTGACTTGAGATCAATTTTGGAGAACACTCTCACTCCCTGCATCTGATCAAACAAGTCATCAATCCTAGGGAGCGGGTAATGGTTCTTTATTGTGACTTTGTTGAGCTGTCTGAAGTCTACACAAAGTCTGAGAGAACCGTCCTTCTTCACAAAAATGACTGGCACTCCCCATGGAGATACACTAGGGTGAATGAGACCCTTATCTAACAACTCCTTTAACTGAATCTTGAGCTCATGAAGCTCTGGAGTCATCATCTGATAGGGTGCCCTAGAAACTGGTGTGGATCTAGGTACTAAATTAATGGTGAAATTCACCTCTCTACGGGGTGGTAACCCCAAAAACTCACCTGGAAACACATCGGCATACTCCCTCAAACTTACATGATCATACTCCCTCAAGGGTGAATGCTCTGGCGTGCTCTCTGATCAATCACTGATGGTGATAGCAAATAACTACATCCCTTACACATGCTCTGCTTGAGTAGCTTAGCCGAGATCATGTGCAAGGAGATTGGTCTCTTCATCCCTGAAATCACAACTACACTCCTAAGATCATCCTGACACTTAATGACCTTATTTCTGTAATCCACCTTAGCTCAATAAGCTTTGAGCCAATCCATACCCAACACTACCTGATATGATCCTAGAGGGATAACTCAGAGGTCAAGGTGTAGTGGAGAAGGCTCCTAAATCAAGTACACAACTCTCCACATACGAGTCCACGGTGAGATTAGCCCCATAGGCAAACTCAATCTGCAAAGTATCTGGTTGCCTAGCCACCACTAGACCACATTGGTCCACTATAAAAGAATTAGAAGCACCTAAGTCAAAAAATACTGAGATAAAAATACCCCTGATAGTACCTATTGTCTCAATGACTGTGGCTTGATGCTTGGCCTGGCAGTTATTAACTGCTGCATATACATGATGGGCACGTCTCACGTCAACCACCGTCTGCTAGAATCTAGTGGCTCTCTATGCATCCATGAGATTGGGTTTGTGCGGGCAAATACACACATAGTGATCAAGAGATCCACAAATGAAACATCCTCTTGTACCCCTATGAGATGGGGTCCCTCCTGTACTCTGGTGTACTGATCCTACCAGTCTTACCCTAGCAGACTGCTAAGTGTGAGCTGGCTGTGCCTGCAGAGTACCCTGGCTCCACCAAAACTTCATTTAATGCCACCTCTCTGAAAACTCTGAGTCTGTTTAGCCCTCTCTGCTGCTGCTGGCCATGACGCTGTGTCTATTGCTGTGGGTGCGATGGAGCCCTCGTGGATGCTGGTAGAGGCCAGAATCCTCCTCCTAAAACTTGCTCTTATTTCTATCTCGGTGCTCATGTGCCTTTGTCTTGTTCTCCTCAGCTAAGTAGGCCTTCTCAACTACCTTCTCAAGTGTGGGAGGAGATAACATCCTGACTGCTCATGTTATATCTATATTAAGGCCTGGAATAAACTAATTAACCTATAATTTCTCATCTTGCAAGTAGTCCACATACTGTAGGAGATCTAGGAACCTGCTCTCATACTACGCTAATGTGTCAGATCCCTATCATAAGTCGTGAAACTCATGGATCCTCTTCTGTATGAAATGCTCTGACATATAACGAGCCCTGAACCACTCCTCGAACATCTCCCAGGTCACTGTCTCTCGAGTCAGATGGAGCTTCCTCTCCTCATTCCTCCACCAGACGCCTGCTATGTCTCAAAGGAGGTGTATAGTGAATCTTTCCTTGACATTACTCTCGTAAGAGTGCAAGCCAAAGTAACTATCCAAGCTAAAGAGTCGTGACTCAACCCCAAAGCCATCTGTAGAGCTAGTGTAGGTAGGCGGTTGCAAGCGAAGAAGCTCTGTAATCACATTACCTGTGTCTCACTCTTGGCGATGTAGTCCAACAGGTGAGAGGGATCGCCTATCCCCAAATGATCCCTCGAAACTATGTGAGCGGCTACGACGGTATGAGTCTACCCTCTCGTGATGAATGGAAGGGCTACGTGACCTCTTCCGCCTCGGTGTATCATGTTCTGGCAGCTCTGAATGCGTGTCCTCACCTATCAGCTCCTCATCTCCCAATGGAATCTCCTCTCTCGCCTCCTGCGGTGGTGGGAGATGCTGCTGCACAACACCTATCAGCTACTGCAGGACCTCTAATATCTGAGGCCCAAATTTAGGTGTCAACAGCTCCTGTGTATGTGCACTACACCCCAAGCCTCTAGCTGATCGTCCCCTCTTGGGTGCCATCCTGTACACGAGGTGAGCGAAGAGGTTATTAAGTGGTTGTGGAAAATATTTAAGTATTTTATTTATTTATTTACTTTTAATGTTATCACTAATGTTGTTAACAGATTGATTGATTACCTAGAGTGTCTGCGTGTCTGAACCTCTGCTCTAATACCAAATATAATGCCCCACCTCCGGACACCGGAAACCAGGCCACTAAGTCAAAAAAAAAAATTGATAGTGAACTAATGATCTTCGTAACCAAGAATAAAAAACACAAGTGAAACAATTTTTTTTCATTAATATTTAATTCATATTAATTATTAATTTCCGAGGTTGCCTAAATGCTAGCCCAATGCAAACTTGATTATTTTATTTACTAAGTATTAATTTAGAAACACAAAGTTTACTAAGTCTATATAACCTCTTTAATTTGATTAGTCTCCCCTTTTTATTAATTACCCACATACACTTTTAAATTTGTTTTCTCACTCCCATAAAATGCTCATGACTTAAAATGTGGAGAAGAAAACATAGGCCCTTGGATTTAATCTAATCCTCGCCCTCGATTTGAAAATTTACTCTAATGCTGCCCTAACTTTCTCTATGTTTTCTTTCCATCTTTTTTCTCTTCCATTCCTTCATTTTGAAATATACAAGTTTTGGGAGAAGTCATGAATGTTCAAGAAGAAATCTCAAGTTTCCCTTGTGTTTTTTATTCTTGGTTTTCATTTATTTATATAAACAAATATATATATATATATATATATATATATATATATATATATATATATGCGGCTACGGTTTATTGTTTTTTTTTTTGTTTAGAGAAATATATATGTTTATTTATATATCCCCTTTTTTGTGTGTTGTAAGGCGGGGGGGGGGGCCAGATTAGGTTTTGTTTGTTGCACACATATGGGAGAAAATGACAGCGGTGGTGGTTGAAGTGCGTGGGGGCAAGTTCAGCACGTAGGTGAGGTCGGGGGGTGGGGGGGGGAGGCGTGGCTATGGTGGAGGATGCTACGGGGCCATTTCGGGGATAGGGTGGAGTGATAGTGGTGGCGGGTGGCGTGGGGTGCTGCGCAGGCGGGAGGGGAGACAAGCGCAGTCGTGGGGAGACAGTCCGTAGGGAAGGGGGCGCCTGCAGGTGGGGGGAGGTGTTCGGCCCTCTCCCAACATTGCAAAAATAATAATTCTTTATTTTAATTTTATTTTTGTTTAGTTTTCAAATAAAAAATTTAATACGTTTTGTACTTATTTATATTTAATTTTATTAAGAAAATATTTTTATATTTATATTAATTGATATCTAATTTAAATCTGCATTCACTATTTTACCATATACATATATTATTTATATGTATATATATAATGTGATGATAAATATAATGTTTTATTTGCTTGAAATATTATAAATAAAGAGAGTATGATTAGATTAATATTTGTAAGAAATATTGTATAGTAGAATTCTAACTTTTTAACCAAATGAAATGCATTACAACATATCCATATTCTAAGCTATTCATGTTCCATTTAATAATGTTTTAAAAAGAATAAGAGTAGTAACTTTCTTACTAATGTTTTCTTCAGATTTACATACAAGTAAAAATCCTTACCAATTAATATATTTTCTTCTTAATGTAGTTCCACTTAGTTTCTATATCCATGAAAATTTAACAAAGAAATGTACTTTCCAAAATGAAATAGTTCCTTTCAATATTAAATAGCAACTTCATATAACAAAATAGATTTCATTTCCAATAAATAATCTTTTTTTTGTCCAAATAATATTCCAAAAACAAGGCATGTTGAAGGAATGTACCTATGTCCTACTAAAATTATTTTAAAGAATTACAATATTATACAAGGCTTCTCTTGCCCAATCTCTCAATACATCATATTTCAAAAGAATATACTAAAATACATAAGAAAGTAAACTAACAACTCCTTCCCAAGGTTGAAAGGAGGCTTTCAAATACAAATAGAATATAAATCTTACAAGTGATTATCAAATACCAAAAGGAAGAGGAATCACAATAAAGAGAAAGTTTCCACAAGTCATTTCCTAAAAGGGTTACAATGATGTAATATCCACAAATAAAATGAAGATGACCAAGAGTTCCAACCACCATCCAACTTTGAGATCCAAATGCACATGCCTTCAAGAAATCTAAACAAGGAGAAGAAACTTGATTTGCCACCCAAACATAGGCATCATTACATGCCTTTCCCAAGGTTGGGATGCATGTTAACCTCCCCCAAGCCCATGGGAAAGATGAAAACTAATCACAACTATGTACAAGAGGGAGGGTGAACAAACAACATTACATCCACACAAAAATAAAGTAAAGATCAAAACAAGACTCCAAATTTGTAAAAGTGAAAAGGATGAGAACCCAAGTTCTACCTTTACAAAAGGGAAGAGAAAAGAGAAGTTCTCCAAAAGTTATAACTAATATTAAATACACAAAAGTAAGATTTCCATATCCTTTTTATTTCTCTATTTTCATTCAAGCCCTCATTCCTCCACCCTTTCACCAATCCTTCTTGGAAAAATTTTCAAACCCCAAAGGACCAAGAATGGGGAAGGGGGTCCATGCTAAATGACCCACCTTCTCCACCTCAACCATTTGAGGGAAGTACTAAATTCTACAAGGCTTGCCCATCAAGCCTATAAGGATTGAGAGGAAAAAATTCCCTTTTTCCCCCACAAGATCTAAAACTCCATCATGCCATATGATGGAGGAAGCAAAATAAAATAAACAACAAAAAAATCTTCATACAACAACAAACATTTCTAAGAAAAACTAATATCTAGCATGTATAACAAATACAAAGAAGCTCAAGAATCCTTCCTCAAGAACATCTCTTCAAAAATATTTCCAACTTCAATCGTTTCCACTTCTTGACTCAAGCAAACTCTAGCTCCAAATCCACAAGCATCCAAGCAAAAGCTCCAAAAAAAGTTCTATTCTTTTCCCATGAAGGAGAATTTGAAGAGGAGTAAGTAAAAATCCTCACAAATGAGGGGGTGACATGTGTTACCCCTCTCCTCCTCCAAGATCAAAGATGCCAAAGATAAATGAGAGAAAAGATAAAATGACTTTTAGCCCTCTTCTCTCAAATTACTCTAAAATGATAGCAAAACAATTCTTGTGCAACTTTTAACAAGCACACTAATCCATACCCCTTACATGGACGTGACTAAAAAAAAGATAAAGAGGGAGGGAAAACTCCTTCTAGCCTTGGAAATAATCTCCCTACTTATTAGGTAGGGTCCAAGTGCTCATTTTCATGTTAAGGTAACTCTCAAACTAAAAAGGGGTTCCCAAAAATACTTAGAATAACTCAATTTCAGGTTTGGAAAATTTAGCACAAGGTTAGAGGGTGTGGGGCCCACCCAAGGGTTCACATGTGACCCTAAACCCTCTAGATTAAGTACATCATTAAACTAACTCTAGACTTTAATGCAAGTGGGTTCATTAATTTCCCAAAATCTGTTTACAACACAACTAGACACCCTAAGTAAAATTAATAATTACAAGACATATTACATTACAAATGAGGGTCACCGATGGTGCCTAAAAAATTTATTCTAATGCTAAGGCCTCAAGCAATAAACATGGCTAGGACTTAGCCCGTGGGTTGCTTGTGTAAAGTTGCATAGCTGACCTGAGTCCCACATTCTCCTGTTACCTGTCACCTGCACACTCATTGCACACATTAAACGTACATATCCGATAAAGTATAAATCAACTACTAAACAAGATAATAATGAATTCTACACTAACATATCATCTTTCATGAATTGAAAGCGCTACAACGTGCACAACTATACATAATTCACCATAACTTAGTCATGATGATAAAATGACATTTATCCATAGAATCCCAACATGCAACAATTGAGTATCCATCAATATAATTACGTTCCAAAACAACATCATATCAATTAGTATCCATAATATCATAAGATAATGCAAATAACATAATAATCAAGCTAAATCGACGCTATATGCCTAAATGTCCATACATGCCTAATCAAATCAAATCTCTTAATGTAATGTCTAAAATATAAAAAATCTCTGTCAAAACATGTCTATGAGTAATGAGCAACAAGTAACTAAGCTATAAAAATGTGGGCACTATAATAGACTTTTTGAAAATCATGATTTTTTCAAAATCATAACTGTTTTAAAATCAGGATATTTTTAAAATTATGACTTTTTTAAAATCGTGAGCCCTAGACTTGAGACTTGAGTCGTAAACACTACACCCAAAATCCCAAAATCCTAAACATTAAGCTCAAAAACCCAAAATTCTAAACCATAAACCCTTAACACTGAATCCTAAACCCTAAATCCTCAGCCATAAACCATAAACGTAGATCCCTAAATCATAAATCCTAAACTCTAAACCCCAAACCTTAAATAATAAACCCAAAACTCCTAACCCTGAGCCTTAAACCCTAAACACTAAAACCGTAAATTGTAAATCATAAACTGTGAGACCTAAATCCTAACCCTATACCCTAAAACTTGATTCTTAAACCCTAACTCCGAATCCTGAGCACAAAAACCTAAACCCTAAACACTAAATCCCCTGAGCCATAAACCCTCAACCTAGAAACCTTAAAATAGTAAGATTTGGAAAAAATTGGTATTATGAAAAACTTGAGAATTTAAAAAAAGTCACAACTTTTGAAAAGGTTTCAATTTTAAATAAAGTTGTTATTTTTGAAAACATCGATATTTTAAAAATGTTGGAACTTTGAAAATGTTTAGGTTTTTAAACAAGTTAGGGTTTTTGAAAACTGTATATTTAGAAAAATTTAGGATTTTTGAAAAGTTGGGATTTATGAAAGTGTTGGTCTTTTCACATTTTTGAAGAGTCTGTATTTTTAAAAAAATTGAGATTTTTGAAAAACTCGACATTTTCAAAGATGTTAGGATTTTTGAAAAGAAAGGATTTTAAAATTTTTGAGATTTTTTAAAATGTGGAGATTTTGTAAAAGTTTGGATTTTTGAAAAGTTAGGATTTTGGAAAATGTCAAGATTTTTGAAAAAGTTAGGATATTAAAAAATGTTCTGATTTAATATTTGTAATTTTTTAAAAATAATTTTTTTTTTTAAAGTAAGGATTTTAAAAAATGTCGTAATTTTTGATAATGATGAAATTTTAGAAATTTTCAAAAAGTTGGGATTTTTGAAAAAAATTAATTTTCGAAAACATTGCAATTTTTAAGAAAGGTAGCATTAAAACTTTAACCTATAAATCTTTTAATAGTTAGATTTGTGAAAAGTAGGTATTTTGAAAATTTTGGGATTTTCAAAAAGTCGAGATTTTCAAAAACCTGAAATTTTGAAAAAAGTCATAACTTTTGAAAAGGTTGCAATTTTAAACAAAGTTGTTATTTTGAAAACATCAAGATTTAAAAATGTTGGGACTTTGAAAATGTTTAAATTTTCAAACAAGTTGGGGTTTTTGAAAAATGACTATTTCTAAAAAGTCAGTATTTTTGAAAAGTTGGGATTTTCAAAAGAGTTGGGATTTTTGAAGAGTCTAGAGTTTTTAAAAAGTCGAGATTTTTGATAAACTCAAGATTTTTGAAAAAGCTAGGATTTTTGAAAAGATGGGAATTTTAAAAATTTAAGATATTCCAAAATGGTGTGATTTTGTAAAAGTGAATCAATATTTTTGAAAAAGTAATGATTTTTGAAAATGTTTGGATTTTTAAAACGTCAAGATTTTTGAATAAGTCGAGATATTCGAAATAGTACCCATTTTTTAAATTTACGATTTTCAAAAAAATATAATTTTTTTTTAAAAAGTAAGAATTTTCACAAAAGTCAGCATTTTTGATAATGTTAAGATTTTAGAAAAATTAGGAATTTTAAAAAAGTTTGGATTTCTGTAAAAGTTTTGATTTTAAAAAATGTCACGATTTTTGAAATAGGTGGGATTTTTTTAAAAGTTGGGATTTTCGAAAAAGTTATAATCTCAAAAGAGTCAAGATTTAAAAAATTTAGTGATGCACCAAAATTAGTATGAACTTGAATAATTTGAGCTCTGGGTGTCCATTTGAGTCCATTTTTGTAAACAACATGCTTCAAAAATATCATTTGTTTTAAAAGATCAGGATTTTCAAAAAAAAATTAGTAGTTTGAAAATTTTAGATTTTCCAGAAATTTTAGATTTTTGAATACGTCATGATTTTAGAAAAAGTCATTATTTTCCAAAAAGTTGTGAATTTTTAAAAAATAAAGATTTTAAAAAATTTACAATTTTAGCAAAAGATAGAATTTCATAATTCTAAAAAAGTTGAGATTTTCAAAAAAGTTACGATTATGAAAAGATTGAGATTTCAAACAAAAATTGGGATTTCAAAAAAGCCAAGAATTTTGAGAAAGTTGGGATTTAAAAAAAAAAACAAGTTTTAAAAGAAGTGCAGTTTCTAAATAAGTCAGGAATTACAAAACTAAAGAGATTTTTAAATCCTAACTATTTTGAATATTTTAGTTTTTAAAAAATCCTAACATTTTCAAAATATTGGATAAGGAAGTCATAGCTAAAAAACTCGGGGATTTTTAATCCCACTACCTGGTTTTGAAATCCTGGTTCCCTTCTTTTACCCCACTTACTAAATCCTTTGTCTGCAAGCCAGTCTGGATTAGACTGCCCCATTTACCACTCCAATTTTGGGATAGTACTTGCCTAACCATTATTGGAAATACTTTGGGTCATATCCTTTTCATTGACCCCCAAACCATTGATTTCACACACACAACCTTCGATAGAATCCTTGTTGAGCTTGACACATCCAAAAATCTCCTTGCTAATATAGAGCTTAAAGTCCAAAATAGAACTTGGACACAATCTTTAGATTATGAATGCTTGCCCTTTAGGTGCAGAAAGTGTTTTGCTACTGGACACACTGCTGATGTTTGCGGTATGGAAAAGTAAAAAAATAGAAAAAACAACTGTGGAAAAATGCACTCTAAGAACACCTGATTTTCGAAGTCAAAGAGGATTCAAATACTGATACTGAAGATGTTTTTGTCCCAGAAACCCCTCTCTCAGAAATTCCAGTTGTTGAAGGTGCCAATGAATCTCATCCAGTTGGCGATGGAAAGGAAAATACAAATGATGTTAATCATTCTGCTGCCCCAGTTGGATCGTTAGAGGATAAGGAAAATATGCCTCCTTTTTTTAATCCTCCAATCGCGGAGGCTTCTACAGGCTGGATAATGGTGCGCAAAAAGAAAAAAAAAATCTCCAAGAATACCAGTTCTCCTCCTTGTTAGTTTCACAGTGCTGCACAGCTGCTTTGTTGGACAACAACTATCTGTTCACTGTGAATCCACTGTTTTTATGCTGATTTGCTGTTGGTTTTGGGTTTTTTTCTAAGCAGGTTATTTCTTGCTACTGGGCTTGCATGTTTTACCGCGATCTTGATCTTTTCCTTTGTTTCTATTTTGTTCACATTTGGCTTCTGGAGCCTTCTTATAAAAGGGTATAGTCCCTTTCAAAAAACTATTTGCCAATAATTTAAAAAAAAACATTTTCAAAATATTTACTTATTCAATATTCCAACTCTTTATATAATTGCGACTTTTTCAAAAATTATGAATTTTTAAAAAAACCACGAGTTTTTTTTTAAATAGTGAACTTTTTAAATTGATGACTTTATCACTTTTAAAATATTTGAAAATGTAGACCTTTTGAAAATCATGACTTTTTCGAAATCTTGACTATTTCAAAATCGGGATATTTTTGAAATCGTGACTTTTTAAAAATCTTGACCCCTAAACTGTAAACCCTACAACCTGAAACCTGAGTTGTAAATGCTAAACCCTAAACCCCAACATCCTAAACACTAAACTCAAAACCGCAAATCCTAAACCATAAACCCTTAACACTTAATCCTAAACCCTAAACCCTTAGCCATAAACCATAAACCAAAATCCCTAAATCATAAAACCTAAACTCTAAACCCCAAACCTTAAACCATAAACACTAAACCTTGATCCCAAAGCCATGAAGCCTAAAGCCTAAACCCTAAATAATAAATCCTAATCCCTAAATAGTGAACCCTAAAGCTTAGGCCTAATCATAAACCCTAAACCCTACACCTTGAATCATGAGCCCTAAGCAAAAACACTAAACCTTTAGTTAGATACCTAAACCCTAAACCCTAAGCTCATTACTGCGAACCTTAAACCTTGAGCCATGAACCCTAAACCCTGACCCCTATGCCCTAAACCCTAAACTATAGGCCCTAACCCTCTAAACCCTAAAACTTAGGCTCTAATTACTCTTAAACGCTAAATGCTAAATCTTAAATATTAAACCCTCAATCACAAACAATGAGCCCCAAACCCTAAATGCAAAACCCTCTGTGTAAACCTCGATCCCCAAACCCTAAAACCTGAGCCCTAAAACCTAACCTAAAACCTTAAACCGTAAACCCCAAAGCCTTCAAACCTAATTCTTAAATTCTAAACCTTTATCCCCAAACCCTGAGCCCTGAGCCGTAATCCCTAAACCTGAAACACTAAACCGTAAACTCTGAATCATGAGCCTATAAACTTAAAATTTAAACACTAAATATCCCTTGAGCCCTAAACCCTCAACTTAGAAACCTTAAAATATTTAGATTTGGAAAAAGTTGGTATTTTGAATAACTTTGGATTTTCAAAAAATTAAGATTTTTGAAAAAGTTAGGATTTTCAAAAACTTGAGATTTTAAAAAAAGTCACGACTTTTGAAAAGGTTGCAATTTTAAACAAAATTGTTATTTTTGAAAACATCAAGATTTAAAAATTGTTGGGACTTTGAAATGTTTCAAATATTCAAACACGTTAGGGTTTTCAAAAAATGAATATTTCAAAAAATTAAGGATTTTTTAAAAGTTGGGATGTTTTATTTAAGAGTTAGGATTTTTGAAGAGATTGGATTTTTGAAAAACTCGATATTTTCAAATAAGTTAGGATTTTTGAAAAGATGAAATTTTAAAAAAATTGAGATTTTCCCAAAGTCATGATTTTGTAAAAGTCAAGATTTTCGAAAAGGTAAATATTTTGGAAAATGTTGAGCTTTTTAAAATGTCAAGATTTTTGAAATAGTCCCGATTTTTAATATTTGTGATTTTAAAAATATATATATAATTTTTTTTAAAAGTAAGGATTTTCAAAAAAGTTAGCATTTTTTATAAAGTTGAGATTTTAGAAAATTCAGGAATTTTTAAAAGGTTGGAGTTTCAGACAAAGTTTTGATTTTTGAAATAGTTACGATTTTTGAAATAGTTGGGATTTTTAAAAAACTTATAATCTCAAAAGAGTCAAGATTTAAAAAATGTACTGATGCACCAAAATTAGAAGGAGCTTGAAAAGGTCATAAGTTGTGCTCCGGGTGTCCATTTGAGTCCGTTTTTTTTTTAAACCACATGTTTCAAAAATCTCAACGTTTATGAAATATCAAGATTTTCATAAAAAAAGTTGGGAGTTTGAATAATTTAGATTTTCCAGAAATTCTGGATTTATGAATATATCATGATTTTTAAAGAAATCATTATTGTCTAAAAAGTTTTGAATTTGAAAAAACTTGCGATTTTTAAATTTTTAAATTTTAGAAAAAGATAGAATTTACTTCTTTTTTAAAAAATTAGGGTTTTTGAAAAAGTTGAGATTTTCAAAAAAGTCAGGATTTATGAAAAAGACAGGATTTTCAAAAACTTGAGATTTTCAAACAAAGTTGTTAATTTTGAAAACATCAAGATTTAATAAATCATGGGAATTTAAAAATGTTCAAATTTTCAAACAAGTTGGGGTTTTCTTAAAAGTCAAGATTTTTGAAAAGTTGTGATTTTTAAAAGAGTCGGGCTTTTCGCATTTTTGAAGAGTCAGGATTTTTGAAAAAGTCAATATTTTTGAAACACTCGACATTTTTTAAAAAGTTAGGATTTTTGAAAAGACGAGATTTAAAAAAAAATAGATTTTCCAAAAACTCGTGATTTTGTAAAAGTGAAGATTTTCAAAAAAATCAGGATATTCAAAAATGTCAAGATTTTTGATAAGTTTGGGATTTTTAAAAAGTCAGGATTTTTGAAAAAGTTAGGATATTAGAAAAAGTCCCAATTTTTTATATTTACGATTTTAAAATATATATATATTTTTAAAAAGTAAAGAATTTCAAAAAAGTCGGCATTTTTGATAAAGTTGAGATTTTAGAAAATTCAAGAATTTCTAAAAATTTGGGATTTATGAAAAAGTTTAGATTATTGAAAACGTCGTGATTTTTGAAATAGTTGCAATTTTTGAAAACATTGGGATTTTTGAAAAATTTATAATCTCAAAAGAGTCAAGTTTTCAAAATTGTAGTGATGCACCAAAATTAGTAGGAACTTGAAAAGTTCATAACTTGTGCTCTTGTTGTCCATTTGATTCTGTTTTATTTTGAAACCACATGTTTCAAAAATATCAACTTTTTTAAAATATTAATATTTTCAAAAAAAAAGTAAGGATTTTGAATAATTTAGATTTTCTAGATATTCTAGATTTTCAAATATGTCATAATTTTTGAAAATTTCATTATTTTCCAAAAATTTGTGAATTTTTGAAAATTTAGGATTTTAAAGAATTTGCAATTTTAGAAAACGATAGAATTTCATAATTCAAAAAAATTTTGAATTTCAAAAATTATAGGATTTTTGAAAAAGTTGAGATTTTCGAAAAAGTCAGGATTATGAAAAGGTTGAGATTTCAAACAAAAATTGGGATTTCAAAAAATTCGTGATTTTGAAAAAGCCAAGAATTTTGAGAAAGTTGGGGTTTTAAAAAGAGACAAAATTTTAAAAAATTGTAATTTAAAAATAAGTCGAGAATTACAAAACTGAAGAGATTTTTAAATCCCAAATGTTTTGAATATCTTAATTTTTTCAAAATCCTAACATTTTCAAAATCTTTACTTTTTCAAAATTCCAACTTTGTATACAAATAGTGACTTTTTGAAATTTACAAATTTTTAAAAAATCAATCTTTTTTTTTTAAAATTGTGAACTTTTTAAATTCATGACTTTATCACTTTCAAAATATTTGAAAATATAGATTTTTTGAAAATCATGATTTTTTCTGAAATCTCGACTGATTCAAAATCTGGATATTTTTTAAATCGTGAAGTTTTCAAAATTTTTACCCTTAAATCCTTAAACCTTAGTCATAAACACTAAACCCTAAACCCCAACATACTAAACCATAAACCATAAACCCTAAACCCTCAGCGATAAACCATAAACCCAAATCCGTAAATCGTAAAACCTAAACTTTAAACTCCAAACCTTAAACGATATACCCTAAACTAGAAACCCTTATCCTTGAGCCATGTAACCTACAATACCTAAACCCATCCTCAAACCCTAAATCCTAAAGCCTTAGGCCTAACCCTAAACCCTAAACCTTAAACTCATAACCTCAAACCTTGAACCCTGAGCCATGGATCCTCACCCATGAACACTGAGACCTAAACCCTAAACCTTGACCCCTACGCCCTAAACCATAAAATCTTAGCCCTATACCATATAAACCCTAAACTCTGATCTCTATACCCTATAAACCCTAAACCTTATGATCTAATTGCTCCTAAACCATAAATTATAAGTCTTAAACCCTAAAACACTAAAACCTAAATGCAAAACCCTCAATCGTTAACCTCGAACCCCAAACCTTAAAATCTAAACCCTAAATTCTAACCCTAAACCCTAAACTCCAACACCCTAAACCCTAAAAATCTAATTTTTAAACCCTTAACCTTAATCCCTGAACCCTAAACCTAAACCCTAAACAATGAACCTTGTATCCTGATCCCTGAGCCCTAATCCTTAAACCCTAAAAACTAAACCTACACAAACCTGAATCCTGAGCCCAAAAACTTAACCTCTTTAACACTAAATCTCCTGAACCCTAAGCCTAAACCTAGAAACCTTAAAATAGTTAGATTTGGAAAAAGTATATATTGAAAAACTTGGGATTTTCAAAAAATATTTTTTTTCGAAAATGTCAGGATTTTAAAAAAAGTCACGACTTTTGAAAAAGCTCCAATTTTTAAAAAAGTTTTTATATTTGAAAACATTAAGAGTTTAAAAATGTTGGGAATTTGAAAATGTTCAAATTTTCAAAGAAGTTTGGGTTTTCAAAAAATAAATTTCAAAAAAGTTTGGATTTTTTAAAAGTTGGTATTTTCGAAAGAGTTGAGCTTTTCACATTTTTGAAGAGTCAGGATTTATGAAAAACTTTAAATTTTCAAAAAAGTTAGGATTTCTGAAAAGACAAGATTTTTAAAAATTTGACATTTTCTAAAAAGTCGTGATTTTTGAAAAAGTTAAGATTTTCGAAAATGTTGGGATTTTTAAAACGTCAAGATTTTTGAAAAAAAGTCAGTATTTTCGAAACAAAAAAAAAATTTTAAAAAAAGTAAGGATTTTCAAAAAAGTCGTCAATTTTGATAAAATTGAGATTTTAGAAAATTTAGGAATTTAAAAAAAATTGGCATTTCTAAAAAAGTTTTTATTTTTAAAATGTCGAGATTTTTTAAATAGTTGCGATTTTCAAAAATCTTTACATTTTCAAAATATTTACTTTTTCAAGATTCCAACTTTTTATAAAACAGTGACTTTTTCAAAAATTAATTTTATAAAAAATCACGAGTTTTTTAAAAAAATATGAATTTTTAAAATCATGAATTTATCACTTTAAAAATCTTTGAAAATTAAGAGTTTTTAAAAATCATGACTTTTTTGAAATCCTAACTATTTCAAAATAAGGATATTTTTGAAATCATGACCCCGAAGCCCTAAACCCTATACCTTAAACCGTGAGTCAAAAGCCCAAACCCTAAACCCTAAACCTTTAGCTAAAGACCTAAACCTCGTACCTGGAATCCTGAGCCATGGACCCTAAACCATGAACAATGAGACCTAAACCCTAACCCCTATGCCCTAAACCCTAATCTTCGATCCCTATACATTATAAACCTTAAACCTTAAGCTCTAATTCCTCTTAAACCCTAAATTTTGAGTCTTAAATCCTAAATCCTAAATACTAATCCCTCAATTTTAAACCATGAGCCCTAAACCCTAAATATAAAATCCTTAATCGTAACCCTCAAACCCCGAACACTATAAAACCTAAGCCCTAAATCCTAACCCTAAAATCTAATGCTTAAACCATAAACCTTGATCCCTGAACCCTAAACATCAACCCTAAACCCTGAGCCCTAATCCCTAAAAACTAAACACTAAACCCTAAACCCCGAACCATGAGCCCAAAAATCTAAACCCTAAACAATAAATCCCCTTAGCCCTCAACCTAGAAACCTTAAAATAGTTAGATTTGGAAAAACTTGGTATTTTGAAAAACTTAGGATTTTCAAAATGTCAAGATTTATAGTATTGTTAAAAATTTGATATTTTCAAAAAAGACACATCCCAAGTTTTTCCAAATCTTAAGGTTTCTAGGTTTAGGGCTCGTGATTCGGGGTTTAGTGTTTAGGTTCATGGTTCAGTGATCAAGTTTTATGGTTTAAGAATTTAGGTTTTAGGGTTGGGTTTTGGGGTTTAGGGATTAAGGATTAGGGTTATGGGGTTAGGATATAAGGCTCAAGTTTTAGGGTTTGGGGTTTGAGGTTTAAAAGGGTTTTACATTTAGGGTTTAGGGCTCATGGTTTACGATTGAGGGTTTAGTATTTAGAATCAATTAGAGCATAAGGTTTACGGCTTAGATGGTATATGCCTCAAATTTTAGGGTTTAGGACATAGGGGTCAGGGTTTAGGTCTTAGTGTTGATGGTTGAGGGATTCATGGCTCAAGTTCTGAGGTTTGGGGTTATGAGTTTAGGGTTTAGGTCTCTAGCCTAAGACTTTATGGTTCTTTGTTTAGGGTTTAGGGTTTAGGACTTAGGGTTTGTGGTTTAGGATTTAGGGTGTAAGGTTTGGGGTTTAGAGTTTAGGTTCTACAATTTAGGGATTTGGGTTTATGGCTGAGTGTTTAGGGTTTAGGATTTAGTTTTAAGGGTTTATGGTTTATGGTTTAGCGTTTTGGGCTTAGTGTTTTAGGATGTTTGGGTTTAGGATTTAGCTTTTACGACTCAGGTTTCAGGTTGTAGGGTTTAGGGGTCACGATTTTAAAAATATCTCCATTTTGAAATAGTTAGGATTTTGAAAAAGTCATGATTTTCAAAAAGTCTATATTTTAAAAGATTTTGAAAGTAACAAAGTCATGAATTTATAAAGATCACAAATTTTTAAAAAGTAAAGATTTTGAAAATGTTAGGATTTTTAAAAAAGTTAGGATATTCAAAATAATTTAAGATTTAAATATCTCTCCAATTTTGTAATTCCTGACTTATTTGAAAATTGCACCTTTTTTCAAAATCTTGTCTTTTTTTTTTAAATCCCAACTTTCTCAAAATTCTTGGCTTTTTCAAAATCACAACTTTTTTGAAATCCCAATTTTTGTTCGGAATCCCAACCTTTTTCTTCTAATCCTGAATTTTTTGAAAATCTCAACTTTTTCAAAAATCCTAAAAAATTTAAATTCCAAGTTTTTTAGAATTATAAAATTCTATCTTTTCCTATATTGCAAATTCTTTATAATCCTAATTTTTCTCAAATTCACAACATTTTGAAAAATAATGACTTTTCAAAAATCATGACATATTAAAAAATCTATAACTTCTGTAAAATCTAAATTATTCAAATTCTCGACTTTTTTTTTTAAATCCTAATATTTTAAAAAATATGAGATTTTTTACATTTTTTAAATTCTGACTTTTTGAGATAATAACTTTTTCAAAGATTATGCTAAATTTAAAAATCACTACATTTTTGAAATCGTGACTTTGTTGAGATTATAACTTTTTGAAAGATCTCAACTTTTTAACAAATCACGACGTTTTAAAAAATTAAAACTTTTTCAGAAATCCCAACTTTTTAAAAATTACTAAATTTTCTAAAATTTCAACTTTATCAAAAATGCCGAAATTTTTTAAAATCCTTACTTATAAAAAAAATTATATTATTTCGAAAATCACAAACATTAAAAATTGGGACTTTTTTGAATATCGTAACTTATTGAAAAATCCTGACATTTTCAAATAGCTTGACTTTTAAAATCCCAATATTTTCCAAATTCTTGACTTTTCAAAAATCCTGACTTTTTCTAAATTCCTCACTTTTACAAAATCATGACTTTTTTAGAAAATATCAAATTTTTTAAATCCCGTCTTTTCAAAAATCCTAACTTTTTCAAAAATGTAGAGTTTTTCGAAAACACCATCTTGTTTAAAAATATGAATATTTTCAAAGTCCCAACATTTTTTAAATCTTCATGTTTTCTAAAATAATATTTTTGTTTAAAATTGTAACTTTTTCAAAAGTCGTGACTTTTTTAAAAATCTCAAAATTTTTAAAATCCTTACTTTTTCAAAAATCTTTACTTTTTGAAATTCCCAAGTTTTTCAAAAATCCAACATTTTTAAAATCTAACTATTTTAAGGTTTCTAGGTTGAGTATTTAGAGCTTAGGGGATTTAGTGTTTAGATTTTAAGATTGTTGGTTTAGTATTCAAGGTTTAGGGTTTAGGAAATAGGGCTCAGGGCTCAGGGTTCAGGATTCAAGGTTCAGGTTTAGGGTTTTTGGGTTAATTTTTTAAAGTTTGGGGTTCGAGGTTTACAGTTTACCATTGAGTGTTTTGTATTTAGGGTTTAGGGCTCAAGATTTACGATTGAGGGTTTAGTATTTAGGTTTTAACATTTACGATTTTAGCATTTAAAACTCAGAATTTAGGGTTTATTAGTAATTAGAGATTAAAGTTTAGGGTTTATAGGGTATAGGGCTCAGAGATTAGGTTTAAGGTATTAGTGTTCATGGTTGAGGGTCCATGGCCAAGGGTTTGAGGTTTGGGGTTATGAGTTTAGGGTTTAGTGTTTAGGTTTTAGCATTTAGGCTTTAATGGTTTAGGGATCTGGGTTTGGGGTTTAGCGTTTAAGGTTTGGGTTTAGAGTTTAGGTTTTACGATTTAGGGATTTGAGTTTATGGTTTACAATTGAGGGTTTAGGGTTAAGGATTTAGTGTTAAGGGTTTATGATTTAGGGTTTTGTGCTTAGTGTTTATGAAGTTGGGGTTTAGGGTTTAGCGTTTATGACTCAGGTTTTCGGTTTTAGGGTTTAGGGTTCGTGATTTTGAAAAAGTCACGATTTCAAAAATATCTCAATTTTGAAATAGTCAGGATTTCGAAAAACTCATGATTTTAAAATATTTTGAAAGTGATAAAGTCATGAATTTTAAAAGTTCGCAATTTGTAAAATCTCGTGATTTTTTAAAAAATTGTAATTTTCGAAAAGGACTTGATTTTATAAAAAGTTGGAATTTTGTAAAAGTAAAGTTTTTGAAAATGTTAGTTTTTTTAAAATTAAGATATTCAAAACAGTTGGGATTTAAAAATCTCTCCAGTTTTGTAATTCCCGACTTATTTGAAAAATCTTTTTTCAAAATCTCATTTTTTTTTAAATCCCAACTTTCTCAAAATTCTTGGGTTTTTTGAAATCACGACTTTTTTAAAGTCCCTATTTTGTTTCAAAATCCCAATGTTTTCATAATCCTGATTTTTTTTAAAATATCAACTTTTTCAAAAACCCTAAAAAATTTCAAATTCAAACTTTGTAAGAAATATGAAATTCTGTCTTTTTCTAAAATTACAAATTTTTAAAATCCTAAATTTTTTGAAATTCACCACTTTTTAGAAAATAACGATTTCTTCAAAAATCATAACATATTCAAAAATTCAGAATTCCTGAAAAATTTAAATTATTCAAACTCCCGACATTTTTTTTGAAAATCCTTATATTTTAAAAAAATTGAGATTTTTGAAACATGTGGTTTAAAAAAAAGGGACTCAAATGGACACCTTGAGCATAAGTTATGACCTTTTCAAGTTCTTATTAATTTTGGTGTATCACTACATTTTTGAAATCTTGACTTCTTTGAGATTATAATTTTTTCGAAAATCCCAACTTTTACAAAAATCACAACATTTTCGAAAATCAAAACTTTTTCAAAAATCCCAACTTTTAAAAAATCCCTCAATTTTCTAAAATCTCAACTTTATAAAAAAATGTTGACTTTTTTGAAAATCTTTATGTTTTAAAAAAATTATATTTTTTCAAAAATCACAAATATTAAAAAATGGCTCTTTTTCGAATATCTTTACTTATTCAAAAATTCTGAGTTTTTCAAAAGTCTTGACGTTTTAAAAATCCCAACATTTTCCAAAATCTTGACCTTTTCTAAAATCTTTACTTTTAAAAAATCACAACTTTTTGGAAAATCTAATTTTTTTAAAAATCCCGTCTTTTAAAAAATACTAACTTTTTGAAAATGTCAAGTTTATCAAAATCTTGACTTTTTTCAAAAATCAAGACTTTTCATAAATGCAAAAAGCCCAACTCTTTTTGAAAATCCCATCTTTTCAAAAATCCTGACTTTTTCGAAATATTCATTTTTTTAAAACCCCAACGATTTTGAAAATCTTAACATTTTCAAAGTCCCAACATTTTTAAATCTTCATGTTTTCTGAAATAACATCATTGTTTAAAATTGCAACTTTTTCAAAAGTCATGACTTTTTTGAAAATCCTGATTTTTTAAAAAATCTTGACTTTTTGAAATGCCAAAGTAATTCAAAATACCAACGTTTTCCAAATCTAACTATTTTAAGGTTTTTAGGTTGAGGGTTTAGGGCTCAGGGGATTCAATGTTTTAGGGTTTAGTTCTCAATGTTCATTATTGATGGTCCATGGTTAAGGGTTCGAGGTTTGGGGTTATAGGTTTAGGGTTTAGGTTCTGGTCTATAACTCATGATTCAAGGTATAGGGTTTATGGTTTAGGATTAGGCCAAAGGCTTTAAGGTTCACTTTTTAGGGTTTAGGGTTTATTATTTAGGGTTTAGGACTGAAGGTTTAGGCTTCATGGCTCAACGATCTGGGTATAGGTTTTATGTTTTAAGGTTTGGGGTTTAGAGTTTAGGGATTTAGGTTTATGATTTAATGTTTAGGGTTTGTCATTTTTGGTTTAGGTTTTAGATTTTGTGCTTAGTGTTTAGTGTTTAAACTCCCTTTTTTTTTTAAATCCTGATATTTTAAAAGGGTTAAGATTTTTGAAACATGTTTTTAAAAAAAGGAATTTTTTGTAAATAGACATCTGGAGCAAAATTTATGACCTTTTCAAGTTCTTGCTAATTTTGGCGCATCACTACATTTTTAAAAATCTTGACTTTTTTGAGATTATAACTTTTTCAAAAATTGTGACATTTTCAAAAAATAAAAACTTTTAAGAAATCCCAACTTTTTAAAAATTCCTAAATTTTCTAAAATATAAATTTTATCAAAAATGCTGACTTTTTTTTTTAAATCCTTACTTTTTAAAAAATATATGTTTTTTTCAAAAATCATAAATATTAAAAATTGAGACTTTTTCAAATATCCTAACATATTCAAAAATTCTGAATTTTTAAAAAATCTTAAACGTTTTAAAAATCCCAACATTTCGAAAATATCGACTTTTTTTTAAATCCCGAGTTTTCAAAAATTCTATCTTTTTTTAAAATCTTCACTTTTACAAAATCACGACTTTCTGGAAAATCTCAAATTTTTTAAAATCCCGTCTTTTCAACCATATTGAATTTTAAAAAATCCAGACTCTTCTAAAATCATGAATTTTTCAAAATATTCATTTTTCGAAAACCCCAACTTGTTTGAAAATTTAAACATTTTCAAAGTTCCACCATTTTATAAATCTTGATGTTTTAAAAATTTAGGGATTAGGGCTTAGTGTTTAGGATGTTGGGGTTTAGGGTTTAGTATTTATGACTAAGGTTTAAGATTTTGGGGTTTTGGGGTCTCGATTTTGAAAATGTCACGATTTCAAACATATCCCAATTTTTAAACAATTAGAATTTCGAACAAATCATGATTTTAAAAAAGTTTATATTTTCAAAGATTTTGAAAGTGAAATTCATGAATTTAAAAAGTTTACAATTTTTAAAAAGTTTAAATTTTTTTGAAATAGAAAAGATTTCAAAATGATTAGGATTTACAAAAAAAAAAAGATATTCGAAACAATTGGCATTTAAAAATCTCTTCAGTTTTCTTATTCCTGACTTATTTAAAAATTGCACCCTTTTTGAAAATCCCAACATTTTTGAAGTCCCAATTTTTGTTTGAAATCGCAACCTTTTCATAATCCTAACTTTTATGAAATCTCAACTTTTTCAAAAAGCCTTAAATTTTTTAAATTCGAATTTTTTTAGAATTATAAAATTATATATTTTTCTATAATTTTAAATTCTTTAAAATCCTAATTTTTTTTTAAATTCACAACTTTTTGGAAAATAATGACTTTTTCAAAAATCATGACATATTAAAAAATCTAGAATTTTTGAAAAATCTAAATTATTCAAACTCCCGAATTTTGTTAAAATCTTAATATTTTAAAAAAGTTAAGATTTTTGAAACAAGTGGTTTAAAAAACACTCAAACGGACACCAGGAGCACAATAAATTACCTTTACAAGTTCCTACTAGTTTTGGCACATCACTACATTTTTGAAATCTTGACTCTTTTGAGATTATAATTTTTTTGAAAATCCTAACTTTTTCAAAAATCACAACTATTTAAAAAATCATGACATTTTCAAAAATCAAAACTTTTTCAGAAATCCCAACTGTTTAAAAGATCCTAAATTTTCTAAAATCTAAAATTGATACAAAATGCCAACTTTTAGGAAAATCATTACTGTTTAAAAAAAAATTCAAAAATCACAAATATTATAAACCGTGACTTTTTTAAATATCTTGACTTACTCAAAAACCTTAAATTTTAGAAAAAATCTTGACGTTTTGATAATCCCAAATTTTTCGAAAATCTTGAAGTTTTTGAAAATCCTTACTATTCAAAAATCTTGACTTTTTCGAAAATCTTTACTTTTACAAAATCACGACTTTTTGGAAAATCTAATTTTAAAAAAAATCTTGTCTTTTAAAAAATCTTTACTTTTTTTAAAAGGTCGAGGTTTTAAAAAATCTATACTCTTCAAAAATCCGAACTCTTCAAAAAGTTCAGGGTTTAGGATTTAGGTCTCAGTGTTCATGGTTGAGGGTCCATGCCTTAGGGTTCAAAGTTATGAGTTTAGGGTTTATTGTTTAGGTCTCTAGCTAAAGGTATAAGATTTAGGGTTTTGGATTAGGGCTTACAGTTCAAGGTATAGGGTATAGGGTTTAGGGTTAGTAATAAGGCTTTTAGGGATCACGGTTTAGAGTTTAGGTTTTATGTTTTAGGGATTTGGGTTTATGGCTGAGGGTTTAGGGTTTAGGATTCAATGTTAGGGGTTTAGTTTTTCTTATTTAGGATTTAAGTTTTTGGGCTTAGTGTTTAGAATTTTGGGGTTTAGATATTAGTTATTACGACTCAAGTTTAAAGTTTTAGGATTTACCGGTCACGATTTTGAAAATGTGTAGATTTCAAAAATATCCTGATTTTAAAACAATTAGGATTTTTAAAAAGTCATGATTTTCAAAAAGTTTGTATTTTCAAAGATTTTGACTGTGATAAAGTCAAGAATTTAAAAAGTTCACAATTTTTAAAAAACTATTGATTTTTTAAAAAATTAGTAATTTTCAAAAAAGTCACGGTTTTTATAAAAAGTGGGAATTTTGAAAATGTTAAGATTTTCAAAAAAACTAGAATATTAAAAATAGTTGAGAATTAAAAATATCTTCGATTTTGGAATTCCAGATTTTTTTGAAAATTGCACCTTTTGTCAAAATCCTGTTTTTTTTTAAAATCCCAACTTTCTCAAAATTCTCGGTCTTTTGAAAATCATGACTTTTTTGAAATCTGAATTTTTGTTTGAAATCCCAACCTTTTCATAATCGTGATTTTTTTCAAAATCTCAACTTTTTGAAAAACACTAAATCTTTTGAAATTCAAACTTTTTTAGAATGATGAAATTCTATCTTTTTCTAAAATTACAAATTCTTTAAAATCCTAAAAAATTTAAGTTCACAACTTTTTTGAAAATAATGCCTTTTTAAAAAAACATGACCTATTCAAAAATCTAGAATTTATGGAAAATCTAAATTATTCAAACACCTAACTTTTTTTCTAATCTTGATATTTTAAAAAAGTTGAGATTTATGAAACATGTGGTTTCAAACAAAAAAGAACTCAAATGGTCGGCTGGAGCACAAGTTACGAAATTTTAAAGTACTTGTTAATTTTTGGGCATCAATACATTTTTAAATCTTGACTATTTTTAGATTATAACTTTTTCAAAACTCCAAACTTTTTAAAAAATCTCAACTATTTTAAAAATGCCTACTTTTTTTTTAAAATCCTTACTTTTTAATATACATACATATATACATAAAATCATACATACATTTACATACATACATACATCATAACATACATACATTTACATACATATATATATATATATATATATATATATATGAAAATCGTAAATATTAAAAATTGAGACTTTTTTGAATATCCTGACTTATACAAAAATTGTGATTTTTTCAAAACTCTTGACGTTTTAAAAATCCAAACATTTTCCAAAACCTTGAATTTTTTGAAAATCTTGACTTCTCAAAAATCCTAACTTTTTAAAATATATTCACTTTGACAAAATCACGACTTTTTATAAAATCTCATTTTTTAAAAATCTCGTCTTTTTAGAAATCCAAACTTTTTTGAAAATGTCATTTTTTTTCAAAAATATTGAGTTTTTAAAAAATTGAAACTCTTACAAGAATGTGAAAAATCCCAACTCTTTCGAATTCCCAACTTTTCAAAAAACCTCACTTTTTCAAAGTATTCATTTTTTGAAAACCCCAAATTGTTTGAAAATCTGAAAATTTTCAAAGTCGAAACATTTTTTAAATATTGATTGTTTCAAAAATAACAACTTTGTTTAAAATTGCGACTTTTTAAAAATTCGTGACGTTTTTGAAAATCCAGAAAATATTTAACTTTATCTAAATCAAACTATTAAAATTTCTAGGTTGAGGGTTTAGGGCTCATAGGATTTATTGTTTAAGGTTTAGGTTTTTGGGCTAAGAATTTGGGGTTTAGGGTTAAGTGTTTACGATTTAGGGATTAGGGCTTAGGGGTCATGGTTCATGGAGGGTTTAGGGTTGAGTTTTAGGGTTATGGGATAAAGGTTTAGGGTTAGGATTTAGGGCTCATGTATTAGGGTTTGGGGTTTGAGGTTTACGGTTGAGGGTTTTGTACTTAGGGTCTAGAGCTCATGGTTTACAATTGATGGTTTAGCATTTAGGGTTTTAGGGTTTAAGACTCAAAATTTAGGGTTTAGAAGAAATTAGAGCTTAAGGTTTAGGGTTTATCAGAGTTTAGGGTATAGGGTGTAGGGGTCATGGTTAAGGGTTAAGGTCTCAAAGTTTATGGTTTTGTATTTAGGATTTAGCATTTACGGTTTTAAGGTTTAATACTCATAATTTACATTTTAGGAGCAATTAAAGCTTAAGGTTTAGGGTTTATAGGGTATAGGGCTCAGAGTTTAGGGTTTATGGTCCATGGCTCAGAGTTTGAGGATCAGGGTTATGAGTTTAGGGTTTAGCATTTAGTTCTCTAGCTAAAGGTTTTGGGTTTAGGGTTTTGGCTTAGGGCTCATGGTTCAAGGTATAGGGTATAGGGTTTAGGTTTAGGCCTAAGCTTTTAGGGTTTATGGTTTTAAGGTTTGGGTTTATAATTTAGATTTTATAATTTACAGAGTTTAGTTTAGGGTTTAGGATTCAGTGTTAAAGGTTTATGGTTTATGGTTTTGGATTTAGTGTTTAGCATTTACGACTCAGGTTTCAGGGTTTAGGGTTTAGTGGTCACGATATTTCAAAAAGTAACGATTTAAAAAATATCCTGATTTTGAAACAGTTTAGATTTCGAAAAAGTCATCATTTTCAAAAAGTATGTATTTTTAAAGATTTTGGAAGTGAGAAAGTCATGAATTTAAAAAGTTCACATTTTTAAAAATACTCGTGATTTTTTAAAAATTCATAATTTTTGGAAATGTCGTGATATTTTAAAAAGTTGGAATTTTGAAAAAGTAAAGATTTTAAAAATGTTAGGATTTTTAAAAAAAGTAGGATATACAAAACAATTGGCATTTAAAAATCTCATCAGTTTTGTAATTCCTAACTTATTTTAATATTGCACCTTTTTACAAAATCTTTTATTTTTTTAAAATCCCAACTTTCTCAAAATTCTTAGTATTTTCGAAATAATGACTTTTTTAAATCCCAATTTATTTTGAAGTTCCAACCTTTTCATAGACTCAAATTTTGAAAATCTCAATCTTTTTTAAATTTTGTCCTTTTAAAAATGCCAACTTTTTTGAAATATATAGTTTTTAAAAAATCTTGAATGTTTCAAAAATCCATACTCTTAAAAAATCCCAACTCTTCAAAAATGTGAAAAGTCCAACTCTTTCGAAAATCCCAACTTTAAAAAAAACTGGAATTTTTTGAAATATTCATTTTTGAAAAAACCCCAACTTGTTAGAAAATCTGAACATTTTAAAAGTACCAACATTTTTTAAATCTTGATGTTTTCAAAAATAACAAATTTGTTTGAAATTGAACTTTTTCAAAAGTCGTAACTTTTTTTAAAATATCATGTTTTTGAAAACCCTAAGTTTTTAAAAAATCTTTATTTTTGAAAATCCCAAGTTTATCAAAACACCAAGTTTTTGCAAATTTAAATATTTTAATGTTTCTAGGTTGAGGGTTTAGGGCTCAAAGGGTTCGGTGTTTAGGGTTTGGGATTTTGGGCTAAGGATCAAGAGTTTAGGTATTAATGTTTAGGGTTTAGGGATCAGGGCTCAGGGTTGAGGTTCAGGGTTCAGGGATCAAGGGTTAGGTTTTAAGAATTAGGTTTTAGGGTTTAGGGTTAGGAATTAGGGCTCAGGTTTTAGGGTTTGGGGTTCGAGGTTTATGGTTGAGGTTTTGTACTTAGGGTTTAGGGATCATGGTTTATGATTGAGGCTTTAGTATTTAGGGTTTTAGGGTTTAAGACTTAGAATTTAGGGTTTATGAGAAATTAGAGCTTAAGGTTTAGGGTTTAGGGTTTAGGTGTCTAGGCTTAGGGATCACTCTTCAAGGTATAGGCCTAAGGCTTTTAGGGTTAACTATTTAAGGTTTAGGGTTTAAGGCTCAGGGTTAGGGGTTTAGGGTTTATTGTTAGGGTTCAGGCTTCATGGCTAAGGGTTCAGAGTTTAAGGTTTATGGTTCAAGGTTTGGGTTTAGAGTTTAGGTATTTTGATTTAGAGATTTGGGTTTATGGCTTATGGCTGAGGATTTAGGGTTTAGGATTCAGTGCTAAAGGTTTTGTGTTTATGGCTTAGTGTTTAGGATTTTGGGGTTTATGGTTAGAGTTTATGACTCGGGTTTAGGGGTCGCGATTTTGAAAATGTCATGATTTCAAAAATATCCCAATTTTAAAACAGTTAGGATTTTTAAAAAGTCATGAATTTAAAAAGTTCACAACTTTAAAAAAATTTGAGATTTTTTAAAAATTTGTAATTTTTGAAAAGTCACAATTTTATAAAAAGTACAGATTTTGAAAATTTTAGGTTTTTTAAAAAATAGAATATTCAAAACAGTTGGAGTTTAAAAATATCTTCAGTTTTGTAATTGTTGACTTATTTAAAAATTGCACCTTTGTCAAAATCTTGTCTATTTAGAAAATCCCAACTTTCTCAAAAATCTTGGATTTTTTGAAATCACACATTTTTGAAATCCCAATTTTTGTTCAAAATCCAGACTTTTTTTGTACTCCTGACTTTTTTGAAAATATCAAGATTTTCAAAAACCCTAATTTTTTTTAAATTCAATTTTTTTTAGAATTATGAAATTCTTTCTTTTTCTAAATTTGTAAATTCTTTAAAATCCTATTTTTTTTTTCAAATTAATAACTTGTTGGAAAATAATGACTTTTTAAAAAATCATGACATATTAAAAATCTAGAATTTATAGGAAATCTAAATTATTTAACCTCCCGAATTTGTTTTGAAAATCTTGATATTTTTAAAAAGTTAGTATTTATGAAACATTTAGTTTTTAAAAAATGACTCAAATGGTCAAATGGAGGACAAGTTATGGCCTTTTTAAGTTCCTACTAATTTTGGTGCATCACTACATTTTTAAAATCTTGATTCTTTTGAGATTATAACTTTTTCGAAAGTCACAACTATATAAAAAATCACTACGTTTTCAAAAATCAATTTTTTTTCAGAACTCCGAACTTTTAAAAAATTCATGAATTTTCTAAAATCTCAGCTTTATCAAATTGCTACTATTTAAAACGCTTAATTTTTAAAAAATTATTATTTTTTGGAAAATCACAAATATTGAAAATTGGGGACTTTTTCACATATCCTAACTTTTTTCAAAAAATTTGACATTTTAAAAATCCCAAAAATTTCAAAAATCTTGACTTTTATGAAAATCAAGACTTTTCAAAAATCTTGACTTTTTCAAAAATCTTCACTTTTACTAAATCACAACTTTTGGGAAAATCTCAATTTTTAAAAAATCTCATCGTTTAAAAAATCCCAACTTTTTTTAAAATGTTGAGTTTTTTACAAATCTTTACTTTTTCAAAAATCGAGACTCTTTAAGGATTCCCAATTCTTAAAAAATGTGAAAAACCTAACTCTTTCGAAAATCCCGACTTTTAAAAAATACTAACTTTTTTGAAATATTCATTTTTCACAAACCCCAACATGTTTGACTATATGAACTTTTTCAAAGTCTCAAGTTTTTTTAAATCTTGATGTTTTAAAAATTAACAAATTTGTTTAAAATTGGTGACTTTTTTTGAAATTCTCATGTTTTTTAATATCTTGAATTTTTCAAAAATCTTGAATTTATAAAAATCCTATGTTTTTTAAAAATACTAAAATTTTCCAATTCCAACGATTTTAAGGTTTCTATGTTTAAGGTTTAGGTTAGGGCTCATGGGATTTAGTTTTTAAGGTTTAGGTTTTTGGGCTCAAGATCTGAGGTTTAGGGTTTAGTGTTTAGGGTTTAGGGATTAGGTCTCATGGCTCAGGGTTTAGGGTTGATGTTCAGGGTATGGTGATCAAGGTTTATGGTTTAAGAATTAGGTTTTAGGGTTCAGGGGTTTGGGGTTTAGGGTTAGGATTTAGGGATCAGGTTTTAGGGTTTGCAGTTTGGGGTTTACGATTGAGGGGTTTGCATTTAGGGTTTAGGGCTCATGGTTTACAATTAAGGGTTTAGTATTTAGGATTTAGAATTTATGGTTTTAGGGTTTAATACTTAGAATTTAGGTTTTAGGAGCAATTAAAGCTTAAGTTTTATGTTTTATAGGGTATAGAGCTTATGGCCGAGGGTTTAGGGTTTAGGATTTAGTGTTAAGGGTTTTGTCTTTATGGTTTAGGATTTAGGGTTATGGGCTAAGTGTTTAGGATTTTGCGGTTTAGGATTTAATGTTTACAACTCAGGTTTAAGTAAACATTTTGAAAATATTATGATTTAAAAAAAAGATATTCAAAACAGTTTGGATTTAAAAATCTCTTTAGTTTTGTAATTCCTGACTTACTTTCATAATCTTGTCTTTTTTGAAAATACCAACTTTCTCAAAATTCTTAGCTTTTTTCAAATCCCAAATTTTGTTCAAAATCCCAACCTTTTCATAAGCTTGACTGTTTTGAAAATCTCATCATTTTCAAAAACCCTAAAGTTTTTGAAATTCAAACTTTTTTAGTTTATGAAATTTTATCTTTTTCTAAAATTGTAAATTCTATAAAATCTTTTTTTTTTTTAAATTCACAACTTTTTTGAAAATAATGACTTTTTCAAAAATCATGACATATTCAAATATATAGAATTTTTGGAAAATCTAAATTATTCAAACTCCAGACTTTTTTTTAAAAATCTTGATATTTTAAAAAAGTTGAGATTTTTGAAACATGTAGGAGGTTTATAAGTTATAGGGCTCAAAGTTTAGGGTTTAGGGTTTAGGTCTCAGTGTTCAAGGTTGAGGGTCCATGGCTCAAAATTTGAGGTTCTGGGTTATGAGTTTAGGGTTTAGAGTTTAGGGTTTTGGCTTAGAGCTCATAGGTCAAGGTATAGTGTTTAGGGTTTCGGGTTAGGCCTGAGGCTAAAAGGGTTCGTTGTTTAGGGTTTAGGATTTAACACTCAGGGTTAGGGGTTTATGGTTTATTATTTAGGATTTAGGGCTTAGGCATTAGGGTTTAGGATTCTTGGATAAGTGATTAAGGTTTAGAGTCTATGGTTTAAGGTTTAGAGTTTAGGTTTTACGATTTAGGGATTTGAGGTTTATGGTTTATGGTTTAAAGTTTGGGGTTTAGAGTTTAGGTTTTACATTTTACGATTTAGGGTTTATGTCTATATAAATTATATTTTTTCAAAAATCACAAATATTAAAAATCATGACTTTTTTTTAATATCCTGACTTATTCAAAAATCTTGACATTTTAGAAAATCTTGACGTTTTAAAAATCCCAATATTTTAAAAAATCTTGACTATTTTTAAAATCTCGATTTTTTTGAAAAACTTCACTTTTACAAAATCATGACTTTTTAGAAAATCTTATTTTTTTAAAAAATCCTATCTTTTCAAAAATCCTAACTTTTTTGACAATGTCAATTGTTTCAAAAATCTTGATTATTTCATAATCTAGACTCTTTCGAAAATCCCAACTTTTCAAAAATCCTGACTTATTAAAATATTCATTTTTAAAAAACCCAAATTATTTGAAAATCTAAACATTTTCAAAGTCCCAACATTTTTTAAATCTTGATGTTTTCAAAAATAACAACTTTGTTTAAAATTGCAACTTTTTTCAAAAGTCGTGACTTTTTGAAAATCTCAAGTTATTAAAAATCTTGACCTTTTCAAACATCTCGACTTTATGAAAATACCAATTTTTTCAAAATACCAACTTTTTCCAAATTAATCTATTTTAAGTTTGAAGGTTTAGAGCTCAGTGGGTTCAGTGTTTAGGGTTTAGGTTTTTGGTCTCAGGATTTGGGATTTAGGTTTTAGGGATTAGGGCTCAGGGCTCGGGGTTTAGGGTTTAGGGTTGAGGTTTTTAGGCTCAAGATTTGGGGTTTAGGGTTTAGTGTTTAGGGTTCAGGTTTTTGGGCTCATGATTTGGGGTTTAGGGATTAGGTCTCAGGGTTCAGGCAATAGGGTTGAGGTTCAGGGTTCGAGGATCAAGGTTTAGGGTTTACGAATAAGGTTTTCAGGTTAGGATTTAGGGCTCAGGCTTAAGGTTTTCAAGATATATGGTTGAATATTTGATCTCAGTGTTAAGGGCTCATGGTTTACGATTGAGGGTTTGGTGCCAGGGTTTAGAGTTTAGGTCTTAGTGTTCATGGTTGAGAGTCCATGGATTAGGGTTCAAGGTTTGGGGTTATTATTTTAGGGTTTAGAGTTTAGGTCTCTCACTAAAGATTTAGGGTTTAAGGTTAAGGGTTTTGGCTTAGGGCTCATAGTTCAAGGTTTATTGGTTTTGGCTTAGGGCTCATAGTTCAAGGGTTCAATATGGGTTTAAGGCTCATGCTCAAGGTTAGCAGTTTAGGGTTTAGGCTTCATGGCTCAAGGATTAGGGTTTATGGTTTAAGGTTTTGGGTTTAGAGTTTAGGTTTTACGATTTAGGGATTTGGGTTTATGGTTTAAAATTTACGTTTTTGGGATTAGTGTTTAGGATGTTGGGCATTTTAGGGTTTTAGTGTTTACAACTGATGTTTCAATTGTAAGGTTTTAGGGTTTAGGGTTTAGGGGTCTTGATTTTGAAAAAGTTATGATTTCAAAAATACCTCGATTTTGAAACAGTTAAGATTTTGAAAAAGTCATGATTTTAAAAAAGTCTTTATTTTCAAATATTTTTAAATTGATAAAGTCATGAAATTAAAAAGTTCACAATTTTTAAAAAAACTCGTTATTTTTTAAAAATTTAAATTTTTTCAAAAAGTTGCTATTTTATAAAAAGTTGGAATTAAAAAAAAAAATGGATATCAAAATAGTTTGGATTTAAAAATCTCTTCAGTATTGTAATTCTCAACTTATTTGAAAATTGCATTTTTTTTCAAAATCTTGTCTTTTTTGAAAATCGCAATTTTCTCAAAATTCTTTGTTTTTTTTGAAATCATGACTTTTTTGAAATCCCAATTTTTGTTCAAAATCCCCACTTTTTCAAAATTCTTACTTTTTTGAAAATCTTAACTTTTTCAAAAACCCTAAGTTTTTTGATATTCAAAATTATTTAAAATTATGAAATTCTATCTTTTTCTAAAATTGCAAATTCTTTGAAATCTTTTTTTTTTAAATTCACATGTTTTTTGAAAATAATGAATTTTTCAAAAATCATGACATATTCAAAAATCAAGAAATTTTTGGAAAATCTAAATTACTCAAACTCTTGATTTTTTTTCTAAAATCTAACTATTTTAAAAAAGTTGAGATTTTTGAAACATGTGGTTTAAAAAAACAGACTTAAACGGACACCCGGAGCACAAGTTATTACCTTTTATAATTTCTGCTAAATTTTGTACATCACTATATTTTTAAAATCTTGACCCTTTTGACTTTATAACTTTTTCAAAAATTCTTTACGAAAATCGCAACTATTAAAAAAATCACGACGTTTTCGAAAATCATTTTTTTTTTCATAAATCTCAATTTATAAAAAATTCTGTAATACTTCTTTGAAAATCCTAACTTTTCCTAAAAAATAATATTTTTTCAAAATCACAAATATTAAAAATCGTGACTTTTTTAAATATCCTGACTTATTCAAAACTCTAAATTTTTAAAAAATATTGACGTTTTTAAAATCGCAACATTTTCCAAAATGTTGGAATTTTGAAAAATCAAAGATTTTGAATATGTTAGGATTTTTTAAAAAATTAGGATATTCAAAACAATTGGCATTTAAAAATTTCTTGAGTTTTTTAATTCTCGACTTATTTTATACTTACACGTTTTTTGAAAATATTGTCTTTTTTTAAAATCCCAACTTTCTCAAAATTCTTGACTTTTTCGAAATCATGAATTTTTTGAAATCCCAATGTTTTCATAATCCTGACTTTTTCAAAAATCTCAAATTTTTCAAAAACCCTAATTTTTTTACATTCAAACTTTTTGAGAATGATTAAATTCTATCATTTTCTAAAATTACAAATTCTTTAAAATCCTAAATATTTTGAAATTCACAACTTTTTGGAAAATAATGACTTTTTCAAAAATCATGACATATTCAAAAATTCAATATTTATGGAAAATCTAAATTCTTCAAACTCCCAACATTTTTTTAAAAATCCTAATATTTTAAAAAAAGTTAAGATTTTTGAAACATGTGGTTTTTAAAAAAAATGAACTCAAGCGTCAACCGAAGCACAAGTTATGACATTTTCAAGTTCTTGCTTATTTCGGTGCATCACTACATTTTTGAAATCTTGACTCTTTTGAGATTATAACTTATTATAAAATCCCAACTTTTTCAAAAATTGCAACTATTTCAAATGTCACGAAGTTTTAAAAAATCTTGACTTTTTCAAAAATCTTGACGTTTTAAAAATTCCAACATTTTCCAAAATCTTCATTTTTTAAAAAATCTTCTCTTTTTCAAAACCACGACTTTTTGGAAAATCTCAAAAATTTTAAAATCCTGTCTTTTCAAAAATCCTAACTTTTTTGAAAATGTCAAGTTTTTCAAAAATCTTGACTTT
This sequence comes from Taxus chinensis, assembly GCA_019776745.2. Lineage (NCBI taxonomy): Eukaryota > Viridiplantae > Streptophyta > Pinopsida > Cupressales > Taxaceae > Taxus > Taxus chinensis. The sequence continues at coordinate 477,320,548 of CM034147.1, read as the reverse complement.
ATAAAAAATCCTGATTCTTCAAAAATGTGAAAATCCCAACTCTTTCAAAATCTTGTCTTTTTTTAAAATCCCAACTTTCTCAAAATTCTTGGCTTTTTCGAAATAATGACTTTTTTGAATTCGTAATTTTTGTTTCAAATCCCAACCTTTTCATAATCCTGACTTTTTAGAAAATCTCAACTTCTTCAAAAACCCTAAATTTTTTGAAGTTCAAACTTTTTTAGAATTATGAAATTTTATCTTTTTCTAAAATTTAAATTCACAACTTTTTGGAAAATAACAACTTTTTAAAAAATTCAAAATTTCTAGAAAAAATAAATTATTCAAACTCCCAACTTTTTTTTGAAAATCCTGATATTTTAGAAAAGTTGAAATTTTTGAAACACGTGGTTTAGAAAAAAAAAGGACTCAAACGGACACTTGGAGCACAAGTATGACATTTTCAAGTTCCTACTAATTTTAGCACATCACTACATTTTTAAAATCTTGACTCTTTTGAGATTATAACTTATTCAGAAATCCCAACTTTTAAAAAAATTGCAACTATTTAAAAAATCGTGACTTTTCTGAAAATATAAACTTTTTCAGAAATGCTGAATATTTTGAAAATCCTAACTTTAAAAAAAATTATAATTTTTTGAAAATCACAAATATTAAAAATTGGGACTATATCAAATATCCCGACTTATTGAAAAATCCAGACTTTTTCAAAAATCTTGATGTTTTAAAAATCCCAAAACTTTCCAAAATCTTGACTTTTTAAAAATTACAATTTTTTTGAAAATCTCTAATTTTTTAAAATCCTAACTTTTTTAAAAATGTCAATTTTCCAAAAATATTGACTTTTTCAAAAATCCAGACTCTTCAAAAATGTGAAATATACATTTTTCGAAAAGCCAACCTAATCATTTTCAAATTCCCAATATTTTTAAATCTTGATGTTTTCAAAAATAACAACTTTTTTTTTAAATTTCAAGCTTTTCAAAAGTCATGAGTTTTTTGAAAATCTCAAATTTTTTATAATCCTGATTTTTTTTAAAATCATGACTTTTTGAAAATCCTAAATTTTTCAAAATACCAACATTTTCCAAATCTAACTATTTTAAGGTTTTTAGGTTGAGACTCTCGAGCTTAGGGGATTTAGTGTTTATGGTTCAGGTTTTTGGGCTCAGGATTCGGGGTTAAGGGTTTAGTGTTTAGGGTTTAGAGCTATTGACTCAAGGTTCAGGGTATACGGTTTAGGGTTGAGGTTCAGGGTTTGGGGATCAAGGTTTATGGTTTAAGAATTAGGTTTTAGGGTAAGGATTTAGAGCTCAGGTTTTAGGGTTTGGGGCTCAAGGTTTACGGTTAAGGGTTTTACACTTAGGGTTTTGGGCTCATGCTTTACAATTGAGGGTTTAGTATTTTGGATTTAGCATTTAGGGTTTTATTGTTTAATACTCAGAATTTAGGGTTTAGGAGCAATTAGATATTAAGGTTTAGGGTTTATAGGGTATAGGGCTCAAAGTTTAAGGTTAAGGGTGCAGGGGTCAGGGTTTAGGATTTCGGTATCAGTATTCATGGTTGATGGTCCATGCCTCAGGGTTTGAGGTTCGAGGTTATGAGTTTAGGGTTTAGCATTTAGGTCTTTAGCTAAAGGTATAAGATTTAGGGTTTTGGCTTAGGGCTTACGGTTCAAGGTATATGGTTTAGGGTTATGGTTAAGAATAAGGCTTTTAAGGGTCAATGTTTAGGGTTTAGGATTTAAGTTTCAGGGTTAAGGATTTAGGGATTACTGATTAGGGTTTATTTTTTAGGTATTAGGCTTCATTGATCAGGGATCAAGGTTTAGGGTTAATGGTTTAAAGTTTGGGCTTTAGAGATTAGGTATTATGATTTAGGGATTTGGGTTTATGGTTTATGGCTGAGGATTTAGGGTTTAGGATTCAGTGTTAAGGGTTTTGTCTTTATGGTTTAGGATTTTTGATTTTGGGGTTAAGTTTAACGTTTATGACTCATGTTTAAGGTTTTACAGTTTAGGGTTTAGGGGTAAATCCTACAACATTATTTGGTAATTTAGTGTGAGGCAACCTTGTAAATGGGTAAATCCTACACCATTATCTAGTAATTTTCTCTCCACTCCCTCAATCGACACCATCTCAACCCAAGCTTTAATTTCCAAGCTCCTCACTTGTTGTCCCAACTATTGATTTCATTTCTCCATCTCCTAGTCTTCCACTTCATCTTAGTTCTTCTCTCATTTTCCCTTCCAAACAGTCATCTCCTCCGAACAAACAAGAAGTTCCACCTCCCTCCCCACAAAAAAAATTGTAAATCTAGTTGAACCCCAATCTGCCATTCCTCTTACTTTCCCACTTAGTTTAGGGTTTAACATTTACGACTTAGGTTTCAGGTTTGAGGGTATAGCGTTTATGACTCAGGTTTCAGGTTTTAGGGTTTAGTGTTAAGGGCTTGCAATTTTGAAAAAGTCATAATTTCAAAAATATCTTGATTTTGAAACAGTTAGGATTTCGAAAAAGTCACGATTTTTAAAAAGTCTGTATTTTCAAAGATTTTTAATATGATAAAGTCATGAATTTGAAAAGTTCACAATTTTTAAAAAACTGGTGTTTTTTTTTTAATTTGTAATTTTTAAAAAATGTCACAAAATTATTTAAACTCCTGATTATTTTTTAAATCCTTATATTTTAAAAAAATTGAAATATTTGAAACAAGTGGTTTAAAAAAAAACAGACTCAAACGGACACCCAGTGTACAAGTTATGACCTTTTCATGTTCCTACTAATTTTGGCATATCACTACATTTTTTAAATATTGACTATTTTGAGATTATAACTTTTTTGAAAATGCTAACTTTTACGAAAGTCAAAACTTTTTCAGAAATCCCAACTTCTTAAAAATTCCTGAATTTTCTAAAATCTCAACTTTATCAAAAATGCCGACTTTTTTTTTAAATCCTTTACTTAAAAAAAAAAATCGAAAATCAAAAATAACATAACACTAGACTTTTTGGAATATCCTAGCTTATTCAAAAATCAGACTTTTTCAACAATCTTGACATTTTAAAAATCCCAACGAAACAAAATCTTGAGTTTTTTAAAATCCTGACTTTTTCAAAATTCTTTAATTTTATAAAATCTCGACTTTTTGGAAAATCTCAATTTTTTAAAAATCCTATCTTTTAAAAATTCCTAATTTTTTTAAAATGTCAAATTTTAAAAAAATCATGACTTTTTAGAGAATCCAGATTCTTCAAAAATACTGACCCTTAAAAAATGTGAAAAGCCCAACTCTTAAGAAAATACCAACTTTTCAAAAATCCTAACTTTTTCGAAAAACCCAAATTGTTTGAAAATTTGAACATTTTCAAAGTCCCAACATGTTTTAAATCTTGATGTTTTAAAAAATAATACATTTTTTAAAAATGCAACCTTTTCAAAAGTCGTGAATTTTTTTAAAATCTAAAGTTTTTTAAAATCCTGACTTTTTCAAATATTTTGGCTTTTTGAAAATCCCAAGTTTTTCAAAATACCAACTTTTTCTAGATCTAACTATTTTAAGGTTTTTATGTTGAGGGTTTAAGGCTCGTGGGATTTAGTGTTAGGGTTTAGCTTTTTGGGCTCAAGATTTGGGGTTTAGGTTTTTGGGCTCAAGATTCGGGGTTTAGTGTTTAGGGATTAGCTTCAAGGTTTAGGGTTTAAGAATTAGGTTTTAGGTTTTAGGGTTTTGGAGTTTAGGGTTTAGGATTATGATTTAGGGCTCAGGTTTTAGGGTTTGGTGTTTGAGGTTTATGGTTGAGGGTTTTGCATTTAGGGTTTAGGGCTCATGGTTTACGATTGAGGGTTCTGTATTTATGATTTAGCATTCAAGGTTTTACGCTTTAAGACTAAGAATTTATGGTTTAGGAGTAATTAGAGTTTAAGATTTAGGATTTATAGAGTCTAGGGCTAAGATTTCAAGGCGTAAGGGTCAGGGTTTAGGGTTTAGATATCAATTTTCAGGGTTGAGGGTCCATGGCTATGGGTTGGAGGTTTAAGATTATGAGTTTAGGGGTTAGGGTTTTAGCTAAGGGCCCACGGTTCAAGTTATAGGGTTTAGGGTCACTGTTTAAGGTTTAAGATCTAAGGCTCATGGTTAGGGGTTTAGGGTTTAGGGCTTATGGTTTATGATTTATAGTTTGGAGTTTAGTGTTTAAGTTTTACGATTTATGGATTGGGGTTTTTGGTTTATGGTTGTGGGTTTAGGGTATAAGATTAAATGTTAAGGGTTTATGGTTTATGGTTTCAGATTTAAGGTTTTTGGCTTAGTGTTTGGGATGTTGGAGTTTAGGGTTTCACATTTACAACTCACATTTCAGGTTTTAGGGTTTAGTGTTTAGGGGTCACGATTTTGAAAAAGTCATGATTTTCAAAAAGCCATAATTTTCAAAGATTTTGAAAGTGATAAAGTCATGAAGTTAAAAAGTTCACAATTTTAAAAAACTTAGATGTTTTAAAATTTTATAATTTCTGAAAAAGTCACGATTATATAAAAAGTTTGAATTTTGAAAAAATAAAGATTTTGAAAATGTTAGGATTTAAAAAAAATAGGATATTTAAAACAATTGGGATTTAAAAATCTTTTCAGTTTTGTAATTCCCGACTTATTTGAAAATTGCACCTTTTTACAAAATCTTGTCTTTTTTTAAATCCCAACTTTCTGAAAATTCTTGGCTTTTATCAAAATCAGTAATGTTTTGAAATCCCAACCTTTTCATAATCCTAACTTTTTTGAAAATCTCAACTTTTTCAAAAACCCTAAATTTTTTTAAATTTGAACCTTTTTAGAATTAGGAAATTCTATCTTCTTCTAAAATTGCAAATTCTTTAAATTCCTATTTTTTAAAAATTCATAACTTTTTGAAAAATAAAGACTTTTTCAGAAATCATGACATGTCTGAAAATCAAGAATTTCTAGAAAATCTAAATTATTCAAACTCCTGACTCTTTTTTGAAAATTTGGATATTTTTTAAAAGTTGAGATTTTTCAAATCACTTATTCAAAAATCCCGTATTTTTCAAAAATCTTGACATTTTAAAAAACCCAACATTTTCTAAAATCTTGACTTTTTTGAAAATCCAGAATTTTCAAAAATCCTAACTTTTTCAAAAAGATTCACTATAACAAAATCACTACTTTATGGAAAATCTAATTTTTTAAAAAATCTCGTCTTTTCAAATATCCTAACTTTTTTTTAAATGTCAAGTTTTTCAAAAATCCTAACTTTTTGGAAAACTAGACTCTTAAAAAAATTGAAAAGCCCAACTTTTCAAAAATCCTCCCTATTCTGGTGAAGTCTAGTGTTATTTTGTCAGTGTTCGAGTAGGTGATTTTGAGAAACTCATACAGATTTGTAGCATCAATCCACCCATTCAACAGTATGGGAGGGTGTGGTGTTGATTCTGCTTCTTTGGGTTTCGTGCCCTTGCCTTGTTACCTTGTTTTTTCTTGGATCATGACACTCTGGAGTTTGTGTCTTTTCCTTGTTGCTTTGGTTATTGTTCATGGATCGTGGCACACCTATTTGCAGCAGTTGATCAAATTATGTTTGGTATTTTTTTACAATTTCGACATAACTTCGTTGATAGTTTCCTTATATGGAGCTATTCTGGTGAGACACAGTGTCAGTTGTTTTTTAGTTCTATGATCGAGCAGTGGATTCAGGCCATAGTGCACACCAAACTTCTTGAACATTGTACGAGTTTTTTGAGCCGAGCTTTTTGGGATGCCTTGGAGTGGGTTTTTAGTCCCTTTATTTTGTTGTTATTGGTTTTGGGTACCTTGCAGTGTCTCTTTTTTTCAGTTATTGTAGATGAGAACCTCAACAGACCTAGTTTTCGGGACTCATACTATGGACATGCCACTTCTATTTTGGCCCCTAGCTTCACTTGAGAGGGGGTGTTAGAGTAGGTATTTTACCTTAGCTCATGTTCACCTAGGTACTTTATTTACCTTTATTGTATTTATCCTCGCCCACTTATGTGTGTGGACATTTCTCTTATCTTATTTAGATATTAGGAGATATTATCTATTTGTTAGGTATAATTCTTTACTTGATCTATGGTATTGACTAGATCCTTGATGTCTAATTCTCTTCTAAATCTATAGTCTTGACTAGTTCTTTGATGACTAGTTATTTCTTTGATTTATATGGCTTTATCTACGACCTTGACTAGTTCTTAGATTGTTATTCCTTTCCTATTTAAGCTAGGCCCATTCTCATTGCTTCTTATTTGTTTGCAAAGGTTTTATGTAAAGTTATTCTTACAAATTAGTTTCATCTTATAGATCATAGTGTTTGATTAGCATTTGTGTTCTTGGCTTGGTACGATCTGGTTATCATTCCTTTCATGGTATCAAAGCTGAAGATTGCTGTTGATATCTATTTGTAAGTTTTATTTTGCGAATAAATTCATTGTATATTCATAAATTTGGGATTTGGTCATATTTTGTTGTTGCGTGTGTTTTTATACAAAATAGAGGCTTCCATTGGATCCGGAAGACAGGAAAACCCTCACATCAAATGTAAGCTTGACCATTTTTGGAGACAGTCATTTTTCTAGGTTATTGTACTGTTGCAGGGAAGCACGCCGATCTACCTCAAGATCCGTGCCACGAAGGAAAAAAAAGGTGGGATTATTTTTCAGGTCTATTGGATTTCTTGAGATCTGCAGAGGGCAATTTTCTGTTGCAGCGTATCTATCTTGGTTTGCTCTTACAGAGGTCATATGGAATGGTTATATGAGGGCTTAAAAATTGTGATTCCTACTAGTAGGTGCTTAACTTCAGCCCCCATTAATTTTAATTGTGTGGTGAAGGTAACAAAAATTTATTTTTAGTGGCAACTAAAATAAATAAGTAGAGCATAATCTTGTAAAGCTTGTAACTTTTGATTAGTAACTCAGTTTTGAGTGCCATTTTTTTACAAAATTGCTTATTTTTCATGCTCTTTCCATTGGAGTTATTTATTTTGAGACTTGAACTATAATTATAAAGTGTCAAATATAGAGGAGTGTTGTAATCAATTTTGGATGCAATTTCAGCTGAGCTCGACGTCCTAATTTTTAGGAGTTACAGTTTGTACCTATTATGGATTATGAGAATGATATGTTTTTCTCTGAAGTGTGTGGACTTCAAGAGGACATTGTAAAATTTGTAGAAGAAAATAAATCACTTAAGAAGTAAAATTCTCTTCTACAATCACTCATTCAAGATAAGGATACAATAATATACTTCTTGCAGAATAAACTTGTTAGCCTACAACATCACCATCATATTGTGGACAAACTGACATTAATTTGTAAGTCTTTGAGTTTGTTCCTGCTCTTGATGTTCATACATCTATGAAGCTTGTCACTATATGCTCTTTCACATTTGTGCCTATTACAGCACCACATATTATGTATCCTACTTCTGCTCAGCTGCATGGCTTTTTTGAGAAGCATACCACTGCATTCTATTCTTGCATGCTCCGTTTTATGGGTCTCACTATGGAGTCATTGACAAACATTCACAGGGTATTATTTTCTCTATTCCACATGTTAAGTGGAATTCTCATCATAACATTGGTTTTCGAGTAAATACTTCATTGGGATCACACATTGACAAATCTCCTTTTTTTGTTCGTTCGACTCTTTCTGAGGATCATGAACAACACATAAGTTCTACACCTTCACTCAGGCTTGAGAAACCTGAGATTTCAGCTGTCAGACATGATCAACCTCACACACATTCTAATATTTTTTTACATAGACCCATTGTACATTTTACACCAAGTCATAAGCAGACATCTTCTACGTCCATTTGTATTGATTTGAGGTGGATATTTAATCACTTGTGGTGGTGACATAGGCATTCGTTGAGAGGACTCTGCATGCGTGGCCCCTCCACCATTCGGCATCTTACTCCATTTTCTATACCTTATGCATTGTGATGCTTCTTGTTTTGAGCATTTTTCATTAATAGGTGTAGTGTATCTCTCTTGTTTGTTGAGAGATTTTGTATCTGTATTTTCAACACTTTTGGTATGTTAACAGTTTCTCTTGTGGGGGATTTATTTTGGTGAAGTCCAGTGTTATTTTTTCAGTGTTCGAGTAGTTGATTTTGGGTAACTCATATAGATTTTTAGCATCACTCCACCCATTCAACTATATGCGAGGGTGTAGTGTTGATCATGCTTCTTCGAGATTCTTGCCCTTACCTTGTTACCTTGGTTTTTCTTGGATCGTGACACTCTAGAATTGTAGCAGTTGATCGAATTATGTTTGGTATTTTTTTGCACTTTTGATATCACTCCGTTGACAGTCTCCTTTTATGGAGCTATTCTGGTGAAGCCCAGTGTCAGTTGTTTTTTAGTTCTATGATCGAGCAGTGGATTTAGACCATAGTGCACGCCAAACTTCTATGATCGAGCAGTGGATTTAGAATATAGGCTCTCAAATGGAGAAGCAAAGTCCAGGAAGGAGCAGACAGTGTCAAAGGAACCAAAAGCTCAAAGGAAAAGAAATGGCGAAGGTTCAAAGTGTTCGGGCTCTACAAATGGTTCAAAACATGCCCAAAAAATGACTAAGTATGGAGGGGAAAATGGAAGTTTCCAAGTGTCGAAATGGCACACCTCCAAAGATTAAATCCTAGGCTAGAGACTTAAATAAGTGCCAAGCCTCCACACATCAAGAGCCCTAAAAGTTACACCAATCGTTGAAAAGTCTTCGACTCAGCAAAAGGTGTAAAGTGTCAGCTCGGCACAATTTAAAGATGGGAGCCCAAGGCAGAACTCAAACTTGCGTCAGCCGCCCTCCATGTAAAAAATGGTCAATAGAGGTCAAAAGGAAAGTGGGCCCAACCTGACTAAGTATAGAGTACAGGCGGAAGGCGCCACATGTCTTAACGACGCTCCTTCAAAGGTAAAATCTTGAGTAGGTTTTTAGATAAGTGTGGGCCTTCTAAGTGTCCTAGGTCCAAAAAGAGACAGAGTCGGGGTTGAGTAGTAAAAGTGTAGTAGAGGAAGCTAAGTGTTAGTGCAACGCTATTTCAAAAATAAAATTTGGGGTGGGTTTTCAAACAAGTGCCAAGCCTCCACATGTCCAAGGTTAGACTTTTGGCCCCGCTAAACAAAGAGACTGAGGCAAAATAAAAAGGAGCCCGCGTAAGCCGCCATGTGTCAATCCAACACAATTTTAGAAGTAAAAGGTAGGGGCCAAATCTCCAAGAATCGCGAGGCTACCGCATGGATCCGGTACAGATAGACTATTTCAAATTTACGTGCCCGAGACCCTACCCTAATCTTCAAATGGCCATATCTTTTGACAAGAAAATTAGATTTGGGCGGGAGAAGTCTTTTTAGAAACGTCTCGACACCCTCTATGCCATGGAAATATAAAATATCATTCTTAACAGGTTTTAGTAGGTGAAAAATTTGAAAACATCTTCAAGGCCATTAATGCAGAATCTATTTACTCCAACAACCAGATTGCATTTGATTTGATCCACCTTTGTTCTTCCTTACCAAACAAACATAGGGAAACATAATCGATAGATTATGGGTGGATTTGAGATCAGCATTGATTGACAGTGGTTGAGCTTTCAGAATAGGATTCAATGTGTCGCAGAAGTGGTTAAAGTAGGATTTGAATATTTCCCTCCTCACTCTCTTATTCTTCCTATATATTACAAAGCATGGGCATATTGAAATGTTTGTTGATCTTCCCTCTTCTGCCCCCTCTCTTGTTCTTCCTTAGGGTCAAGTGTGGAGTCTAAGCCTCCTCCCATGGCTCTGTAATGGTGTTTTCTTACCTCTTGCCCATTGACAATGTACCTTATAACTTTTGGAGCAGTAGAATATGTTTCGTGATGCATCTGTCCATCGTTTGCTCATTTTATTGTTTCTTCTTACCTCTCATTTTCACTGGGTATAATGTGCGTACTTTGATGTCTGTTATAGGTTCTAGGAGCTATGCTTAATGGGTTTCGAAGTGGTGCTCTGTGTGAAAACTATCTCTAGTTTGTGGTGCATCTTGTACACCCTCTCCTCTGCTCACCTCTCTCCACTTCAAGCGATAGGGTTTGTGATTCAACTTCCTTTTCTTGTGTATTACCACTTAGTGTAGGCTCTTTTTCCCTCTCCCTCCCTCTATCTCTCTATGTTCCCTTTGAATGGTTAGATTAGGATAGGATAGGTTCTGCCTGCATTGGAGTAGCTTGTGGCAGGTAGATTAGGAAGCAAGAACTGGCTTTCTCCGGAGGTCCATCTCAAGTTTTGCAAGTCCCACAGCTTGAGAGATGGTCTCATGTTGTGCAATCACACAGAAAGCCCCACTTCACAATAAGGTCATTCGAGGGTGTTGTGATTCTGGACTAACAGTTAGGATTTTGAAAAAGTCATGATTTTAGAAAAGTCTATTATTTCAAAGATTTTGAAAGTGATAAAATCATGAATTTCAAAAGTCCACAATTTTCAAAAAAAACTCATGATTTTTAAAAAATTCATAATTTTTGAAAAAGTTGCAATTATATTAAAAAAAATGGAATTTTGAAAAATTAAAGATTTTGAAAATATTAGGATTTTCAAAAAAATTAGGATATTCTAAACAGTTGGGATTTAAAAATTTCTTTAGTTTTGTAATTCTCGACTTATTTGAAAATTGCACCTTTTTTTAAAATCTTGTCTTTTTTCAAAATCCCAATTTTCTCAAAATTCTTGGCATTTTCGAAATCACGACTTTTTTGAAATCCTAATTTTTGTTTGAAATCCCAACCTTTTCATAATTCTGACTTATGAAAATCTCATCTTTTTCAAAAAATATAAAATTTTTGAAATTCAAACTTTTTAGAATTATGAAACTCATATATTTTTCTAAAATTACAAATATTTTAAAATCCTATTTTTTTTTAAATTCACAACTTTTTGGAAAATAATTATTTTTTAAAAAATCAAGAATTTCAGGAAAATCTAAATTTTTCAAAACTCCCGATTTTTTAAAAAAATCCTCATATATTAAAACTAGATTTTTGAAACATGTTTTAAAAAATGGATTCAAATGGACACTCGAAGCACAAGTTATGACCTTTTCAAGTTCCTACTAATTTTGGCGCATCACTACATTTTTGAAATCTTGAATTTTTTGAGATTATAACTTTTTACAAAATCCAAACTTTTTTGAAAATCACAACTATTTCAAAAAAATGTGACGTTTTCGAAAATCAGAACTTTTTCAGATATCCCAACTTTTTAAAAATCTCGACTTTTTGAAAATCCTGACCTTTTCAAATATCATGAATTTTTTGAAAATACAGACTTTTTTATAAAGCCTGATTATTCAAAATCTCAACATTATTAGAAAATCACAACTTGTTTTGAAAATCCCAACTTATTCAATTTTTTTTGACTTTTTTGAAAATCACTAGATTTATTCAAAAATCCTGACATTTCTGCGAAAATCTCAACATTATTCTAAAATCATCAACATTTTATCTGAAAATCACACCTTTTTTGAAACGACCGACTTGGAGCAAAAGTTATGACTAGTTTCTAGAAAATGCTAGATTTTGGCGCAAAAATCCTTCAAAGTTTTTTGAAAATCCTGACCATGTTTTAGAAAATGACTGACGGGCCTTGAAAATAGTATTTTTTTTTCCAAAATCCAAAGATTTGAAAAATCTTGACTTTAGTCAAAGATTATGCATGTTTTCAACGAAGGATCCCAAATTTTTCCAATGCGATCCTAACTTTTTAAAAATCCTGACTATATTGAAATCCTGACGTTTTTGAAAGGTAAACTTTTTTGGAAATACTGCCACCTTTTAAAAATCCCAAAATTTTAAAAATCATGGCTTTTTTCTAGAAATAGATGACTTTTTAAGGCATAATACAAAGAAGCTGTGGAGCCCGTGGAAGCTGTCATGTGTCAAAGTTCGGCACTTTTTTATAATTCCCAAGGCTATTTTGCCAAATCTCCATGAAGTTTTAAAAAAATGCCTAGCTTTTTCCAAGTATAGACACACTTTTTCAAAATTATGACTTTTTCGAGACCCTAACTTTCAAGTGGCCTATCTTTTGACTGGAAAATTTTGACTTTCGGTCTATAGATCTAGACTTTTTAAAATACATCTCGACACCCTCTATGCCATGGAAATCATTAATTATCATTCTTAACATGTTGACTTTAGTGGGTCAAAATTCTGAAAACATTTTTGAGGGTATTGTCTTTTGAATCTATCTTGACTTTAATAATTGAAATCCCAAATTGATTTCGAAAATCCACCGTTCTTCTTCTTTGAAAATGCCAAGCAGACTTTTTTGAACCATAATCGACATGAATTTTTGAAAGATTCCAGAGCGGCATTGATTCAAAATCCTTGAATTTTTAGAATAGGATCCCAACTTTTTTAAAACCCTGACTTTTTTGAAACAGGATACAAACTTTTTCAAAAATCTCAAATCTCTCTCTCTGAAAATACTTATAGTATTATAAAGCAGGGGCATATTTAAACATTTTTTGATCTTCCCTCTCCTTCCTTAGGGTCGAATGTGGAGTCTAAGCCTTTTCCCATGAATCTCAAATGGCATTTTCTTAAAATCCTGCACTTATTTGAAAATGTACAGTGTAACTTTTGGAGCAACAAAATATGTTTCGTGACTGAATTTCGAAAATCATTGACTCATTTTAATAATCATGACTTTTTCAAAATCCTAACCTGTTGTCAAAATCTTCTAGAAATTGTGACTTATTTGAAAATCCTGACTTTTTTTAAATCAAGACTATTTTGAAATAGTTGAGATTTTTTAAATCCCGACCGTTTCGAAAAATACGGACTTGATTATTTAAAAGTTGTGAACTTTTACGAAAATCCTGTTAATTTTGGTGCAAAAATATCATGTTTTTCAAAATCCTGACTCTTTTCAAAAATCATGACTTTTTCAAAAATTGTGACAATTTTTTTGAAAATTCTCACTTTTTCAAAAATTCGTGACATTTTTCGAAAATCTTGACATTTTCAAAAATACCATGGCTTTTTTTGAAAATTATTAGACTTTTCCTAAAGTCTCAATTTGTATCAAAAATGCGTGACTTTTTGAAAAATCTTGACTATTCAAAATTGTAACTTGTTTTTTCAAAATTCTACACTTTTTTGAAAATCCAGAACTTTTGTCAAAAATCCTGATCTTGTTGAAAAATTGCTGACTTTTTCAAAGATCTCGAAGTCTTTCAAAATCCCATTTTTTTCAAAAACCCTAAATTTTTTTAAAGTATCCTGATCGGATTTGTTTTTAAAAAGATGTCACTTTCACAAAATCCTGACCTTTTTAAAAATCTTGACTTTATGAAAATACTAACTTTTTAAAATATCCCTACTATTTTTAAAATCCCAATTTTTTGAAAATCCCGACTTCTTCAAGAATCACTACTTTTTGGAAAATTGTGACTTGTTACAAAAATCTTGATGTTTTTTAAAATTGTGACTTTTTCAAAAATCGTGACTTTTAAAAAATTATGAATTTTTCAAAAAATTCAAACATTTTTCAAAAATCTCGACTGTCTTTGAAACATAACTAAATTTGTTTAAAATTGCCCAAAATTTTCAAAATTTTTGACTTCTTTGAAAATCTCTAACTTTTTTGAAAATCCTAGATTTTTTTGAAAATCGCTTAAGTTTTTAAAAATACTCAACTTTTTTCGAAAATCCAGACTATTGTTCAAGGCTTTTAGATCGAGGATTAAGGGTCAAAAGCTCAGGGGACTTTTGATGCATCCCAAATTTTCCAAAATGTTAGGACTCGGGATTCAGGGTTCCTGACTTTATTGTTTAAAATCTTAGGGATTAGGGCTGAAGGATCCTGACAGGTTTCAAAAATTGAGGTTCAAGGTTTGGGGTTCAACCGTGACTTTAGGGTTAAAATTCTAGGGCTCAGGTTTTCAAAAATTCTAGGGTATCAAAAATCTTGATTTTTTCGAGGGTAATCATGATTTAGGGTTTAAATCACAATGGTTTACGATTTAGGGTCCTAGTACTTTTTGAAAATCCTGACATTGTGAAAGTCCCAACTTTTAAGACTGAAATCCTAGAATTTATGAGTCAATTAGAGCCCTACTTTTAGGGTTTATAGGGTATAGGGCTGGAAGTTTATGGTTGAAAATCCTGAATTTTTCAAGAATTAGGTCTCACTTTTCATGGAAAATTGTAAGTTCCATGGTTCGAAAATCACGACGTTCTGGGTCAAAAATTTAGGGTTTAGGGTTTCTACAAAGGGCTCACAAATTTTCAAGGTATAAGGTCCTTACTGGTTTTCGAAAATAGGCCAAAATTTTCATAAGGTACTAACTGTTTAGGGTTAAAAATTTATGATTCATGTTTCATGGATCAGGGAATTTGGGACTTACGAAATAAGGTTCTATGATTCAGATAACAGGTTTTACCAAATCTTAGCAAATACTGATCTATACAATTCCCCAAAATGGCTGCATGTAGTGGAAGGTATAAGACTAGAATAAATCGAAAATCAAAACTAAGTCTACAAATTACAATTTTTTTACAACATCGTACCATTAGTTCACCCAATGCGGCCTACATCCACCAAAGATAAAGACTTTCAATATATCATGACATAAATAAGAGTACAAATCAGACTCTTCCATAAAAGAGTACTAATGCATCTATTCCAAGAGCATCCCCTCCTCTCCTTAAATCCTTAGATCTCTAAATAAGATCTCCATGAGTGCACTACAACCATTTGCCTACCAAAGAACCACTAGATCTCACATACCAGGACACTACTACATCTCCCACTGTGACATTTTCAAGATCTCCTGATGAATACATGTTTGAAATCAAGGCCTCTTAAAAGGGTCTATAGCAATATGCAACCATATATATGCAACTTCTTTGAAGTAAGTCTCTCCTCCATCTCACTACATCAAGACGTTGTTGCATACAATGAAGACTTCCTCTACAATATGCTGGATACTATCTGTACCCACAAGCTCTCCTCCGAGCTACAATACTTAGATCTATAATGGAAATAACAAATAGTAACAGGTAGGACTCTCATGAATATCTTGACTAATATAATGAATCTTTCAAAACAACCTGTCACATCTTACAAGATTAAAGACTATGTGCTTTACATACTATGCAATCCATTACATTGAGACAATACTAAATTTTAAAGGAAATCTGCAGTTTTTCAAAGACATATTCACTCTTTTCACCATTCTGATGTACCTTCTATTTCCTTCTGAATCTCAGCTTCTCTCCATTGAAGCTCGTATCTTCAAAAATGCTAACCTTTTTCATCTTCTTCATAGTTAGACCAAGGAGATATTAACATTCTTCCTCAATCCTTACTGTTCTAACTGAAAGGAATGATAACCATATCATACCAAGCCAAGAAGCACTAGACTACTAATCAAACATCCTTACATTTTTGAATCAATAAGATTTCGAAAATTCCAATTCATCAGAATAATCTTTACATTTTGAAAGCCCCAACATTTGCAAACAATCTCGATGTTTTCAACAATATCATATATTCGTTATGGAACTCAATTGCAACTAAATTGAAAATGGGCCTTGCTTAAATAGGACAAGGAATAACAATCTAAGAACCGGTCAAGGTCGTAGATCAAGCCATAAATCAAGGAAATAACTAGTCATCAAAGAACTAGTCAAGACCATAGATTTAGGAGATAACTAGACATCAAGGATCTAGTCAATACCATAGATCAAGGAAAGAACTATACCTAACAACTAGATAATGTATCTCCTAATATCTAAATAAGATAAAATAAATATCCACACACATAAGTGGGCGAGGATAAATACAACAAAGACCTAAATAAAGTACCTAGGTGAACATGAGACTAAGGTAAATACCTACTCTAACACCCTCCCTCAAGTGAAGCTAGGGGATGAATATAGAAGTGGCATGTCCATAGTATGAGTCCTGGAAACTAAGCCTAATGAGGTACTCATGTACAATAATTGGGAAAAAAGGGACACCGCAAGGTACCCAAAACCAGTAACAACAAAGTAAAGAGAGTAAAAACCCGCTCCAAGGCATCACCAAGAAGCTTAGCTCAAAAAAACTTGTACAATGCTGAAGAAATTTGGTGTGCACTATGGTATGGATCCACTGCTCAATCATAGAACTCAAAAATAACTAACACTGGGCTTCACCAAAATAACTCCATACAAGGAGACTGTCAACGAAGGGATGTCGAAATTGCATAAAAAAACACCAAACATAATTTGATCAACTCCTACAAATAGGTGTACCACGATCCAAGAAAAATAACCAAAGCATACAAGGCAAGGACACAAACTCTATAGTGTCACGATCCAAGAAAATCCAAGGTAACAAGGCAAGGACATGAAACCCGAAGAAGCAGGATCAACACCACACCCTTCCCATATTGCTGAATGGGTGGATTGGCACTAAAAATATGTATGAGTTGCCCAAAATCAACTACTCAAACACTGACAAAATAACTACTAGACTTCACTAGAATAGATCCCCCACAAGAGATACTGTTAACATGCCAAAAGTGTTGAAAATATAGATACAAAATCTCTCAACAAACAAGAGAGATACACTACAACCTGCTAAAGAAAAATGCTCTAAACAACTAGCATCACAATGCATAAGGTATAGAAAGTGGAGCAAGAGGCCGAATGGTGGAGGAGTCATGCCTGTAGAGTCCTCTCAATGAATTCCTATGTCGCTGCCATGAGTGATCAGGATATCCACCCCAAATCAACATGGATGGATGAAGAAGATTCCTACATATGACTTGGGGTACAAAATGCACAATGGGTGCATGCAAAAGAACATCAGAATGTGTGTCAGGTTGATCATGTCTGACAACTAAAATCTTAGGTTTCTCAATCTTGAGTGAAGGTGTAGAACTCATGTGTTGCTCATGATCCTCAGAAAGAGTCGAGTGAACAAAAATATTAGCGCTGTTAATGTGTGATCCCAATGAAGTATATGCTCAAAAACCTGTCATGGCGAGAATTCCACTTAACATGTGGAATAGAGGAAACAATACCCTGTGAATGTCTACCAATGACTCCGCTAGTGAGAACCATAGAATGGAGCATGTAAGAACTGAATGCAGTGGTATGCTTTTCAAAAAAGCCATGCAGCTGAGCAGATGTGGGATACACAACATGTGTTATTGTAATAGTCACAGATGTGGAAGAGCATGCAATAACAAGCTCATAGGTGTATGAGTATCAAGAGCAAGAACAGACTCAAAGTTTGACAGATCAAGGTCAATGGGTTTAGGAGCAATAGTTGTAAGTAGACTAGGAGCATGGATATGGATGTCCACAATATGATGGTGATGTTGTAGGCTAGGAAGTTTGTTCTACAAGAAGTGTATTATTGTATCCTTATCGTGAATGAGTGATTATAGAAGAGAATTTCACTTCTTGAGCGATCTATTTTCTTCCACAAATTTTATAATATCCTCTTGAAATCCACACACTTTAAAGAAAAAAATATCATTTCAGAATCCATGATATATACAAAATGCAATTCCCAAAAGTTTAGGACAACGGGCTCATCTGATATTACGTCCACAATTGATTACAACACTCCTCCATATTTGACACTTTATAATTATAGTTTAAGTCTATAAATAAATATTTTAAATAGAAAGAACACAAAAAAAACACTTTTGCAAAAAATTACATTCAAAACCGAGTTACCAATCAAAAGTTACAATCTTTTTAATATTTTACTCTGTTATTTATTTTAGTTACAACTAAAATAAAATAAATTGTTATTGCCTTCACCACACAAATAAAATTAAAGGGGTTTGAAGTTAAGTACCTACTAGTAGGAATCACAAGCTTTAAGCCCTCATATGACCATACCATATAACTAACTGATAAGAATTTTAATGGGTGTTTGCACAACTTATTATTCTTGGGTGTGTCACATATTTTCATGAAAGTCACATCTAACTGCCTCTTGTAGTAAAAAAATATTATTTCTAGACTGTAACCTTTGTTTGCCAAAAAATAGCAACCTACGGATTTGGCCGACATAGTAAAAAACATGCACAACATCTGTGGACCTCTGTCAAAAAAGGAAAGATCTAAAAAATATCTTGCGCACAAATTGAAATAGCTATGTTGTAAAAGAAAACTTCCCTGTGTAGATCCCGAGAAACCCAGCAGACACAACAAAAATCCCACGTTTTTTTTAGTGGGCATGAATCCCAAGGTGCACTAGTGTGCTTCTCTGCAATAACAAAAAAAACTAAAAAACGACTGCCTACAGAAATGGACAAGTTTATAGTCAATCTTAGGGTTTTCATAACATCCAGATCCAATGGAAGCCTCTATTTTACATAAAACCACATGCAACAATAAAATACGACCAAATCCTAAATATATGAATATACAAAGATTATATTTACAAAATAAAACTTACAGACGGATGTCAACAACAATCTCCTGCTCTGATACCATAAAATGAACAATAACCATATCATACCAAGCCAAGAACATAGATGCTAATCAAACACCACAATCAATAAGATGAAAGTAATTCGCTATAATAACTTCACATAAAACATTTGCAAACAAATGAGCAGCAATATCATATATTATAATTGAACCCATGTAATACATTGAGATTGGGCCTTGCTTATTAAATAGGCAAGGAATAACAATCTAAGAACTAGTCAAGGTCATAGATCAAGTCATCAAAGGACTAGTCAAGACCATAGATTTAGCAGAGAACTAAACATCAAGGATTTAGTTAATACCATAGATCAAGGAAAAAATTAGTCAATACCATACATCAAAGAAAGAACTATACCTGATAACTAGATAATATCTCATAATATATAAATAAGATAAAAAAAAAATATCCACACACATAAGTGGGTGAGGATAAATACAATAAAGGTAAATAAATTACCTAGGTGAACATGAGCTAAGGTAAATACCTACTTTAACAGGTTTACGGTTGAGTGTTTGGCACTTAGGGTTTAGGTCTCATGGTTTACGATTGAGGGTTAGTATTTAGGATTTAGTGTTTAGGTTTAGGAACAATTATAACTTAAGGTTCAGTTTTCATGATTAAGGGTCTATGGCTCAACATTCAAGGTTCGTAGTTATGAGATTAAGTTTTAGGGTTTAGGTATCTAGCTAAAGATTTAGGGTTTAGGGTTTTGTCTTAGGGATGGGTTTAGGGTTTAGAGTTAGGCATAAGGCTTTAGGATTTAAGGCTCAAGGTTAGGAATTTAAGGTTTATTGGTTAGGTTTTAGGGTTCATGGCTCAGGGATTAGGATTTATGGTTTAAGGTTTGGGATTTAGAGCTTAGGTTTTACGATTTAGGCATTTGGGTTTATGGTTAATGCTAAGGGTTTAGGATTTAGGATTCAGTGTTAAGGGTTTATGGTTTATGGTTCAGGATTTAGGGTTTCAGGCTTAGTGTTTAGGATGTTGGGGTTTAGGGTTTAGCGTTTACGACTCGGGTTACAAGTTTTAGGGATTAGGGTTTAGGGGTTGTAATTATGAAAAAGCCACGATTTCAAAAATATCCCGATTTGGAAACAATTAGGATTTTGAAAAAATTATGATTTTAAAAAAGTCTCTATTTTATAACATTTTTAAAGTGATAAAGTCATGAATTTAAAAATTCCACAATTTTTAAAAAACTTGTGATTTTTTTAAAATATTGAATTTTCAAAAAAGTCGTGATTTTATAAAAAGTTGAAATTTTGAAAAATTAAAGCTTTTGAAAATGTTAGGATTTTTACAAAAATTGAGATATTCAAATTAGTTGGGATTTAAAAATCTCTTCATTTTTGTAATTCTCAACTTATTTAAAAATTGCACCTTTTTTCAAAATCTTGTCTTTTCTCAAAATTGTTGGCTTTTTCAAAATCACTACTTTTTTGAAATCCTAACCTTTTCATAATCCTGACTTTTTTTAAAATCTCAACTTTTGCAAAAAAACTTAATTTTTTTGAAATTCAAACTTTTTAAGAATTATGAAATTATATCTTTTTCAAAAATTCACATTTTTCGGAAAATAATTACTTTTAAAAAAATCATGACATATTCAAAAATTTAGAATTATGAAAAATCAAAATTATTCAAACTCCCTATTTTTTTGTTAAATCCTAATATTTTAATGAAGTTGAGATTTTTTAAATATGTGGTTTAAAAAAAATAGACTCAAACAGACACCCAGAGCACAAGTTATGACCGTTTCAAGTTCCAACTAATTTTGGCGCATCACTACATGTTTGAAATTTTGAATTTTTTGAGATTATAAATTTTTCAAAAATCCCAAATATTCTAAAAATTGTCATGTTTTAAAAAATTGAATTTTTTTCAGAAATCCCAGCTTTTTAAAAATTCCTAAATTTTCTTAAATCTAAACTTTATCAAAAATGTTGACTATTGAAAATACTCCTCACCTTTAAATAAATTATATGTTTTCGAATATCAAAAATATTTAAAAATAGGACCTTTTCAAATATCTTGACTTATTCAAAAATCCTGACTTAAAAATCTCAGATTTTTAAAAATCCAAAGATTTTCAAAAATATTGACTTTCTTGAAAATCTTCACTTTTTCAAAATCATGACTTTTTGGAAAATCTCAAAAAATTTAAAATCTTGTCTTTTAAAAAATCCTAACCTTTTTTAAAATTTCATTTTTCAAAAATCTTGACTCTTTCCAAAATCCAGACTCTCTAAAAATCTTGACTCTTAAAAATGTGAAAAGCCCAACTCTTTTGAAAATCCCAACTTTTAAAAAATTTGGACTTTTTTGAAATATTCATTTTTTGAAAACCCCAACTTGTTTGAAAATCAAAACATTTTGAAAGTCCCAACATTTTTTAAATCTTGATGTTTTCAAAAATAGCTACTTTGTTTAAAATAGCAACTTTTTCAAAAGTCATGAATTTTTTTGAAAATCTCATGTTTTAGGGTTCAGGGTTTGGCGTTGACAATCAAGGTTCGGGGATCAAGGTTTAGTGTTTAAGAATTAGGTTTTAGTGTATAGGGTTGAGTTTTTATTAAAAAATCTTGACTTCTACAAAATCATGAATTTTTGGAAAATCTCAATTTCTTTAAAATCTCATCTTTTCAAAAAACCTATTTTGTTTAAAATGTCAAGTTTTTAAAAAATCTTTAATTTTAAAAAAATCTAGACATTTAAAAAATACATAAAGCGCAACTCTTTTGAAAATTCAAACTTTTGAGAAATATTCATTTTTCAAAAACCCCAACTTGTTTAAAAATCTGAACATTTTCGAAGTCCCATCATTTTAAAAAACTTTATGCTTTCAAAAGGAATAACTTTGTTTAAAATTGAAAGCTTTTCAAAAGTTGTGACTTTTTTTGAAATCTCAAGTTATTAAAAATCCTAAGTTTTTCAAAAAAATTGACTTTTTGAAAATCCTAAGTTTTTAAAAATACCAACTTTTTCCAAATCAAACTCTTTTAAGGTTTCTAGGTTGTGTGTTTTTGGCTTAGAGGACTTAGTGTTTAGGGTTTAGGTTTTTGGGCTCATGATTCAGGATTTAGGGTTTAGTTTTAGTGTTTAGGGATTAGGGCTCAGGGCTCAGTGTTAAGGGTTCAGGAATCAAAGATTAGGGTTTAAGAATTAGGTTTTAGGTTTTAGGGTTTAGGGTTAGGATTTAGGTTTCAGGGTTTTGGGTTCAAAGTTTACGGTTGAGGGTTTTGCATTTAGGGTTTAGGGCTCGTGGTTTATGATTGAGGGTTTAGTAATTAGGATTTAGCATTTAGGGTTTTTAGTATTTAAGACTAAAATTTTTAGGGTTTAGGAGTAATTAGAGCTTAAGGTATAGGGTTTATAGTGTATAGGGCTCAGAGTTTAGGGTTTAGGACGTAGGGGTCGTGGTTTTGGTCTTAGTGTTCATAGTTGAGGGTCCATGGCTCAAACTAGAACAAAATAACAGTTATTACTAGCAAATCTAAATGAAACCCTTGATTCGAGCCATAATCATTTAATGGTAGAATTTTAAGCTTGTCACGATGTACCATTCTCAAGAGCAGCAAATATTCTCGAAGCAAAGAGGTTTCAGTTCATGAGAGTAAGGCATTAAATTTAGGAAAAACCAGCCATAGTATCATGGCAGCCACAACAACTCGAACCAGATTTATGAAGAATAGCTTCAGCATTAAAATACAAGTGAGCAGATCTCAAACAGTGGCCAAGCCCAGTTTTAAAAATGGAAACCCAAAGCAGAGAAAATCATTTTCACTATATTATTGAAAGAATCTCACAACAAAATGAAGAATCACTATATACAAATTGAAACAGTTTGAGCCATCAAATTTTAGAATTATCATCAAAGCCTCAGGTCCATAAGAAATTGCATATACAATTGGAAAAATATTGCAGCTTTAATGCAAAGAAAGTTTTCAAAAGAAAAGGACAGCTGAAACAGATCTTGAGATCAATGCAAGAAGCAAGTATAACAAGAAAGGAAAATACAAGAGTAATTCAAATTACCAAATTAGAGCTTTGATGTCTCCAAATAACCACAAAAGCTAAGTTACATAGCTCGAACCAGTTTAACAAATGAGCAAAAATAATGACCATGTTTTCCGTGAACGCTTAGTAAATAATAAATAGAATGCAGATTGACAATAGAAATTAGAGTGAGTTATGAATAGAGCCAAAGCAACAATTTTAAAATGTAGATATTTACAAAAGCTCTAACCTAAAATGTAGGAAAAACCTGTCATAAAATTCACTATCATGACTTGAGGCCAATACATAGAAGGAATGTAGTAAGTCCTAACTCAATAGGGGCATCTGTCTAAATGAAAATAATACCCATGATTTCAGAGCTTGAAAGGTTAAAATAATGTAGAGAAAGAGCCATAAACTTCAATAAATCTTAAAAAGACAACCATGAACGAAACAAATTTTAGAAATGAAATCCCACTAGTGTAAAACCCACATCGAAAATCATGAAACCCTTTGCAAGATGTCATGAGCTGTGAGAAAGATGAAAGGGAAGAAACGAGTTTTATGGCCAACACAGGAAAATGAAGGAAATATAAAGCTCTGCATAGAAATAATAAATGGCGGATCAAGAAAAATTGTAGAGTTGCATTTACTAATCCATCAAGATGTCAAATGCATAGAAAAGGAAAAGGGCATTTCCCCCTCTTTAATGGAAAGTTTGAATGAAGAAATATCTCCTTACCTCAAATTTATAGGCCGAGTTAGTGAAGAGTAATGCAAGATACACTCCATAACACAAAGCTTTGAGATTTCACAATGGCATCTAGGGAAAACCTAACACCTCCATCATATGCACAAACTTCACAAATACAAGCTCAAACTTCATAGAGAAAGTCTACAAAATGAGGTAGAGCCTTCAAATTGATGTATAATCAAAAATCACATCTTAAACCAAGCAACCAGAGCTCCATTTCCAACCACGGCCACCATGAATTTTTTTGGCAGAGTTTACTTAGCTCAAAAGAGCTCGAAACAAAATATAAAATGATTAGAGTTTTGAACCCTTTTATCTTTTCATCTAAAGTTAGTTAACCATTCATGCGGCACCTCACAGAATCAAACCTTAACCACCAAGATTAGAAAAATTTCCATCGATAAATGCTCATGGGTCGAAGTCTCGTGCAAAAGGGGATTATATTATTAATCAAATGATTAGATTATTTTGACCTCGAAATATAGTATATGCATTGATCAGTCAAAAGGAAGAGCATGATAATAATTAAACAATGATTCTTAATCAAACCAAGTGCCACAGAAACCAAGGTATTTTTGTAATTAGTTAAAGGAGCCAAAGTGTTATATCAAGTGTATGCCAAGTGTAAAGATACCATGATAGGGAAGAACATGCCATGACTAATCAAAACCTTATCCTCTATAAATATTACCTTATTTTTCACAAAAGGAGGAATTATTATTTTGCACAAGTGGTCCCCATAGCAAGAAGACAAATGTTGAGCATGTGAACATGTGTTACATCAGAGCTACAAGACAAAAGTTACATGCACATTAGAGAAGACTTGCACATCAAGCAAGGGCTATTATTAGCCAAAATATTCACCCAAATTTATTCATTATTTTAGAATTAAATCAGTCAACTGCACTTTGACTAAAGTGTATTTTTGGAATCAAAGGCTATATTGCCTCATTGTAAACAACATGTTTATTTTATCTCTTTGTTTATTCATGATAAAGTCTAAAAATAATATGCATATGTGAGTTTAGACTAAAACCTATTGTAAGGAGGGGTGGGTGAATAATGTTTGCTATATATTGTGTGTATTGACAAAGAAAAAGAGAAGGATTTTTTAGATGTAGGAGTGCTGTAGTAATGTTTGTCAGTTTTTCCCTTGAATGAGAACCAACTATTATCTTTTTAATTATTTGCAGTGGTGTCTATCATTATATGAGCTCTTTTGAATTTTAATTCCCTGAATTCATTATCTCACCTTACTACAAATTTGGTGTTTTCTACATAGTCTTAGTGTGCATGTTAGTTTGCTGTGATGTTGTGATTTATCCCTTAACACATAAGTGTTTTACCTTAGGATTTAGCTGAACCCTATTGGTTCGTGCTTGTTTAATATATTCTCAGTAAATTGTGCATGTACTCAGTCAAATCTTTCAATAATTTTGGTGTATCACCTGATTTAAATTTCAGTTACAGCCATCTTTTTACCCTTAAAACCCCAAAAAAATTAGTTTAGGATACATCAATAAGGAACAAGACTTATAATCCCAAAGAATCACCTCAACATAGGATACACATAGCCCTAAGGTGTTTCAATTGTATTTAAGGAATTGAAGGAAGAACAAGCTTAAAACCCTGTTGTTATTCCTCAACCATGATGTACTTCTGAGAGAATAGTTCTTGGCACACCTAGTGGGACAAGAAGAATTACTATTGATTCATTCTGAAGATTGAAGATCCAAAGTAGAACTCGTTTGGGGACTCCATAGATATGATTTCAAACCAATACATTGTTTTTATCATCAAATTCTTCACCTGCATCCTTTTAACGGTATTTTTGAAGAAATTACAAATCTATTATTTTACTATTATCATTTGTTTTCATGAATAACAAACCTGTTTTTCATATTTATATACTTTATGAGGTCCTGCAGCCATGAATCCCTATTTTCAACAAAATAACCAATCAAATCAACAACTTTTGTATTCATTTTCCCCTTCAGATCAGTACTATGATCCCTATCGAAATGAATATCCTCATGACCTGAACCTTGAAAATCAATATGACTATCAACATGATGATTATTATGCTACTCAAAATCAAGCTTATGAAGATGGTTATGCTGATTATGAATGACGGAAAGAACAATTTTAGAAATCACTAGTGGAAAATAATAAACATCAGGTTGAGGAACCCCGTCAACTAGATGTTCTCACTTACCTTCCCTCTCAAGATCCAGTGCTCACATACCTTCATTGCCAGCAAAAGCATACCATTTATCAAACTCCAAGTTTACATGTTGCAGCAAATTCTACTACTTCTATTCCACAATCACATACTGAAAGGAAATATCCGTTTCCAAGATTTTATTTTGATTTTTTTCTAAATACAGAACTCCTACCCCAGTCCTTTTTTCAAAAATTTCTAATTTAAGTTGAAAACTAGCCCACCCCTCCTCCATCTGTAGTACCAATTCTTGAAGGTACATATCATAAAATTAGCAAGGATGGCAGCCAACTTAAGAAAATAGCAGGCTAGATTTTTGCAGAACATGTATCAATGGGTTCAAAGTTTCAGTTTAATCATATTTCAGAGTTAGAGAAAGAACCCATGTAAGAGGTAGAGTTTGATTTCGTAAGAGATCAAAAATACGTGAAAGATGATAAGTAATCTACATATTATGAGTGTAGTGTGCATGAAGGCACCATACTCACACAACTTACATTCATAGCAAAAGATGAGGGATCAGTTTCAAATAAAAAGGAGGTGGAGATCAAAATAAAGTGTGTTGCAGAGTTACAACTTGAAGATGTTGATTTCTTGTCAGATTTAGAAGATTGCATTGGTGAAGAACAACCTATAAAACTTACTGATTATGCGGTTTCATCATTCATCTTCTATTATACAAAGCCTCTTATTGCTAAGGTCTCTTTTGCACTTGAAAAAGAGCAAGAAGTTTCATTGGATGAAGATCCTTTCTTTCCCCAAGATGTTTTCTTTTCCCTTTTGGAAGAATCATTTTTAGAGGAGAATATGACATAATAGCTTGCTGCCTAGATAAGATCTTATGTAGAAAAAAGAGATGAATTTTATTTTATAGATTTTGTGTTGAATCAGAATGAGCAAGGGGTAGAATCAGTTATGAAAGTTGTGGTACAACATCTTGGGGAGGCTAAAAATTATTTAAAGCAATTTCAAAATGTGATCAAGGATGGAAATGAGATCAGTGAAACAATGCATATTAGAAAAGTCAACTTACTAGTTGCTAGGAGGCTTTGTCCTAGTCATTATTTGGCTGGTTTGCAGAAAATTATAGTAGTACCATATTTTGTGCCAATTTTAAAGCATAAAGAAGAGTTTCATGTTCATCCCCAAAACCTCTCAGAATAACTTGAAGATCAGATAGAGGTTTTTATCTTGTGAACAAAAATAATGTACATATCGTGTTTCAAGCTTCATCATGTTACTTGTTTTACAAGTTGAATTCATTGCCTCTGTTTTGGAGAAAGGGAAGTTATTTTTTATTACTAGTTTGAGGTTTCATTTAGCTTCATTTTACAACTGGTTTACTTACAATGTTTTTCAATTCAATAAGTGCATTCATGCACATGATCTGGTTTACGAGATTTTTTCCTAAATTTAATTTATTTTTCATAAAGGTCAGTTTTTAGAAAAGGGAAGATTTTGGTTATATGCTTTGACACCACACCCAATGGACAAGAGCAAGGAACTAGTCTTAAGCTAGCAAGAAACTTTCCCCACATGATCGCCAAAAATGTTGATAATTTATACACTTGTGCAAAAATGGGCAATGCAAAACTTCATTTCAGACGGAAGGCATTGATGTGATGGACCTAAATAATGGGAAGATAGATAGTTTCTTAAAGTTTTTTAGTTATATTAAGTAAATCAGTAAAGTAATATGTATCTATGTGTGTTGTTTTCGAATGCAACACCTCACGTATATTGTCATTCCATGTTCAACTTCATCAAAGTTACACGAAAGCTCTGAAGAACTGAAATACAACCTTGATAAAGACAAGAATAGCTATAGACCTGAGGAGTTGGACTCTAGAACAACAAACCTAATTGTTGTTTGCATGGCTAAAGGTACATTATCAGTTACATATATATATTAATTCTTTTTATTTATTTATGTTTGAATGATATTAATTATGTTTTGAGTTATTTAGTTTATTCTAAAATTATCATTTACATTAATCAAATGCAAAAGGAAATAGACAACTCAATTACAAAATTTAATTTTATTTATTCATAAAGAGATACAAATTCAGTTTTCCCACACAATCCATGGAATGTAACTTATGACTTTTAAAGCAAACGATACATGTGCACAAAGCTACAAGAAAAGGAATATAAAAGAAACTCATCATTTCCTTTTGGTCTTCTCTTTGTCTTCATTACTCTAGTTACATCTTTTGCATCATCTAGCTCTATCAAATGCAACTGAAGAACATAAATAAATGGTTGTCAACTTTGAGCTCATGGTTTAATCTGTATACTTGTGCTAATAGTTTCATGCAAATGAATCATTTGAACTCAACATGCATACGGTACATGAACTATATACATAAATAGAAAGTAATATCTTGTAGAATACATATGATTCTCAGGAATCATGATAGACAAAGGAAAAACAAAATGTTACAACATTGAATGGATAAAACTGATTATTCCTCAAGTACATGTTTTTAGCAAAGGAACAACCATGTCTTGAACTAGAAAAAAATCATAGCTATTTCTAGCAAATCTCAATGAAACCCTTGATTCATGCCAGAGTCATTTAATGGCAGAATTTTCAGCTTGTCAGAATGTACCATTCTCAAGAGAAATGAATATTCTCATAGCAAAGGGGTTTTAATTGATGATGAAACAGAGATATAATCATGGCGGCCACAACAACTCCAGTATATTTATGAAGAAGAGCTTTAACAATTAAATACAAGAGTCACAGTGAGCATATCTCAAACAGTGGCTGAGCTCAATTTAAAAAATGGAAACCCAAAGTAGAGCAAAGCATTTTCACTATATTATCGAAAGAATCTCACAACAGAATAAAGAATTACTATATACAAAATGAAATAGTTGTAGTCATCAACTTTTAAAATTATCATCAAAGCCTCCGGTCCATAAGAGATTGCATATACAATTGGCAAAATATTACAGCTTCTATGTAAAGTAAGTTTTCAAAATAAAAAGACAACTCAAACAAATCTTGAGATCAATGCAAGCAAGTATAACAAAAAAGAAAACACAAGAGCAATTTGTATTACCAAATTAGAGCTATGAGGTCTCCAAATAACCACAAAAGCTAAGTTACATAGCTCGAACAAGTTTAACAAAGGAGAAAAAATGATGACCATGTTTTCCATGAATGCTTAGTAAATGATAAATGTAATGTAGATTGATAAGAAAAATTAGAGTGAGTTATGAATATACAAATCCAAAGCAACAGTTTTAAAATGTAGAGATTTACAAAGTCTATAACCAAAAATGTAGAAAAAACCTGTTATAAAAGTCACTATCATGATTTGAGGCCAATACATGGAAGGAATGCAGTAAACCCTAAATCAATAGGGCTGGTTGTTGAAACAAAAATAATACACATTATTTTAGAGCTTGAGAGGTAAAAATAATGCAGAGGAAGAGCCAGAAACATCAACAAATTTGAACATGACAATAACGGAAGAAACAAATTTTAGAAATGAAATCCCACCAGTGTAAAACCCACATCAAAAATGGAGAAACCCTTGCAAGTTGTCACGAGATGTGAGAAAGGAAAAAGGGAAGAAATAATTTTTATGGCCAACAAAGGCAAATGAAGGAAATACAAAGCTCTACACATAAATAATAAATGGCATATCAAGAAAATTTTACAGAGTTTCATTCACTAACCTAAATGAACATAAAAGAAAAAGGGCATTTCCCCCTCTTTAATGGAAAGTTCGAATGAAGAAATATCTCCTTACATCAAATGTATAGGCTGAGTTAGTCAGAGTAATGCAAGATACACTCCATGACACAAAGCTTTGAGATTTCACAATAACGTCCAGGGAAAACCTAACACCTCCATCATATGCACAAACTTCAAAGATACAAGCTCAAACTTCACAGAGAAATTCTACAAAATGAGGCAGAGAATTGATGGATAATCAAAAATCACATCTTAAGCTAAGCAACCAGAGCTCCATTTCCAACCACGACTGCCATGAAATTTTCTAGCAGAGTTTACTTAGTTCAAAAGAGCTTGAAACAAAATACAAAATGATTAGGGTTTTCAACCCTTTTATATTTTCATCTAAGTGAGTTAACTTGAATCAGCCTAAGTTAGTTAACCATGCATGTGGCACCTCACAAAATCAAACCTTAACCACCAGGGTTAGCAAAATTTCCAGCGATAAATGCTCATGGGTCGAAGTCTCATGCAAAAGGGGAATGTATTATTAATCAAATGATTAGATTATTTTGACCTCGAAATATAGTATATGCATTGATCAATCAAAAGGGGGACCCTAATAATAATTAAACAATGATTATTAATCAAACCAAGTGCCACATAAACCAAGGTATTTTTGAAATTAGTTAAAGGAGCTAGAGTGTTATATTAAGTGTATGTCAAGTGTAGAGATATTGTGATAGAGAAGAATATGCCATGACTAATCAAAACCTTATCCTTTGCAAATATTACCTTATTTTTCACAAAAGGAGGAATTATTATTTACACATGACCACAAGTGGTCCCCACAGAAACAAGATAAAAGTTACATGCACATTGGAGAAGAATTACATATTATTAGCCAAAATATTTACCTGAATTTATTCATTATTTCAAAATTAAATGAGTCAACTACACTTTAACTAAATTGTATTATTTAGAATCAAAGGCTATTATTGCCTCATTGTAAAATAACATGTTTATTTTATCCTTTTATGTGCATTTGTGTGTGTGGTGCACATGTGATTATGTGAATGCGTGTGCATGCACGTGCTCATGGACATGCACAGCCATGCATGCATGCATGTGTGTGCATGTGTGCGTGTATGTGTATGCATGTGTGTGTGTGTGCATATGTGCGTATGTGTACGCGCGCGCGCGCGCGTGTGTGTGTGTGTGTGTATGTGTGCATGTGTGTACATGCATGGGCATGGGTGTGCATGCATGTGCGTGTGTGTGTGTGCACTCATGTGTGCTAGCGTGTGTGTGTATGTACATGCGCATACATGTGTTTGTATGTGTACATGTACACGTGTGTGTGTGTGTAAGCGTATGTGCATGCGTGTGCGTGTGTGTGTGTGTGGATGCACGTTTGCATGATTGTGGGTGAGTGTGTCCGTGTGTGCATTTGTGTGTGTGGTGCACATGCGCGTGTACATGTGATTATGTGAATCCGTGTGCTCATGGACATGCGCAGCAATGCATGCATGCATGTGTGTGTGTGTATGTGTGAGCACATACATGTGTGCGAGTGTGTGTGTGTGTGTTGATGTGTGTGTTCATGCGTGCACGTGTGTGCGTGTGTGTGTGTGTGCACTTGCATGGGGCTGTTTGTTTGTGTGAGCATGTGTGGGTGTGTACGTGTGTGTGTGTGTGTTTGTGTGTCCGTCTGTGTGTGTGTGCGTGCCCGTGTGCATGTGTAAGTGCTTGTACTTGCGTGTACTTGTGTGTGTGTGTTTGTGTGTGCGTGTGTGTGTGCGTGTGTTTGTGTGTGCGTGTGTGTGCGTGTGTATGTGCATGCATGTGTGTATGCGTGTGTGTGTGTTTCTGTGTGTACGTGTATGTGTGTGTGCATGTGCGCATGTGTGTGTGTGTTTGTGTACATGCATGTACGTGCACGTGTGTGTGTGTGTGTGTGTGTGTGTGTGTGTGTGTGTGTGTGTGTGTGTGTGTGTGACTATGTTCGTGTTTGCATGTGTGCATGTGTGTGCATCTACACATGAGTGTGCATGGTGTGTGTGCTTTTTCATGTGCATGTGCATGTGTGTATATCATTTTCATTTTAAGACTTTAGAAACAAGGAATTTTTTTAATCATATTTAATGTTCTCTATTCTAAATTAACATAATTTAGAACACACCTTCCAATGCCAATCCATCTCATAAGAGAAAACCATTTGCAGTTGTAAATGACTTGTTGAAAAATCGATCTCTCATTTTATGACTCGGTATTAAATGCGTGCGTGTGTGTGTGTGCATGTGTGTATGTGCAAGCATGTGTGTGTTTGTTCACATGTGCATGTGTGCATGTGTGTGTGAGTGCCTGCATGCGTGAGTGTGTGTACGTGCGTGTGTTTGCATGTGTGTGTGTGAAAGTGCATGTGTGTGTGTGTGTGCATATGTGCATGCGTGGGCATGTATGTATGTCCATGAGCATGCATGAGCATGTATGTGTAACCGCACGCACGCACGCATGCGCATGTGTCTACGTGTGTGTGTGCGCACGCTTGCAGGTGTATGCGCACACACGCGCGTGTGTGTACATGTGTGTGTGTGGGTGTGCGTGTGTGTGCACGTGTGCATGTACATGTGCGTGCGTGTGAGCATGTGTGTGTGTGAGTATGAGTGTGCATGTGTATATGCATGTGCGCATGTGTGTGTGTGCGCGCGCATGTGTTTGAATGTGTGCGTGAGAGTACATGCATGCGTGTGTCTATGTACGTGCATGTGTGTGTGTGTGAGTGTACATGCATGCGCGTGTGTGTACGTGCATGTGTGTGTCTGTGTATTTTGTGTGTGTGTGTGCATTCGTGTGCGTGCGTGTATTTTTTTGTGTGCATGCATGTCCATATGTATGGGTGTGTACATTTGTGTGTGCATGTGTGTGCATGTGTGTGTGCACTTGCAGGCATGTGTGTTTGTCCATGGAAATGTATGTGTGTGTATGTATTGGTGTGTGTGTGGGTGGGTCCGTGCGTGGTTGTGTGTATATGTATGTGTGCGTACATGCATGTGCATATGTTTATGCGTGTATGTACATGCGTGTGTGTAAGTTTGTGTGTTTGTGTGTGCGTGCGTGGGTGTGCATGTGCGTGTGCATGTGCACACGCGTGCATGTGTGCATGTACATGTACATGTGCATGTGCATATGTGTGAGTGTGTGTGTATACATGTTTGTGTTTGTGTGCATGTGCGTTTATGTGTGTGTGTGTGTGTGTGTGTGCATGCTTGTGTAAATGTGTGTCTGAGTGTGTGTGCTTACACATGGGTGTGTGTACCCACATGTGCATACATGTATGCGTGCGTGACCGTGTGCATATATGTGTGTGTACGTGTGCATGTGCATGTGTGTGTGCGTGTACATGCGTGTGTGCAAGTGTGCATGCATTTGTATGCATGTGTGTGTGCATGCATGTCTATGCGTACGTGTGCGTGTGCGTGTGGTTGTGAGTGTGCGTGTGGGTATGTGTGTGTGTGCATGTGTGTGTGTGTGTGTGTGTGTGTGTGTGTGTGTGTGTGTGTGTGTGTGTGTGGGTGGGTGGGTACGTGGTTGTGTATACATGTACATGTGTGTGTGCGTGTGCGTCCGTACAAGCATGTGTGCATGTGTGAGTGGGTTTGTGCGTGTGTGAGTGCGTGTGTGTGTGCATGTATGTGCGGGTGTGTATGCATGCGTGTGTACGTGCCTGTGTATGTACGTGTGTGTGTGTGTGTGCATGTATGTGCGGGTGAGTATGCATGCGTGTGTACGTGCTTGCGTATGTACGTGTGTGTTTGTGTGTGTGTTCGTGAGCGTGCATGCGTGTATGTGTGTGTGTTTTGTCTATTGGTGTGCATGTGCATACGTATGTGTGCGTGTGCATGTGCCTATGTGCATGTGTGTGTGTGTGTGCATTTGACATTTTCAAAAAAGTTAAATTTTTTTAAAAGATGAGATTTTCCAAAAAGTTGTGGTTTTGTAAAAGTGAAGATTTTCGAAAAAATGAAGAGTTTTGAAAAGTCAGGATGTCCAAAAAAGTCAAGATTTTGGAAAATGTTGGGATTTTTAAAATGTCAACATTTTTGAAAAATTCAGGATTTTTGAATGAGTCAAGATATTCGAAAAAGTCCCAAATTTTAATATTTACGATTTTTGAAAAAAAATCATATTTTTAAAAAGTAAGGATTTTCAAAAAGGTCAGCATTTTTGATAAAGTTGAGATTTTAGAAAATTCAAGAATTTTTAAAAAGATGTGATTTTTGAGCTTGTTTTTTAAACCACTTGATAGGAGTTCTAATAATTTAGGTTTTCCAAAAATTCTTGATATTTGAATATGTCCTAATTATTTAAAAACTCATTATTTTCCAAAAAGTTGTGAATTAAAAAAAACTATGATTTTAAAGAAGTTGCAATTTTAGAAAAGATAGAACTTCATAAATTTAAATAAGTTTGAATTTCAAAATATTTAGGGTTTTTGAAAAAGTTAAGATTTTCAAAAAATTCAGGATTATGAAAAGGTTGGGATTTTGAACAAAAATTAGGATTTTAAAAACATCGTGATTTTGAAAAAGCCAAGAATATTAAAAAAGTTGGGATTTTAAAAAAAGACAAGATTTTGAAAAAAAGGTGTAATTTTCAAATAAGTTAGGAATTTTAAAACTAAAGAGATTTTTAAATACCAATTGTTTTGAATATCCTAACATTTTCAAAACCTTTACTTTCTTAAAATTCCAACTTTTTATAAAATCATGACTTTTCCAAAAATTACGAATTTTTATAAAATAATGAGTTTTTTTAAAATTGTGAACTTTTTAAATTCATGACTTTATAACTTTAAAAATCTTTGAAAATACATAATTTTTTAAAATTATGATTTTTACGAAATCCTAACTATTTCAAAATCGTAATATTTTTGAAATCGCGACCCCTAAACCCTAAAACCTGAGTCATAAATAATAAACCCTAAACCCTAAACCATAAACCCTTAACATTGGATCCTAAAACCTAAACCCTCAGCCATAAACCATAAATCAAAATCCCTACATCGTAAAACCTAAACTCTATATCCTAAAACTTAACCATAAACCCTAAACTGTGATCCTTGAACTATGAAGCCTAAGCCCTAAACCCTCAACCCCTGACCTTGAGCCTTAAACCCTCAATCCTAAACAGTGAACCCCAAAGCCTTAGGCCAAACCCTAAACCCTAAACTCATAACCCCGATCCTTAAATCCTGAGCCATGGACCCTTAACCATGAACACTGAGAGCTAAACCCTAAACCCTGACCTTTACGCCCTAAACCCTAAATTATGAGTGTTAAAACCTAAACCCTAAATGCTAAAACTTAATTCTTAAACCCTAAACCTTCATCCCCTAACCCTAAACCTCAGCCCTAAACCCTTAACCATGAGCCCTAATCCCTAAAACCTAAACCCTAAACACTAAACCGTAAATCCTAAATCATGAGCCCAACAACCTAAACCCTCAACCTACAAACCTTAAAATATTAGATTTGGAAAAAGTTGGTATTTTGAAAAACTTGGGATTTTTGAAAAGTCAAGATTTTTGAAAAAGTAAGGATTTTTAAAAACATAAGATTTTCAAAAAAGTCACAACTTTTGAAAAAGTTACAATTTTAAACAAAGTTGTTATTTTTGAAAACATCAAGATTTAAAAAATGTTCGGAATTTGAAAATGTTTATATTTTCAAACATGTTGGGGTTTTTGAAAAATGAATATTTCAAAAAAATTAGGATTTTTTCAAAGTTGGGATTTTCGAAAGAGTTTTACTTTTAGAGTTTTTGAAGAGTCGGGATTTTAGAAGAGTTTGGACTTTTTAAAAAGTCAAGATTTTTGTAAAACTCGACATTTTCAAAAAAGTTAAGATTTTTGAAAAGATTAAATTTTAAAAAAATTGAGATTTTCCAAAAAGTTGTGATTTTTGAAAAGTGAAGATTTTCGAAAAAGTCAGGATTTTCAAAAAAGTTAAAATTTTGGAAAATGTTGGGATTTTAAAAACGTCAAGAATTTTGAAAAAGTCAATATTTTAGAATAAGTATGAATATTGGAAAAAGTCTTGATTTTTAACATTTGTGATTTTAAAAAATTCACGAATTTTTTAAAAGTTGGGATTTCTGAAAAAGTTATTATTTTCGAAAACTTCACTATTTTTGAAATAGTTACGATTTTCGAAAAAGTTGGGATTTTCTAAAAATTTATAATCTCAAAAGAGTAGTGATGTGTCAAAATTTAACAGGAACTTGAAAAGTTCATACTTGTGCTTCAAGTATCCGTTTGAGTCCTTTTTTTTTTCAAACCAAATTTTTAAAAAATCTCAACTTTTTTAAAATATCAGGGTTTTAAAAAAAAAAGTCAAGAATTTCAATAATTTAGATTTTCTAGAAATTTTTGATTTTTTTAAAAACCTTTATTTTCCAAAAAGTTGTGAATTTAAAAAAAAATAGGATTTTTAAGAATTTGCAAATTTAGAAAAAGATAGAATTTCATAATTCTAAAAAAGTGTGATTTCAAAAAATAATGATTTTTTGAAAAAGTTGAAATTTTCAAAAAATTCATGAATATGAAAAGGTTCGGATTTTAAAAAATTCCTGATTTCAAAAAATCCAAGAATATTGAGAAAGTTGGGATTTAAAAAAAAAACAAGATTTTGAAAAACGGTGTAATTTTCAAATAATTCAAGAATTACAAAACTGAAGAGATTTTTAAATCCCAACTATTTTGAATATCCTAATTTATTTGAAAATTCTAACATTTTAAAAATCATTACTTTTTCAAAATTCCAACTTTTTATAAACTTGCGACTTATTCAAAAATTACAAATTTTTAAATAATCACGAGTTTTTAAAAAATTGTGAATTTTTTAAATTCACGAGCTTAACACTTTCAAAATATTTGAAAATCAAACTTTTTGAAAATCATGACTTTTTCGAAATCCTAACTGTTTCAAAATTGGGATATTTTTTAAATCGTGACTTTTTAAAAATCGTGATCCCTAAACCCTAAAACCTGAAACCTAAGTCGTAAATGCTAAACCCTAAACCCCAACATCCTAAACACTAAACCTAAAACCCTAAATCCTAAACCATAAACCCTTAACACTGAATGCTAAACCCTAAACCGTCAGTAATAAATGATAGACCCAAAGCCCTAAATCATAAAACCTAAAGTCTAAACCCCAAACCTTCAACCATAAACCCTAAACCTTGATCTCATAGCTAGGAAGCCTAAAACCTAAACCCTATACCCTAAACCCTAAATATTGAACCCTTAAGCCTTATGCCTAACTCCATACCTTGAACCGTGAGCCCTAATCCAAAACACTAAACTGTAACCCTGTAGCTAGAGACCTAAACCCTAAAACCTAAACTTATAACCTCGAACCTCGAACCCTAAGACACAGACCCTCAACCATGAATACTGGGACCTAAACCCTAAACTTTTATCCCTACGCCCTAAACTCTAAACCGTAAACATTGAACCCCAAAACCTAAAACCTGAGCCCTAAATCCTAAACCCTATAACCTAATTCTTAAACCCTAAACCTTGATCCCTAACCCTTTAACCTCAACCCTAAACCCTAAATACTAAACCCTAAACCCCAAATCCTGAGCCCAAAAAACTAAACCCTAAAAACTAAATCCCTTGAGCCCTAAACCCTTAACATAGAAACCTTGAAATAGTTACATTTGGAAAAAGTTGGTATTTTGAAGAACTTGGGATTTTCAAAAGGTTGTTATTTTAAACAAAGTTGTTATTTTTAAAAACAAAGTTGTTATTTTTGAAAACATCAAGATTTAAAAAATGTTGCGACTTTGAAAATGTTCAGTTTTTGAAACAAGTTGGGGTTTTAGAAAAATGAATATTTCTAAAAATTTAAGATTTTTGAAAAGTTGTGATTTTCGAAAGAGTTACGTTTTTCAAATTTTTTAAGAGTCAGGAGTTTTGAAGAGTATAAATTTTTGAAAAAGTCAATATTTTTGAAAAACTAGACATTTTCAAAAAAGTTGAGATTTTTAAAATTTTGAGATTTTTCAAAAAGTCGTGATTTTGTAAAATTTAATATTTTTGAAAAAGTCAGGATTTTAGAAAATTTTGGAATTTTTAAAACATCAAGATTTTTGAAAAATTCAAGATTTTTGAATTCTTTAGATATTCGATCCTAAACCCTAAACCCTCAACCCTAAGCCTTGAGCCCTAATCCCTAAACACTAAACACTAAATCCCTTGAGCCTTAAACCCTCAACCTCGAAACCTTAAAATAGTTAGATTTGGTGAAATTTGGTAATTTCAAAAAGTCTAGATTTTTGAAAAAGACAAGATTTTTATAAACTTGAAATTTTAAAAAAATCACGACTTTTGAAAATATTGCAATTTTAATCAAAGTTGTAATTTTTGAAAACATCAAGATTTTAAAAATGTAGGGACTTTTCAAATGTTCAAATTTTCAAACAAGTTGGGGTTTTCGAAAATTGAATATTTCAAAAAAGTCAAGACTTTTGAAAAAGTGTAGATTTTCAAAAAAGTCATGATTATATAAGGATTTCAAAAAAGTCATGATTTCGAAAAATCTAAGAATTTTAAGAAATTTGAGATTTTCAAAAAAGACAAGATTTTGAAAATAGGTGTAATTTTCAAATAAGTTAGGAATTAAAAAACTAAAGAGATTTTTAAATCCCAAATGTTTTTAATATCCTAATTTTTCTGAAAATCCTAACATTCTTTAAATCTTTAATTTTTCAAAATTCTAACTTTTTATAAAATCGCGACTTTTTTGAAAATCACGAATTTTGAAACAATGATGAGTTTTTAAAAGATTTTGAACCTATTAAATTCATGAGTTAGGATTTTTAAAAAGACCTGATTTTAATATTTTTGAGATTTTCCAAAAAGTCGTGATTTGTTAAAAGGGAAGATTTTCCAAAATGTCGGGATTTTTGAAAAGTTAGGATTTTCAAAAAGTTGAATTTTTTGAAAATGTTGGGATTTTTAAAACATCAAGAGTTTTGAAAAAGTCAAGATTTTTGAATAAGTTAGGATATTCGAAAAAGTCCCGATTTTTAATATTTGTGATTTTTGAAAAAGTATAATTTTTAAAAATACTAAGGGTTTTCAAAAAAGTCCACGTTTTGGATAAAGTTAAGATTTTTTAAAAAAATGAAATTTTTAAAAAGTTGAGATTTCTGAATACGTTTGTATTTTCGAAAACATCACGATTTTTTAAATAGTTACAATTTTTTAAAAAGTTGAGATTTTCAAAAAAGTTATAATCTAAAAAGAGTAAAGATTTCAAAAATGTAGTGATGCGCTAAAATTAACAAAAATCTTGTTTGGGTTTGGAATACCCAATCCAAAGGTTTGGACTATGTATTGAGAGATTAAAACTGTGTTTGACAAAAAAAACATCAAAATTTCACTTGTGCACTCCAATATTTTGTGCTTTAAAATTAATTTTAAAAAATAAATTATACTACAATGTCAAGCTCATTTTTACCTTCATGACAATATAATTCTTTCTAAAATCTTATTAGTTTAAGGATTTCATCAATAATTTCTTTTACTAGTGCCTTGTTTTCTTAGAAAAATCTATAAATATTTTTTAGTGCACATTATTATAATTGTTTCATCCATATTAAAAACTAAAGAGATTTTCTCTGAACTCCATTGTACATGCACTCAAAAAAAAACTGAAAAATAATTTTTTTTTCCCAAAGTTATGGGGGTGCACACACAAATATTTCATTTTTTGGATATGTGCACTTTGAATATTAATAAAAATTATATATGCATCCAAGAAATAATAAGAATTTAGTGGGATCTCATACAAGGTCATAGCTAACTTTATAACAAAGTGATTTGAAAAAAAATATATACAACTCAAAAAATGGTGGGGTGCACACACAATAGGTTCTTATCTTTTTTAACTAAAAAAAATACTCTTTTTGCACACCATGTTTGAGCCTATTCTCAACCATTTTATTTTTTAAAAATAGCATTTTAGAAACCTAATTTCGAGCTCTATAGTATTTTTATTGTTATTACTTTGTCAAAGTTTTCAAAAATCATGGCTTTGTTGAAATATCGATTTTCCAAAAAGTAGTAGGTATTTTGAATAATAAGGATTCTAGACTCTGAGCCATAGTAGGTATTTTAAGGTTTAGGTTTTAATATTGAGGGTTAGGCGTTGGGAATATGCACAAATATGGGTGGTAAAAAAGTGGCCAAAACTCTATTTTTTGAACATTTTGGTCATAACACGCTCGCGTTATGGCTCAATCGTGGTATAACATGAAAAGGGAAAATCTAGGTTGCATTATAATGCAATCACATCATGGCTCAGGTATAACAAGTTGAAACATGCTCATGTTATACTTTTCTATGTGGTTTTCCACTTTATCACCCAAATAGACATTATTCGCATTGGAAATAGGAATACGAGCGTGTTATAATGCGCTCGTATTTCATCTTGTTGGGGTTTGGAATACCCAATCCAAAGGCTTGGATTTCCAAACCAGAGGTTTGGACTATGTATTGCGAGATTAAAACCATGTTGGACAAAAAATATCAAAATTTCACGTGTGCACCCCAATATTTCATGTTTTAAAATTAATATTCAAAAATAAATTATACTTTAATTTCAAACTCGTTTTTACCTTGA
Source organism: Taxus chinensis (assembly GCA_019776745.2). Classification (NCBI taxonomy): domain Eukaryota; kingdom Viridiplantae; phylum Streptophyta; class Pinopsida; order Cupressales; family Taxaceae; genus Taxus; species Taxus chinensis. The sequence goes on along the minus strand of CM034147.1, from coordinate 477,280,678 downwards.
TGATGATATAAATATTTCTAAAATCTGATTAGTTTAAGGCTTTTTATCCATAATTTCTTTTACTAGTTCCTTGTTTTCTTTCAAAAACCTATGCATACTTTTGGGTGCACAATTTATGATTTTTTAAAAAAGGTTTTTTTTATAAACTCCATTCTAAAATGCACTAAAAAAACTAAAAAATGACTTTCTTTTCACAAAAAACCGAAAAACTAAATTTGATGTGCACACACAAATATTTCATTTTCGGAATATGTGCACTTTTAAAATTAACTAAAAATTATATATTCATCCAAAAATTATGAAAATTTACTAGGATCTTGTACATGGTCTTACCTAACTTTCTAGTAAAGAGATTTGAAAAAAATATTATACAAATAAAAAATGAGGGGGTGAGATGGGGTTGGGCCCACACACAATAGGTTCTTATCTTTTTTACATAAAGTGAAAAAGTCATTATTTTCTAAAAATTTGGGATTTTGAAAAATTCCAATTTTCAAAAAAGTCGTTAATTTAAAAAAGCTAAGATTTTTTAAAAAGTTGGGATTTCAAAAAATTCCAGTTTTCAAAAAATCATTATGGGATTTTTTTTAAAAGTCAAGATTTTTGAGGATTATGAATTTCACATGAGTTTTAAAAAAAGTTGGGATTTCAAAAAATCTGGGATTTTCAATAAAGTAAGGATTTCAAAAAAGATGGGATTTAAAAAAAAGTTAGGATTTAAAAAAGTTAATATTTTTTTAAAATTTGAGATTTCATAAAATTTAGAATTTATAAAAAATTAAGGATATTCGAAAAAGCATGGATTTTTGAAAAATTCAATATTTTTGAAAATTTCAGAATTTTGAAAATGTTGAGATTTTCAAAACATCGGGTTTTTTTTAATAAGTCAGGATATTCGAAAAAGTACCAATTTTTAATATTTGTGATTTTCAAGAAAAAAAATTAAAAAAAAAGTAAGGATTTTGAAAAATCTCAACTTTTATAAAATATTAAGATATTGAAAAGAAGTTGGGAGTTTAAATAATATTGATTTTCCAAAAAGTTTGGATTTTTGAATATGTCACGAGTTTTGAAAAAGTCATTAAACCCTAAATAGTTATGAATTTAAAAAAAAATAGGATTTTAAAAATTTACAATTTTAGAACAATATAGAATTTCATAATTCTAAAAAAATTTGAATTACAAAAAATTTAGGGTTTTTGAAAAAGTTAAGATTTTCAAAAAAGTCAGGACTATAAAAAGATTGGGATTTCAAAATCTTTTAAAATAGAGACTTTTTGAAAATAATGATATTTTTGAAATCGAGACTTTTTCAAAATTGCAAACCCTAAAACCTGAAACCTGAGTCATAAACGCTAAACCCTAAATCCCAACATCCTAAACAATAAGACAAAAACCCTAAATTGTAAACCCTAAAGCCTCAACTATAAACCATAAAACAAAATTCCTAAATCGTAATACCCCAAACCATAAATCCTAAACCTTGATCCCTAAGCCATGAAGCCTAGACCCTAAAACCTAAGCCATAAACCCTAAACAATAAACCCCTAACCCTAAGCCTTTAACCCTAAAAAGTGAACCCTAAAAAGCCTTAGGCCTAACCCTAAAACCTAAACCCAAAACATTTAGCTAAACCTAAACCCTTGTAACCCTAAACTCTAACCACGAACCTAAAACACTGAGCCATGGACCCTCAACCATGAACTCTAAGACCTAAACCCTAAATCTTGACCCCTATTGCCCAATACCCTATAAACCCTAAACCTTACACTCTAATTGCTCATAAACCCTAAAAGTCTTGAACCCTAAAACCCTCAAAAACCCTAAACACTAAACTCTAAATCGTAAACCATAAACCCTAAAACCTAATTATTAAACCCTAAACCTTGAACCCCCAAACCCTAAACATCAACCCTTAGCCCTGAACCTAAACCCTGAACCTGAGCCCTTGTTGCTCAACCCTAAACCCTAAACACTAAATCCACGTGCTTAGCCCTAAACCCTCAACCTAGAAACCTTAAAATAGTTAGATTGGAAAAAGTTGGTATTTTGAAAAACATGGGATTTTCAAAAAGTTAAGATTTTTTAAAAAGTCAGGATTTTAAACAAAGTTGTTGTTTTTGAAAACATCAAGATTTTAAAAATGTTGGGACTTTGAAAAAGTTTAGATTTTCAAAAAAGTTTTGGTTTTCAAAAAATGAAGATTTTGAAAAAGTTGGGATTTTTGAAAAGTTGGGATTTTTCAAAGAGGTTGAAGATTTTTGCATTTTTGAAGAGTAAAGATTTTTGAAAAAGTCAATTTTTTTGAAAAACTTGACATTTTCAAAAAGTTTTCAGGATTTTATAAAAGTAGACATGATTTTTAAAAAGTCAATATTTTGGAAAATGTTGTGATTTTGAAAATGTCAGGATTTTTGAAAAGTCAAGATATTCAAAAAAGTCCCAATTTTTCAATATTTGCAATTTTCGAAAAAATATAATTTTTTTTTTTCAAAAAGTTGGCATTTTTTATAAAGTTGAGATTTTAGAAAAATTTTAAAAAGTTGGGATTTTGAAAAAAATTTGATTTTCGAAAACGTCACGATTTTTTAAATAGTTGCAATTTTTGAAAAGTTGGATTTTCAAAAAAGTTATAATCTCAAAAAAGTCAAGATTTCAAAAATGTAGTGATGCGCAAAATTAGCAAGAACTTGAAAAGGTCATAACTTGTGCTCCAAGTGTCCGTTTGAGTCATTTTTTTTAAACCACATGTTTCAAAAATCTCAACTTTTTTAAAATATCAGGATTTTCAAAAAAAAGTCAGGAGTTTGAATAATTTAGATTTTCCAGAAATTCTAGATTTTTGAATATGTCATGATTTTTTCATTATTTTCCAAAAAGTTGTGAATTAAAAAAAAACGGTTTTAAAGAATTTTCTATTTTAGAAAAAGATAGAATTTCATATTTCTAAAAAAGTTCTAATTTCAAAAAATTTAGGGTTTTTGAAAAAGTTGAGATTTTAAAAAAATTTAGGATTATGAAAAGGTTGGGATTTCAAACAAAAATTGGGATTTCAAAAAACTTATGATTTTGAAAAAGCCAAGAATTTTGAGAAAGTTGAGATTTTCAAAAAAGACAAGATTTTGAAAAAAGATGCAATTTTCAAATAAGTCAGGAATTACAAAACTGAAGATTTTTTAAATCCCAACTGTTTTGAATATACTAATTTTTTTTTAAAATCCTAACATTTTCAAAATCTTTACTTTTTCAAAATTCAACTTTTTCTAAAATCGTGACTTTTTCGAAAATTATGAATTTTCAAAAATCATGAGTTTTTAAAAATTGTGAAATTTTTAAATTCATGACTTTATCACTTTCAAAATCTTTTAAAATATAGACTTTTTTTAAAGTCATGAATTATTCAAAATCCTAACTATTTGAAAATCAAGATATTTTTGAAATCATGATGTTTTAAAGATTACGACCCCTAAACCCTAAAATCTGAAACTTGAGTCATAAACACTAAACCTAAATGCCCAACATCCTAAACACTAATCTCAAAACCCTAAATCCTAAAACCATAAACCATAAACCATTAACACTTGAATCTTAACCTTAAACCATAAACCAAAACCCTAAATTTTGAAATTCAAACCTAAAACCCAAACTCGTAAAAATCCTAAACCCTAAACCATAAACCCTAAACCCCTTCCCATAAGCCTTAAACCCTAAACACCTAAAAAACCTGAAACCTAAATGCCTTAGGTCTAACCCTAAACCCTATACCTTAAACCGTGAGTCCTAAGCCAAAACCCTAAATCCTAAACTCTAAGTAATGTACCTTATAAACCCTAAAACCTATATAGTAAACCCTTAATCATAAACCACGAGCCCTAAAACCTAAATGCAAAACCATAAACCTCGACCCCAAACCCTAAAACCTAATTCTTAAACCCTAAACCTTGATCCTCGAACCCTGAACCTCAACTCTAAACTATGAATCCTAATACCTAAGCCCTAATCCCTAAACACTAAATCCCTTGAGCCATAAATACTGAACCTGGAAACCTTAGATTAGTTATATTTTCTAAAATTTTGTATTTTGATAAAGTTGGGATTTTTGAAAGAGTTAGGCTTTTCGCAATTTTGAAGAGACGAGATTTTTCAAATAGTCAAGATTTTTGAAAAGAAAAGATATAAAAAATTTGAGATTGTTCAAAAAGTAACGATTTTGTAAAAGTGAAAATTTTTGAAAAAAATTAATTTTCGAAAAGTCGGGATTTTTAAAATAGTCAAGATCTTGGAAAATTTTGGAATTTTTAAAACGTCAAGATTTTTTTAAAAGTTATGATTTTTGAATAAGTCAAGATAGTAAAAACATCCTAAATTTTAATATTTGTGATTTTTGAAAAGATATAATTTTTTTATAAAGTAAGGATTTTCAAAAAATTAAGATGAATTTTTAAAAAGTTGAGATTTTAAAAAAGTCATGATTTTTTAAAAAAGTTAAGTATTTCTGAAAAAGTTTTGATTTTCTAAAATGTTGCAATTTTTGAAATATTTGCGATTTTTGAAAATGTTGGGATTTTCAAAAAAGTTATAATCTCGAAAGAGTCAAGATTTCAAAATTGTAGAGATGCCCCAAAATTAGCAAGAAATTGAAAAATTCATAACTTGTACTCCAAGTGTCTGTCTGTTTGTTTTAAATAAAATGTTTCACAAATCTCAACTTTTTTAAAATATCAGGATTTTAAAAAAATGTCAGGAGTTTGAATAATTTAGATTTTCCAGAAATTCTGGATTTTTGAATATGTCATGATTTTTGAAAAAGTCATTATTTTCCAAAAAGTTGTGAATTTAAAAAAAAAGGATTTTAAAGAATTTGTAATTTTAGAAAAAAATAGAATTTCATAATTCTAAAAAAAGTTTGAATTTAAAAAATTTAGGGTTTTTGAAAAAGTTGAGATTTTCAAAAAAGTCAGGATTATGAAAAGGTTGGGATTTCGAACAAAAATTGGGATTTCAAAAAAGTCATGATTTTGAAAAAGCCAAGAATTTTGAGAAAGTTGGGATTTTCAAAAAAGACAAGATTTTGAAAAAAGGTGCAATTTTCAAATAAGTCAGGAATTACAAAACTGAAGAGATTTTTAAATCCCAACTATTTTGAATATCCTATTTTTAAAAATCCTAACATGCTCAAAATATTACTTTTTCAAAATTCTAACTTTTTATAAAATCGTGACTTTTTCAAAAATTACGAATTTTTTAAAAAATCACGAGTTTTTTTTAAAAAATTGTGAACTTTTTAAATTCATGACTTTATCACTTTCAAAATCTTTGAAAATACAGACTTTTTGAAAATCATGACTTTTTCAAAATCCTAACTGTTTCAAAATCAGGATATTTTTGAAATCGTGACTTTTTCAAAAAAACATGCCATTTACGAATACACTTAAAACCCCTAAACCCTAAAACCTAAACCTAACTCAAAACCTAAACCCTAAACCATAAACCTAAACACTAAACCATAAACCCTTAACCCTAAATCCTAAACCCTAAAAAACCCTTAACCTTAAACCATAAACCCTAAACCCTAAATCCCTAAGCCATGAAGCCTAAACCCTAAACCCTAAACCTTAAACCATAAACCCTAAACCCTAAAGCCTTAAACCCTAAACCCTAAACAATGTAACCCTAAAGCCTTAGGCCTAACCCTAAATATACCTATAAACCCTAGCCCTAAGAAAACCCTAAACCTAAACCCTAAACTCATAACCCTAACCTTGAACCCTAAACCCTAACCATGGACCCTAAACCATGAACCCTAAGACCTAAACCCTAAACCCTAACCCTAAAGCCTAAACCCTAAGCTTACCTGAGTCTTAAACCTAAACCCTAAACTATAAATCCTAAATACTAAACTCTCAATTATGAACTATGAGTCGTAAACCCTAAGTGTAAAACCCTCAACCGTAAACCTTGAACCCCAAACCCTAAAACCTGAGCCCTAAATCCTAACCCTAAAAAGAACCCTAAAACCCTAAACTCAAAGCCATCCTAAACCCTAAACACTAAACCCTAAACCCTTAAACCTGAGCCCAAAAACCTAAACCCTAAACACTAAATCCCCTGAACCCTAAACCCTCAACCTAAAAACCTTAAAATAGTTAGATTTGGAAAAACTTGGTATTTTGAAAAACTTGGGATTTTAAAAAAGTCAAGATTTTCAAAAACTTGAGATTTTCAAAAAAGTCACGATTTTAAAAAAAGTCATGACTTTTGAAAAAGTTGCAATTTTAAACAAAGTTGTTATTTTTTAAAACATCAAGATTTAAAAAAATGTTGGGACTTTGAAAATGTTCAGATTTTCAAACAAGTTGGGGTTTTTGAAAAAATGAATATTTCAAAAAGTCAGGAAAGTTGGGATTTTCGAAAAAGTTGGGCTTTTCACATTTTTGAAGAGTCTGGATTTTTGAAAAAGTCAGATTTTTCAAAAAAATTTTTCAAAAAAGTTTATTTTTGAAAAGACAAGATTTTTAAAAAAGTTGAGATTTTCAAAAAGTCATGATTTTGAAAAAGTGAAGATTTTTGAAAAAAGTCAGGATTTTTAAAAAGTTAGGATTTTCAAAAAAGTCAAGATTTTGGAAAATGTCAAGATTTTTTAAAAAGTCAGGATTTTTGAATAAGTTAGGATATTCGAAAAAGTCCCGATTTTTAATATTTGTGATTTTTGAAAAATATATAATTTTTTTAAAAAATTAAGGATTTTAAAAAAAGTCAGCATTTTTGATAAAGTTGAGATTTTAGAAAATTTGGGAATTTTTAAAAAGTTGGGATTTCTGAAAAAGTTTTGATTTTCAAAAACGTCACGATTTTTGAAATAGTTGCAATTTTTGAAAAAGTTATAATCTCAAAAAAGTCTAGATTTCAAAAAAATGTAGTAATGCACCAAAATTAGTGGAACTTGAAAAGGTCATAACTTGTGCTTTGGGTGTCCATTTGAGTTTTTTTTTAAAACCACATGTTTCAAAAATCTCAACTTTTTTAAAATATCAATTTTCAAAAAAAAAAAGTCAAGGGAGTTTGAATAATTTAGATTTTCTAAAAATTCTAGATTTTTGAATATGTCATGATTTTTGAAAAAGTCATTATTTTCCAAAAAGTTGTGAATTTAAAAAAAAATTAGGATTTTAAAGAATTTGCAATTTTAGAAAAAGATAGAATTTCATAATTCTAAAAAAGTTTGAATTTCAAAATTTTAGGGTTTTTGAAAAAGTTGAGATTTTCAAAAAAGTTTAGGATTTTTGAAAAGGTTGGGATTTCGAACAAAAATTGGGATTTCAAAAAAAATTCATGATTTCAAAAAAGCCAAGAATTTTGAGAAAGTTGGGATTTTCAAAAAAGACAAGATTTTGAAAAAAGGTGTAATTTTCAAATAAGTCAGGAATTACAAAACTGAAGAGATTTTTAAATCCCAACTATTTTGAATATCCTAATTTTTTTTAAAATCCTAACATTTTCAAAATCTTTACTTTTTCAAAATTCCAACTTTTTATAAAATCGTGACTTTTTCAAAAATTACGAATTTTTAAAAAATCATGAGTTTTTTAAAAATTGTGAACTTTTTAAATTCATGACTTTATCACTTTCAAAATCTTTGAAAATACAGACTTTTTGAAAATCATGACTTTTTCAAAATCCTAATTATTTCAAAATTGGGATATTTTTGAAATCGTGACTTTTTCAAAATCGCGACCCCTAAACCCTAAACCCTAAAACCTGAAACCTAAGTCGTAAATGCTAAACCCTAAACCCCAACATCCTAAACACTAAGCCCAAAACCCTAAATCCTAATCCATAAACCCTTAACATTGAATCCTAAACCCTAAACCCTCAGCCATAAACCATAAACCCAAATCCCTAAATCATAAAACCTAAACTCTAATCCTGAAACCTTAAACCCCAAACCTTAAACCATAAACCCTAATCCCTGAGCCATGAAGCCTAAAGCCTAAACCCCTAACCCTTAGCCTTAAACCCTAAACCCTAGAAAGCCCTAACCCTAAATCAGCCTAAACCCTAACCTTAAACCCTGAGAAAAGCCTAAACCCTAAACCTTTAGCTAAGACCTAAACACGAAACCTAAACTCATAACCCTAAACCTCGAACACTGAGCCATGGACCCTCAACCATGAACACTGAGACCTAAACCCTAACCCCTAAACCCTAAACCCTAAAATATGAGCCCTATACCCTATAAACCCTAAACCTTAAGCTCTAATTACTCCTAAACCCTAAATTATGAGTCTTAAACCCTAAAACCCTAAATGCTAAATCCTAAATACTAAACCTTTAATTGTAAACCATGAGCCCTAAACCCTAAATGCAAAACCCTCAACCATAAACATTAAACCCTAAACCTAAATCTTGAACCCTAAAAACCTAAACCCTAAACCTAAATCCCTGAACCCTAAACCTCAACCCTAAACCCTAAACCCTAAATACTAAACCCTTAACCCTGAATCTTAAGCCCAAAAGCCTAAACCCTAAACACTAAATCCCCTTAGCCCTAAACCCTTAACCTAGAAACCTTAAAATAGTTAGATTTTGAAAAAGTTGGTATTTTGAAAACATTGGGAATATATAAAAGTCAAGATTTTTGAAAAAGTTAAGACTTTCAAAAACTTTAGATTTTCATGAAAGTCACGACTTTTATGAAAGTTGCAATTTTAAACAAAGTTATTATTTTTAAAACCATCAATATTTTAAAAATGTTCAGACTTTGAAAATGTTCAAATTTTCAAACAAATTTAGGTTTTCAAAAAATGAATATTTTGAAAAAAGGATTTTTGAAAAGTTCATGATTTTTGAAAAGTCTAGATTTTTGAAAAAGTCATAGATTTTTAAAAAAATCAAGATTTTTGAAAAAGTCATAGGGTTTAAAATAATTGAAAAATTTAAAGTTTTAAAACAACAAGATTTCAAAAAAGTTGGCATTTTTTATAAAGTTGATATTTTAGTAAATTTAGTAAATTTTAAAAAGTTGGGATTTCTGAAAAAGTTTTAATTTTCGAAAACATCATGATTTTTTAACTATTGCAATTTTTTGAAAAAGTTGGGATTTTTGAAAAAGTTATAATTTCAAAAGAGTCAAGATTTAAAAAATGTAGTGATGCGCCAAAATTAGCAAAAGGAACTTGAAAAGTTGATTTTTTAACTTGTGCTCTGGGTGTCTATTTGAAAATCCATTTTTTTTAAACCACATGTTTCAAAAATCTCAACTTTTTAAAATTTTTTAAAATTTCAGTAATTTTTTTCTAAAATTTTGAAATTAGAAAATGAATTTTGAAAAATCATTATTTTCCAAAAAGTTGTGAATTTCAAAAAAAAATTTGGATTTTAAAAAATTTACAATTTTAGAAAAAGATAGAATTTCATAATTCTAAAAAAGTTTGAATTTCAAAAATTTTAGGGTTTTTCAAAAATTTGAGATTTTCAAAAAAGTCAGATTATGAAAAGGTTGGGAATTTCGAAACAAAAATTGATTTTTTAAAAAATTTTTGATTTCGAAAAAGCCAGGATTTTGAAAAAGTTGGATTTTTAAAAAAGTGACTTTTTCAAAATGCAATTTTCAAACAAAATTAAAACCTGAGTTGTAATCGCTATACCCTAAACACCTAACATCCTAAACACTTAAGTTTCCAAAATCTTAAATCTTTAAACCATAAACCCTTAACTTTTTTCCTAAAACCTAAACCCTCAGCCATAAACCCTAAACCCAAATCCCTAAATTTAAAACCTAAACTCTTTAAACCCCAAACCTTAAAACCTTTAAACCCTAAAATCAAATCCTTGAGCCATTGAAGATTAAACCTAAACTTTAAACCCTAAATCCTAAACCCCTAAACATTTACCCTTTTAAACCCTAAAACCTAAACCCTAAACCTTGAACTATGAGCCTAAGCCTAAACCCTAAACCCTAAACCTTTAGCTAGAGACCTAAACCCTAAACCTCATAACCCCAAACCTTGAACCCTAATGCCATGACCCTAACCATGAACACTGAGACCTAAACCCTAAACCCTAAACCCTGACCCCTAAACCCTTAAACCCTAAACTCTAGCATATATACCCTATATAACCCTAAACCTTAAGCTATGTGAATTGCTCATAAACCCTAAAAGTCCCCAAATACTAAACCCTAAATACTAAACCCTCAATCTTAAACCATGAGCCCTAAACCTAAATGCAAAACCCTTAACTGTAAACCTCAAACCCCAAAACCAAAAACCTGAGCCCTAAATCCTAAACCATAAAACCAAAACCCAAAACCCTAAAACCTAAACTTTAAACCCTAAACCTTGATCCCTGAACCCTGAACCTTCAACCCTAAACCCTAAAACCCAAACCGTGAGCCCTGAGCCCTAATCCCTAAACCTCAAATCTTCAGCCCAAAAACCTTAACCCTAAACACTAAATCCCTTGAGCCCAAAAACCTAAACCCTAAACACTAAATCCTCTGAGCCCTAAACCCTCAACCAAGAAACCTTAAAATTGTTAGATTTGGAAAAAGTAGGTATTTTGAAAAACTTGGGATTTTTGAAAAACTTGGAATTTTGAAAAAGTTGCAATTTTAAACAAAGTTGTTATTTTTGAAAACATCAAGATTTTTAAAATGTTGGGACTTTGAAAATGTTTAGATTTTAAAACAAGTTGGGGTTTTTGAAAAATTGGGATTTTCCAAAGAGTTGGGCTTTTCAAATTTTTGAAGAGTGAATTTTTGAAGATTCTAGATTTTTTTAAAAAGTTAATATTTTTAAAAAACTCAACATTTTAAAAAATGTTAGGATTTTTGAAAAGAAAGGATTTTTAATTTTTTGATATTTTTCAAAAAGTTGTGATTTTGTACAAGTGAAGATTTTTGAAAAAGTCATGATTTTAAAAAAAGTCAAGATTTTGAAAATGTTGGGATTTTTAAAACATCAAGATTTTTGAAAAATTCAGGATTTTTAAATAAGTCAGGATATTCGAAAAAGTCCCAATTTTTAATATTTGTGATTTTCCATAAAATAAAATTTTTTTAAAAAGTAAGGATTTTAGTTGTGATTTTAGAAAGTTGAGGAATTTTTTAAAAGTTGGGATTTCTGAAAAAGTTTTAAGTTTCGAAAAAGTTTGGATTTTCGAAAATAATTTTTTTTTAAATAGTTGTGATTTTCAAAAAAGTTGGGATTTTCAAAAAAGTTATAATCTCAAAAGAGTCAAGATTTCAAAAATGTAGTGATGCGCCAAAATTAGTAGGAACTTGAAAAGGTCATAACTTGTGCTTCGAGTGTCCGTTTGAGTCCATTTTTTTAAACCACATGTTTCAAAAATCTCAACTTTTTTAAAATATCAGGATTTTCAAAAAAAAGTTGGGAGTTTGAATAATTTAGATTTTCCAGAAATTATTTTTGAATATGTCATGATTTTTGAAAAAGTCATTATTTTCCAAAAAGTTGTGAATTTCAAAAAATTAGGATTTTAAAGAATTTGCAATTTAAGAAAAAGATAGAATTTAGTTATTCTAAAAAAAGTTTAAATTTCATAAATTTTAGGGTTTTTGAAAAAGTTGAGATTTTCAAAAAAGTCAGGATTATGAAAAGGTTGGGATTTCGAACAAAAATTGAGATTTCAAAAAAGTTGTGATTTCGAAAAAGCCAAGAATTTTGAGAAAGTTGGGATTTTAAAAAAAGACAAGATTTTGAAAAAAGGTGCAATTTTCAAATAAGTCAGGAATTACAAAACTGAAGAGATTTTTAAATCCCAACATTTTTGAATATCCTAATTTTTTTGAAAATCCTAACATTTTAAAAATCTTTACTTTTTCAAAATTCCAACTTTTTATAAAATCACTATTTTTTAAAAATTATGAATTTTTAAAAAATAACAAGCTTTTTAAAATTGTGAACTTTTTAAATTCATGACTTTATCACTTTCAAAATCTTTGAAAATATACAACTTTTTGAAAATCATGACTTTTTCGAAATCCTAACTGTTTCAAAATCAGGATATTTTTGAAATCGTGACTTTTTCAAAATTGTGACCCCTAAACCCTAAAACCTAAAACCTGAGTCGTAAACGCTAAACCCTAAACCCCAACATCCTAAACACTAAGCCCAAAACCCTAAATCCTAAACCATAAACCATAAACCCTAAACCCTAAACCATAAAAGCAAATCCCTAAATCGTAAGACCTAAATTCTAAACCTTAAACCCTGATCCCTGCGCCATTAAACCTAAACCCTAAACCCTAAATAGTGAACCCTAAATCCTTAGGCCCAACCCTAATATCTAAACCCTAGACCTTTCAAAAACCCTAAACTAAACCCTGAACCTAAACCCTGAGCCATGGATGCTCAACCACGAACACTTAAACCTAAACCCTAAACCTTGACCCCTACGCTCTAAACCCTAAACTTTGAGACCTATACTCTATAAACCCTAAACCCTACTACGCTCTAATTGCTCATAAACCCTAAATACCAAGTCTTAAACCCTAAATGCTAAAACCTAAATAATAAACCATCAATCGTAAACCATGAGCCCTAAAGCCTAAATGAAAAAATGTCAAGATTTTGGAAAATTTTCAGATTTTTTAAAACATCAAGATTTTTGAAAAAGTTAGGATTTTTGAATGAGTTAAGATATTCGAAAAAGTCCAAATTTTTAATATTTCAGATTTTTGAAAAATTATAATTTTTTAAAAAGTAAATTTTCAAAAAAGTCAAAGAATTTTTTAAAAGTTAAGCTTTTAGAAAATTTAGGAATTTTTAAAAAGTTGGTGATTTTGAAAAAGTTTTAGGATTTTTGAAAACATGAAAATTTTTGAAATTTAAGTTTTGATTTTTTTAAAACAGTTGGGAATTTCAAAAAAGTTATAATTTCAAAAGAGTCAAGATTTTGAAAAATTAGATTTTCAAAAAATTCTTGATTTTTGAAAATAGTCATGAACTTTGAAAAAGTCATTATTTTAAAAAAAGTTGTGAATTTAAAAAAACTTACGATTTTAAAGAATTTGCAATTTTAGAAAAGGATAGAATTTCATAATTCTACAAAAGTTTGAATTTTAAAAATTTTATGGTTTTTGAAAAAGTTGATATTTTCCAAAAAGTTAGGTTTATGAAAAGGTTGGGATTTCGAACAAAAAATGAGATTTTGAAAAAATGAAGAATTTTGAGACAGTTGGGATTTTCAAAAAAGACAAGATTTTGAAAAAAATTGTAATTTCAAATAAGTTGGTAATTACATAACTAAAGAGATTTTTAAATCCCAAATGTTTTGAATATTCTAATTTTGTTGATAATCCTAATATTTTCAAAAACTTTAATTTTACAAAATTCTAACTTTTTTTAAATAGTGACTTTTCAGAAATTATGAATTTTTAAAAAATCATGACTTTTTCGCAATCCTAATTGTTTGAAAATCAAGATATTTTTTAAATCGTAAATTTTTCAAAATCGTAACTCCCAAACCCAAAACCCTAAAAACATGAAACTTGAGTCGTAAACGTTAAACCCTTAAAACCCCAACATCTTAAACATTAAGACCAAAACCCTAAATCCTAAAGTCTTAACACTAAATCCTAAACCCTTAACCCTCACCCACAAACCATAAACCCAAATCCAAAAATCATAAAACCTAAACTCTAAACCCCAAACCTTAAACCATAAACCCTAAAACCTTAACCTAAAAAGTTGCCTAATGTAAAATAAACTCTAAACCCTAAACAATGAATCCTAAAAAAGTAACCCTAAACCCTAAACCATATACCTTAAACCGTGAGCCCTAAACCAAAACCATAAACCCTAAACCCTAAACTCATAACCCTAAACCTCAAACCCTGAGCCATGGACCCTCAACCACGAACACTCAAACTCTAAACCCTTGCCCCTACGCACTAAACCCTCAACCATAAACCTAAGCCCTAAATCTTAAACCTAAACCCTAAAACACTATACACTAAAACCTAATTCTTAAACCCTGAACCATGAGCCCTGAGCCCTAATCCGTAAACCCTAAACCCCAAACCTTATACCATAAACCCTAAACCATGAGCCATAAAGCCTAAACCCTAAACAATAAACCCTAAACACCTAACCTTGAGCTATAAACCTTAAACCCTAAACAATGAACCATAAAACCTTAGTTAGGCCTAACCTTAAACCCTATACCTTTAATTGTGAGTGTTAAGCCAAAACCCTAAACCCTAAATGCATAACTTCAAACCTCGAACACTGAGCTATAGACCCCAAAACATTAACACCTACACCATAAACCATAAACTATGAGCCCTATACCCTATAAACCCTAAACCTTAAGCTCTAATTGCTCCTAAACCCTAAATTTTGAGTCTTAAACCCTAAAACCCTAAATGCTAAATCCTAAATACTAAACCCTCAATCGTAAACCATGAGCCCTAAACCCTAAATGCAAAACCCTCAACCATAAACCTCGAACCCTAAACCCTAAAACCTGAGCCATAAATCCTAAACCCTAAACCCTAAAACCTAATTCTTAAACCCTAAACCTTGATCCCCAAACCCTAAAAACCCTAAACCTAAACCCTGAATCCTGAAAAAAAACCTAAACACTAAATCACCTAATCCCTATACCCTCAACCTAGAAACCTTAAAATAGTTAGATTTGGAAAATGTTGGTATTTTGAAAAACATTGGATTTTAAAAAACTTGACATTTTAAAAAAAGTCACAACTTTTGAAAAAATTGCAATTTTAAATAAAGTTTTTTTATTTTTAAAATATCAAGGCTTAAAAAATGTTAGGACATTGAAAACTGTTCAAATTTTCAAAACAACTTTGGGTTTCAAAAAATAAATATTTCAAAAAAGTCAGGATTTTTGAAAAGTTGGGATTTTCTAAAGAATTGGGATTTTTCACATTTTTGAAGATTCAGGATTTTTGAGGAGTCTGGACTTCTAAGATAGCTAAGATGCTTTAAAAACACATCATTTTCAAAAAAGTTAGGATTTTTGAAAAGACGAGATTTTTAACAATTTAAGATTTTCCTAAAAGTCGTGATTTTGTAAAAGTGAATATTTTTGAAAAAGTCAAGATTTTTGAAAAAAGTCAAGATTTTGGAAAAAGTTAGGATTTTTGAATAAGTCAATTTATTGGAAATAGACTCGATTTATTTATTTATTTATTTTCAAAAAAATATTTTTTGTTAAAAATGTAAGGACGTTTTAAAAAGTCATCCTTTTTTATAAAGTTGAGATTTTAGAAAATTCATGAATGTTTAAAAAGTTGGGATTTCTATAAAAAAATTATTTTCGAAAGCGTCACTTTTTGAAATAGTTTCAATTTTTGAAAATGTTGGGATTTTAAAAAAGGTTATAATCTCAAAAGAGTCAAGATTTCAAATATGTAGTGATGCACCAAAATTAGCAAGAAATTGAAAATGTCATAACATGTGCTCTGGGTGTCCGATTGTTTTAAACCACATGTTTCAACGATCTCAACTTTTTTAAAATATAAGGATTTTATAAAAAAAAGTCAATTTTGTATAATTTAGATTTTCTAGAAATTCAAGATTTTGGAAAAAGTCATTATTTTCGAAAAAGTTGTGAATTTAAAAAAATTTAAAATTTTACAAAATTTGCAATTTTAGAAAAAGTTTGAATTTCAAAACATTTGGGGTTTTTGTAAAAGATGAAATTTTCAAAAATTTAGGAATATGAGAAGGTAGGGATTTCTAACAAAAATTAGGATTTTTAAAAAGTCTTGTTTCCAAAAAAGCCAAAAAATTTGATAAAGTGGGGATTTTCAAAAAAGACAAGATTTTGAAAAAGATGTAATTTTCAAATAAGTATAGAATTACAAAACTCAAGAGATATTTAAATCCCAACTATTTTTAATATCCTAATTTTATTGAAAATCCTAACGTTTTCTAAGTCTTTACTTTTTAAAAATTCAATTTTTTTTAATTTTTTTTTTAAAATTGTGATTTTTCAAAAATTGTGACTTTTTAAATTCTTAGAAAATCATTAAAATCTTTTAAAATTGTCAATTTTTTTGCCCCTAAACCATGAATTTATCATTTTCAAAATATTTGAAAATACAGACTTTTTGAAAATCGTGACTTTTTCAAAATCCTAACTGTTTCGTAAACCCTAAATCCTGAAACCCTTAAACGTTAAACCCTAACATCCTAAATGCTAAGCCCAAAACCATAAATCCTAAACCATAAACCCTTAACACTGAATCCTAAATCCTAGACCCAAATCCCTAAATCGTAAAACCTAAACTCTAAACCCAAAATCGTAAACCATAAACCCTAAACCCTAAATAGTGAACCCTAAACCCTAAACCCTAACCCCCTAACCTTAAACCCCATAACCCTAAACCTTAAACTGCTAAACCTTAAGCCCTAAACCTAAACCCTAAACCCTAAACTTTGAACCCCCTAAATACCCTATAAACCTTAAACCATAAGCTCCAATTGCTCCTTAAACCTAAATTTTGAGTCTTAAATAAACCCTAAAACCGTAAATATAAAATCCTAAATACTAAACCTTCAACCTAGAAAATTTAAAATAGTTAGATTTGGAAAAAGTTCGTATTTTGAAAAACATGGGATTTTCAAAAAGTCAAGATTTTTGAAAAAGTTCGTAATTTTCAAAAACTTGAGATTTTCAAAAAGTCACAACTTTTGAAAAAGTTGCAATTTTAAACAAAGTTTTTATTTTTTAAAACATTAAGATTTAAAAAATGTTCAGACTTTAAAAATGTTTAAATTTTCAAACAAGTCGGGGTTTTTAAAAAATGAATATTTTGAAAAAGTTAGGATTTTTAAAAAGTCAAGATTTTGTAAAGAGTTAAGTTGTTTGCAATTTTGAAGAGTCTAGATTTTTTAAAAAATCAAGATTTTTGAAAAACTCGACATTTTAAAAAAAGTTAGGATTTTTTTTAAATATAGGATTTTTAAAAATTTTAGATTTTCCAAAAAATCATGATTTTGTAAAAGTGAAGATTTTCGAAAAAAATAAAGATTTTTTAAAAGATGATATTTTAGAAAATTCTTGAATTTTTTAAAAGTTGGGGTTTCTAAAAAAGTTTTGATTTTCAAAAATGTCACAATTTTTGGAATAGATGTAGTTTTTTAAAAAGTTAGGACTTTGGAAAAATTTATAATCTCAAAAGAGTCAATATTTCAAAAATGTATTGATGCACCAAAATTAGCAAACACTTGAAAATGTAATAACTTGTGCTTTGGGTGTCCGTTTGAGTCCATTTTTTTTAAACCACATGTTTCAAAAATCTCATCTTTTTTAAAATATTAGGATTTTCAAAAAAAATTTGGGAGTTTGAATAATTTAGATTTTCCATAAATTCTCGATTTTTAAATATAATTTATTTTTACAAAGTTATTATTTTCAAAAAAGTTGTGAATTTCAAAAAATTTAGGATTTTAAAAATTTAGGAATTTTAGAAAAATAGAATTTTTATAATTTCAAAAAAGTTATAATTTCATAATTTTAAAAAAGTTTGAGGATTTTCAAAAAAGTTTTTAAAAGGTTTTTGAAAAAAGTGTTGATTTCAAAAAAGCCAATTTCATTTTGAAAAGTTGGGATTTTAAAAAATGACAATTTTTGCAATTTTCAAGTCAGGAATTACAAAACTGAAAAGATTTTTAAATCCCAACTTTTTTTAATATCCTTATTTTTTGAAAATCCTAACATTTTCATACCTTTTCAAAATTCCAACTTTTTATAAAATCACGACTTTTTTCAAAAATTACGAATTTTTAAAAAATCACCAGTTTTTTAAAAATTGTGAACTTTTTAAATTCATTACTTTATCACTTTCAAAATCTTTGAAAATATATACATTTTGAAAATCATGACTTTTTCAAAATGCTAACTGTTTCCAAATCAGTATATTTTTTAAATCGTGACTTTTTCATAATCACGACCCTTAAACACTAAACCCTAAATCCCAAAAACCATAAACCATAAGCCCTTAACATTGAATCGTAAATCCTAAACCCTCAACCCTAAACCCAATAACCCTAATCCCTAAATCATATAACTTTAACTCTAAACCTTCTAAACCTTAAACCTTAAGCCATTGAGCCTAAACCCTAAATCCTTAGCCCTAAACCCTAAATAGTGAACCCTAAAGGCTTAAGCCTAACCCTAAATCCTATACCTTTAATTGTGAATCCTAAGCTAAAACCCTAAACCTAAACTCATAACCCTAAACCTCGAACCCTAAGCCATGGACCCTCAACCATGAACACTGAGACCTAAACCCTAAAACCTAACCCCTACACCCTAAATTCTAAACTTTGAGCCCTATACCCTATAAACCATATACCTTAAGCTCTACTTGCTCATAAACCCTAAATTATGAGTCTTGAACCCTAAAACCTTTACTACTAAATCCTAAATTCTAAGCCCTAAACCATAAACATCGAACCCCAAACAATAAAACCTAAGCCCTAAATACTAACCCTAAACACTAAACCTCAAAACCTTAAGCACTAAACCCTAAAACCTAATTCTTAAACCCTTAACCCTGAACCAAAAACCCCAAACCCCAAATCCTAAAACCAAAAACTTAAAACATGAACACTAAATCCACTGAGCCCCAAACCCTAACCTAGAAAGCTTAAAATAGTTTGATTTGGAAAGAGTTGGTATATTGAAATACTAGGGATTTTCAAAAAGTCAATATTTTTTATAAAGTCAGTATTTTAAAAAACTTGAGATTTTAAAAAAATTCATGAGTTTTGAAAAGGTTGCAATTTTAAAACAAGTTCTTATTTTTGAAAACATCGAGATTTTAAAAATGTTGGAACTTTGATAATGTTAAAATTTTCAAACAAGTTGGGGTTTTTGAAAAATGAATATTTCAAAAAAGTCAGGATTTTTGAAAAGTTGGGATTTTCTAAAGAGTTGAGATTTTTGCATTTTTGAAGAGTCAGGATTTTATAAAAAGTCAAGATTTTTGAAAAAGTCAAGATTTTTGAAAAAACGAGATTTTAAAAAAATTTAAGATTTTCCAAAAAGTTGTTCGTGATTTTGTAAAAGTGAATATTTTCGAAAATGTCTAGATTTTTGAAAAGTCGAGATTTTCACAAAATTCAACATTCTGGAAAATGTTGGGATTTTTAAAAGCTCAAGATTTTCAAAAAATTCTAGATTTTTTAATAAGTCAAGGTTTTCGAAATAGTCCCCCGATTTTTTAAAGATTTTCGATTTTTGAAAATTTAATTTTTCTTTTAAAAGATAAGGATTTTCAAAAACTTCGGCATTTTTTATAAATTTTATATTTTAGAAAATTTAGGAACTTTTAAAAAGTTGGGAATTCTGAAAAAGTTTTTTTTTCGAAAACGTCGCGATTTTTGAAATAGTTGTGATTTGAAAAAAAGTTGTAATTTCAAAAAAGTCATAAAACAATAACTCTAAACCCAAAAACTTAAACCCTAAACCCTAAACCCTAACCCTTAGCCTCAACCCTAAATGCAAAACCCTCAACTGTAAACCTCAAACCCAAAAACCCTAAAATCTTAGCCCTAAATCCTAACACTAAACCGTAAATCCTAAAATAGTACACACTAAAACCTTATTCTTAATACCTAAACCTTGATCCCTGAACCTTGAACCTCAACCCCAAAATTTGAACCCTGAGCCCTGAGCTCTAATCCCTAAACCCCAAATCTTAAGATCAAAAACCTAAACTCTAAACACTAAATCCCTTGAGCCCTAAACCCTCAAACTAGAAACTTTAAAATAATAAGATTTGGAAAAAGTTGGTATTTATAAAATCACGACATGAGATTTTAGAAAAAGTCATGAGTTTTGAAAACTTGCATTTGAAAAAAAATTTGTTTTTTTTGAAAACAACAAGGCTTAAAAAATGTTAGAACTTAGAAAATGTTCAATTTTTCAAACAAGTTGGGGTTTTTGAAAAAAGAATATTTCAAAAAAGTTAGGATTTTTGAAAAGTTGCGAATTTCTAAAGAATTGGGATTTTTCACATTTTTCAAGAGTCTGGATTTTTAAAGAGTCAGGATTTTTGAAAAACTCAAGATTTTTTACAAACTCAACATTTTAGAAAAAATTAGCATTTTTGAAAAGACGAGATTTTAAATTTTTTGAGATTTTCCAAAAAGTCATGATTTTGTAACAAGTGAATATTTTTGAAAAAGTAAGGATTTTTTAAAATTAAGGATTTTCAAAAAAGTCAAAATTTTGGAAAATGTTGGGATTTTTTAAATGTCAAGATTTTTGAATAATTCAAGATATTCGAAAAAGTCATGATTTTTAATATTTGCATTTTTCAAAAAAATATAATTTTTTTAAAAAGTAAGGATTTTTATAAAAAGTTGGCATTTTTGATAAAGTTAAGATTTTTAAAAATTTGGAATTTTTTGAAAAGTTGGGATTTCTAAAAAAAGTTTTGATTTTCGAAAATGTCACAATTTTTTAAATAGTTACGATTTTTGAAAAAGTTATAATCTCAAAAAATTCAAGATTTCAAAAATGTAGTAATGCGCCAAAATTAGCAAAATGAGTGAGGAATCTCTAGATTAGAGACTGGTTCCTCAAACTCCTATGATCAGATCTATTATTTACACAATTGCAGAGGTTTAAATCCTTATCCTACTCTAAATTCCAAGGAGACAGAGATAGAAAGTGCAAAAATTGAAACTAAACTAATAGGTGATACACCAAAGGAGTGGTGAACACTTCTTGTTCATGAAAATTGAAACAATTTCATAAAATGCAACATGAAACATCATACAAAGGCTGATAAGATGCAATTAAAGGTCTGAAATGAAGCAAGACAATACAAACAAAGGACTGAAAATTGATCACAGAGTCTGCACTGTCAAAATCCTTGCATTTGCAACATCAAAGAGGTAGAAACCTGTTACAATCATGAAGAAGGTCTGATGCTTACAAAAATCACTTGTTGAAGGTGATAGAAGAAGCTTGCTATCCAAAAAAATGTTCGACCCTTTGAAAAATGAGCCAAATCTGGCTTTTACAGTGCAAGGGACGAGCCCAGCAGAGACACAGAAACGTACACACACACACACAGACACACACTCGCACATGCACACGCTCACGCACACGCACATGTACACGCGCATGCACACATACACGGACACGCTCACGAACACACGCACATGCACGCACACACACACTCACACGCACACACGTACGCACACGCACAATCACACGCAAACACACACACACACACACACACACACACACACACACACACACACACACACACACACACGTAAACAAGTATAGGTACACACAAACAATAACATACTTACACGCACGTGCATGCACACCCACACACACGCGCACACACGCGCACGGACATGAACACACACATGTGCATGTGCACGCACATGTAAGCATGTACATGCACATACACAATAATATACTCACGTTCTGACGCGCACACACATACACACACGCACACACATGCACACGTGCACGCTCACCCACACGCACACATACACGTACACATGCACGTGCACCCACAAGCACACGGACATGCACACACGCACTCACATGCACACGTACACGCACACGTATACACACACGCACACGCACACGTATACACACACGGATATGCACACACCCACACACACGCACCCACATGCACACCCTCACCCACAGGGAAACACACACACACACACACACACACACGTAAACAAGTACATGCACACACAAACAATAACATACTCACACGCACACGCAAACACGTACACACACACAATAACATACTCACGTGCACACACACACGCACTCATGCACGCGCACACACACGCACACGCGCACTCGCACCTACACGCACACATACATGTATACATGCACGCACACCCACAACAACACAAACACGTGCACACGGACGCACAGGCACATTCACACGTACACGTAGACGCACACACACATGCATACATACACGCGCGTGCACACACACACACACAAACATGCAAACACGTACAAACACTCACACACAATTACACACGCACACACACACACACACACGTGCACACGCAGACGCACGCGTATGCACACAGACTCACACACGCACACAGACATGCACACGAATATGCACACGCACATGCACACACCCACACACACGCGCACGCACACGCACACGCACACGCACACGCACAGGCGCATGCACACGCACACACACACCCACATGCACACCCACACCCACACGCATCCGCAAACGCACACACACATTCACACTCACAAGCAAACGCACACGCACACGCACACGCACACAGACATGTACAAACACACATAGACACACACTCACACATGCACACGCACATGTGCACGCACGCGCACACAGAAATGTACATGCCACACACACACGCACAGGCGACAAGCACAATCACACGCACATGCACACACGCACACACACGCACACCCACACACACACACACGAACACACGCACACGCACACATAAACACATACAGACGCACACGCACACACACACGAACATGCACACGCACACAGACACGTGCATGCACACTTACACGCACACACAAACACACACACACACGCACACGCACACGCACACGGACATGCACACCCACACGCA